>CM060562.1:12046585-12646585 GCA_030625065.1 Alectoris magna
GATTGACATAATCAGCTGATTTTCCTGTGTGAAGCATCAGTCCGTTTCTCTGAAGTGTTTTAAACGATAGAGTTATTTCATCACTGCTACTCTGTATGGGATTCTGAGATAAATCGTAGCAGAAGTATTCTGATCCTTTGAAGGTAGCAATATATTCTTCTTTCCCTGATAAAACAAAAACAGAAAAAAAAAAAAATACATAAATTATAAATTACTGGCACATAATTAAAAGCAGTTTGCATGGATTATTTTTATACAGCCAGATGATAGCTAATTTAGCAGTACTACTACAAACACTGTATGAAAAAAAGTCATTCATTTAAAACACTTAAAATCTATGAAGTAAAAAAGATAACTAAGATGTACTAAGACCATAGCATTTTCTTACAGAACCAGAGCTTTTATGGGCATGATTCAACTCAGAAAACATATACTGAATCAGCAATCTGATCTGGAACACATCTAAGCACAGAACGTTTAGGTGAATGTGCAAATCAAAGCATTATTTCAGTCAAAAGCTGGCTGCTATTTATTTTGAAGTACTGTTTCACTCATTTGATACAGAATCCCTTGGATCTTTATTTTTATTTTCTGATGAAGAAGCCAAATCCTACTAGACCACAAGATACATATTTAAAAAACAAACAAACCAAAACCTCTGTTTATTTAATACGATCTATATAAGGACAGAGCGCGCTTCGGCAATGTCTTGCCCCAAAGAAAGCTAATTAGACATTGTAAGAGGAAATTCACCTAGATTTAAAAACCTGAGCCTATTTTGTAAACAGATTAAAAAAAAAAAAAAATCACAGAGAAAAGATGCAAGCAATAAACAAAACACCACTCTGAGCAACCTTAAAAATACAAACACCAAACAAAAATCCCCAGTCTTGGGTTCCAGATTAAGCAATGTTCCCTCTATTTCTACAAGCAGATGATTGCATACAATACACAGATCCTCTAGATCATTGCCTCTTGTACTGGTCATTCATCATGAACAATAGACATGCAGTAGGAGCTACATATCATGAAAATATTGCTACATCCTACCCAGACTTCAGCAAGGCTATAATATTCAGACAGCAGGTACCAACACATACAAAACCTATCAATCAACTTTCTGGAAAGAACTCATAAATAGATAAATTTAGGTTTAGAAGTATAAATGGTTGAACGGTGTTGAATAGGATCCAAGTGTCAAAACTTTCACCCTCCCAAGCTTCAAAGGAAAAGCTATCTTGAGAAATAGTTTTTTTCCCCATAGATTCCATTCTGAATAAAAATTACACCCTTAAAAGACTTCTGACTAATACTTATTATAAAGAAAAAGCAGCTAAAAATAAGACTGGGAAAAAAATAGAAGATTTACTTTTCAAATCAGACGCTTTTATTAAGCACAAATTTCTGTCACTTAGGACAAATTTCACCCTTTGTTGAATTTGATAGAGATGTGAGCTAGATTTTATGTGCATGACTTATTCCAAACATTAGCCTATTTAATCTGTCCAAAAGTCTTTATTTTTTCCCTCAGCATTGCCAAGAATAGAGGAGCAAGAAAATATCCCATTTATCCTCCACGTTCATTAGAAAGAGCAGGTCAAGAAATATAGTGCAATAAACACTAAGGAAACATATAATTTGTTGCACCCATTCTCCAGGTCTTACAAATTCTCTATCGGCATAGCATGCAAAGCACAATGCTAAACTAAGAACAGTGTGCCCTGGAACCTGATGTGTTTCAGGAGAGGAGGAAAACCATGGCTCAATCCAAGTAAAAGGTTTACAAACAATGCATTTTCTGGGGTTTCAATGCACTAAGCAGCAGACTGCATGAATACCATGCATCCCATTTAATGAATATTTAATAAAGGCATAAAATGTTCAAGAGCTAATTTATTTGGTATGGATGCTTACTGCAAAGGCATACTAAAACAGCACGAATAACACTGCATAGATTATAAATCTTAAATGCAGCAACCAAAGACATAACTACATGTACAATGTATTTAATGACTCAAACACAAAAAGTTAAAGGATGTAAGTGAATTAACATGCAGTACATCTATGCATACATATTATACAACAAAAACTACTTCTGTAAAACCAGCTCACGTACACAAGCACAGAAATGCATAGGAGTGTAAATGCATGCCAGGTACTTTTTTTAAAAAACTTTCCCAAAGAAGGACTTGAAGGAGCAAGCACTTTCAATCAATATATTGCAAATTGAGCCACAATTTAGACAGACATTTTATTTTATTTTATTTTTTTTTTTTTTTAAAAAAGCCTTTTACGTGTTGCGAGGTTGACCATGGCCAACTGCCAGACAACCACCCAGGCTGTTCTCATGTCTTATAGTTCTTCCAATTTATTATTTCACTTCAGTTCAGGGATCAAACTTTACTAATACTCCAGATAAGCTCCAGCTATAGCTAACAACATCAATTCTCTTCCTCTTCATACTAGTTATGAGTTATTAATCTCATTCAGTTGAGGTTGCTGATGTAAACAGGAAGGTAAATCTAGAAATACCTAAATGATTCAACAACACTTTGATACATAAGGACATTTACTTCTATTATCAACAGCCAACAAAAGAACAATTTGCATATTTTTTTTTTCATGAGTCTCACAGCTAGTAAAAATGTGACAAACAAAAAATGACAGCATTTGACTAGCACCTCATTAGTCTGAGTCTGGCTACTCAACTAGATATTCATCTCATTTTCCAGCAGATGATGTCAATTAGGAGCTATTTAAGAACTCTTCCACAGGCAGCTGGTACCTGTGCACATTTAGCAGCATTAGAGAAGAATGAACCTGAACACTACCGGTTGCAAACTAACTGAAGGGAAAACAAAAGTATGTATTTTCACAATAAATATCTGAATGCAACCGTTTCCTTATAGTTTGAAGAGAAACCTATGGTGTGAATTCATGAAATCATAGAGTCCTAGAATGGCTTAGGTTGGAAGAGACCTTTAAGATCACCTAGTTCCAGCCCTCCTGCTACAGGCACAGATGTCTCCCTCTAGATCAGGTTGCTCAAAGGCTCATGCAGCCTGACTTTGAATGCCTCCAGAGAGGGGGCATTCACAATCTTACAGGACAAACTGTTCCACTGTCTCACCACCCTCACAGTAAAGACTTCCTCCCTAATATTATTTAGTTTAAATCTACCCTCTTTCAGTTAAAAACCATCTCCCCTCGTGTTGTTGTTACATGGCTGTATAAAAAGTCCCTCCCCAGCTTTCCTGGACGTCCCCTTCAGGGACTGGATGACCATTATTAGGTCTCCCCTTGGAGCCTTCTCTTCTCCAGGCTGAAGAGCCCCACCTCTCTGCTCTGCCTGTCTTTGTAGGGGAGGTGTTCCAGCCCTCTGACAATCTTTGTAGCGCTCCTCTGGACCTGCTCCAACAGCTGCTTGTTCTTATGTTGGAGGCTTCAAACTGGATGCAGTAGTCCAGTTCTACTGAGGGGGGGTGGGGGGTGGGGGGTGGGGGGGTAGAGGGTCTCATAAGAGCAGAGGTGCAGAATCACCTCTCTTGACACACTGGTCGCACTTCTCTTGATACAACCCAGAATATGGTTGGCCCTCTGGGCTGCAAGTGCACATTGCCAGCTCATGTTGAATCTTTCATTGACTGACACTCCCAAATCCACCTCCTCAGGGCTGCTCTCAAGCCACTCTCTGCCTAACCTATATCTGTGCTTGAGATTGCCCTGACCAAGGTGCAGGACCTTGCACTTGGCCTTGCTGAACTTCATGAAGTTGGTACAGGCCCACCTTTCAAGCCTGTCTAGGTCCCTCTGGATGACATCCCTTCCCTTTAGCATGTCAACTGCACCACTCAGTTTGGTGTTGTCCGAAAACTTGCTGAGGGTGCACTCAATCCCACTGTCCCTGCCACCTACAAAGACGTTAATTAACACTGGTCCCAAGACATCCCTGAGGAATGCCACTTGTCACTGGTTTCCACTTGGACATTGAGCTGTTGACCACAACTAAGCATGACCATCCAGCCAATTGCTTATTTAGCCAGTGGCCCATCCTTCAAATCCAATTTTATCCAACTTGGCAACCAGGATGTCATGCGGGACAGTGTAAAATGCTTTGCACAAATCCAGGTAGGTGATGTCAGTTGTTCTTCCTTTATCTACTGATACTGTAACTCCATCATAAAAGGCCACCAAGTTGGTCAGGCATGACTTGCCCTTGGTGAAGCTATGTCAGTTACCACTAATCACCATGTCTTTTATTTTCCATGTACCTTAGTAGGGCCTTCAGGAGGATCTGTTCCATGATCCTGCCAGGCACAGCAGTGAGATTGATTGGCCTGTAATTCATTGGATTTTCCTTTTTATTCCCTTCTTCAAAATAGGAATTATGTTTCTCCTTTTTCTCATCAGTGGGAATTCCACCGGACTGCCACGACTTTTCAAATATAATGGATAGCAGCTTGGCAACTTCATCCACCAGTTCCCTCAGAACCCAGGAATAGATCTCAGTGGGTCCCATGGACTCGTGCACCTTCAGGCTCTTCAGATGGTCTCAAACCTGGTCTTCACTTACAGCAGGCAGATCTACCTTCACTAGGTTCTTGCAATTTCTTGTTGCAGTTTGCACAGTGTGGCCAGAGCACTTGACGGTGAAGACTGAGGCAAAGAAGTCACTGAGCACCTCACAGCTTACTCTGTATCCCTCCTGACCAGGTCTCCTGTTTCCTTTGGGAGAGGGCCCTCCATCCTCTCTGACCATCCTTTTATCACTGATGAATTTCTTCTTATTTCCCTTTCAGTCCCTGTCTAGATTTAATTCTGTCGGGGTTTTAGCTTTCCTAATCTGGTCCCTGACTGCTCAGACAGCTTCTTTGTAGACCTCCCAGGTAACCTGTCCCTGATTCCACTCCCTATAGTCTTGCTTTTTAAGCATAAGTAAGTCCGGGAGCAACTAGTTGATACATGAAGGCCTCCCGGCATTCTTGCCTGCTTTCCTTTTTCTCGGAATGCACTCCTTCTGGGCTTGGAGGAGATGGTCCTACAATACCAACCAGCTTTATTAGGCCCGTCTTCCCTCCAGGGCTTTCTCCCAAGTCACCTTGCCAAGCAGTTCCCTGAAAAGTTCAAAGTCTGCTCTCTTGAAGTCCAGAGTAGCAAGCTTGCTGCACACCGTCTTTGACACCCTAAGGATTTTGAACTCTAACATTTTGTCATCACTACAGCCAAGGCTGCACTTGAGCTTCACGTTACTCTCCTAGCCCCTCCCTGTTGGTGAAGATAAGGTCCAGCATAGCACGTTTTCTTGTGAGTTCCTGTACTACTTGGAAGAGAAAGTTATCATCAATGCATTCCAGAAACTTCTTCTATTTCTGGTGCACTGCTGTGTTGTCCTTCCAACAGCTATCAGTGTGGTTGAAATCCCCCATGAGGACCATGTTTTGTGAAGGTGAAGCTGCTTTTATATGTTTAGAGCAGGCCTCATACACTTGGTCTTCCTGATCATACTCATATTACAACTACAACAATATTGTATTTTGGCCAAACTGTACAAAATATAGAAACATAGGTGATGAGTTATTCATAAGCTACCTTCATTTTTTTCCAGGCTCTGAAGTAATGCATTTCTCATTAGAAATTGTAACACTTCTCATGATCAATTATAACACCATCATGATCACTTGGATGGAATGCTCAATCATCTTTGCTCTCAGTATAGCATTAAGTATGGCATTGGAAAGCATCAGTGATATTTGGACAGACAGACGTGGCAATGCCTTATCTGGCTATGACAGGGGAATATAGAAGGTAAAACAGTCAAGGTTTTTTTTGTTTGTTTGTTTCTGTGTAGGCTTCCAAAGACTCAGGAAAAATAAAATTGAAAAGACAAACAAAAAACCCACCAAAAACACAAGAATAACAATTTGGGCTATGGAGCTTTAATTGTATCTGCTTTGGGCACATACAGCAGGAGCCACACACAAGGCAGCATTTTTTTTTTGTCACTAAGATGCAGGACAGAACATCTGTGAAGCAATACTGTTAACCATCCCATGACACTGAGATGCTGGGATGTGTTCAGAGATGAGAAATGAAGCTGGTTAAGGGACCAGAAAACAAGACTTAGAAGGAGATGCTGTGGGAACTGGACTTCCTAAGTTTGAGGGGAGACCTCATTGCTTTTTACAGCTGTGTAAAGAGGTTGCAGTGAGGTGGGTGTCAGTCTCTTTTCTCAGCAAGCAAGGCATAGGACAAGAGGAAACTGACTCACTTTTCACTAGCTGAGGTTTAGACTGGATATCAGAAAGAATTTCTACAGGAAAAGGAGGTTTAGGCATTGGAAAAGGCTGCCAAAGCAAGCGGTAGAGATGCCATCCCTAGAGATATTTAAGAAATGCATGGACATGGCACTAAGGGCACTAACCGGTGGTGGACTTGGCAGTCTTCCGTTAGATAGGACTTGGTGATCTTAAGTGTCTTTTCCAACCTTAATGATTCTAACGATACCTGTATGAACTCCAGTCGAGTCAAGCAGAGGTAGTCTTTTACTTTCAATAGGAAATACATGTAGAATTGACAGATTCAAAAAAAAACTGTTAAAATATGTTTGAGGTGATAGTTTTATGTTAGAAGCAAACAGAAAAACAAATCACATGCCGTTTCATAGTACTGCTTCTTTTTTATTTTAAAAGTGAATTAAGAAAAGACGCTATTAGTAATAAATTGTGTGTATTGATGGGTGTTTGTTTATTATTTTTTTTCAAATTATCACTTAATGACACTTAGAGAAACCATTAAAAATTCATGACAGTCTTTCTAGCCAGCATGAAGTGTTGCACTTCATTTAATGATTAAAATGTAATTACATACATAGAAAAGCACTAGATAATGTGAACACCAATAACCAAGTACAAGTTTTCATTCTGAATTCTGAGTACTGCAAATTATTGTGTATTACCACAGTTAAAATCCCAAATAACTGGTTATGAAAATATATAGATCTCATGCTTTCACATATCACAGAAAGGCTTCAGAGAAGAAACATGTTATTATAGTATTCACTGGTGTAGGAACGACATATTTATTATTTTCTTACTTAGAATTTACCTTATTTCCCACTGAAGTCAATATCAGATTTATATTCACTTCTTAGACAGTTCATTTAAGTTCTTAGGATCTGAACAAAAGCCCAGAAGAAATTAACAGATTTTTCAACTCTATCGCTGCTTTTTTTACAATCCCACATAAGCAGTATGTTAAACTTTATAGCATATGTAGCCTCCTCCTTGGCAGTATTAAATCACACACTAGTTCAGGCTGAATTGCTAATGATTTGATCCAATGCCCTCGCCTGATTCACATCAAATGTGTACCAGTGGATGCGTTGATTAGAGAAACAAAATAGTCCTGACTGAATAAATCAAATTTCATAATGGCTGCAAGGTTTCTTAAAGTAAAAAGAAACCACAAATCTTAAGTTTATTATAAAAATTTCAAGAACCCATGTCACATGACAACCCAACCTCCAATTGTACAAACAATATCTAGTGAAATGCCATCTTTTTTTTTTTTTTTGTCTGCCTACAAAAAAATCATTATTTTCCCAAGAGAAGGTAAACTGAAAACAGTGATACTCTATTTCCAAAAGCCAAATTCCTGCTGCAAATCTTCCAAAACATTAAATATGGACTGAATAAATAAATTACTCCAAACCAGTCTACTTATGTTCCCAGATGTGCTGTTTTGTGCTCCATTTCCTGGTAATTTAAAATTCAAAAATGTATCCAGTATGCCATCTTCTTATTTATAGTCTTTCACAAAGTGGTGTAACCAGGGAAAACTATACCAAAACAGCATGTAGACAAAATAATTAACAAGGATGTCTGATACTATAAAGAAAACAGCTTTAAACTGCTCCTTCTTGCAGTAAACATGAAAAACTGGAAACCTCACAATTTGCCATTACAAAGAGGCTCTGCCTATGGATTTGGGACTGAATGCAGAGCTATGTCAGGATGCATCTCAGGCACAGTCTCTCAGCACACTGACCTTTTAAAAGACCAAACGATATCCTTTGCTTAATGTAGTGCTTACTGGATCTTAAGATGGAAAGCTCAAACATAAAGCATAACTTCTCCAAATTCTATATCTGAACTCAACCTTATTTCCCGGTTGCATAAAAGAGGTTTTCAGGACTACTTATATAAAGAAATCATACTGGCATTTAAAGAAGAAAACAAATGACAAGTGTCTGCTTAAAAAAATTAAGCACAAAACAAAATGATAAAATTATGACACCACCAGAGAAATGGACTACAGATGTCTAATTCATCAGTATGTATTGAATTAATTTCGGTAAGCAATGATGTTGCTACAGCTTATTTTCCACTCCCAAATAATTTTCTCACTCTCTTCCTTTTCCCTTCCTCACATTCTTTTGCTCCTTTCCAACAACTGTTATCTTTGGCCTCCAAACAAACCCTGGCAGAAAAGTCCTAGGGATAAAGCTGGGGAGGAAATGAGATTCATGATTTCAAATGTCACCTTTTTCTGGTGGGGAACTACAACTTGTTTCCCTTCCCTGTTAACAGTGGCATATGAAAAGATACTGGATGCTGCAACAGATTTCTCTATCAGGAACTTAAATTGCTGTTTAGTATCTTTTCTGTCAGTTGTGTAACTTACTGCTATATTATTTAAGGTAATTATGAACATGAAATTGGATAAGCCTTCATTACACGTAAACTAGCGAAAAGGATGTCCCACTAGGCTGCTAAAAGCAAATGACCACATTTTCAATATGAACTTTCTAGTTTGAAAACTACAGCTATTGTTACAGAACAATGAAGACAGTATCACAGTAAAAGGTAGTCATCATCTCTGGAAAGCATCCTAAAATACATTTTTATTTTAGTGGTCAAATTATTTCCTATTATGGGAGGGGTAAGATTGCTAATTACTGGAGGTATGAACGCTGCAAGGTAAGTCTCTAATCCCTACACATCCTCTCAAATTAAAACAGTGATATTTGCCGTTCACAATAAATGACTTAAAGGGAACTCTAGATATGTGATGAATTACTCAGTTTTCCTAAACATCTCCTCATCTCCTTAAAGGCTAGATCATGCAACTTCTTCACTCATTTTCAATTCCTGTCATTAAATCACACAGAATATGCACTTCAATAACAAATCCACAATTGAGCAGAGAGTAGAATGAGAAGGTCTTCTTAGGAAGGATGTTTTCTTAGTATACATTAAATACTAGAAAGCTCTAAGCTGAAAATAAAAAGATCTTTTCCCTATGAATAGTCATCTCATTAAAAAGTATTAGTCATGAACCAGTTTTTGCATTATAAAAAATTTTGCATTTTATAAAAATGCTCAAAAAACCCAACAAGTTGGATGTAATAACAAATTTCCTGTTAAATTAAGAATAAACTGTAAAGTATATAACATCTATATCCACTGAAAATGTTTTTACTCTGTACGGCTGTAGCTTTGAAACTCAGTGAAGGGCTTTGGCCAGATATTTGGAAACCAGTCTACCATTTTAAAGGCAAATAAATAAAAGCATCAATTACTACGCTAAGATAAAAATCACGCTGAACAACTCAAAGGACTCTTCCAGGTCTAAAGACTTCATTCCCACTAACTTTGCACATAAGCTGCAAAACGCAGATTCAGCATTCAAAGAATCCCAAGAGAGACCCTGTAGTTTTTGTCCTTCTAATGTTCCCAATATGGTGTTCATGTTGGACAAGAAAATGCTGCATCCTTACTGATAATCAACACTTATTATTACCCTGAGCAACCATACAGCTATACATAGACTTTCAACACCAGGTTGCTTAAAAAAAGCTGTCAGAGTTCAATGGAAGTATAGACAGAAAAACAGTAACTTCTTAATTTTTTCTCCATAATTAAAATTTCTGCAAAAGCAAGCTTTTAATGTGAAGATACAGGAAAGATAGAGTTGTTCTTCACTGCCCTGTGCTGACTCTCTTCCGCCTGCATCATACAGGCAGGAGCTACAGAAAACAAATACACTTACTCTTCTGAAAATGGAAAGCAGATCATATACAAGGTTAACAACCACCACCAATTTAAAACTTCCATTTCTAGTCTGCTCCTTAGACAAATGAGCTCTTTGATGAAGATTTTTCAGAAGCTTCACATTCATTCTTCACTATCATAGGTAAAAACATGATTAGGAGAGGAAATCCTTATTGCATTGACTCTCTTGCTATTATAATTAACATACATTTCAAATCAAATAAGGCAGAGAATAGTCTCAATAGAACATATTAAATGAACTATATCTCCAGTATGCGGAGAGTTATCTAGCTAAACAGTCTGAGAAAGAATGCTTTCAGTGCTAATAAACTTCTTCTGAAGCATCAGCTGAATATTTCTTACAGCACCCCACAATTCTACATTATTAGTACACAATGTTCTGGAGTTTGGATACAAAAAAAAAAAAAAAAAACAAAGCAAGCAATTTCAAGCAGTTTTCTAGTCCTACTGCTAGACGATGTTAGAAGAATCACTGTGTAACAACAGGTTTTTCAAAGACGTATTTTTTTAAAATGAGTTTTGCCCTGGTATCAGACACTACAGGATATCAAGTAGCGTAGGAATACAGAACACTTCTCACAGTACTAAGAGCCATGATCGTGATTTTAAAAAGGAAAACAAAAACAAACACTTCTTGGAGGTGTTATAAACAACTATCTCCTTTTGATTTTTTCCTCTGATCTGTGCTCACATCCGTAACACTGTAGGAATGTCTATGTATGAACACATAAGGAAATAAAAGAAATCTGTTGAACCTCTTTGTGTTAAATTTCAAAAAACACATTTAGAAGAAACTATTTACAACTTCTCAACTTCCTATGGAAACGCAGAAAATTTAATAAGAAAACAACTTTTCACATTTTCAAGCTCACTAAGGAATCTATCAGCTAATAAAGAACATTTCTCTCACCTTTAAAGAAAAGAAACGTTTTCAAGATACTGCATATATGAGAAATATACCCTATAAAAGAATCATAGAGCAGCAAAGAAGACCTTAAAAGCTTAAATATCGCAGATAAAGCAACCTTTTATTTCCCAAACAAGAAAAGGAAAGAACTTCCAGCAAAAATTAGATGCAGGTAGCAATAAGCCATCTGCTAAACAAGCAGTTCCTAACACACCACCCCAAGTCTTTCCGATCTCATTAAGCAAATTTAAAGGAACTTTTACATTAGCTACTGTATGGGAACTGTTGAGTCACACCCTGAACCACTGATTGACCACCTGAGGCAAGCAATGAGTCAGCCATGGGAGCACAGGTGAAGGCAATTCAGCTGTGCTACCGGAAGGGGTGGAGCCTGGGTGCACCTCTCCTAGACCCCATTTAAGGGCTGACTGCCACTGGCAAAAGATCTATTTTGAGAGATTACTCCTTTTGGAGTTCTTTCTCTAAGCCCAGGACATGGGTAAGCTTTTCCATTCATTTTTGATCATCCTTTCCCAAAGTATTAATCTTTCCAGCTATATGCTCTCTAAAGACCAACCTAACTTCTCTATATACTTCTCTATATCCTTGTCAATTATACATTTGTATACTTGTTGATTATACAGCCACAAATGTTTAAATAACTGTTTTCAGAGACAGCTATCTGAAAACTTTTTGAAGATAATTGACTACTAGCCAAAAGTAGTATCTTAGTTTTGTCATCTTGATTAGCTATCGCATTGCTAATAATTCAACTAGAACTGAACTATTTTCTAATGAGGACTTGTAAGAAGCAGCAACATGAGTAACATGCCTTCTTCTGACACATTTGGTATTTCTTTTGGTACTTCCTTCTCAGAGCTGTCTTCAGCCAGTATCAGCAAGTAGATCAAAAGTGTCCAAATTAGTTACTGGATCAGAAAGCTCTTTCATTACTAGTTCTACATATGCTTACTTCATTAGCCACGGTGTTTTACCTTTAAATACTTACTGAATTATATTTTGCATCCAACAAACTATCTAAAATGAACCCTGAATGTTTCCATACACTCCTTCTTAATTCTTAAGCTTCACAACACACAATGCACTTTACATGTACACAGAAGTGATGAAATCTTTACTAACTGTCCATAGCGGCAACTTCAAAATCCTGAAGGTTTGATAATTAAAAATGTTTACCATTTAGAATAGTCACAACTTTTGAGTCCATTTCTAGATTGTGAATGAACTATTTTGTTTTACACTTTTCCACCATCAAAAACCATCAAGTAGAAGTTAATTGATAAAATTCTAAGAAAGTTTTTTCATCCAAAAGACAACAAAAGGTTTAAAAATTAATAATGAAATAAAGTTAAAATTGCTTCTCTTATTGTCAAAAAGTATATTGCTAGTTTAAAGTTTTTGCTTTGTTTTTTGCTTGTTTTCTTCGCTTTTTATGTGTTTGCCTTTAAACAACTCACATTGTATTCTCACATATAATATACTTAACTAAAAATTCGAGTTATCTTTATCTGAATGTTGAGTAATGCTCACTATACTTAAAATATTTTTTTTCTTTATAAATGCAGTTGGCTGACAAAATTAAGAACAAACATCTAAGTGATCTAAGTGAACTGAACAGACCATTCTTGATTTAGGATAGAAATATATATTCTTTTCTAGCATGACGAACAAGCTATGCAGCAAGAGGTTGTGGATGCCCTATTCCTGGAGGCATTCAAGGCCAGGCTGGATGTGGCTCTGGGCAACCTGGTCTGGTGGGTGGCAGCCCTGCACTTAGCAGGGGATCAGAAACTACATGATCACTGTGGTCCTTTTCAACGCAGGCTATTCCATGATTCTGTGATTAAAAAAAAAAACACAAAACATAGAAAATGCATATTTAAGAATGGAAGCAAATTAAACATTACTAGTAACTGTTCCTGTGACAGCAGTGGTTTAAATCAAGACCATGTCCATAGATGCAGTTGAACAGTCTATATAGTACAGATAACAACCATGCAGTTATTTACACAGAACTGCCACTACCTGCTTATGTATTGTAAGAGACATTCAAGGGCAAATTCTGAATGCTTGTACATAATAATGATTTTATTATTCCAAAATCCCCATAAACCACTCAATATCTTCCCAACATGTATAAAATCTTAATTGTTAGGAGTATATCCCAATAAAACTGTCATAAGACAGACATTTCAGTCTAGAAACAGACCGATATTACCATACAATTACTATATTTTATTCTTCTGTTTCAGCTCTGCCCTCCACTCCCTTCTTTCCTCTTATTTCCTACCCTTCTTCAGAGGACCTTCTTACTGCAAAGTGATTCCTTCTGGGAGGTGCAGGTGGGCTAAGCCCAATGCTGCTCAGTGACCTCAGCTACTGGGAATGCCCAGTCACAACTAAAGATCAAAATAGTCCTCTACAACAACGAAAAAAAACAAAACCAATTTCCATAGCATGTGTAACATCCAGACATGGTGGGTAAAAGGTCAGCTGATAGATCATGCTTTATAGTGAGGCACTGTAGGTAATTTTTCTGTCTGGCACACTAGGACTGGTTCTAGTAGTTATTTTTACTGCTATCTCATGTTCTTAACAAATACTTAATTCCTCAGAAATATAAACAACGTAAAAAGTTTGACAGAATACAGTTGTTTGTCCTTATTCTTCCCTTCCTTGACCTAAATCAAAAATTTTGGTTAAGGTTAGTTTGGAAGATGGCTAAGAACTCAGGATATGTAAGGAAATGTCTATGTCTACAGAACGTAACATCATTGTTTTGAGTAAACAACTACCACAAAGATTCAATAATGTAACATATGGCTTTATCTCAAGATCTGGGTTCCCCTGATTGCAAATGCAAAATAATGTAAGCATTTTTTTTTTTGCTAATGGACACAGATAGCTGTCAGTGCAATTTCAGTTACGCTGTGAACAATCATCAGCAGCTAACCTAAAACTTATTTGCTAAAATCACAGTTTTTTTACCAAAACAAATGCCCTAAATCTAAGTTTCAGAGCTCTGTCACTCTCACTGTAAAATTCATTTTGTGAAACAAGCCTACTTACAGAGGTCCGTACTATGGAGATCCGCATGCTAGGAGATCAGCACTGTATTAAAACTCTTCAGCATGTTACCACGCTTCTTTTTCAGTATGTTTGCCTAAAAGCTTCACCTCCATAAAGTGATAGAAGTGGAGACAATTGAAAGAAACTTTATGGATACGTTACGAAATTTCAAGTAGCACCCATAAGAGTTTCCATGTATTAAACAGAAGACAAGTCTTTCCATCACTTCCTCTTACAATACAGTACGCTCTCTTTAAAAGTTCAAGTTCTAATAAACTAACAGAAAAATGAGGCTTTTTATGACCTAATCTTGATACTTAAACATTTCAAATAAGCTTCAAAAATTTATCAAAATAATGTTGACTTCTATATTATCAGTAAGTTTCTTGATCTAATCATATTTCTAAAATTGTATTTAGCAATGTGTACTGATTTCAGGAATAAATACAGAAAGGTAGGCCTTCATTTATCTTCAAAGGACCACTTCTCATGTACGTTGTAAAAGAAGAAAGATTTCCAACTATCGTGAAGTCTTGTTATCATACTTGGTAAGACATTAAGAAAATTTCTGCAAGTAGCAAAATAATCAGGATTGCATGTTATACATCTATAGGGTGAGTTTGTTGTTTTTTTGTGGGGTTTTTTTTTTTTTTTTGAAGACTGACAAGCTTCTTAGTTGTTGTTTTTTTTTTAATGAATTCAATATTACCCACTGATCTTTATTTTTACAGTAGTCAATAAGTCTTTGAAACTGCTCAATAAAGAGGCCTCCCCACTGAGATGTTACCAGCAGCCTTTTTATAGAAGCCTGCAGTAACACTGTAAAAAATGAAAGAGGATTACCAGAGTATAAAAATAATTGGACTCTAGAGCTGTATTGACATTTTAGAGGAAAGATTTGCTGTCATGCCTGGGCCAAATTTTCTGCTGATAAGTTCCACTAAAAACAGTACATTCGAACCACGGAAACTTTACACTGTTATTTATGCAATAAATATGCTCAAGAAAGTGAGAAGCATTGCGGTACATAATTTGACACATTTGTGTAAATATGTGCATCTAAGAATATTTTAGATCTCATTTCTCAGGTGAGGGAGAAAGTTAAGAAAAAAGATATTGAGAGAAAAACGACAACAATTTCAGAAACCAGATTATCAACAAGTATTTTCAGTTCTTGAAGAACTTATGTCTATCACTGTTGGTTGTGCTTGGATATTATTATCACTGCCCAGGAGTTTATTACTAGTTACAACCTTATGCCCTGAGGATATAAAGGAAAACAATGAAGTATTTATACAAAGAAAACTTACTTATGTAAAAACATGGCCAAAAAAAAAAAAAAAATTAACAAAGGAGAATCATGAAAGAGAGAGATACTCAATGGAGAGGCACAGTACATAAATTTCAGATTTATTTACTGTTCATTTACTGTTCTTTTTTCAGGAATGTTATCTGAGCACCAATATCTAAAGTTTCTTTGCACATCAAGGTACTCATTCTGCATTTGCTACAGCTGCTGGTGCTGCTAAGTAATCATCAGGTAGCAACTCACATCTGCGCTTTATAAATTTCCATCCAACATAACCAACAAGAAGAAATGCAAGACTGAAGGCTGTCGCACTGACAGCAGAAGCCAGAGGCTGCTTCTGGACATGGTTGTTGGTCCCACACACAACTCCACAGAAGTATGGAGCAAGGAGTAAGGCTGGATTAACTATTTCAACACAAAATATGCAAAACACTGCTAGTTCTCATGGACTGTAGGTATAGTAAACCACTTACATTTCCTTTAGAAGAAATAAGTTGATTTTTTTTTTTTGTTCTTCCCTATAGAATAACTGAAATTTTGCTTCAAATAACTCAAACACAAATGTTCTTATTAGCCACCTCCACTCCCCCCTGCCCATGCCTCAAGGGACCCCTGTAATTACTGCTCAGCTGTTTCAACACACAGCTCCAGAGGCCGGGTAGGTCTTACATTTAGTACATTAAGAAAATGCCATGGTGCAGCAATTGGAGTGACATGATCACTATAGAATTTGTAGCATGAACATTTTCTGATTGTCTAAGTTAGTAATTCAGCCTTAGTCTACAAGCTAGTGTTTTCTTTGTAATGCCAAATATAGTTTTGCCTCTCTAAAAGCTTTCTATTTTACGCCACCCTGAGAACATGTGTAAAGTCCTTCATGTATAAGTACAAGATATTTGATATCTGCACAGTACACGTTGTTAGACTTCTAAAATCATTTGATGACTACTCTGGATCCCTTCAAATTAAAGTTGAAGTGCTTTTCACACAAGACACTAGTCATCTCTGAAACATTAAGGCAGCATTATGTTCACAAAATTATTTAAACCCTTTTGTACTTACAGGGAAAAAAGGGAATTACTGCATTTGTCAACGAAACAAGCAATCTCTTATTGCTTACTACATTTCTCCTCAAATCTCCAATGCCCTACAGATTTGCTAAGAGTTTTGGTTGTAATTCCTGTAGTATTCAGCTTCGGTACTAATAAGATGGTACTTTTAAAGTATATTAGGATCCCACCTCTCTACTATTACAGAGGCAAAATTATGCCTCTGTATTAAAACAAAAGAGTGGCACAGTTTTAAGGTGTTTAAAATAAGCAGCATGTTCATCAGTAAAATTGTGCTCAAATTTCATCAAACAATAAATCTGCAGACAAGATGCCCACTCTTTCCTTTTGTCTTCTTGTGTTCATTTCCATAGGATCCCTAAGCTGAAGTTTAGAGGCAAAACACAATTCAACTCCAGGATAATTTGATTTGATTACTAAAATATTATTTGCTAATATGTTAGTCTTTGGCTATGGAAATAATGCGCATATTCAAATATTTCCAAATTATAAGTGAAAGCAGGGGATGCGTACAAATCTGCCAGCCATAAAATTATGGCTGTTGGACGCATCTGTGGGCAGTTTGCGTAGCTCCTGTTTTGTCTTGTTACATCTCCACCCATCCCCACCTTCCACACAGAACTAATAAGCAAGTTTTCCATGTTGCCATTCAAGAACCAGACCTGAGGTCATCCAGAGTTTCCATCAACTCAGGCAAAGTCAGTCACCCTCTTCTTCTTTTTTTTTCTTTATTCTTTGTCTGTGCCCCCTCTTCCCCACCCTCCACCCCTATCCCGCGCAGGAAAAAAGAAGGATGAAGGGGGAATGGCAGGGAGGAAAGAGAAAGCAAGATTCCACTGAAATTCAGGATTTACTCTGGTTTCCAAAGCAGTTTCAAGACAGATAGATAATGACCCATTTCTGATGATATGGAAGGTATTTTTCCCCCATGAACATGGAGTACATGTGCATGAATGTATATTGGCTTGACTCTGAACTCAAAAGGACAGGAAGCCTTCCTCTTAATTTTTAAATGCGGCATTATAGTTAGAAAATCAGTTTTACCCCCTCCCCCCCCCCACCCTTGAACTTGAAGTAGTTCTGTGATTACTCCCCTGCCACAAACACAGCAGAATAACTTCCTCCAGTCCAGTGCCCTGGATGTTATTTTCCATACAGTAATAGCAGATCACAAACAATGGAATACAAGCTCCCCAAATCCAAGATTCCTAAGTGGACATACATACACAGGTTATTTCTGTATTTTGGCTCTGACATCCCTCCAGGTCATTTAATGAGAAAGCTGTAATTTGAGTAGCGACCCAATTCTGTTGTATCTTTTATTGTGAGAACAAAAACAATTACGAACAGCTCCCAGAAAGCTAAATATTTTTCAGAGTTTTCTTAAAACACTCAGCTCATTTCTGATACACTTAAATTTAAATCAGTCTCTGTAGACCTACCCATGCCTGCAATGTACACAGATGAATGCGGGAAGATTAAACATTTTCTTACTGTGACCTACAACAGTGTGCTGAAATGTTAATTATTATGTTAATTCAAGTACTGGTCCCAGCAGATTGATTATATCCTAGAAGCTAATACAATCTCCTCTGAACTGAGATGTAGGCATTAGTTGCCTCTCTGTATTTTGACTACAAATACTTAGGCAAAATAACTAAGGGCTATGCAGTAAGTAAAATATTCTTAAGATTAAATTTTAATTTCAGAGTATTTTCTTCAAGTAGACAGGTAGATCCTTAGAAAAATACTAAAAATGTAGTTGTCAGTGGGCACAAGAGATTGTGTCTTAGCCAAATATCACCATCCTAAATTCCAGCTTTTTGAAGCAAGACTGATATTGGTATACTTGTCAGGACTCCCTATGTTAAGCAGATATATACCACATAGTAAGACATTTGAGAAAAAAAAAATAATGATTTTTTCCACTGCAAGACATGACTGGATGTTGTCTATGCTATATTAACAGACAACTCCAAAAGCAACAGTACATTTGGAATAAGTATGAAAGAGAAGAAATTTCTCAAGTCTTGACAGCATAAAGGACCAACACTGGAAGAAATGTTAGTAACAGAAATTTGATGTCTTGTCTTTTTCCTGATGCACCGTACAATTGTTTCTCATCAGCAACCCAGCATAAGAAATCATTAGTCCCAGTTGTGTATTTTTTCTTGGGGTGGGAAAAGGAAACCAGCCTACTAAAATGTAACATTTCCAGATTGAGTCAATAATTTCCTTCAACAACACAATTTAACAAACCGAAACTTGAATTTTAAGGAGTTGAAGAGAAACAAGGCAAGGAACCTCAGTGGGACACGCTTGTCACACACACTGGTAAAACCTACGTAACAAAACCTTTTTTTTAAAGAATGGGAGTCAGCCTGTAGTCTTACTTTTCTTCAGTTACCATGTCAGAGCATTTCCTATTAAAATATCACAGAAACACCTGTGTTGTAGCAATATGACTTTTATCAAGGGAAAGTTAAAAGATGTTTAGTATAATATAGGCAAGCAGGACTTAAACAAAGCCTTTGGATTTTAGACTGCCAAGTAAACCACAAGTGTAGTTCTATTTTATTTCTAAGCAACACGGACACAATGCTTACTTAAACCTTACTTCCTGCACTACTTCTAACATTACCCCAGCAGTTCAGACCACCATTCAAAGGATTCTTATGTATTTTTTTTCTATGTAAGTCTCACTCTGATGAATCTCTCCCGGACAGAGGTAACACAGCTTGTAATTAAACTTGGCAGTTTAATTTATTATATAAACCAATGTTATTCTTATAAATAAGTTTGTAACCAGGGAAACATTCCCTAAGAAAGCAGTTTAATTTGCTTCCTCCCTTGCCATTTCAGCATTCTTTTTTTTTTTAAAAGAACTTAAATAAGAACAAAATAAAAATCTAAAGCATTTTAAAATACACTTTTAAAAATAAAATGCTATCTGATGTAACTTCTTCCTCAAAACAGTCTATAGTTGGTTGTTTTGTTTTTTTCTTTTTGCACAGAAAATGTCCCTTTGAAAGTAATATCTCTTATTTATTTCCATGGCAAATACAACATATAACAAGAGCACACTAATGTCGTTTGATAGAGCAAATTCTCAGCTACAAACATAAAATCAGCACCAGCAGAGGTGACCACTGTCACTGTTGTCACTGCTGAAACACACCACCCACTGCCTCACTGTGCTCACATCCACTGTTTGGCGTCCATAAACATTCAGCAAGCATTAATGAACTTCAGTTGAAGTTATGATTTCTCACATAGAAGTTAATTCTACCCCTTTGGTCCATACACACTGTCATGTCAGATGCCATTCTGACAGACTGCTTCCCTACTGCCATCTATCATGTAACAACAAAATGTAAAAGAAGGTTCAGCCTCTACTGCCATCCCATCAACATTCCTCTCTGACATCGTGGGCCAGCGCAGTAAAGTAAGAAGCATCATTTTCAGAGCAGCTCTCACAAACATTTACTTCTTGATAGAGCATAAAGATATGAAGCTTATGCCAGAGCTAGAGAGAGTTCAAAGTTGCTATGGTAACTGAATGAGAAGTCACTAAGGACTTGATACCATAGACCTTTACAGTGCATACAAAGCACAGTCAGTAAGAGGTAGTGAAAAACATTTTGATATTTAAAATATACAGAGCTAGCAAATTCAGTGTTGATTTTTATATAAAGTCATAAAATTATGCTACTTGGTGTGAAGTAAAGTGCACCACAGAAAGGTGTATTAGGTAAAGGCCTGTTACAAGAAGTTATATAAATATGAATATATAAATACATCTTCCAATATTCAGATATGAACTTTGTTACACGCAATTTTCTCAGTCTAAATACTTCATTGTACACATACAAGTAATTTAAAGAATTAGGATACCATCGGCCTTCCTGGCCATTAGAGCACACTGCTAGCTCATGGCCAATCTAGTTGCCCACCAGAACACCCAGGTCCTCCTCTGCAGAACTCCTCTCCTAACCTGTGTTCACGCATGGGGTTACTCCTCTTAGAGAATAGTACTCTACACTTGTCTTTGTTGAATCTCAAAAGGTTCCTCTCTGTGCAACTCTCCAGCCATTCCAGGTCACTCTGAATGGCAGCACAGACTTTTGGTGCATCAGCCACTCCTCCTAGCTTTGAATCATCAGCAAACTTGCTGAGGGTGCATTCTATCTTTTCATCCAGGTCACTGATGAAGATGCTGAACAAGACCAGACCTAGTACCACCCCCCCTTGGGAAGGCTGCTAGCTACAGGCCTCCAACTAGGCTATGCACCACTGATCACAACTCTCTGAGCTCTACCAGTCAGCCGATTCTCAATCCACCTCACCGTCTACTTGTCTATTGCACACTTCCTAGATTTACCTAGGAGAATGTTATAGGAGACAGTTTCAAAAGTCTTGCTGAAGTCAAGGCACACATTATCCACTGCTCTCCTCTCATCTACTCAGCCAGACACAATACCATAGAAGGCAACCACATTGCTAATGGATGATGTACTAATGCATCAGTACACCTCTATGTTACATATAATCTATTTCAAATAATTCAATTGAGTATTTGATATACTCAAATACTTCTCAGACACAGATCCCAAAATTTAATTGCTGTTCCCAAGGCAAAGAATACCATCCTACACAAGGGGTTGTCAAATAAAGCATAACTGATACTAAACCAAGTTCTTAAGCATTGCATACAGCTGATATTGCATTATTCTACTCTATTCTAGCCAGCCATTGTACAATTCAGCCTGTAGAAATGAAGACAGAAAATACAAAATGTTCTGAGGCCTTTAATCAGCAAAGAAGGAACAAAAAGCCTTCCTAAGTCCTCCACGTGTACCACCATGCATACCTCTGTTCCTCTGCCTTTCTACTAGCTGGATATACTTCATGTGATGCCAGACTCACAGCCAATCATTCATCTGATTTCTCTGCCTTCTTTCCAGGCCCCAGTCTCATCCTGGGAGGATGGAAAAGATCATTACTTTGCTCTCAAGTCCCTTCAACATCTCTCTGAGAGACAGGAAGATTCTCTTGATATTTCAGAGCATCCTTGTTGCAGGCTTATCTAGAATACTGTCTTAAACCTTTTGCCAAAGCTGTGTAAAAGTTAAAGCGCATTCATTTTAGATTATATTTTATGAAATACTTTTATTTTTGCACTAGTTTCAGGAACTCATAATTTCCTTAGCTGCGATGCTCAGCACTGTATAGCAACAACACCATACATGTACAACCACCTCACCTAAGTAAAATGCCTAAACTGCAAAGTTCAGAAGTGTGTTTAACACCCCATATTACCTTTGTTGTATTTCAAGTATGTACACTTTGATGAGAATGGATTTATCACCTTCCTGAGTAAAAGGAGGTGAATGACTAAGTGTGAAGACATTTCAGCCATGGAATAGATTTAGCACAAGTACAGTAGCTTTTCAATGTAAATATTTTAAAGATGTGATACCTTCCCTGGAATACCATTATTCTTACATTCATCTACTATGTTAATTACATTAACATGTGAAGGAATGCTTCTGTAACTGGTCAATCCTGGAAAAAATAAATAATAATAATAGTAAAACCCTGTGGATTTCACTGTTCCTTTTTACATTAAATATAGTTACTATGAGAGCAGAGGGAAAGATACTGAGGGGAGTAGTTATGTGTTACAGCACATTTTGTGGTCTTCTTTCCTTAATAACCCAGACACGGGACCCATGATACTTCATACTTTGGTGGTGGAGATAGTATTTCTTTAGTTGTTTTTTGTTGTTGTTGTTTCATTGTTGTTTTTTTCCCCTTAATATCCTGAGATATCCTTCATATAGCAGAAGTACTAAACTTAAGTGTTGAATTCAGACCTGGTAATTTATTCTCAGCACTTTGCATTTCACTTAGATCTGAAAATGACAAGCTGTTGGTCCATTTTTTGTCGACATGTTTTTAATTAGTTCTGAATTTATGACAATTAAAGCTCACAGTTGCTTTTAAAATGAAGTTACTGGATTTGTTTTAATTCACTCTCATTTCTCAGTAAAGTGTGCATTTTAATTAATCATTGAAATATTCTATCATTTCTGCATTCTGCAAGAAGGGCACTAGCATCAGTGTAATCATCTTTTTTTTTCTGTGAAATATAGTGACTAAAAAATGGACTGAAAAATATAACTCTGAGGAATGCTGGCCATACTCCACATTTGACTGGCTTCATCTGTGCCTCAGCTGACTCAAAGATCCCAACGTGTTCCAAGTTTTCTCGAGGAAAAAAAGTCAAATGCTTCACCATAACAGATTTTGTATTACTTATGTCTAGAGCTGCACTTTCAGGCAAATTGTGTCTATTATTCATTTTCCTAGGGCCACACACAACAGAAGTCATAGACCTGTTGGCTTTGGTTAAAAGGGATCTTAAAGAGCACCTAGTTCCAAAATCGCTCTAATATTCTATAATTGCTTAACAGTTAGTTTGTAACTATAGTTCTCAACAAACATTCACATTCCACTTCTTCCAGAAAAACAACAGTAACCATGGAACACATCCATACAAAAAAAAAATTATACATATACACCCTCATTTCCATTCCTTTCCTGCTAGGGTTCACATTCACTTATACGTCTAGCAGAACCATTGTAATTAACTTGCAATGAAATCTCAACAACAGAAGATGCTAACACTGATATTTTTAAAATTCCCCATTGTACTTCTGTTCAGAGACACAGTAGTTCCTGATCTCTTATCAAGGATGATTGCAAAGTGAGCAAAGCACTGGCGGCAGTACACATCCATATGGGGAAGCTGCCTTCCCAAGAGCATCGCTGTACTTTGTTCATGCCTGTCCTGTAATTGGTGCAGTCAAGTCAGAGTAATGTGCTAGAATTCTGTTGTTCTCTCCCATCAGAGCCAGGCTTTGTAATGTGTTTGAAATGTGGATTACTTGTTCAGAGAAGGAGGCCAAGTGGAAGCTAAATAACCCTGACCTTACCGAGCTTGGAAAAAAAAGCACACACACACACACAATTCTTAACAAGTGGGATCTTTTAGCCTTTTCGTCTGCACATTGAGAGGTCAGACTGAAAAAAAAAAATCACAAAGTCAGTAAATATATATTTTTTCCAAATTATACTAAGAAGTTTGCAAGATTTAGAAAGAAATCACAAAGAAAACTACTACTGATGCAAGAAAACCTGGCACAGAATGAGCAGTACATGCTCCCACGCTGAATATTTATGCACTGTTTTGAACTTCACATGATTATTTTATCAAGTTACCTCTGAAATACAAGCATTCTTCCATTAATTTGATGGATGTAATTGAAGTACAGGAAATCCAGTTCTCGGTCTAAAATGCTACCACCTGGACCACAGGCTCTTTTTGTAAAATAACTTCAAAAATCAACTATTTGCTGCCACCACTGAGTTACTTGTGGTCTAAACCTTACTTTTGCTTGAGAGAGACAACCACGTCTGACCTGCCTATTAAATAGCTTGAAGCATCCCATTTATTTTCTCCAAGGTGTTGGCTCTTCTGTCTAGAAGGGCCTTCACATAACAACCTCTCTCATATTATATTGAAGAAGTTCTTCTTCACAGTAATGCACAAATAATAAATAAAATCGGTGTTGTGCTTAAATACAGCTAATGGGAATCTGTTTTGCCTGTCACCTACGGGATTTGACAAAACCTGTTTTAATATTTTAGCTCTCATCAAGAGAGATTATAACTTTGGATTTGTAGCATCCCAAGCAAATCACTTTCCACAAAATGAGCCCTGATGTTTATAATAGTTATACTGGGCACACAGCTTAATATCCTGAAAATCTCTTCCCCTTTATCTGTTATTTTCTCTTATGCATAAAACAGAATCCAGCCTTTACCTCCAAAAGTTTATAATTATCATTCACACAGTGCTTAGAAAAATAAATAGTCTTCATAGTCTAATTAACAGGGTTTGTGGGTGCTCCAACATTATAAGTATCAGTGACGTTCATGAAATAAAACACATGATTTCATAATATCCAGAGGCAGATATAAACACCCTATTCTCTGCCTGGCTAGAGCTCTCATGTACCACTGCACTACTTGGTTTCAGTGTTACTAATTGGAAGAAAAAAAAAAAAAGCCTCAATTTTCCTCCAGCCTGTTACTTTTTTCCCCACACAAGAAGGCACTGTAGACTTGTAACAGAGACATTATAGCTACTTAAACCTACTAAGAGACAAAAGATGTTTGGGTTTGGGGCTTTTTCAGCCCCTAATTGTAAAATAAAAGGTTTCCCCACGATGAATGCATACATAACACAGTGACATTACGAGGTGCTGCGCCACAAGATGTCTGTAGTATCAGTGTTCCCTTTATAGCTCGGATAGAATTGGTAGGGCTGTTTAGTACCAGAGCCAGTCCACAGCAATGACAATCAAGGCATAAAACTTGAGGGCAAAAGTAGTCTTAATTCTGAAAATCAGACTTCTTCAGCTTATGTCAGAAAAAGACATGACTCTTGCATAGATAACATTTAATACCACTTTTACTCTGTATCAAACCAGAGGTAAAAAGTTTAAAAGAAGGACTAACAAGCATGAAACACATTATTGTTCTTGTTACTGGGAGATAACACTACTGTATTACTATGGCCTGGCAGGAGCTGTCACTTCCACTTGCCTTTGCTTCTACTTTCCCTTGTCTGATGAGACATGGTGCAAGATCATGTCACATCTCCTGAGCTGAAACACTAATGCAAGTGATTTATTTAATGCAGAAATAGTTTCATAAGGAAATCTGCATATAGAAGATTTTATTTTCTTGAAGGGTTAGGAGGAAGAGCAGAGCAGACATATGTCTGATGCTGGCAGGTTTTTCTTAGACCACATAACACTGAGCTGGTTTATTCTGGACTCACTTCCTGATGCTCTCATATTTGGCCAGTGCCTCAATTCACTCACGTTGGTTGTCTGTATTTGCTTGGGTGATTCTCCACTTTAGAAGGAATTACATATATTTTATCAGTAGAAGACACAGCTTTAAAGATCATCTTGCAATAGCATTACTTGATGTAAAGAATAATGTAATACAGTAAGTAATAAAGATATGCTACCCCGAAATAAATTAAATGACGGAAGATTAACTGGTGGACAGTGATTCAGAGAATGGTTGTGTGATTATGAGCAGTTGCTTCAGCCTAAGCCTTCAATCAGTTTATCTAAAGTTTGTAGACTCAATGACTATTTCTCACATGAAACTAGACAGGGTCTGGAAAATTTTACATGCATATATGTGTCTTAAGCTATATAAAACTGATTTAAACTAAAGAATTTGACCTTAGGTATCACTGATTTAAATGCAGAAAGCATTAACTGCAAAAATGCTAATGCATGCAAGGTTTCCAGTTAACCTACTGACATCAGAAACATATTCTCTCTCATCCCATACTTACAAATCCTGTATAGTAAATGCTCTGCTGATGAATCTGCATTTGTAGATTTCTTGTACATGAAATGCTCTTAAGAATATTTTTATTCCCTGCCACCACCATCATTCCTACTATGCACACATTATAACTATTCAGTACATGGCCTCTCAAGTTAACTGTGGAAGAAAATTACCCTTTTGAAAATGGAACATGTGAATTCTCTCAAGTCACTGCATACCTAAGAAACATTCCAACAGCACAATGATATCTTTAACGGAACAATAGATTTGCATTCTCCACATGACAGCACCAAGTACCTTTGATACTTCATTTATTCATATTCTATTTTTTTTCTTGAGATGAGTTCTTGCTTGTTTTAAGATATTCAAATTAAAATTTAACAGCTTCTAGCTGATCCCTGTGAAAACCATGCATGAGTCTAAAGCCCTCTAGAGAAATAGCCAAAATAGAACTTCTCTGCTTTCTGCTTTCAGATTTTATTGCAAAATGTAGAAAGCTATCATTGGTAGCATCAGATTGATGCACTATCTGTAGCAGGAAAACATGCTGCATTTACACTGAAACTTTAAAATGACCAACTGAGAGTGGACAGTAATACTAATATTACAGAATATACATTCAAATTTTCATTGGGAATGTATTCTGACCAAGAATGGTAGAGTTAGCATATACAAGACAAAAGAATACACTTGCTTGTACGACACATGCATGATTACTGGAATATTAATCCAGTTATCACAATAAATTGATCTTCTGTGATACTTTGTGAAATATTTCCAAAGGAGTAAATATTTTAGCACTCGCAGTACCAGTGTTTTTAGGTCTAGGATTGGTTCTTGAATCTGTGCTGACTACTTTGCTGTTTGCAACAAGTTACTTTATTTTACTTTGTGTTTAAAAGCAAATTGGATTTTAAAATAAAAAACATTCTCTAAAGATTACACATTGACTTTATTTTTATTAATAGCACATACTTTTCCATGCAATTCAATATCCTGCATTTTCGGTGGCACATGTGCTAAGAAATTTACCTCGTTCCCATCTACTGTGATTAAATTTTATGAAACAGAAGTAAAATTATAACCTTGGATTCTGTTTCTTGGCCATTCATTATTTCACTTATGACTGTAAATAATCTTTGAATTCATTGACTAAATTCTGGATCATGTTTAATAGCAGTCCATAAAGCAAAACTGCACATATTATATATCCTCTGCAATTTTAAATATTTCAGTCACCAGATTTGGAAAGGTCCTCCTCTCCTCCCTTTCTAATAGTTGAGCCTCAGCCCAAGAGATAGGAATGATGAATACTCAATGCTGTTTAGGGAACTTCATAGAAGAAGAGCAATTCCTACACTTGAAGGAGACCAACTCACACACGGCCTCACCCCCTTCTTTCCCAAACACTTCAAATACATCTGCTCAATTTCTACACCATTTGATGTGGAGATGAAAGTCTGAGAGTTCACTAAATCCTAAATACTTAAAATTAAATACTTAAAATTAACTAAGAAGCTAGACCAAACAGTGCATAAATGGTTTTGTTGAAAAAAGTTCCTAAACTGACTATTAGAAGGCACTAAAGAGATTCATGTAATCCACTAGCCCTAACAGTGCACTGCTATGTTACAGGAACGCAAGAGAAATGGGATATTTTGCTGGGGTACTGAAAAAACAAAAAATCACATCTGCTATCACATCCAATGATAGGCTATAACGAAGTAATGGTACCTTAGTGCTTGCTCAAGTAGCCTCTTTTGTGTTTGATCTAGCAACAGCAACACACAGACCTGAAAAACCTTCCCCTTATAAACCAAATCAAGAATAAAACCACTGTGAAATACTGCAGTTGAATACTGATGATATAACTGATCTTTAATTTGGAATCATCTAGACCCAAAAAAGTTCAAGCTTGGCAAAAAAAATGTTTTTACAATACTGGAAGTTTCCTAAACAATTAGCCTGAAAATTAAAGTTGGATAATTTTCCTCACAAAAAGCTGTGCTATTATTTCATTTAGCATAAATATG
The DNA here is from genome assembly GCA_030625065.1 of Alectoris magna. Taxonomy (NCBI): domain Eukaryota; kingdom Metazoa; phylum Chordata; class Aves; order Galliformes; family Phasianidae; genus Alectoris; species Alectoris magna. The sequence goes on from CM060562.1 coordinate 12,074,509, forward strand.
AGCGTAATTTCAGCAGTTTGCATTGTATGCAGGCTATATCAGAATAAAAGAAGGCTAGGAAAAACATCAATTTCTCAAAAAGGAATTCTAAGGATGACGGCACAAAGTTCATGTTTATTGTAGTTACAAGGTATTAGAAAATTAAACTACAAAATAAGTATTGATTCAAATTTAAAAATTAAAAACCTTTCCTCTAGACATATTTTGCAATAAGAACACACTTGGAGCAGTGTTCAGTATGTGATAGAATTATTTACTTTGACAATCATGACCAGAACTACTTCAATATTTATTCAACACCCACATTTGCAAGCAAGAATTTGGTACTTATGCCTTCATGATGCTTTATTACTCTCATATAACCAAACCATTTTAAGATTAACCATTCTATAAATTCTAAAACTTACATCCTATGCTTTAATATTAAATAACCAATGCAAAAAACTGTGAGTAAATGTATCAAAAATAAAAACAAATTAAAAGGAGAAGTGCACTACATGCCTACTACAGTTTCACAGCTACTTTTTTAACTCAATACATGGGCCATGGCTCCCGATATATATTTTTTTAACAAGTATTAAAAGAGCATAAAAATGTATTCCATCCAAGAGATGCCTAAGGATGCCCATGCTTGCATTTTAAGTCACGTTCCAGAAACAGAATACACATTTTGTTGTCCTTCCTTGTGGCTCTTCTCATGATGGTTACATTGACAATTCTGGACTTGATATGTAATCCCCCACACAACCAAACAGCACTCACAAATCCATTACTCGATGCAATGGATTAATGCACACATTTTTTATTTAATACTTTTAAAGGGACAAACTCAACATCATCTGATTTGACCAAATATGTTACAGATGTTTCCAGCATTGCTTAGTAAGCTCTCTATTTTAGGTCTGAGGTTTCCTGAAAACAACACTAGCTAAGTAAGACCAGGACTTCACATAAAGCTTGTCTTAAAACTGACACGTGACTGCAATCTAAATTCAAGATCTGAGTAGCTACACAAGCACTGCAGGACTGTACTGAGTGGGAAAACACACTACACAAGCTTGAGATGGAGTTTTTGTAAAAGCTTTGATAACCAACCTGTTAAAACCAGTCCTGAGCACTTGACCTTGCAGACAATCTTCACAAATTCGATGAAGGATATATTACAGAACCTCATAATTCTTGACATCACATTAAGGTAGTTCAAATAAAGTCCATTAGTAAATATACAGATGGTGAAAGCAGAGATATATCTTTTGCCCTTTGCATGTGCAAGAGAAATGATACTTCACCCTGCAGAGGAGAGCTCTGCAGGGTAACGTACTTACAAGTAACTCATTGGCTGAACACTGTATAAATGGTTGTCATCACTTAATATCATTATTACAAGGAAATACACTAAACATAGAGCACAAAGCATACATTAGCTGGTAACATAAACTACATTGTTCTGCACACAGCTAAAATTTTTTTATAGTCTCATTTGTTAGAATCATAGAATCATTAGAGTTTTTGAGACCTCTGAGGGCCATCTAGTCCAAATCCCCTGCAATGAACAGGGACACCACAGCTAGATCAGGTTGCCTAGGGCCTGATCCAGCCTTGCCTTGAAAGTCTCCAGGGATGGGGCACCAACCACATCTCTGGGTAACCTGTGCCAGTGCCTCGCCACCCTCACTGTAAAAGACTTTTTCCTTATATCCAACATAAATCTACCCTCCCTGAGCTTGAAGCCATTTCCCCTGTTCTATCGCCACAGACGATAAAAGAGACTGTTCCCTGCTTTCCTGTAGCTTCTTTTACCTGTGGCTTCTGGAATAAATATGACTTAGAGCCTAAATTCAAAGGTTTCAATAAAAATTACGACAAAATATTTACAGCTTTTGGAATTTATACAAGTACCTATTAGGGGAAAATTAAAACCTAAAAATGTAAAAGCAAAGTTGCACTGAACACACCACCGTTACAAAATGTTGCTTTTCTTTATAGATGTTCAAAGCAACTCAAAATACCCAGAGATTGGACACCTCCATCTCACAGCAAAGGCTGTCATCTCAACTGATCATACAGAGTCTTCACACTGGTCAAAATCATCCCAACCATCTTCCCTGCTTTTGCTGCAATGACTAGACACATACAGTTAACAAAACGTGCAACCCCTAAGTAACTGTTAGCTCAATCTTTAAACCTCATGGACCATACTGTTAAAAGCTCTACTTCAAATAATCGGAACAGATAAATGTTTAAGATACATACATGCTTCTATGTGTGTAGATACATATATAAATGACTACATCAAGCGCGTGAAGTAGCTCAGCCATTTTAACACAGAAGCAATTCTTAAGGAATACGATACACACTGCACCCTCCCACTAGCCAATTTCCCACTAGCTGCTTACGTGAGGTGAGATGTTGTATTTAACATCAAGTTCAAATCATGATGTTGTTTCCACATCTTCCTCTGAATCCAAACTTAAAATAGCAAAGGTAGCGTACAAATACAGGTTGATAGCGATACTTTTTGTTGATAGTCAAGTCTTCATGCTTACTTCTGTCAAATGAACCTGAGGGACACTCCTAGTTCACAACTGTATGAAATCAATACACACATTCTTACACACATTCTGACTACTCACAGAGAGGCATTGAAGTGATTTCATTATAACAAATTTCCATGCTGTGATAGATTTCATTTTCATTTAATACAAATATTGAAGTGCTTTTCGTTTCACACTCTTGTATCCTTTCATGCAATGCCAGTAAAAAGCATTTCTGTTTTGTAACACAAGTTTGAATTGAGGCACTTTGCTTCTAAAACAATTACTACAGAAATATTTCATAAAATTTCCTACTGCCAGTGGTTCTAGGCCCTCAAATTCTTTTTTTTACATGGTAGCTTAGAATGGATTCAAAATAAAATCTCAGAAACTTAACTATATAAGAACAGAAAAATCAGACTTTTACTTAATAGATCTTCACGCCTGACTACTGCTGTCCTCTTATCTGCTTGTTTCTTAATTCTTCTGCTGTTTGTGCTTTGTTACACACAATACCATGCTATGGTACTTCATTAATAGCAGGATTATTTTCTGTTTTACAGTTCTGGTTTTTATCATTTCAAGGTCAAAATGTTCTCTAAGAAGCTGCTGCTCTGGAGCTCTTTTTGTTGTTTAAATATAACAATGTTCCCTTTCTTCTTAATTCCCAAGCATGTTTAAAATTCTAATCAGACCAAAACAACACATCCTAGCAGAATCTAACGCTTTGAATAAAAATCACCTACCATTACTTTGTTCTTGTTTATTTTATGGACCCTCCCACACTAAGTTAATTTTGCAACCAATCTCATTAGATTTGTAAGCAGTAACAACCAAAAGCAAGAAAGCAGACCAAGATTTATACTTTATGATCTAACTTTTCAGCGCTTTAGTTGAGCTTTCCCATGTCACATAGACTGCTGCATGCTTCACTGTGACACAACCTCCAAACACAAATCTTGACAATCTTCAAGCTAAGGCTAAGTGAACTGAGTCTGTTTAGCCTTGAGAAAAGAAGACTGAGAGGGGACCTGATCCAGGTCTATAAATATCTAAGGTGTGGGGGGCAAAGTGGCGAGGCCAGACCCTTTTCAGCAGTGTGTGGAGACAGGACAAGGGGAAACGGCCAGAAACTGGAGCATAGGAAGTTCTGCACAAATGTGTGCAAGAACTTCTTTATGGTGAGGGTGACGGAGCACTGGAACAGGCTGCCCAGGGGGGTTGTGGAGTCTCCTTCTCTGGAGATATTCAAGACCCGCCTGGACGCCTATCTGTGTGACCTGCTGTAGGGAACCTGCTTTGGCAGGGGGGTTGGACTCGATGATCTCTGGAGGTCCCTTCCAACCCCTACAATTCTGTGATTCTGTGATTCCCACCCTTAAATCAGTATCACAGTTTTCCACTATAAAATTCTGGTTCAACTACTGCTATCAATATTTAGGGCAGTCAGAATATTGCATAACTTGGGCTGTCACTCTAACAAGTCTGAAACAAACAGTCTGTTCTCTAAAATCCATGACAACGTTTCCATTAGCTTCAAAGTAATCAAAGTTTCTCTCCTGTGAACCACGCCCTGGTATTTCTCATACTTTCATAAAACCCTTTTTTTCTCATGCACTTTCAGAATATAACAGTGTTGTGGTTTTGTGATTTTTGCTGTCGGTATTCCACATCAGAACATCAGACAGAACAGTGGCAGTTAAAGAGTTCATGGTCTGGTTCCGTGTTACCTACCGACTTTGTGGGCATCTTGGATTTCCAGAGGGGAGGGGAGGGGCGGCATCCCCGGAGGACTTGGCGCTAAGAGGAAGTGCGGTGGGACTCCGGACCGGACCCCAGCCGCTCTCTGCCTCTGGCTGTCTCAGCTTGCCATGGAGCAAAGCACGTGCTGCCCTCGCACCGTCGTGGTTTGGGTACTCGTACTTTGGGTACTCTCATCTCTTTTTGTTTGATTTGGTTACATTCAGTAAATTCCCGTTCCTCCTCAGATCGTTGCCGTTGTGTTTTCTCTTTGTTAAAACGATCTGCTCGCTCTCTGCCCTTCCCCCTCTCCTGGAGCTCGTGGCCCGGGGCCGGCCGGGTCTCTCGGCGAACCTTCCTTTTTTTTTTTTTTCTTCCCTTTCCTTCGCTCCTTGGTCTTTCTTTTTTTTTTTTTTCTTTCTTTTTTTTTTTTTTCCTTTTTCCCGGGTCCTGTCACGGACCCCCCTGTCACGGACTGATATCTAGGGATAACCCCGTGACACACAGTAAGTACTGGACAATCTCTTAGTGACCATACCTAGCACCCTCTCAAAGCTATACCACTCCAAATATAGTTTGCTTATTTGTAAGAGCAATCCCCTAATGGTCACTTATAGGGTTTTGGTGGCATGCACAAAAAAGTCATTAAATATGATGAGGAAGGTAACAGGTGGGGACGCAAAGCATGGTGTATGCAGTGCAAATATACTTCTCATTGTCTCATTCAAAATAACCAGATCCGAGCATGGGCTAATCAAAAGCGGGGGCTGTTTTTATATGTTGAGCAAAACCAGATCTCCCTGCCTATACCAATACGCATCCATCAAAATAAAAATCTACAGTTAATTCAGAGACAAATGTAAAATTCAACACTGATACCATTTGATTTTATTACACTTAACTACATAACCATTTTCAAACTTACTCCTCTAGCACATCTTGTGCTTTCATACATTCTCAGATCACCAAAGTACAAAACCCAGGTTACAAGATACTCTGCCAGCGTCAAAATGTAGTGAAGCTACAACCATTTTCCTCAACTGAAGACTTGTCTGCAAAAAAATTGAGTAATCTGATACATCAGCATCATAAGATTTTTTTTCTATGAATTTCCTTTTTAAGAATCCAGCATGTGATAAGACAGGCTAAATCTCACTTAATGCCCCTTAAAATCAAACGTAGCAATGCAGAACAATTTATGGCAGACTTTCTACCTCTCGTTTTGCAAAAGAAAATACAACAAACATTAGATTAAAACACTTTTAGCAGCAATATGATATTGTTATTCTGCGAATTCTACCTGCATACTAGAACTGCTAAGCAAGCTTCAAAGCCTGTAGGATTTAGTGTTTGTAAAAGCATAAATATCAGGACCTCTTCTCAGATTCTACATAATAGTTTTGTTCCATTACTATATGATAGTCTTCTCTGGAAGAAAAGCTATGTCATTACACTCTTTATTAGTACAGACTGTCTTACAAATAACTTGGTAAGTGGCACAGTGCAGCTGTTGGACACTTTTCAATCCCAAGCACAGGCTGTGGGGACCCAAGTACAACATCAGGTAGGAAATGCACAAAGTAGGTAACAGCTCAGTCACACCTTTCACTCCTATTATTCAACTGGTCTCCTAACAAAATCATTTCACAGCTTTCTTATTACAGTTTAGGAGATAAAAATCCTTTCTGGTTAGTGGCCACAATCAACTTTCTAGTATCTTAAAAAACTTCATTGAGAGAGAGAGAGAGAGAGAGAGAGAGAAGCTGCAGATTAATGGCTGGGAAGCAGTCTTTTGTGTGGGCTTATCTGGAAGACAGCCATCTCAGGGGGTGTTGCACGTGACTCTTACCCAAGCACCCAGGGATGTCAGGTAGGCATGAAAAAAAAAAAAAAAAAAAGGAGGATAAAAGAGGGATCTGCAATCATAAAGAAGAACAAGGGGGTTTTCTGACAACAGATTCCTCACGACCGGAGACCTGCATGCTGAAGAAGAACAAGAAGGTTTTCTGACATGAGAAGCCCCATGACCTGCCCCTCCCTCCTGGACTTGCTCTGCGCTCTACCTTTTTGCTGCTCAAGGCCGGTCACACTGCTGCTGCTTTCCCCCCCTGCGCTTTTGCCTTGAAGCATTGGAATGTCTTGCAACGGGACCGCTGCTGGATCCTGGTGGTGACTGTCCCCACTTTACGCAATTCTTGCCTCTTTCTATCTTTTCTGTCTCCTGTCTTCCCTTCCCCATCACCCTAAACTGTCCGTCCTCCCCTTTCCCATCTTCCTGATTAAGGTTTGTAATAAGCTGGTTGGACCAACATTTGAACCGTTGTTTTTTAATCTCACGCTGGGTATACATATACCAGAGAACCTCGTCTCCCTCCTATAAATTGGAGCAAGACAGTTATGCGGGAGATACAAAATGACTTCAGCAGGCCTCTAAGAAAAGCTGCATCATGCTTTGCATATTTCTCCATGAACATTCCATGGAAGAACAGGTAAACCACAATCACAACAATATCTGCGTGAATGCACCTTACTTTACTTTGTCTTTCAACTCCCTTCTCCTGTCCGCAGCTCTCACACACTGCCCTGAGAGATACGCATCACTTACTGAACTCTCAGTTCACACCACGAACTGCTGTCATGCAGCAGTAATTCGTGGCACTGTGCTACGTTGTGCCAAACACATTGTGGCTCAGATCAAGTTCCAGCATCCTGCTAACAGCAACATGAAGCAGGATCAGAAAAAGCATGCTCAGCACCAGGGAAGGTTCACTCTTCAGATAGTAAGAGGATGGTTATGTACCACATGCTTTAAGTTACAAGAGATCACGTTCGTTAATTGCTACAGACCAGAGGAGAGAGTGGGGGGAGGAGATGGATACTTGCATTGGTGTTTTTTGCTTTTCAAGAAAATCAATAAATAAGCAAACATATATGGCTTCCAATTACCTGCCTTCTAGCATTCTGACATTGGCCTTGACGTAAATAAAATCAGTTTTATACTCTACTCCTGCACTCATAACTACATTAGCATGCTCTTTTGACGTGCAGACTATATGAATCTCAGAACATTGTTGTGTGTATGTTCATTGGGCTTCCATGGCAAGGCTTTGGTAGTGGGAAGCTGCAGGGGGGAGCCTCTGTAAGCAGAGCCCAGCACTGCCCCATGTCAGATCAGAGCCAGCTCCAACTGCTCCAGAAGGATCCACCACTACCAGAGCTGAGCCAGCACCAATCAGTGGGAGGAGGTAAAAGAAGGTGGCTGGGGGAAGGTGATTTTAGTTCACTTTTAGTTTGTCACAGAACTTGCATGTTAGAGTATCTAAAACCTTGCTGATTAACTCAGTTACATGCATCTTAACAGGAAATAAACCCATTTCCAAAATATCAGGCTATGGATTGTTTTTTGTTTGTTCATTGCTGTTGTGTTTTTTTTCTTTTTCCTTCATTTGAAATATTTTCTATCAACTCCTCTGGCCTTTTGTGGAAGGCTGAAGTTTTCTGCACCTTCCAAGAGTCACAAGTTAAATTGCATCACGATGTCACCTTTCCTCCTCCATCCCTTGCTCCCCACCAGTGACACTACAACCCTAAATCAGGTAACTGCCTAATCTGAGGCAAACAACTGGTTTCTGACATTTAAAATGCTTGTCTGGCAAAGTCTGACAACTAAGAGGCTTTTCATTTAATTGTAAATAATGTGGTATTTTACTGCAGTGAACAGAGTTAAATCTGTATAGAAATTTAAAGGTCTACGCGCAGTATTATGCATGACATTATGTACAAGAAAATAGCATATCAGTTCCCCATCTGCTAGAAATACTCATTAGAGATAAATGCATAGGAAGATTGTTTGGAACATCAGTGATGAGAAAAGCACAAACAATGCTCTGTAAGAGCAACTCAATAAAGACCCAGCCATGGATGGTTTGAGGCCAACCATCCTAGGAAATGGAAGTTCCAGTTTTACCAAAAGGATTATTATCGTCATTATTATTATTATTAATTTGACGCTTTTTTCTTCGCCTTTTAAAATGTTCACTGTTAAACTGAGAAAGGGATAACTACTCAACTTCCTGAAATAACATACCCACAATACCATCCTATTCTGATAAGGATTTGGCTCATTTCAACAAAGCACATAATCCATGAAGAGTCTTAAAAATGGTGCAGCAGGCTCTGTCCTCACCACAAAAATAATGTTAAAGATAATCTATTCTTATAACTCTTGGGTACTAGAGACACTTAGTTCTTCACACTACCAAACTTAAATGCAAATGTATTTTAAAAGTTGCAGAATAAGAAAAACACTCTTAGAAGAGATGCTAACTTGGCAGGATGAGAACAAAATGGGAGTGAAATGAAAGGGATAGGCAGGCAAAGAGGGGCAGGAGAAGTTTTTCCTTCATGTTAAGATAAAGGCCAAGAGTACCCTGAGTGGCATCAAAGGAGGGGAGAACAGAATGGAGAGGGAGGAGATTGCCCCCTTCTGCTCTACCCTTGTGAGTACCAATCTGGAGGTCCATCCAGACCTGGGGTCCCCAGCACAAGAAAGGCATAGAGCTATTGGAGCAGGTCCAGAGGAGGGCCGAGAAGATGACCAGAGCATCTTATGAAGAAAGGCTGAGGGAGCTGGGCTTGTTTAGATTGGAGAAGAGAAGGCTCTGAGGAGATCTCATTGAAATCTTTCAATACATGAAGGGAGCATATAAACAAAACGGATACTGTCTGTTCACAGGACAGATAGTGATAAGACAAGGGACAGTGGATTTAAACTAAAAGAGGGGAGATTTAGGTTAGATGTTTGTAAGCAATTCTCAGAGGATGGTGAGGTATGGAAAAAAGTTGCCTGAATAAGACACAAATGCCCCATCCATAGAGGGGTTCAAGGCTAGTTTCAATGGGACCCCCTGGGCAGCCTGATCTAGTGGTTGGTAACCTTACCCATGTCAAGAGGGTTGGAAATTGATGGTCTTTAAGGCCCGTTCTTAAGGCAAGCCATACAATTATTCACTCCCATAGATGCTCCGTTGCTCATCTAATTTCTATGAAGGCCAGGTTTGCAAGGAAGAGGGCTGATCTGTTTCTAGTTGTAGTTCAGACATACACGTACACTCATTTTCATATATGGAAATACCCATACTGCCAGAATTAATATGTGTGCTCATAGAAGGACATTGCTCAATTTTTTATTTTTTATTTTTAATTTTTTTTTTCAAATACATAATGCTTTTTTTGGAGGTGATGTATTGATTCTCCAGAAACACACCTGTGCATCCAACAGAAAATATATTTTAAGGACTGTTAAACACATAGCAAAATGCTTTAAGGAAGCAAGCAGTTACATACAAAGATGATAAAGTTAAGCTTCAACAATTCGTTTACTGAATCTTAAAAAGGTTACCATGTTTTTATTAGAAAATACTGCTATTTTTCTGGAGTAAACATGCCCCTGTGGTCATACGCTACTGGCTGTTTAGTTCAAGTTCTTCCATATACTTAATTGTTCTATTTGGATTTATTGTTTTTGTTGTTTTGTATTGGTTTTCTGGGGGGGAACAGGGGGTAAAAGAGGGGGTACTGTGTTGAGTATATGATACAATCTTATGTTGTTCCAAGCAAATCTTTATCTATGAAAAGAATAAAACTAATTTAATACACTCAATAATCATTACATTGCCAGCAAATAAAGGAAGGCGATTAAGCTGTAATTTAAAACCAGAGCAGAACCCCCTAAATGTAGTATTGTGCACAAAATTGCATACGTAAATCACATACTCTCAGAGAGATGATATTATCATTTTTGTGCATGTTCAACACGAACGTTTAGAAGTTACTAAACAGATACACAAAATTTGAACTCAGATCTGTAACAAACAGAAATAGGCCTTCAAATGGACTTACACTAAGTGTACTTCAGCCTCTACACTACCAGCTTAAAAAAAAAAAAAGATGATAATAAATGGAAGAAGCCATGAATATAAAACTTAGAGACACAAACCTAACAGGGATAATTAGGTGAGTAAGAAGAATAAGAACCAAAGCTGATCAGCCACATTAATTGATAAAGGTATGTAAAAATACATTTTTTTTCTCTAAGACTTCACGCAAAAGAGAGCCACAAACCTGACACATAACTAAGGCAAAGCCAAGAAACAAGCCCAGTCAGTCACGCTGATGGGTTGGAATCCTGCGACTCTGCAACTGATAAAGCTGTAAAATGCCGAAGTCTATAATGCCTGAAAAAATTTGCTGGAACCAGGGAAATTGGTAAAGGAGAAGGTGATGTAGAGAAACAGACAAAGTGTTATAAAAGGGACCAGTCGCATATAATCATTATGTGATCATGGAGAGGCCTTTTTGCTAATGTGCTTGGTGTTAAATCTGTAGCCAAACTCCTGGAGCACTATGCATCCAAATAGGGGACAGTTTAGTTCTTGGGTGACTGGAAAAAAATTTAAATAATACATATGAATGCTTAACCTAGAATAAAACACAAATCCAGACTGACTTCTAGATACATTGAGAAAAATGGACCTTATTCCAAAGTAACTGCATTTATCAGTGAAGTTCACAGATACCAACAGCACTTCTAAATTACTGTATGCTGCAATGCTGTGCCTAGGAAATATATCTATTAGGAATATAACACAATTAGTATTTTTATAATGATACTTTACCATCTGTTTATTTCAACTTCATTTTATTAAAGTAAAAGAAAGGTTACAAACTCCACTGTAACACAATAAAGGATCTTCAGATAATTCCTATTTTTCACACATGCAATGGAGATTAATCAGGACCTCACATTTAAAAACATCATTTTTTAAAAAATTCAAGGGTAGTTAAAATCCAACTTGTTAAAATTCAATAAGAAAAAACCTGCAGACTCTCAGTAGACTCAAGGAGATGCACAATATGATACAGTATGAGATTCAGGAGATTGTGATACTGATTTTAACTCCATCAGGAAATGAGGAAATTATCTTGGCCTCACGGCTTTATTTTTATACATTATATATAAAATATATAATATACATGACTTTATATCGTTATTTTGGAAAGTGAGTTCTAATTCAGTCTCATCCTTCAGTCCTGGAATGCTGTGGCATGCTTGCTATATCTGAACAAGAACATACCCAGCAGTTACTCATATTTTGCTGCTTCACCTAAAAACTTCTCCCCAAAAACACCTGAAGTGACTCAGAGCAAGTAGAAATTGAAAGTAATTGCAAACATCCAGAAAGTTTCACACCCTGCTTTGATGTAGCTGATGCAGCTGGTGAGAGAGCCTAAAAGAGGAGCTGCCCCGCTAGACCTGCTGTTCACAAACAGAAAAGGTCTGGTGGGAGATGCAGAGGTCAGGGGTTGTGTTGGACAGACTGACCATGAAATGGTAGAGTTCTCGATTCTTGGTGGAGCCAGGAGGGGGAGCAGCAAAACTGCTACCTTGGACTTCCGGAGGGCGGACTTTGAATTGTTCAGAAGACCAGCAGGGGGAGTCCCCTGGGATTCAGTCTTAGAGAGTAAAGGTGTCCAACACGGCTGGTTGCTCTTCAGGAAGGAAGTCTTAAAGGCGCAGGAGCAGGCTATCCCCCTGAGCCACAAAATGAACCAGTGGGGAAAAAGACCGGCGTGGATGAATAGGGAGCTATTCTTGAGGCTTCAGGAGAAAAAGAGAATCCACCTCCTGTGGAAGAAGGGATGGGTGACTCAGAAAGAGTACAGAGAAGTTGTTAAGATGTGTAGAGAGAAAATTAGAAAGGCAAAAGCCCAGCTTGAACTCAACCTGGCTGCTGGAGTAAAAAGGAAAAAGAAACTCTTTTACAAATACATCAGCAGTAAGAGGAGGACTAAGGAGCATCTCCATTCTTTACTGGATGAGGCTGGGAATGTGACCACTGAGGACAAGGAAAAGGCAGAGGTTCTGAATGCCTTCTTTATGTCTGCGTTAAAGGTCAGACCAGTTATCCTCAGCGTACTCCACTCTATGACCTGGTAGTCTCAGCTGGGGAGCAGACTAAACCCCCCACGATTCAGGAGGACACAGTCAGAGACCTACTACTGCAACTGGACTGCCACAAGTCCATGGGGCCGGATGAGATTCACCCGAGAGTGCTGAGAAAACTGGTGGAGGTGACAGCTGAGCTGCTTTCCATCACCTATCAGCACTCCTTGTTGACTGGTGAGGTGCCAGAAGACTGGAGGCATGCCAGCGTGACTCCCATCTACAAGGATTGTAAGGAGGACCCAGGAAACTACAGGCCTGTTAGCCTGACCTCGGTGCCAAGGAAGGCTGTGAAGCAGATTGTCTTGAGGGAGATCACACAGCATGTGCAGAACAACCAGGGGATCAGGCCCAGCCAGCATGGGTTCACAAAGGTTGGTCCTGCCTGACCAACCTGATCTCCTTCTATGAGCTAATGACCCATCTGGTGGACAAGGGAAAGGCTGTTGATGTAGTCTACCTAGACTTCAGCAAAGCCTTTGACACTGTCTCCCACAGTATTCTCCTGCAGAACCTGGCAGCCCATGGCTGGGGTAGGTACACTCTTGGCTGGGTAAGGAACTGGCTGGAGGGCCAGGCCCAGAGAGTGGTGGCAAATGGAGCTAAACCCAACGGGCTAACGGTCACGAGTGGTGTTCCCCAGGGGTCGGTGCTGGGGCCTGTCCTCTTCAGTATCTTTACTGATGACCTGGATGAGGGCATTGAGTGCACCCTCAGGAAGTTTGCTGATGACACCAAGCTGGCTGGAAGTGTCAATCTGCCTGGGGGTAGATAGGCCCTACAGAGGTATCTGGACAGGCTCGATAGCTGGGCTGAAGCCAACAGGATGAGGTTCAACGAGACCAAATGCCAGGTCCTGCACTTTGGCCACAACAACCCCAGGCAGCACTACAAGCTTGGGGCAGAGCAACTGGAAGACTGCATAGAGGAAATGGACCTGGGAGTATTGATTGATGCTCGGCTGAACACGAGCCAGCAGTGAGCCCAGGTGGCCAAGAAAGCCAATGGCATCCTGGCTTGCATCAGAAACAGTGTTGCCAGCAGGAACAGGGAAGCGACTGTCCCTCTGTACTCAGCTCTGGTGAGGCCGCACCTCGAGTACTGTGTCCAGTTTTGGGCCCCTCACTGCAAGAAAAACATCGAGGCCCTGGAGCGTGTTCAAAGAAGGGCAACAGAGCTGGTGAGGGGTCTGAAGCACAGGACTTATGAGGAGCGGCTGAAGGAGCTGGGATTGTTCAGTCTGGAGAAGAGGAGGCTCAGGGAAGACCTTATTGCTCTCTGTAACTACCTGAAGGGAGGTGGTTGTGAGCTGGGGGTCGGCCTCTTCTCTCATGTAACTGGTGACAGGACTAGAGGGAATGGTTTCAAGCTGCACCAGGGGAGATTTAGGCTGGACATTAGGAAATACTACTTCTCTGAAAGAGTGGTCAGGCAGTGGAATGGGCTGCCCAGGGAGGTGGTGGAGTCACCGACCCTGGAGTCACCGACCTTATTGCTCTCTGTAACTACCTGAAGGGAGGTGGTTGTGAGCTGGGGGTCGGCCTCTTCTCTCATGTAACTGGTGACAGGACTAGAGGGAATGGTTTCAAGCTGCACCAGGGGAGATTTAGGCTGGACATTAGGAAATACTACTTCTCTGAAAGAGTGGTCAGGCAGTGGAATGGGCTGCCCAGGGAGGTGGTGGAGTCACCGACCCTGGAGGTGTTCAAGGAACATTTGGACACTGTGTTGAGGGACATGGTTATTGAGAACTACTGGTGATGGGTGGATGGTTGGACTGGATGATCTTGTAGGTCTTTTCCAATCTTGCTAATTCTGTGATGCCCTGCCAACATGTTTTGATCAAGCTATTGGGTACACAGGACATCACTGAATTCTGTGCACCAGTAATTCCCAAATCTGAAGTTAGTGTCCACAAGATCAAAATACTGTCTCCGCTAAATTAACTGTCTCATATTTAAGCAGCAAGAAAAGTTATTTCCCTGGTTTATCTGCTTTTAAAGACTTCAGCTCTGAGCAACTATATTAAGCAATTTTATTACTTTTACCAACTTTAGGACTCTTCATGAAAAGGAAATATACTTTCTTCCACTGCAAATTTTAGAATTGGCTCAGCAATTCTCTCAATTAGTAAAAAAAAAATTAAAGCCTTAATAGTAAAAATTACCAGCTCCTCAAGTACAGTTTATTGATGCATTGAAAGTGCTAAGCAACAACAGCAAGTAGCATCAGCACATCAAGAAAATACTTCACAGCATTTTCTTGACGCTGTCAGCCAGTGTAAGCAAAATGTTCAACCAGTGCACATGAAACAAGTACAGGAAAAGGTATAAGAATTATGTATTCACCTGTTTACCGTGAAAGCTCATGTCACCATAATTTCAGAGTCAAAGTTTAGTGCAATAAGAATTCTTTTTCCTCTGAAGTTACCTAGAAAAATAGCTGACGATTAAATGCAATACCTAATCCTTTAAAGAAGAAAATGCTTTGTACTGCTAGAAGCTGCTGGTTACTGCCATTAATCCCTCTTCCTAGAGTAACTCAGTAAAATCCAGGAACTAATGATAAGCACCTTATAAAGCATTAATACCTTCCCTCACCTTTTCAAAGTATGCCTAGTGAAATCCGATTTCCACATACTAAATTTTCTATGCATACAGGACCCTTCAAATCTAAGTTTACCGTGTCCTTTATACACCTTTAAAATAACTTCACTTGTGGGATGTACTGAACAAGGAGCTCTCAAGGTGAGAGGGTCACAAGGACTCAAGGCATAGGCGCTGTCTTAACACTAGTAGGGACTGAAAGCAATCTTGAATTCATTGCTTCAAGACAACTCCATAGTCACTTAGATGCAAGTAGGGCTAAAACAGCTCAAATGAGAAACTTCTTCAAAGAAGAAAGTCTGCTCACTCTTTTTATCTTTACCAATTATTTAAGTTCATTTTTTAACAATTCAGACTGACACAGAAACAAGAGATGGAATTTATCCCCACATCTAAAGTAATATTGACACAGTGTCAGTTCGGGTGTAAACATTTTTCCAGTGTGAGAAAATTAAAAAGTAACCTTTGGTTTAGTCATGGTTTTATGATTTGTGTTTATCAGTATTCCACATCATAACATCATGTAGGCACTGGGAGTCAAAAGTGTTAATGCTCCAGTTCCGGGTACCTGTCCAGAAGAGAAGAACTACTTTCCCCAGGGTACTTTGTAGTCAGAGGAGATATAACTCCTGACAAAGCCACCTGATTGCTCTCTTCTCTCTTCTTGCTCCTTGCTGCTGCCCATCCCCAACTGCACGCATCACTTCAGTATTAGTGTAAAGCCTTCAGTTTTTTCCAGACAGTCTTTCTCTCATTATATTTGATTCAGTAGAACTGAAGCTAATTATATTGTATTATGGTGTGTTATCTTGTCTTCTGATACCATATTTAGTAAATTAGTTTGTTTTTCCTCAGATCATTGCTGCTGTTTTTAATTATTTTGGGGTCCCCTGTTTCCCTTTTCCGGAGGCGTAGATTTTGCGAAATCCCTCCGCCCCACTAGTCACGGAACCAGGCTGAACCAGCCCATAAACTGTTGATATTCTTGGTGGAGAATGTGGGCAAAAGCTGCTTTTCAGCACGGATCTCTCTCTCTGCTCTTGGAGAGGT
Source organism: Alectoris magna (assembly GCA_030625065.1). NCBI lineage: Eukaryota > Metazoa > Chordata > Aves > Galliformes > Phasianidae > Alectoris > Alectoris magna. The sequence continues at coordinate 12,090,444 of CM060562.1, forward strand.
TTGTTGGTAAAGTTTATGTCTTTCACAGTTGCTCACTGAAAACTTGACCTTGAAAGTCCAGGCGGATGGCCAGCATTCTGGTGATATTTGTAAACTTTGAGCACTGCTATCTTATTTCTATAAAGAGAAAAAAAAGATTATTCCATTTTCTCTTTTACAGCTGTTTGCAGAGGGAGCTGCTAATTTTACAGAACTTGTGATTTTTAAACAGGTTCCCAGTCTCTCCTTCGAATCCTTTATGTATTTTTTGAACGCTCATCTGATCATGTTACCAATTTCCCTTAATGCACTACTCATCATTTCACTCAGTATTTGTATTAGCATATCTTGAAGTCTTCCCCCAAACCAGAGAATAGAGAGTGTGGAGAGGCTTGGGAGAGACTTTAGAGAGATGGACATCCTTGGTGTCATGGAACTTTACTCCTGAACACCTGAAAGACCATGAGAGCTTAAACAGATAATTGAAACAGGAATGTTGCCTCTCAGGTGTATCTGAGGAGGCAGAAATGATTTGGGGCTTGGCTAATGCTTATCAGACCCTATTCAATACTATCCCAGAAAGGGAGAGAGTTTCTGAAATTGAGAGTCTCCAAGCTGAGAGAGAGTGTCTCAGAGCTGAAAGGGAGAGTCCCAGGGAGGCCATACAAAATGAGCGAGAGAGTTTTCAAGCCAAAAAGGAGAGTTTCCAGGAGAGACTCCAAGCTGAGAGGGAGAACATCCAGGCTGAGCGAGAGGGTCTCCTAGTCAAGAGAGATGCCCTCCAATCTGAGCAGGACTCCTTCCAATCCTAGAGAGATGCCCTCCAAATCGAGAGAGACTCCTTGCAATTTGAACTCAACAACCTTCAATTTCAACAAGACACCCTCAGGTCTGAGAGGGACATCCTCAAGTCTGAAAGGGACATACTCCAAGCTGAGCAAGATGCCTTTTGGCATGACAAATTCAGTCTCATCAAGCCATGCTTGAATCTGAACTAAATATCCTCATCGTTGAACGAGACAGACTCCGAGCCAAGCTGGAGAGTGAGAGCATTGGAACTGACCAACCCAATCAACCACAGGAGGCACCAGAATCAATGTCAGTTGCCTCTGTAATAGGACAGAAAATGAAACAAATCTCGACTCAGAACAGAAGAAAGAGCAGAAGGAGAAAGTAGAGGAAGCAAACACTGTAAGAGAAGAGGAGGAAAGAGGTCCAGAGGAGTGACTCCAAGATCCAGGGAAAGTGCCCCTGAATCCAGAGAGGGGCCCTCAATAAGATTGCGTTCACCAACTCCCACGAGGGTAACTAGAAGTCCTGAAAGAGTAGGAAGCGAGCAAGACATTGTTACCATTACTGATTGATCTCTGAAAATGAATGAAATTAGAGGTTTGAGAAAAGACTTATCAGGCCACCCAAATGAGCTTATTGTCACCTGATTACTTTAATGTTGGGACAATGGGGCCAACAGTGTGTGCCTAGATAGTAGAGAAGCTCGCCAACTGGGTGGGGCATCACTAGGGACTCAACCATCGACAGAGGTATTAGTACATGCCAGAACCAGGCCCTCACCCTCTGGAAGTGGATGTTGTTAGCCATAAAAGAAAGATACCCCTTCAAAGATGATCTGATGCTGGAGAAAAAGAAATGGACTGATATGGAAAAAGGCATCCGTTATTTGAGAGAATAGCTGTGGTGGAAATATTACATAGCCCCGCTTTCCTAACGAGCCAGACCAAGAGCATGATCCTGAGAGAGTCAGGTGTACACCAAATATATGGCATACTTTCACAAAGACTGCACCAGAAAGGTATGCCAGCACATTTGAAGCAATGTATGGCAGAGGGGAAAGAAGACCCCTTATAAACTGAATAATAAACTTCATGACTTTGAGCTACATTTAATCACTCTACGAGCTTATGTTTCAGCCATTGCAAAAGTAGCTGAAAAACTGGACAGAAGGAGAGCAATCAAGAAGATATAATAGATGAACTGTCTACCATGCTTAATGCTGATGGATCCATGGTGGTACCAGATACATCATCTGATGGGGACTAGAATTCCCAAAACAGCCTAATGGAGGGGCCGATCAACGTGGTTTCCTCCCAACCTGCATCATCCAACATCTCAGCTATCAAAAGATGATGTCCTCCTGCTTGTGCAAGTGACAGCAGTAAGACTATGTCACATTTTGCCTTGTAGTGTTACCTACATGACCATGGAGAAGTTATGAAGAAGCGTCATAAAAAACCCACTCCTGCACTAGTCACAGACCTGGGCTGAACCAGCCAATAAACCGTTGACAGGTTTTCTTCTTCCTTTCCCCCCCCTTTTCCATTTGATAGTCAGTTATCTAGCAAGTCTACTAGCAAGTAGTTTTATTTGTTCTTGGGAAATAAGGGACCCTTGCTTACTGAGTAAATAGCAGAACATTAATTTCTAATAAGTTTCTACCTGAAAACTGTGGTATTTGTTCACGTTACACCAGCAACTTCAGTTACTTCTCTGTTTCCAGACATCAATGACATGAACCCTGCTTTTTTGTTGATGTTATTTATTTTTATTTCCAGTGATGCACTGCAGTCAAGATTCCTGGAAAGCAACTCTAGAACTTATAAAGAAAAAGTTCTGGTTACAATATATGAAGTTTCTAACAGTCAAGAAATGAGCACTTCAGCTCTGTTTTGTTCTTAATTCAAGGGCCATGGCTTCTAAAGGTCCTATTCCATTAAACTGTTCTTTACTCTCTTAAAAAAAAATCCAACAAATTTTGGTAATAAGAAAATATGTAATAAGAAAATAGAGATAAAATAAACAAGATATATCTTTCCATTTCACTTAAAGAAAACACAGAAAATGAGCAGTGACTCTTCCTGCTGAGCTAAGCAGAATATTTTAAAAAGAGGTGGTATTTTCACAAGATTACATCTTTCATCTTGCTTCTATAGCCACACTATCAAACAGTAGCAAAATCTCATTTGCTACCTTTAAACGCTTTCTATTTCTCCTTTGCAAGAATAAAAAGACCACATTCAACAGCTTATTTTACCATATATCAGAAATTATGTCCTCATGTCTAAACACAGAAATCCACAAGACAGCCGGGGCATCAGTCCATGCTTTTTCCACCCATTCTCCCTTTCATCAACCCTAGCAGACTCTGACATTCATCAGCAACAATATTCAGTCAGCCATTTGGCCTCTCCTTTTCTCAATTTCATTGAGACCATCTCCATCAGCTCTCTCCATTCTTCACTTACTCAATGCACAACTCTTGCTGAAGCACCAAAACAACTATATCATTCAAAAGCATAGAGGTGAAAAGCAACAAAAATAATAAATGTGTACCAACATGCAAGCATTAATTCACGTGCCACCACAGTTCTTACACTATGGTACAGAACGCTTTTAATATGAGCTGCTCAAGTCATCTCAAACTCGATCTGTGCATGGAAGATGAGGAAATAAGTCCTTTGTATGGTTCTACTCTATAGTTAATCTGTGATTTTTAAGGTCCTGTCCAATCTAAGCCATTCTACGATTCTAATGTAATGAACCAGGAGTTACAGCATACAGGAAGGTAGCAACTCAGACTCCTATCAGCACTACAGAAAACAGTGGTGCTAATAATAACTCATCATCAGCCCAGATATAGACCTTGTGCACTGACATAAGGTACAAACACAACAGCAGCAGTATGATTCAGCCCTAAGGTACTCCAAGACAGCATCACACCTTTGGCATTAGCTGAAAAGTGACCGAACAAAATAATACCACAGCAATAACGCAAAGCAGTGCTTTTCCCACAGTCACATCTCTTTTGGTATCCTACAATTTCAAAACTGACTTTACTGGTGCTTATTCATAGCACCGTTTATCTAAGTGACAGACAATTTTCACTCAGGAAAATGTCTAACCATTTACTGACCTGCATATTTAGTACTCATGAGGTGCATGATGACATGGCTAGATAACAAGTGTCATAGCTTTCTAGAAATGAGAATACCTTTTAACTTCAAGCTTTTAACCCAGTCTTTATATGATCTTTACTTCTTCTCTCTGTGGAAAAGAAGCCATGTAATACCTTACCACTTTTTCCTGCTTCTTTTTATTCTGTAATGTCTTTGAAATATTAGTCTGAACTATGGTGTGCTAATATAAAGTTTCAGATTAGGTTTCCTGCTTTGTTCTTTACTGCAGAATCACTACTAATGCGCCATTTGCCTTTTTCCTTCCAGCCTAACTTGGACTGTGTATTAATTCTGTCATCTCCAAACAAATCCAGAGGCCTAAGACCTATTCTTCCTGATGGATCTAGATTCATACTATCCTGATCAGCCCACCTATGAGCATGATTTATGGACTAACATTTTTTGCCTCGTCATCTATACACGGGTACCTAACTGCCAACACAAAGTATCTCCCTTCTACTCCCTATGTTAAACAGTTACCAAAAAAAAAAAAAAAAAAAAAAAAAGTCCTTCTATAAATGTAACTACTGGGATTTTTATTTTCAGTCTTAATGACAATTTATAGTATCAGCTAGATTACCATTCCTGTATGCTCAGTGATACCTGAATACTCTGAAACGCTGTAAGATGCAACACTGCAGAAATAGACTTTTAGTATGTTTTTTCTTTCACACAACACTGAACTTCAATAAAATTTCAATGAAATCTGGTATTGGAAATCTTCCCCCCCACCCCCTGTAGTACCTACAACCAGAGGTGCTTTGTAAACATTTTGCCATAGAGCTACAAGTAGCATTTATACATTCAGAAATCAAAACATCAAGTCATACAAGCTACTATACTGCAACCCAGAAAAGCTGTGATGAGTCCCTGATTCATTTCATAATTTGAAGCAACCTGGCTTTGAAGAAGTGCATATGTCCACAGCTGAATCAGTGGCCCATGCTTTGTGACTAATACCATTGTCCTTCCATATCAAACTGCCATTCTCTCCTTTTCCAAACCAAGGAAGTATTCAGTGACTACAACATGACAATGGAATAAGTGAAAGAACAGTACTCAAAACAACTTTACACATAGTTTATATTGAGGTTTTACTCCTCAGTCAATACAAGCTTACTGTAGCACTTGTATACCTTTCCCCATTCATAACATGAAAAAATCTCTTTGTTAGTATTTTGTTTTATCCACATTATTTTTAAGTCACATTGATCAGCAAATAAAAAAAAGTTGCAGAAATGCATAGTTTTACCCTTTAGGAAGCATTAGCCTTTATTTTTTTCTTTTGGTTTCACCAAATCAACCAAGCTGAAGTTGACTTCAGGGTCCTACATGATTTGATTTGGAAGGAAATAATTGAGAAAACATTTCCAACACTACCTTCCCATTTACAAATCTGCATTCTTATATATTTACATACACATATTACATATAAGAGCTGCAAGAACAAAACTATTCTGACGCTTTCATACATAAAGCACTAACTCTTAACCAGGCTACAACAAGCAGACCACTGTTAACCAGCAGAGGCAAGGGACTTTTCCACTCTGCTCTGCTCTCATTTCAAGCACTGCATGCAGTTTGGGGTGTCTCAATATTAGAAAGACATAATGCTCTTAATATTTAAAGGAGGGCTACAAAGATGGTGAAAGGTCTGAAGGACAAGACGCACAAGAAGCAGCTGAGGCCCCTAGATTTACCCAGCCCAGAGCAGAGGAGTTGAGGGGAGTCCTCATGGTGGCTGCAGCTCCTCACAAGGAGCGGAGGGCAGTGCTGAGCTCTGCTCTCTGGGGACAGTGATAGGGCCTGAGGGCATGGCATGGGGCTGTGTCAGAGGAGGCCCAGGGGCTTAGGGAAAGGCTCTGCCCCAGAGGGTGACGGGCACAGTCCTGAGCTTCTGGAGTTCAAGGGTGTGTACAGACATCACTCTCAGGCATAGGGTTTAATTTTCAGTAGTACTGTGTTGAACCAGGATTTAGATTCAACAATCCATGCAGGTTCCTCCCAACACAAGATTATCAGCCCCAGCTGGAGTGCACTTTCTCCACAACAGCCCATGTAGCACTATGGTCTATGCTGGTAGAACAGCACTGATAGCAGTGATGACTTGCCTAGGGCTGAGCAGTGCTGGCACAGCACAGAGTCTCCCTCTGAGCCCCACAGCCAGGAAACCAGAGGTGGGCAAATGGAGGAGGGAACATCACCAGGGCAGCTGACTTCGGCCAATCAAAAGATATTCCAAACTGTATGGCATCATACTCAGCAACCACAGCTAGGGCAACAGAAGTAGAAGGCTCTGGTTATGAAAATAGCTGTCCACCCAAATAACTGCTGTGTTTCAAGACCCTGTTTTCCAAGACACAGCCGAATATTGCCTGCTAGTGGGAAGTAGAGAATAACTTCCCTGCCTGCTTTCACACAACCTTTGATGATCTTGGTTTGTTTCACTAATTAATTAAAACTTCCCTGATCTCCCCGTGAGCTTCTTCCCCCTGTCCTCCCACAATATTTTCTCCCCCTATTCTTTTGAGGAGGGGGTAATGAGAGCAATGTAGTGGAATTTTTAGCTGCCCACCAGTGTGAAACTGGCACACGAGCCAGACTGCAGCACTGCAGAACTTTTGAGGACAGAAGGAAATTAATCATGCAGAGATCCATGCTGTCATGGCTAGAAGCTTTTGGTACCTGAGGTGGCTCAATTATAACTAGCTAGAGCATTTCCATGCTACGCTCCGTTTTAAGATGCAAGCACGACAAGCCACAGCAAAAATCTTTTATAGAAAAGAATCATAAGAGGATACGAAGACATTAAGCTACTCAACAGACTAAAAAACCAACCAACCAAACAAAAACTTAGAACTGACCTAAGAGAAACCAAGTCTCTCAGTAACACTAAATGATCTGCTATGTAAGGCATTTTGTGCATCTAAGTCAGTTTCTGGTCACCTGAGAAATCACAAGTTTTATGGATGTGAGTGCACACCTATTACCCTAAATCATTTTGTTCCTTTTCTCCATCTACTTGTAAAGCATCTACAGGCTTTTCCTCTAAGGGTTTCAACTAAAAGAACACATTGTAAGCATCAAAGGGAAGAGAGAAGGGAGAGAGAAGAAGGAAGGGGGAGAGAGAAATTAGTACTCAGAGACAAACAAGCTGTTAAAAATTACCTATTAAAAAAAATACCCTCCAATTGAAACCTCCACAATTTCAAAGATACAACTGTTACGTTATTTTTTTAATTGTTGCTGAACCTTTGCTTCACACAAGCTTCCATGTCAGGTATCACTTTGTCAGACTGCCTCTCTGCTGCCACCTGTCACACAGCAAGAAATTGTAACAGGATATTGGTGGGAAGGCTCAACTCCTACTGTCATACCACCAACATCCTTCTCTAACATCATGGGCCAACGTAACAAAATATGAGGTATTATTCTGGAGCAGCCCTCATGAAATATACAATAGAGCTAAAGTATATAAGTAATAAATTATTTTTATATATTTTCACTAAAAGAGTGCAACAAAAGCATAAAATTAGTAGGATTTTCGACCTTGGTTAAGTGAAATTAATGCATTAGTTTGGTTCAGCAGCAGCCATTGCAATTCACTTCTCACAGGACTGTTTAGCCAGTGTATCAAAATGCATGAAATTATTTGCCATAACTCAGAACTGGAACAACACCAGTCCCTCCCTGCATCCTGATTTCAGCCTGGACAACGTTAATATCACACCAATGTTTGGTTGTTGTGAGTGAGAGGTGCAGACCTGGGGTCAGCACCAGAGTTCCCAACCCGGACACAGTGGGGAAGAACTGCAGCCATGATAGAGTGGTGCAGGGGGAGGCCACAATGCAAGCTGTGCCAGGCTGTACGCAGCCCACATGTTGGACATACCTGCACTAAGGGCTCCTGCTGAGCTCATGTTTAATTAATTACCTTCACCATTCCCACACAGAAAACATGACTAACTTAACACAGCAGATCTGAAAAATTCATTTAGGAAGGAAGGTTTGTTTCCTTCTAGATTTGGTTGGTGCAGACATTTTGTTTATGGAAAAACAACAACAACAAACCAGTGACTTTCCTAAGTAACAATTCAGTTCACTTAACACTATACCAAAAAAACTAGTTCGTTATCTGCCAGTAAATTTTGCTTTCTGTAAGAACACTTTCTCGTTGACATTATCTGTGGATCTCAACATTTTCCATTTGAAACTTGACAAACCAGTAATCTGCAATTCCTGCATCCAGTTAAAAAGTTATTTTACTGCAAGTTCTCTCAGAGAATAATCTTACAGCTCTGATACCCATACTCAAGTTCAATAAAAACACCACAGATGTATAATTAACCATAACAGAAGAACTATTTAAAAGAAATTCATTGTTTTAATGAGGCTGTATGAAGATAGTATGGTCTGCAAAGGGAAATAAAAGCAGTCACCAAATTTGCTTGAAGAGACCATCCTGCATATTAAAATAAAGTGTCAAATAGTAAGCACAGTACTTAAGGACAACCTGAAAAGTACAGGAATGACATCCAACAAGGGTAGCAGAAGGTTGGATGAGAAAGGTAAGATAAACCAGAGGTAAGATAAAACAGAATTATCTTAACAATAACTGTCAACATAACATCATTCTCAGTATTGAATCCTTTCTGGAAACGTGTAACTAATGAACTCATTAAACTATGCTTGCTACCAACACGTCTTCCCAATAGGGAGAAAAACAAGGATTTTTGTTTTGTTCTTTCTTTTCCGCACTAACAACTGGATAACCACACAGGCTGCTAGGTTAAAACCCTCCTTCATCCCCCAGCAATACAATAGTACTGTCTGAAGCAGCTTTAAGAGTTTCCCCATGAGGGGTGGAAGATATGTATGGTCAATTAATTTCCTGTAAATAGAAGTCTTCATTAAGTTCAGAGAAAATTATAAAAAATTAGTTCTGCATCGATTTGCAGATACGGTACTTTAGTTTGCTTTTGATCCAAAATATTTCTCTCTCAAAAAACCACAGCAAAAATACCTCCATTCATTCTCCAGCTGCTTCAGTTATAAGGACTCTGTCAATGAAAGCACTATAATTCATTTGTGGCAGCCTACATAAAATAAATGAGCTGTGAAGAAACACTCCCTATGACTGCGAGTACCAGCTATTTAAAATATTTCATTGGAAAAGCCTATCTTACTCCACTGACAGAGATAGGTGAAGGCTGATATTCAAAACTGGCACAAATGTAAATGCCTGGCTAAGTTACACCAATGAAACAATTACAAAAACTCTGTGTACATCAGCAGTGTAATGAACTCATCCAAACAATTTTGCAAGAAGCACAGAGCTGAAACAGCAAGATTCTCGAGTATCAAATATAAACAAGTTTTCCCCATGTTCTGAATATCAGTCAGGTTTAAAAATAATGCTTCTATAGCACAATCAGTCTGTTTTGAAGAACTCCCTCTAATTAAGATACCCAACTAGAGAAGATGATCATCCACTGAATCCACTGAACCAGAGCAAAACTTCAGTACCTTACATACAAGTATAAGGCACACTAGTAGTCATCTCCCAGCAACATCTCAGAGTTTCTTTTATAAACTGTCCTATCATAAGTACTCAAAATCTAATTTACAGTCCACTCCTACATCTACTGCAAGCCCTTTATATTTTCTTTTTCTTCCCCCTAGATTTACTACTTCTTTGGAGCTGTATTTCAGCCTGTACCACATAATTTCACCCTGCTGTAATTCTCAGGGGAGCTCTGTTTGTTTTCCTCTCCTCATTGGTATCATTTGCAAGAAGCTTTTTTTTTTTTTTTAAAACATCTTCTGTTGAACACGCACAAGAACCTAGCAGCTCCTGCTAGTGTAGTCATACTTTACAGCTCTTCAGAAGCCATTATTCTTCCTTGTCCAGACTGCAAATATCAAGGCAGCAATGATTTGTTTGTTGGATAGCAGGAATTAAGTTTACAGCTAACATGCAAAATTCAAACTTCCAATGTTGAAAAATTTAAGCTTTATTGAAATTATCTCATAAGCAATTATTCTTTAATGATTTATATCCTAAAAACAAACAAAGTTTTCTGGACCACAGCAATGGACCACTGGTGGGGGCAATGCAGGGAGATGTGCTCTTTCTTCCTGTCATAATGTTCCTTTTATAGGGTCTGTAAGAATTTTCTTCCCCAAAACAAGCCTAAACAAAAACACTAACACAAGTCCCCCAGCCAACTTGTTTAGCTTCGGATGGAGGCCTGAAACTAACACTGAAGATGGTGCATTGCTCGGCCACAGACTTCAGTGTAGTCACCATGGCTTCCAAATAGCACTTCCACCCTGCATTCTGCTAACTGTACATTGCTACTAAGATCTAAGTATACTCATATGCCAGCTGACAATAGAGAGTATTTACAGCTCTTCAGCTATTTTTCCACTCCACAGAAATGAAATCAAACTTAGTTTAGGAAAGAAGTACTAAGTCCTGCACCTGAGGAAGATCACCGGTAGGCTTCAGAATGCAGCTGGAAAGCAGCTCTGCAGAAAAGGACTTAAGGCTCCTGGTGGGCACCAATCTGAACATGAGTCTGCAACATGCCCACAAAAAATAAAATAAAAAAAAAAATAGTGCTCGACTGCAGTAGACCAAGTATTAACAGCAGGTCAAAAGAGGCAAGCCTCAGACTCATTTACTCAGCAGCAGTCAAGCCACACCTGGAAGGCTTTGTTCAGCTCCAGCCCTTCTGGTACAAGGGAGATACGAACATAGTAACAACAAGCAGCAGTAGAGACCATTGCCTTTAACCAGTTTCAGATCACCCAAGAAAGCTAGTGACCACAATTCAGTAATAAAGAAGGAATAGCTTACCCCTTTCCAAGGATCAGAGCTCACTGGAAACTCCCAAAGGAGGTAACCTCCAAGTAGAGATGCTTCCCCTTCATCTGCCAAACCTTATATAGGTTCAGGGAGGGGTGAAAGGAAATTGCTTGCACCTCTGCTCCTAGGGCTCACTACACCCCCTCACCAGGTACTCAATCACTGGTTCAAGGCCACAACCTAACAGCTCCCACACAAACATACTGGAAAAGAGTCCAATGAAGGGCCTCCACAATCAATCAAGGATGGCACCTATGAGCTGACTGAGCTGCGATTGCTCAGCCTGCAGAAGAGGAAGCTTGGAAGGGAGGATTTAACATCTATGAGTATCCAAACTGAGGGTGAAAAGAGCTAGACTCTTTTCAGTTATAACCAGTGCCAAGAAAAGAGGCCATGGGGAGAAATTAAAAGAGAAGGTTCCATCTGACCATCAAGAAACACTTTATTGTATGGGTGGTAGAGCACTGGCACCAAGTTGCCCAGAGAAGATACTAGAATAGGTTGCTGAACAAGGCTCTGAAGTTCCCCTCATTACACATCTTCAAAAGCCATCTGGACATGGCCCTGGGTAACCTGACTGAGCAGAGGGGTTTGACCGGATGACCTCCAGAGGTCCAATCCAACCTTAATCACTGTTATTTTCTAAATTTTAATACAACTATATATGCATGCATAAAATCTTTATAGTATATGCATAGTCTTTGAATTCGATAATGATTCCCTTTACTGGTGCAGTCTGGGAGAATGAAGGGGAAACATCAAAATATTATATATTCCAAACCACCTCCTGAAGCCCACAGGCATTGTAAGAAAGAAAGACCGCATACTTTTATTAATAAGAGATTTGCTATTTAGACCTACACTTCTAAGATAAATGACTATTTACTAAGTAAAGTTTAGCATCTAACTTATTCAAAGGTAAAAATAACTGGGATACAGTTACTTAAGAAGGAAAGAAAAAGACTACAGACAAATTGAGTTGTTGTTTTTTTTTATTATTATTTCTTCCTTTCCTGTCCTTAAACCATTGGCAATAGCTGAACACTACGGTAAAATCTTCCAGTTGATAGGAGAATGTCTCGCTTCCCATTTTCTTGAGCTGACCACAAAGAAGTAGCTTCTGCAAGCTAAATAAACTGGGTTATATTTATTAATATAATAATTTAAAAAACTAAACCCAGCTTTACCAAACAGTCACTGCAGTAACTGATATAATGTCAGCAGAATAAAAAAAAGAACAGTAAGAATGCAAAACTCTTTTAATAGAAAAGACTGAGCACCAACTTTGCCCTTAACAAATTTTACAGCAATGCTGATGTACCACAAATTACTGAAGCACTAATCAACTCACAAATAAAAGTGCTATTAAACAATTGTGTAACACAAGATACATTTGTATATCTGTGAAGAAATATTAATGCAGCAGATGGCCCTTCCCCCCCCCCCCCCCCCCCCAATCAAGACCAGTATTTACAACAAATCCAATTTTTAATGAATGAATTAATCTGCGGATTAGATCTTCAAGCAAGACATTGGTTGAAGCAAAGACACGTATCCAGCACTGAAGTATTTTGTGCAACTGTCATCCAGTGGTAGGCAGAAATAAAGTATATTAACTGTGATTTACTAAATTATGCATGGAGAAATGCTCATCATTGCAGATGCAAGTTCCACAGTTGGACTTGAATGAAGCTGCTGGATGCTGTTTTTATGGCGTTAAATCTTTGGTTATATCAATAATAGATTTTAGGTTTTATTTTACATGAATCCAAGATGTAATAAGTAATAAAAAGCCATTCAGGAAGAGGACATGCTCAATGCCTTAACTTCTACCTCTTGCATTTCAGATTTCCAAATGTTGCCATACCACTGAGCAAGTATTTTAATTAGAAAGTTAAAAGAAAATAAGTGTAGAACTGCGATTTGATTTAAAGGGTTTCTTTAGAGCCTTACAGAGTATATCAACATCTTCCATTCAGATAAGTACAAACAGTATGAAACTAGCGGGGCATGGGCCTCAGCACCATGTTTTAAAAAGAGAATATGCAGTCCAATGCATAACTCTGTAAATTACAAAAAAAAAAAAAAAACAACAACCAACCATAGGGCACCACAGAACAGATGCTGTATCTATACCCAAAGTCAGGATTGCAAAAATCACAACCAGAGACAGGCTGAGTTATTCAGGAGTAAAACTAAATTAATCTTAGTTTCAAAACATAAAAAGGAAATATACAAGCAGCGGATGCAGTGACAAGCAAACTGAAAGGAACATGCAGACACAATCCAAGCAGAACATGGTTAGGAAAGCCAAAGCCCACCTGGAAATGAATCTGGTGAGATACATCAAAAACAGCAAGACTGACCTCTAGAAGTAGTACATCAGCAGCAAAGAGAAGACTGGGGAACATTTGTGGCTGCTACTGAATGGGGCAGGGGCCCCAAAACACATGGAGTACGTAATCCCAGTGTCAGGCTCCTCAGTACATGAGGGTCACTGATATACTGAGGAAGGCCAAGATCATCAAGGGACTTGAGCATCGCACATAAGAGTAAAGGCTCAGAGAGTTGGGACTGCTTAGCCTGCAGAAGGTTCTGCGGGGACCTCATAATACGCATATAAATACCTGACAAAGTTAAAAAGAAGTCAGAGCCAGACTCTCCAGTGATGCCCAGTGATAGAACAAGAGGCACTAAGCACAAACTGAAACATGAGAGGATCCTTCTGAACATACTGTAAGAATGACTGAGCACTGCAACAGCTTGCTCAGAGTCTGGGGAACATCCATCCTTAGAGAACTTCAAAATACAAGTAAACATGGTCATGGACAACCTTCTCCGTATATCTTTGCTTGAGTTCAGAGTTGGATCTGATGACCTCAAGAGGTTCCTTCAGACCTGTAATTTGTGAACCTGTTCCTTCAAATTTTGTGATTTATGGCATTTCATAAGAGCAGCCCGCACAGGTATTCATTATAGACACATCTGTAAATACTGGCTTTTAAAGAGATACATAAAACAAATTGGGACTACAGTAATTCTACATCTTATCCTGATACATACTTTCTCCATTCAGTCTCCTTCAATACACCTGCTTACCAAGCATTAATAGATCACTATTTCTACCATATATTAAACACTCAGAACTGACCTATGGAAAAAGGCTTTATAGCCCCGGTGTAGTACCTGATATTTCATCCTGTAAGTAGAAAGCTTTGCAGTCTTGGAAAAGATCAGAAACTCTCTTATTAGGCAGCCTCTCTCTGTACCATGAAGTTCATCGTGGTTAAGCATGAACAGAATGATGGCACATTAAACCAAAGTCCTGCACACATTCATATGGGCTAATCTTCCCTTCTTTTCAATCTTCCTTTCAACTGAAAGGACAGGAAGATTACACTGCAAGGCCTAGACTTTTAAAGACATTGGCTCTTCAAAACAGACTCTGGTATATCTTGCTCTTCCATGCATACTTGCTGACACTCTGTAGAAATGTGAAGTTTACCACACATAATTCCAGAGTACTCATCTAACACAACAACTGAACATTAGAAAAAAAGATTTAAAAAGTGGTAAGGATGTTTTTCATCATACACTCCCCAAGATAGCTTACAAATACATTAAGTCTGATAGCAGATAAATGGAAAGTACATAAATCCAACGTAGATTCTGTACACTGTGCAACTACAACCTCATTTCAAGAGGTTAAAACTGAAAGACCACAATCATTCCTTGGGTACCAAGGACTTCACTTCAGTACCACAGCTGTACAGTACCTAAGATCACTTAAAAAGATAGTTAGAAGCTTCAGAATTCTTCCTCCTGGATCCATTTATCAGCCAGAGTTACAGAGAGCTAGCAGTATTCTACGTAAGTTACTCACAGTGCATGCTTGGTCCCTCCAACTCAGTCATGCTTCTTTTTCTGAAAGTCAGTAATGAAGTTACATTCCTCTGCAGACTCATTTTGAAACACGAAGACCTGTTTTACATTATTCCTGCCCACCAGGAACAAGAGCCTGTTCTCCTCTGTAGTTTAATTTCCCATCTTGAATCTGTTCTCAGCACCAAACACCTCGGTAATATGAAAGTTCTGCCTTCAGCAGCTGCCTTGCCATGTTTAAGGTCTGCTCTGGGAGAACAGAGGTGATGCTTATCAGAGGAAGGGCATATAACAAAGCCAGCCAAAACTAGCCAGAATGTGGCATATGCTAAGTATTTTACTGGCATTAAAAATGTAGAGCAGCAATTAAACATTTAAATGACAAAATCAACTTTGTACAGCAGAGATACAAAGAGTAAGTTATCAACCCCATAAACCCACTACAGGATCCCCCCCCTTCCTTTGCAGCTCATTACAGGTAATTTTTCTGAAAAGAGGTGAAGATGCAAGTCCAACCCTCATCTCTTAACAGAAAAGGTGGATTACGTTGGATTACGCTTTAGGTAAATGCAATTAACTTTAAAACTTGTAACAGAACACAAAATACAGAGGAATGTCATGGTTTCATTCAATCTAAACATATGGAACAGAAAAGAAAAAAAATCTTCTCATTTAATTTGAAAACTCAGTGATTTAAGCACTGGAATTTTGAGAATTCAGTTGTTTTCAAAAAGCTAAATCACATCTTCAGATAGTAAGAAAGTTATCCTTACTCAAAAGCTGTCCTATATGGGAGTCTTGCGTATGCAATTTCTCCTAAAGTATACCCTACCAATCCTGCATGAATAACAACTTCTTGGAGGAAGCTCTAGCATGTGAACTATGGCCCCTAAAACAAGAACACTGAGAGCATTTCTATCTTGCTCTTTGTCTCAGTGCTTAAGTGTTTTATAGGACATTCAAGAATTAAACATGGGAATGTTGCCTGCAGAGGGCTCTTGAAAGCTCCATCTTGTGTTCTCTCCCAGACAGCTCAAAGCTCACTCAGAGCAATTCTTACTGATGCTGTACAGGTAAAGATTATTACCAGGCAATATACACAACTGTATGCTCTAGTTGTTATGATTTGTGGACCATGATAAGCTTCTATCATACCCACATTCTCAACATGAGGTTTTTTTTTTTTCTTTTTTCTCTCCATATCTCAGCTTCCAATTAATCCCAACTGAAAATTCACAAATTACTTTCACTCCAAATAAACTATGAAAAAAACCAAACCGTTCAGAAGATATATAAATTAAAGAATATATTTTATGCATAAGTCTTTCCAAAAAGAAGTCCAGTAAAAAGCTATTAAGCTAAAGAAAAAATAACTAATTAAAAGAATGAACTATTAACACTTAAACAAGCAAATATATCTAAATGTATGCTTAAAAAAAAAAAGCCAACAGCATATGCTGCCAGAATAGTATCAGAAACTTTGTTTTACCTAAGCACTATCATTGCCAACAGATCAATCATTTAAGTGCAATTAACAGGACCAGGAGACCTGCTACAGATCAGAAATCTTTAAGGCTGAAGCTACATGGTACCTCCTACTCATGCAGTACTCATCATACTGTATCCACATTCCCCACTGTGCATGCTAAGATAAAGTGATATAAAAATGATGCAATCATATTCAAAGTATGTCAAGTAGCACTATTCCAATTTAGAAAAACACTATATACTTAATTGCCTTTTTAACTGTCAATGAAATATCTTGGCTTCATATTTCTTCTATAATACTATTATCCACCTTGATGTATAGAATCCTGTACTTACCTTGGAAAATTGTACCAGGACATCAAAATCCCCTTACCAAATACTAAGCACAAACTCATTTTTTTTATTGGAAAACACCCAGTACTAACAACTCAAACCTAAGTAGCCGACATCAGGAGATGAGTCATAACTATCCTACAAACTTCATTAATTGGAAGCCTTTCAACACCCACACAAAGGAAAAAAAGGGCACTTCCTTTGGCATTCCAGTCAAAAAAAGCACGTAAGGCGATTATTACTTGGCTCCTTCGAACAGACACTTCTCTATTGTATCTACACAACACAAAGTAAGCAATACAAATAAACATACGTATATATAAACACACACTCCAAAAAACCAAAACACCTAGGTTTTCTAAAGTAAAAGAAAATAAATCTTTATTTCCTTTAAAAAACAAGGTTGTAAACCGTTTTGATACAAAAGATGGCTTTAAAGGATGTAGCAGTCATGGAATTCAGGACACCTCAACTTTGAGCTCTGCCTTAATTCATACAAACAGGGTTTTTTAAACTTTCCCACAGAACGCAGCATAATAGGTCTTTCCTGGATGTACTTAATTTCAGTTTAAACATCACTCTCTTCGTAACCTAATTCATTTGAAAGACAATGTTATGACTGTTAGATTACCTATTCCTCTCCTTGAAGAAAGAAAGCACTACTATTTAAGCATAATTAGGTTTATTCAGATTTATTAAGACAAGTTTGGGGTGGAGGTAGATTCATACCAACTCTATATACTTTAAGTTTTAAATTCTGTTTTAATGGAAAATATTTGTACTACATAACTTGGTTTTATATATCAGGGCCTTCAATAACTGCCCATTTAGTGTTATAACATGAAATTATTCCTTAAGTAAGAACACATAACTAATATGTTACTACACTGGAGAACTAAGTCACTATTTACAAACCCAGGATCAAACATTCTTAGTTTTGTAGAAAAAAAGAAAAAGGAGAGAATTTACTCAGAGTACTATACTGAAAGCTTGTTCTGTTTTATCTTCAGGTCCAGAGTTAGTAATCAGTTAAAACTCAACCAGTTCAAATGAGGCTAATTCAGATATGACGTTAAGTCTTCGTCTTGATTTTCATCAGACCCCTGCTCCCTATACGTGACTGCACACCAGCATAACCGACCCAGCTCATGGCTGGGCCCAGTAATGTGCAGGACACAGACTTCACTGGAGCTCTTCCTTTGGCAAGTTACTCTTTAGAGCACTATTTCGTGTTCTGCAATTGAAAGGACAAAAATCTTTCATTAAAAAAAATAGGCTAATAGCTCATGAGCCCATGAACCTGGGACACAGCCAAAGGTCTGCAATATGGGTTAGCATCTGACCAAACTATGAAAGTAATTGCTGCTTCTCTTGAACAGTAGCTCCATTCCTTCCCAGCATGACCTGGAACATATGACACACTAGCAACAGACATCTCCAAGAGGAATTCAGCATTTCAGTTTTGTCATACCTAGCTATTCTTGCTATTTTTTCCTCCAATTCAACATATCTGCGTAACCCATTTGACAGTTCCTGTGTGTCACTACAACTTCTAGGAAAAAAAAAAGTATGTATGCCTTCAGGACTGTTTGATATTTAAAACCCCCTCCAACCACAGTACGTTGTATCTGATTATTCCCTCAAATCATTAAGAACAAGAAAGGCTTAGAGCACTGCAATCCTTTGTCTACTGGCAGAAATTTTCACCTATGGCTGCACACACAAAGAACAAGACAAGCTGAACAGGACCTGAATCCAGCCATTTATTAGTTTTTCTGGGTTTTTGTTGTTGTTCTTAATCAGGAGATTCCTTGAAGCCCACTTGTTTTGGGTGCCCACCTACATTTTATTAGATAAAAATATACAGTTGAGAGATAAGATGCTCAGCTGGCAGATACAATTTGGCATCAAAACAAACAAAACTTAGGTTTCTTTTTGTCTTCATTACTTCAGCATTTAATCCACCTTTTAGCTGTGTATCTTGACACACACATGCACGTCAAGGCTTACATTATCTTAACGTAATCAAATACAGGGATGAGAAACAGGGTAAATTGGAAGCAACTGATCAGGCTCTTTTAAAATTTTAATCTGAAAAATAGTACAATAACATAGGTGTACACCATGAACATCAAGTAAAGTTATGTCATCTACTTGCATTCTGTTACAAATACAAAGAAAAGACTGAAAAAAATAATCTTCAGCTGCTTGGAGGCAGTAGAAATGGTACTGCTTATTGGTTGTAGTCAACACTGGCATTGGTGACAAGGTGCTCTCTCAAGAGAGAGAATCTTTAAGATCAGAGGCATTTGGATAATGCCCTTAACAATATGCTAACTAACCTGAAGTGGCCTGGCAGTTAACTAGCCCTGAAGTGGTCAGGCAGTTCAACTTGAAATCCTAGTTTGTATAAACCAAAAACATTCACTTACCTTCAAACTACTAAATATATACGTACATTAAGAAGCAAAAAATAAAGCATGATAAAGAGCTAGACAAAAGCCAGATGCCACATTTAAAACAAAGAATAAATAATGAAAGGGTTTTTGTTCTACCCTTATCAAAAGACCTTATCCATGGATACTACTCAGCTGTTTTTTGTTTTTTTTTTGTTTTTTTTTACTTTCAAGTTCTGAATATCAAGATACAATCCACTGTGCTGAAAGTCGATTTCTTTCCAAAAAATGAGTGCTTGCCGATAAATCACAACTGTTTTACCATATGCCACATCATTCTGCCAAGTATCACCAGCCTGTTCTCCCTTTAAGCAAATTTCATTATAAAATAGCTTACAGCAATGCTCATTAAAAAGTATACTGAAAAATGTCAAGTTGTTTTTATATTAAAAAAGTGACTTTGTTTTCATGAAGATTTCAGACTGGTATTTACTAAAGATGAACATTTACAAAGCTCACCTCAAATTGACCCTTCTGGGCTCAAGAGATGACAACACTGTCATCAGCTCCAATACACACTAACATCATTTGTTCCTTTGAGTACTGTCCATTCCTAGCAGTCTAGTGAGACTCTGGTCCAGGTACTCATTAAAAGCACTCTCTCCATTTGTTCTATTGTACAGAACTTCAATATACAGACATATCTTGTAATAGCTTCAAATATGTGTTCAGGCTTTTGCGTTACAGATGCTCATCGTGTTCAGCTCTGAGCATCATGAGCCTTTTCAGCAGCACATAAAATACAGCACTAGGGTTTCCAAGTAATAGCTGACAAGAACGGTATTTAAACTGCAGAACTATCTAAAAACTAGTCCAAATGATGACCCAATTTCAACTCTGATCTCGCAGGACTCATGGGGTAGGGATAGTATGCAAATCAATCCAAAAATCTGGCTTCAGATTGATGGTTTGTTTTTTTTTCAACCCAGAAATAGATCAACTCATGGTGTTTTTAAATGTAACAGCTTGAGTAATTTCTAAACCTATCACAAGCTTAAAAAAAAAAAAAGAAAAAAGAGGTTTCCATTGGAAGGAAGTGGACAAAAATGTTCCAATATTTCTTGTGGACAACTGTCCATTAAGAACCACGTCTACTTCATTGTACTGTTACCAGTTTTAGTGGAAATCTCAGCGAATCTTAAAACATTCCTGAAAGTGAAATTCTTACGTTTCAAGATTTAAAAATACAACAAGACTTCAAGCATATGAATTGAAACAGTATGGAAGCGATGTATGCAATAGTTTTCTTTTAAGAAACCAGATTTTCATAAAATCCCAAAATACGATTTAAAAGTTCCACACATTTGTCACTATTATATTTGAAAATTGTTATAACAGATGTTAATTTCTAAGTTTTTTCCACTGTTCATTTAGAAAATCCTAATAATATTCAACTACACAGTACAGTTACTGAAAAGCCTAGCAAGACTAGAGATGTATTATATGACCAATACTTCAAATTCTATTCCTGCAAATACACAACAAGATCCCTTCTGTTTCCTCCTTATTGTAAAGTCCTCTCACAGACACACGCACAGTCTTATAGAACAGTAGGGAACTGAACTTCTAAACACCTCACTGGTTTTGGTGCATTGCTTACTATTCCTGTATATTTTTTGTCTTTCTTCACAGTTTGAGTTTCACTAGCCAAACTTAGACTTGGGCTGTTTATTCGAAGACAAGAGAAAACAAGTTAATTGGCTGGTATAAGAGGAAGTCTTATCAAGAAACTATGTATACGTACATCCAGGCATGAGTGTATACAACTTTCACGTAGGTTCAAGGTAAGCATTTCTTTTTAGCGCAAGCCAGCTATAGCTAGCTAACTTCAAGGCAAACCCAAAATAATTTCAAGAAATTTGTACTTCAGCACAAGAAAAAAAAAAAAAAAAAGAAGTCAAGCATCTGATATAGAAACAGAAACCTGCCTTCTCTCTCTGTACTTGAGCATGCTTCCCATGTTAAACTGAATGAATCCTCAGCAATACAGATACTAAAAGCCAGTACCACAGGATCTAGTTGCCTGGAAACAGCCTCATTACAGCCATCCTCTGTAGGCTACAACAAAATTCTGCCTGATCCTTCTTGATCAGCTGCCAGGCCCACTATGACAAAAAAGAAAATGTAAACTTCAGTTAAGCCTTTTCCACAAATTACTGTTTTATGTTGCTTGTGAAGGAAAAAAAAAAGTAAGAATTACAGGACCACAAGAAACCATATTTATCAAGCAATACAAGCAGAGAAAACATCTCCACTGTGATGCAGTGAAAATCAGGGCATAGAGAGAACACATGTGATCTGCTGTAAGAATTACAGAAACTAATATCATGGTCTGCATGCTGACAGTGCCTACAAAGAGAAGAACTAATAACTGGTATCTGTATCCTGCTGCAGTGCTCTCAGTTTGCAGCTACATGCACACCCAAAGTACTGCTTCCAATCAGACATTGGTATTAACAGCTGCTTTGAAATGAACACCAGTTTATTTCTCCCCAGCCTGTCAAAGAGAAGCAATTTAGCCAGTAAATCACAGGTGCAGTGTAACAAAAGAAAATCTCTGAAAGGATGGGGAATTAAAATAAGATACCTATTTATTCCTTATAAAGGAAAGAAAAATTGCACCCACCATCTCAAACTCTTTGCTACTTTATTATTTAAAATTGATGTCATTCAGGCTGCTATGTTTCCTACAGCCTCTAAGCTGTGTGACTATCTTTTGTTTCAAAGCATTTCAGTATGGATCTGTTAGAGGTACATAATTCAATTCCCATTGCAGGTACAGACATATTCCAGAAGCATCTGCAGAATACCCAGATTCAAAGCCCCGCACTGAATGAGGCATAACAAATTCCCTCTAGGTTTGCCAGAATTTCTGTCAACATGTAATGAACACTCCATTATTGACCATTTTGAGATTGGGTTATCTTTTTCCCCATTCTTAAAAAAAAAAAAAAAAAAGCATAACAATTAAGGGATGGAATTGCTCTCATTTCAGCAGTTTCTGAACAATTTCTGAGAAACAATTTCTGGCAGAAAGTTTTACAGGTGGTACGTTCTAACAACCCAGCACATCATAACAGGGAAGTTGATTGCTCTTATGGTCTCACGCCGACTGCAGTTTGGTGGAGGCTGTTAGTCTTTTGCTGTTGTTCATTCTGGGGTGGGTGTTGTTTTCTTTCCCATTCCAACTGAACAATAGTTCTGAGCACCAGACATTACTGATTAAAGTATTCATCAGTTTGGTCAGAATGATGCATTACTGCAAGGTAGCTCCATTTAAGGAGAATCAGTAAAGCCTAAAGATTTGTATTTGCAGTGCAATTTTCAGACGCAGGAGCGAGTGATTTAATCCTGTATTCTCAGACTAAATCCCATCGCTGCCGCTTCACAGGAGCCAAAAACCTGTTCGCAAATTGATCTCAGAGTACACATAGGAGAAGGTGCTCCCAGGTTACTTTCTCTCAAGGAACAGGGGAAAGGAGAAGAAATAGATAGAGAAGTATTTCAGTGCCACTGAGCTATGGCATAGGGCTGGAGGAACAGGCATTTCAGCAAATGCATCCTTGCTAAATTCAGAGCAAGGCAATTGTCACCACGAGGCAATACCAGGAGGAATCCATTGAGTGCCACTAGCCTCCACTGTCGCAGCAGCATGGGCAAGCTGCCCAATTTAGCATGGTTAAACTTTAATTTTTGTCTCCCCAGCAAGACTCTAAACAGATTATTTTTCTTTAAATGCTTAAGCTCTGCTTCAACTTTCTATTCATTTGGGCATGAGTTCTAAGTGAATTAATCTCCTTTTTAATATATACAAAAATCAAAGGATAACTGCTAATTGCCTATTCCACTATTCTCTGTTAAGTTCCTCCACACCTTTCTAAGAGTCTTATGACCACAGTTCCACAGTATTTCAAAGAAACACCAAACACACTTGATATCAGCTTCAGGACGAAGCGCCTTTTCATTCGTGATCTTTTCCACAAATAAATTCTACCTTCTCTCCTATCCATTTTAATACTCAAGAACCTCCCATTAACACCACAGATTTATAATCCTCGTATGTTTAGTTATAATGCTGTCTTCAGTAACACAACTTCTTCGAAGATCTGTCAGTCACCACTGATTTGTTTCAGAAAATGAAATAGGCAAAAACTGGCTTAACATGAAAATGTTCATTACAGACTTGCAGTTCTAGAAATATATTACCCTCTTCTTCCTATACATAGAAGTCTTAACAAACTAGTAGCAGCTGAACAATGGAACAGAACCAACTGTCAGCATCTTTTCCACGTCACCTTTATTGTGGATGTATAGCTGCAGAGAATACTGAAATTCCAAGATGACACTACATGACAACCGTTTTGAAATACTCCTCTGCAGCACAATTTGTATACATGTCCGCAACACATATTAGTGTCTACATTAGTTACTGCCCATCACTTCAGAAGACCAGCCAAATAATCCTCATTCTTCAAAATCAGTTTATTTCTACTATACAAGTACAGATACAGAAACAAAGTTGATGACTTGCCTCAAGGCACAATAAATCTGTGTCACCTAGAATACACACAAAGCTGAAATGACTCTCAGACTAGCAAAGCCACCGTTAACTAAGTTTACAATTGATGATTTTTAGTAACCAAATAACTACTGATAAGATACTCACTCTCTTCACAGTTTTCACCCCGGATGAAGAATAGAAATGGTTGGTGTTGGATTTGCACTGCAAATCTGCAAAGGTATATCCTCTTCAACTTTGAGTCCTAAGGAATTTTTCTAATCCTTCCTTTTGAGGTGCAGATCAGTTACTATTTCATTTTCTGCATTTGTTCTGCTCTGGTGTTCCATAGCCTATCAACAATTAACATCAGGCACAAGCCAGAGTCACAACTTTAGCAGTGGTTCTTTCCCAGGCTCGGGTACTGCTCTCCACAGTACATCATGTTCACATTTTTATCTTCTCATTTTAATTAAATTAAGAAGAGTATTGGGCAGATATATGTGAGAACTCCTTTATATAGCTAGACTTAATATAATCATTTTGATTCAAACATGCAGGGACTCTAACTCCAAGCATTTATCAAAGTGAAGGATTAAGAGCGCCAGGGCTATAGCCAGATGGGACAGGCAGGCACCACAGGAAAGTTCTTGTACCATTCCTAAAACTGCCTTAATAAAAAGCTAAAGCCTACTTTGCATTCCGATGCCAGATTTTTAGTCAGCATTAAATCAAGTCTTCCTTCAGAAGCCTACCAGATGCTTTACAGGATGAACAGATACCTCAATCAAGATTTGTATATACAGATCTTCAGATAACAATTCTACTAG
Organism: Alectoris magna; assembly: GCA_030625065.1. Classification (NCBI taxonomy): domain Eukaryota; kingdom Metazoa; phylum Chordata; class Aves; order Galliformes; family Phasianidae; genus Alectoris; species Alectoris magna. Next base: position 12,114,752 of record CM060562.1, read on the forward strand.
AATAAAAGCATTTAAACTTTTGTCGGTGTCTTATCCAGCAGTTAACTATGAAACTATTAAAATGCCCATCTGAAAGGATCACTCTCTTGAAAGCACACAGATGAATTCTAAATTCTAAAGGAAAGTGCCATATGTCTATTTAATGTGTAGTAGTAAATTATTACTGCTGCATGGACAAAGGTAATACCACATCTGAGCAGAAGGCTGCTGGAATGAGCTTCACATTCAGTAAGGTCAGTGAACTACAGCGGAATTGCATCCTACTGCCAGAAGGAAGTATGCTGAAATTAAGGCATTTTTCTCTCATGTTTTGAGAAAATCCAGACAAATTGTTCCCTACCTCAGAAGTCTGGATGCTAGCAGATCATTAATATTACAGATAAGTCCAGAATTTCAACTAATGGCAATTTATATTCAGATTATTAATATTTACTTGCTAAATGCAAGGAGACATCATCATTTCTGATATTTTTCTAGTGTGATTTGAAAAAAAACTATTCATTTACTTACCTGAGCAAAAAGAAAAAGAAAGTATTGGCTTGCAGAAATGACACCTTGAACAGATTAAAATGAAGCAGGGACAGATTTGAAGAAGCCTTACCTTACAGAAATAAACATTTTTCAAGGAAATACGGAAATCCACACAAGCTAACCACAGTGCCATCTGATTCATTTGCTCATTTTAGAAGGACATTCTCAGAACAACCTCGTTTATTTTTCCTTTACAGCCATCAAATATTTTAAACATTTTAAACTACTTAACAGCAGAAAAAGTAACTCTGCAGTAATAAATAGCCTAAAAAGCACAGAGTGAACCTATTTCCAGAATGCATTTAGTAGTAACAGCTGTACATGAACACTTACTTGAGCTAAAGAAAAATGCATACGGTGTAAAAAACACAAGGATCCTTTGATTGAAAGTAAACACTGCAGAATTATTTTTGCAGGAGAGAGAAATACTTTATTTTACCTAAAATCTACTAATTTAAACTTGGAAGAAGAGCAACACAAAGGAAAACAGATGATCACTTTCTATTTAAAGAATGAAAAAAAAAAACATTTCATTTTCAGAAAAGAGACAACTGCAAATTTTGGCAGAGGATTGAGGTTTATCCACAAGGTCGCTACTTATCCAAGTGATAAGATGATGTGATCCAGTTGATCCTGCTTTGAACAGTGCCTGGAAGTGGGTGACCTTGTGAGATCCTCAGTACTTCAACAAAAGCAGAAAAACCCCTCGATTTCAAACTCACAAATCCTTTACCATGTCAAATCATGCCAAAACATTACAGAAAAACATCTGATAGCAAATCAGTTTTTCTTCCTGCATCAAAAGGAGGTGAGAGAGATTAAACAAGTGGCTGCCCACCTTAAGAGCTCCAAGTACTTCTTTTCCCTCTACCCCTGTATGCATGAACAAAACACTCTTCAACAGCAAGTTAGAGGGCTCATTTCATCTTGTTTTAGCTCAAGACTCGTCCAAAGTTAGATTTTCTTTGATATTTCCTAAGAGATCTCAATGGACAACTTAAAACCCATTAGAAATTATTATTTCACTGATTTGTACCTTTTCTCTTTGCTTATCACTCCAGATTAAATCAAGCTCTAAGAAGAACAGTGTTTAATTCCAACTCTATCAAAGATGAAAAATGTTGACGTATTGTTTTCCCCCTTAGCATTGAAGCATTGCTTGCATTGAAAAAAAAGCTGTTATACATTGAGTAAAAGTCTATCTGAAGCTAGACACCACTCCAAGAGTCTGTTTTTTCCTTCTGTCCCCAGTTCAGTTAGTCTAGGTAACTTGCAGCACTTGAACTACTGACATTACAGAAGATATCATAAGAAGCTATAAAGAAAGCTATATGAATTGGATCGCTCTCCAAAGAAAAACTATTTTAAGCTGTTAGCTATATCAACACTGAACCAAAGCTGTCCTTAAGCTAGGTGAAAACGAGTATCACCACAGTGACTGATGGACAGGTCAAGACTACAATTCATTAGAGAAGGGAGAAGATTCAGTTTTTAAAACTTACTACATTTCACATGAAAATGAGGACACAACTGCACAAGCTGCACTACAGCATAACTGCTGACAGTATGATTTGCAGTTTTTGAGACAGAGAAGCGTGCTCCACAAGAAGCTCATACCTCCTTTATTACATTTATGTAACTTACCTGAGGTACCCTACCTAACACCTTGTGATGGCAGCAGTGCTAAAACCTCCGTTTGTCCTTCCAATAGTGTTTCTGATATTTCATCACAAGTTCAGTGTAGTAATTGATTTAAATCTGCGCTGTGGAACATATTACTGCGGTGCTGGAAAAAGGTTTTTTTAGCATCCAAAAAGCCCAAACAACAGATACCAAACCTGGTAAAGCAAGCAACTGAAGTACTTGTGACAATTTGCAACAGAAGTTATTTTTTCCACTTAAAAATAATAATGATCACATTCTAAAAGGAGGTAACTCACTCAGTATTACTATTGTTTAACAGCTGCCAAGCACCGCACAGCTCTCTGCTCATTCCTCCAAATGCAGAATAGAGTCAAAAACAACAACAAACAATGACAGAACTCATGGGCTGAGATAAGAACAGTTAAATAAAAAAGAAAAATAAAACAAAAAATAAAAGTAAAGTGATACACAATGTAATTGCTGGCTGAAGCCCATTCAGTACCCAAGTAATGTCAGACCCTCTCTCCCAGTCAACTCCCTCCATGTAATTGCTCAGCATGATGCCACACACATCATGGGAGACCACTTTGGCCAGTGTGGGTCACCTTCCCAGGGCTGGGGCACAATTATCCTCCATTCTGCATGGGAACAAAATGGTTTTTTAGAGTACTTGTACCTTCTGGTTTGCATCAGTATTATGTCCACCTGCATTTTTTAATTTAACTTTGATAACCACCTCACAGAAACTCTCCTAGGTTTAAGCTCCATTGGTTGCAGGGAGAAAAAGGTTCCATTGGAAGACAGAACCTAATAATTTGTCTCAATACTTCATCACAAGCCTAGTCTGCAACTAACATCGTTAAAAAAATGATGCCAAATTGCACTAAGTCCACTCCATTTCATCTGCTGAAGATATGCAACGGGAGATCAATCAATGAAACAGCATTCTTAGGGAACGTCTACAGAAATAGAGAAACCAGCAGCAGAGCACATATGCAGCCTTGGTACTGCTCACCTAATTACTTTGTCTTCCTGAACTACTTTACTACTATAGGCAGGGACCTTTGGTAGAGACAGTTTAAAACATTACTTTTTAAAGGTAGCACAGGCAACAAATACAATCTGCTTTTGAAGCAATTAGGGCAACCTTGTTTTGAACAGTACCTTCAGTCAGTACGAAGCTGCAGTGATTTGCCACCTCATTTAAAGTCTTGTCAGTTTACCTCAACTGAGAATAAAGTACTTCAGTATGTGACTGTGATAACTTGCCCTAAAGCTTTTCTCCTAGACAGCGTAAAGTGCCTTCTCTGCAAGAGTATAGGCTTGAGAAATAAGGCATTTTAGATCGTTAACAGGGATTAGTAATCTGACTTGGCTTTGCACGTTTAGTCACCAAACATCACTGCACTTAGCATAGCATGCCAGTTCCTTCAAATATTTTAAAACTCAACCTGAAAAATTCCTCTCCCTTGAGAAAACACCAGAACTCTGCACAGAATTGTCTTCCCAAGACATTCTGTTCAGAGACAATTGTACAAGGACTCAGTTCTTTCTCCATCTGCATCAATTGTATCTTGTTCTTTGAAATAAGTGAAAACTGTCTTGAAAAACTCAGCATGCCTTCCTAATGCCATAGACACACAATAATTCTCTATTAGTATCTTTATAAATCAATACATCATTTGAAGCTTGCAAAACAAAGTTCATTCTAATGTACCAATGACATCTAATAAGATGGAAAATAATTAGCTGTACACAGCTGAACTCTTTTCAGAGTTACCTTGAGAAGCACGTGCAAGCACATGCTTTAGATTTACTTCATAATAGACTGTTATTTTAAAGCACATAAGCTAATACAATTTTTTGCAAAATTAAGCTTACGTGGAAAAAAACATTTCCACTGACCCCACTCTAGCAAACCCCCCCCCCCCCCCCCCAAATTGCAATGGCTGGCAAAACTGCTTCCTGTCAAAAACATTCCATATTGCTTCAAAATATTTACAGATTCTATAAAATATTTCTGTCCAGAAAGACTGAAGAGCTCGCATGCAGACCTCTCAAGTTAACACGTATCAAAAATTGTATATAAAAACTGTATGAATTTATTTACAACAAAAAAGAAACATACTAATCCCAGCAAAGTTAACATTTTCTCAAGAATCTCTTAAGAGCATTTTGTTTATACTTTTGCCTCTAGTGCTTCAGAAATTACGTACATATAATCCTTCTGTAGAGGAATAAAAATCCAAGCCATTCCTAAATCGTAACACTTAAGTCAATTAAACCTTACAACATGAATCGCAGATCAGCTTCTTGAAATGCATGATTCTGACCACAAAATATTGATTTATAAATGCATTTCATACAATTAAACTTAGCATAACTCACACAGTATTTCTAACATTGTAGAGAGGCTAATCCTTTTACTAATACCCAAAATGAACCGTCTCTTATCACTGAAGTTAGAAAAAAGTAATAAGCGTGGTACTTAAAATGAAGAATCCCATTTCAACTTACAGAATGATATATATTTTTTTCCCATTGTTGTAAGTTGCTGTAACCTGGGATGCCTGAAAATGGCCTCACAACCATTTGTGTTGACTCTGACCGGGCTGCAGTTTTTCTAAGCTCATCAAGATTGAATAACAGCTGTAAAAGCATGTTTTGGAAAAAGACCGTGGACTGTCAGCATCATACCTGCTACGAACAAAGCTTAAACACCTTCCCTGAAAAGAAAATGAAATTTAAGAAAAGCAGTAGCAAGCAGAATAGTCATAGAAATAAGGTACATTTCAGATGGTACTTGAAAAACAAATGCTTTTTCTTCAAGAAGAGTAAAACAAAAGAAAAACCTCCTTACAGGTGTTTTCAGAACCCTGCCAGTGCTACTGGCCAGTGTTTCACAGAACTGAACACTTGCACTCAAAAAAAAAAATAAAAAAAATAGTTCTTGATCACATTGTGGTATAATACCTTGAAACATGCCACTTCATTAATCTTACTGACTGCAAGATGACTTGTTCTTAGACAAAAAGCATACATCCTGACCAGAGCAATGCTGGCAGGGACTTGTCTCCAGTGTCACATTCCTCCACCTTGTACATAGTTTATCACTTCATATTAGAAAACATTATGAAGTTGAGCAACACTACTTTTCAGACACGTTTCTGCCAAAATCTTACTTCCACAACAGCACTGCAGAATGGAACCATACCTATTCTGCATTTAAAAATAAAAAAATAATAATAAAAAAAAAAACAATAACTGAGATGCACCAACCACAACATAGAAAAAAGCTCACATAAGCAAGTACACTACTCCTCAGCTCCGACAATAGGAGAGGTGAGGGGAGATCCAGAGACAGCAAAACAACCAACTCAACCAAATTTATACTACTGCCTCCCTTGGTAGATAGCAAAGTACTGGAAGGAAACATTTCCAAGACCAGGCAACGAAGTAAGTGACATAGCATCAGGAGAGCTAAACTCCATGGAAATCAGAGGTGATCAGTTCTACGATGCTCCTCTCACGTGGCATGCTTTATCAACAATTTTTTTCTGAAGGAAATAGACAGAAATAGACTAGAAGTCCTTTCATCAGCAAGCAGGCCCATAAGAGACATACACTTTCCTTCTACTGGTGCATATTACTATAACATTACACACAGCTCTTAGAAACAGCAGAAGGAAACAGGGAACTTTAAATGAAGTATAGCAGGACTTAGGAATGAGACAAATTAAGAATCTGAAGAAAGTATTGCCAACTTCCAGTTTCTTGGAATAATTTTGTCCTCTACTTTTTAACTCTCCCAGTTCACAAGAGGCACTCTGTATTAAGGTGTAACAGGGAATGCTGGCCATTTCTCAGAGCTGACAAGTTAAAAAAAAAAAACAGAAAACCAACAGATATTGCAGCTGTATTATTGCTGTAAGTCTCACTGCATTTTAGAATCTTCTCTAATCAATTGCTATTTTAGAGGAATAGTACAGGGAGTTAAGAACATAGTCTTCATTTGTTTAGAAATAAGGCAAGCTCTGAAAAGAGCAGTTTTACTTGTTCCCGGTACAATACCATGCACTAAAGAAGGAATTCATTTTTCAGCATTTGTTCTTTGTTTGCTAAACATCTCACTGCCCCTAGTGTGAAGACAATATCTGACAGAAAAAGCAACTCACAATTTAGTAATTATGCAACAGGTAACATGCAACTGTCACTGTATTATTACATGAATAGATTGGATTTCTTACTCAAAACATTTTCAAAAGAATAACAGATTTTTACAAGTTCATTTCAGCTTTGCCAAACTGTCAATAGAAAACAAAAAAAAAAAGAGAGGTTTTTCAAACATATTGCTTGCAATATGAAAAACAACTACAAATTTAAAATGTCTTCCTTCTTTAAAAACATGACCATTCAATTTAAGTTAAAAAAAAAATATCTGGGATTTTTTTATTTGACCCAATGTATTCCTTGTATCCATTACTCCCACACCTCGTTTCCCTCCACCAGACATCAAACAAAACTTTTGCACACACACACACAAAAAAATCCAACAGCATATACTGCAAAGCTCAGATGCTACGGAATAGCTACAAAATACTTATTTTCCTAACCCACACCAACTGATGATATAATTTATATGTTGTTCCACTTCACAGAAACGCACATCTCAGGAAACCAAGTGAAGCTTCACACAGGAGCTTTCGTGAATCAAACTTGCATTGTAATTTCATATAAATCAATTAGGCAAAAGCAGCAACTCCCTATTTTAAAGAACAGCATAATCTGTTTCCCCCAACCGAAGAACATAAGATAAGTAAACAAGGAGCACATCATCCTGACTGCTGTAAACAGCAATGAGTGTGTCAAAATGCAAGCTGCAACGGCATTAACTGTGTAATACATTACAGTAGCGTTCAGGATTGAATGTTTGAGAAAGTAAGCTGTAGAGTCCCTTATTCACTAGGCACTAGAACAAGCACAAAGATTTAAACACTTCGATACCTCTATTTCACTCTTTACCATGCATAACAGCTACCTTATCTTCATGGAATATTATGGATCAGAAGAGATCTTAAAGGCCACCTCAATCGAAAGCCCCCTTTCATGGTCAGGGACACCTCCCACTGGATCAGGATGCCCAGGTCCCCATCCAATCCAACCAATGTTCAAATTTCTGTAGGAATGGGGCACCCACAGCTCTCTCAGCGGAACTGTGCCACTGCCTCACCACTCTCTAAGTAAAGAATTCCCTCCTAACATCTAGCCTAAGTCTAACCCTCCTACAATTTAAAGCCATCAACCCTAGTCCTATCATTACACACCCTGGTAAAGAGTCTCTCACAATATTTCTTATAAGCGCCTATTAAGTATTGGAAGGCTACAGTAAGGTCTTCCTGAAGCCTTCTCTTCTTCTGGCTGAAGAAGTCCAGCCTCACTTCATACAGAGGTGCTCCAAGCCTTTGATAATTTTTGTGAACCTCCTCTCACACTCCTTCTTGTGATGAGGGTCCCAACACTGCACTAGTCAATTATGAAGCAAATCTATCACAACACTATGCCATCAAATCCTAGGAGAGGTGTTGAGAAATAAATTCATTTCAGATGCACATGATAGCATCATGAGTAAAGGCAGAACAAGCCTTAAATTAGAAAGAAAATACAAGAGGCTGGATGCACTGTGTGAATGAAAGCAGGAAGCCTTTCGTTAACAAGATTCACTTCAAACTATTATATACATGCTGTGGTCTTGAAAAAAAGAACATAAGAAGGTAGGTAATATTATCAATCTTGTATCCTAGGGAACACTCAGATATTGCCAACAACATGTCTCTCTCCTCAATTCACCTCCACTAACTGCATTATAATTGCTCGCTCATTCAAGTTTCTCTTTAGCTTCCCGTTTTTATCCTTAACCTTCAGCTAATTCCTCCCTCACTTCAGTTGCTTCTCTTGCCTTTCCAGTTCTCTCAGTAAGAGAACAACTTCAGCCAATTTTGTTTTACACGGGTGCAGTATTTTCCACACAAGAGTCAAGAAGGGAACCTGAACAACCCAGCAAGGTGAAGAAGAGAAAAGCAGGACATGGTAGTCATTCACCTCCTCTCAGCATAATCCCTTGTTCCTGTACTCACACGTACAATAAAAGAGGTATGAAGTATCCCTCCTATTGTCCAGCCTTTCAGTTCTGTTCAGCCAATCATTACACCATGAAAAACATACACAAGGAATAAACAGAAACAAGACTAAGCAAAGTGAGTAAAAAGAGCTCAGCCAAAGAATATATGCAGAAAGGAGAGTGAGGCACAAATGCAACAACCACCAAGAAAAAACAACCAGAAACAGAATGACAAGAAAGAAACTAGAAAACAGAAACAAATTTCTTACGTATATTCACTGAAAACATTTTCAACTGGGCATCTCTTAAAAGAAAGCTACTGCTATAGTACTTGGCACTATGGTACTCTTCAAAATAACATCCAATTGAACGTATTAGTTCCAGAGAGTTGAATCTGTGACAAGCCACTTGAAGGGATTTGCATTTCCATTAAACAACTTATTACCATCACATTTGTTGTCCAGATTTTCTAGAAAGAAAAAATGAAGTCTGTCATTAGACACAGACCTTACAGAAAAAGCAACCCCACAGTAATTGTTTTTCTTCCTTCTAAACACACCTGGAAATATCTTGATGTTACTGAGACCGTAGGGAGTCAAGACAGACAGAGGTCCTGAAATTTTTACTATGATAAAATTAATACAGTTTTAATACACTACTCATTATCCTTCAGCCTTCTGGTCAGTTCTGTTGTGTTGTTTGTTTTGTTTTTCCCCCAGCCTTTAAACCCACACGCATTGATTAGTTTTACTGTTGAGAGGTAGGGAACATACATTTGAAGGTAACATTATTACATTACGCTGAACCAAATGACCTTAAAAATAAAAACGCAAGACTGCCAGGCTTACTGTCTTCAGAGGAAAATTGTTTGATTTTAGTTTATATTCCACTTAAGACAGCATTTTATGAATTAATGATGGCTTTCACTGAAAGAAAATATGCAGATCTCATACTCCGATAATAAATTTTCATTTGATTATTTTAGCAGAAAATTTCACTCACTGAACCACATAACATGGAATAATTGTTTTATACCGAGCAATAATGCCAGCTTCTGCTGTAAAGTTAGGAAGAGAAAAATAGGAATTCAGTTGCATAATAAACCTTACAGCCCGGAGAGTTAAACATCAGTGTTGTTGTAAGCATGTAGGTGAACCCAGGAATTATTTTACCTTCCACAACTGCTCACACAACAGTGATTTAAAAACAAACAAACAAAAAAAAAACAAAAACAAAACAAACAAACAAACCACCACACAGCATTGGTCAAATACTAAAGTGAGGTACCCTTTGCCAAGAAAAACACAGGTGCTAAATTCACCCCCAATATAACTCTACCTTGAATCATTCTGGAAAAACCTTTATCTGTAATGTTATAATACAATGTATTATATACTCCATATGTATTATACTCTGTAATGTTATTCTGTAATGTTATAATACAAAGGAAAGTACAGCAATAACAGCAGAGTGGCACAACTCTAGGCTGCAGCAAATGAGAGCAAACCCAAATGCAGCAGCCATGGACACAAAAACAAAAGAAGAAAAACTGCTTACCTCTAAAAAGCCTTTGATTGATAGATTGATAGGTTGGTTGGTAGGTAGGTAGGTAGGTAGGGATCTCCAGTGAGATCCCCTCATCTCCACTGCCAACCCTTAAATGAGGTCTGGGAGGGGGTGCATCCTGGCTCCACCCATTCTGGTCACCCAGCTGCACTGCATAATTGCATGCACCTGTGCTCCCCTGGGTTGGCCCTGCCTTCCCACCAGGTGCTCAATCACTGGATCAGGCCATTGACTCAGCATTTCCACTACACCATTCAATTCAATAAATTACAAACCACAAAAGTAATTCATCTTGAATTGAAGCACCAGTCACCATCACCTTCTATTAAAGTAGGTCTCTTTGAGGCTTTTTCTTACCTAATTCCAAGTAGCAAGATGTTTAGCCACAGGTAGATTGTTTTTCACTATTCCAATTTCAGAAAAAACAGCCAAAAAGAAAAACAAACAAACAATGTTTGGTGTTTGTATTGCATGCCTCGACATCCAGCATTCAGAGCAAATGGTTTGCAAACATTCTCCAAAAGAATCGCAGCCATCAGTAAAACATTCACACACCCAGTGCATTTACAGTGGAGACCACAGAAATCAATAGCTAATGCAGTTAAGCTAGGAAGTATGCCAGAGAATTACAAGTGATCTAGCTAGGCGCTTTGAGTAATATTAAATACAAATGTTACTGCATTTGCATAAAAACAAGCGTTAGTAGATCAAGACTCTCAATGCTTTCAGATAGGCAACATTATTTCTGAGAATAAAATACTGTTTAAACTAGCAAAGCCAGCTCTTGGAAGATGTTCATCAAAGAAGTTCATTATCAAACTCTTACAAAGTACAGGTAAAGGAGTTTCATGACCTCTTTAAGTGGACTCGAGGGCTTCTGAAAAGAAGATAACCGGCCTTTCAGTCTGCTTTAGCCATGCATTCACTTCGTCTCCAAAAGTCTCATCCTATTCCATGGCAATCCAGATCAACAAAAATACTGACCAGATGAAGAGAGGCTGGAAAGGGTTTAAAAATCCCTAAAACACCTTCTAGATCAAGATCTGGTTCCAAAGCTCCTTTACTACACAGAAGAGTAAGGGACCTGCTGCCACTGCACATGGGGATACGAGATTGCCTCTCCAGAGAAGCCCACAGCTTGACATCATTGTGATTATTTCTAATTTACACAGCACAACAGTCTCAAGAACTTTACTGAAGTGAAATGATCTTTATGCTTCTGTGAAAAGGCACTGTTAGGTACCAACATTCTTGAACCCTGCATCCAGTTAGTATCTCTGTTGTAGACACAGTAGACACATTGAAGGTTAAGCGATTTATCCCTGTGTGACAGCATCCAAATTCTGCAATGACTACCACAGCAGCTCTACTTTCAGGACTGCCTCCACCATTTGTTTGCTGTCTGCCTGTTTCACCAGGACAGTTGACGAGCAACTCAGCAAAACAAATTACCTAAATAGTCCACGTGCAAAAGATGACTCACTTTTCCTACAGGAAAATACTTACAGAGGTGAGAAATCTAAGTGGTATTCAGCTTCTTGAATCATGTAAAGACAACCCACTAACTCTCTAGTAAGAAGCTGTCTTGTAGGACAGACCCCTTTCACCACCAGCTACAGGATTTAAAATAAAGCTCCCAAGACATACCATGTTTCTTGTCCATCAGCCTACAGAGTATGTAGCAATTTCATAGGTTACTCATTTTCTTCAGATTATTGTAACCAAACTCAAGCAAACAAAATGGTTATCAGGGTTATCAGCTGAACTGAATGGTGACACATGTAATTATCCTGTAAATGCCACCCTTCTCCCCAAACTTCAAGCTCAGGTAATCAAAATAGCAGTGATCTCCAACCAAATCACTAACAGCTCTCCTTCTCAGTCTCAGTCCATTTTGCCAGAGACTAATCTCCCAGCCATCCATCCAGCTCTACAAACCTTGCTGTCCTGAGTGATAGCAATTAGATTTCAAGAACACTAACCTTCCCGGCTTCTACGACTGCATTCTGTTGTATTGCATGCGTTCGCTGTATTTGTCTTTGTCAAACTAAAACAAGCCTAGTAATGAGTGTCACTCCTTTGTGAGTAATTACAAAAGGTCTGGAACAGTGGCATCCATTTTTGGACAAGAGAACACAGAAACCTAGCAAAGCTGAAGAGTGCCCCATATCTCTTCTCCAGGTACTACTTCAATGCCTTCTCCTCCCCCTTCAGTAGCTTTTCCAAGTTTTGCCACTGGTTTTACTGCTGTGGTAGAAAGTACCAAGCTCTGCAGCATTCTTGCTATTATACAAAGGCCACTCCAAAATAATGCCTCCTATTTTGTTGGCCTGTGATGTCAGAGGCAGATGTTACTGGGATGGTAGCTGAAGTTGAACCTCCCCACCAACATCCCATTACATTTTCTTGCTGTGTGACAGACGGCAGCAGAGGGGCAGTCTGACAGAATGTGCTTCCATGTCAGACGGCATAAGAAGCAAAGGGGTGTGACTGAAGTACTCCATGCAGAAAAAATGGTTATGACATTTACCAATTCTTGCTGAACATTTACTGAGACCAAACAGCGGCTGTGAGCATAGTGCAAGGTGGGGATGCATTTCAGCAATGGCAACAGTGACAGTGGGTCACCTCCACTGGTGCAGATTTATACAAGCACAGCGTACAGGGTCTTGTTCATTGTCAATGAAAACATAGACCTAATGGTGGTGACTGTTGAAAAATCCCTCTGTAGCTCAGGATTTTGTCTATCAAATAGTGTTATTATGCTCTTTGTATCTGTTGTAGTTTTCACAGAAATAAATTGGAGGCATTATTTTCAGAGCAGCCTCCATACATTAAAGTAGCAGAACACCATAAAGCCTGAGGTCTTAAATAACCATATTTTATTGTCTACTTCATTTACCATGGAGATTATATACAAAGTTTACTTCCATTCAATTACTAGTTATTAATTGAAATGACTCTCTTTGTGCAATGGTGATTTTTAAATATCACATACTTATCTGCAGAAATTAAGAAGGTAGATTTTGGTTGATTACCATAGTTTGGCCATCACTTTCAAGAATACAGGGATAAATCATAAGTGAAGCACCTTTAAATAAATAAATAAAATAAAAGTATGTTCCAGCCTGCTTATCCCTAGCACAAGAAAAAAAAAAACTGACAGGGCACTTAGTGACTGGTGGAAAATTAATTTGGGTCACTCTGCAGTACAGTTGCTATGGCAACTGCATGCAAAATGTAGTAGGCATGCTCTTCATCAACGTTAATACAGCATCAGTCATTCTCCACAAAATTTTAATCAATGTAAAACGAAATATATTTCATAACTAGATACAAACTAAAATAACGCTTGCATGGTCAATTCTTCCCTGTCAAAGGAGAAATGTCACCATTCCTTCCCTGCTGCATACAGTGGATCTGTCACATGTTAATTTCTTGATAAATAACATTTCCATATCTCAATGTCACAAAAATAAGCACATCGAACTGGAAGCATCGGGGGGTGGAAAGGGAGCAAGGTAGGTTAAAGAAAGTGTTTTCCTGGATGTGCGAATTAATACCTGTGTTATCACAGTAAAGCTCTGGGCTAAAAATCAAAACTCAGCCTCACCACTTTAAGCCAAAATGACTCTGCTGGATTTATATCACTATAACACACCTTCACCCGATCTCTTGCTCAAGTATTTTATAACCTGACCTCAAAAAGATTACTTCAGGCTTAACTTTTCCCCACATCTGGTCTAGAGCCTAGTTTTTACATGTACATATCTAACTTTTTGGCTGCTTTTTTTCAGGCTATTATTTATTTAAGGTGAGCATTCATTGTTTCACAGCTTGCTGTAACTCTTCAAATCTAAATGTGGTTGAGCATTTAAAAACCTCGATCTTTCTGTCAGGTGCAATTACATCACAAAACCAAAGGTGCTTACTCCATAAATAATATGTGCCATTATGTACTGTTGTACAAATGCATACAACTGAAGGAATCCTTGATGCTACAAAAACACTCTCATCTCTCAAAAGAAAATAAAGAAAAAAGAAAATAGGACATCCCTTACCCCCCATTTCTCCACCCCCCAAAAAATCCCTCTTCCTCTTTCCCGCTAACAATATATTATATTCAAATAAAGACAGCACAACACCAAAGCTGGAATTTCACTTTCCACGTTATATCTACATCCCATAGCAGACTGTGTTAATATTGACTTTTATACAAGGTTACCATCTCTGAAACCTCCTTCCAGAACACAAGCTGAGACATAAGAATACAGTAACAGCACATTAGCACACAGGACTGCAGTGATGCTGTGGCTTTGTTCAGCTTCGTGCTACTCCAAATTGTGTCTGTACTGAAAGCAACTACAACACTTTGTGTTTCATCAGTCCTAAATACAATTTCAGGCTCTGCTAACTTCTTTTAAAAACAGTTTGTAGAACATATGGTTTATTGAGCCAAACAGAGATGATTCTTAAAACAGATGTCTTCCTCCACTTTGCTGCATCCCAGGTAAATTTAGACAAATAAGCAAACTGGATTTCTGAATCAACACACCACTGAAGCTGATGCCGATTACCCAAGTGTCAACAGCAGTACTCAGAACTTTGTACTTGGCAGAGCTGCCTGGAGTCAAAATGCATTGAGCCTTTGGCATTACCACTAGAAATTAATTTCCCTCTGAGGTTTCAATCGGGATTTAAAAAGAAGAGTTCCAGTAGGTATTCCAAGTAAGATACAGCTAAATGAAGCATTCTTTTGTGTTTTCTAACAGAAGATGAAACACCAACATCTCATCCTAGCCTGAACAACTGATAAATATACTTACAGTTCACCCTTGTTCTGCAGGATGAGGACAACTACAAGCCTCACTCCCCACTGCCCTGCTTTAACACAGATACCAAGATTTTTGAAGGAAAAGTAGTTTACTACAACCAACACTATCAAGAGCAGAAGGCTACCAGAACCTTTCTCAGTATTAAACAACACATTTCAGCTCCTGGTTTTCAGAAAGTGCCATGGATTTTTCGGTTGTGATTTTTCTTTCTTCACACTGAGCAGTGTGGGGGAGAGCTGGCATCTGTGCTGCAGATCTGCCATCAAACAAGTAGGTGTGCCATGGAAGACAACAGAGGGAAAAAATAAGTTTTTTGAAATTAAATATTAGCCAGCAATTAACATAATCCACTGGCTGCCAGATATGCGCATCTAAAAATACATTAACTTATGTTCATTTTTTCCTTAAAAACTCCCCAGGTATCAATACCCACATTATAAAGAAACAGACATCATAAGGTACAAAATTTAGAGATGGGTGAGCTGGAAACAATCAGGATGTTGCTGTACACTTAAGCCCAATTTAAATTTAGATTTTCACACTACAAGGCAGAGGCATCCTACTAAAACAAATCTAGGTTGTGGGGTTTTTTTCCTCTTTCCAAAATATAACTAGTTGAAGGCAATCTAAAGGCATAAAACTAGATAGGCAAAACCAATTGCAGCAACAATATCTAGCAAAATACCTGCCAAGATATCATATAGTTAGGTTTCAAATTATTTTAATGACATTTCGGGTGAAAAAAAGATGTTTTGCACAGCAAGATTATTCTTTAAATACCGTGCTTTTCCAAGGCTGTTTAATTATTTCATAAATATAATCGTTTGGAGTTTTGGATTATGCGAATAACACTTTGAACTCAGAGAAGTGGAAAATAAGGTTTCAATTCCGTGAGCCTTTATCAGCAGAGCAAGCCTCTATACGTGCACACACACACACAAAAAGATGCGCCACAAATCTGTCATTATCAGCCTTTAGAGGAAAACCCACCACCCAGGAGATTCAAGATAAATTGGATGAATCTTCAGCATGCAGAAACAGGGAAAATCCTCTGGCTAGGTACAGAAGATCAGAAGACCCATCTGTACCTGCAGAGGAGTATGAAGCTCCAGCTCCTAAAAAAAATAATATCCTGAAATGCAAAGTAGTATCTTGAGAATTAAAGAGAACAAATGCCAGGACTGTGACTAGAACAGAAAGCTCACCTCAAAGGGCAGTATCTAGAAAAAACATTTGTTTGGTTTTGTAATTTCTAACTCCACAAACACTTGGCAGCCCTCAGGAGACTGAATCACAGATGATGCCAGCTAACTCTTTGAACGGTAATGATATTGTAGAAAGCAAATTCTATGATGACGGCCTTCTTGTAAGCTCTTGGAGTAAGACTTACTTATGTTTGAGATAGGGCTTTTGGAATCTGTTCTAGTTTCCTCCATACAACCTTTGGTATAGAGTGACAGACACTCCCGTGTCCAGTATTTGTACTGTCATTTAAGTTTCTAGAAACTGAAACATACACCATAGCAATCATCCCCATCATCACCAGCTGAAAACACTATTTTAAGGCTTTCACTAGCAGCAGTCTGAAGTCTGAAGTTATTCATAAAACTTGCTTGAAAACTGAAAGCTCAATTAATATATTCACTGTATTTATGCAATTAGTGATCTTATTAACTTGGAGCTTCAGACATTAAATCCTCATCTTTACTCTTCACCCCAAGTTTACTGCATTAAATGTCTAGTGTAATTATAACTTTGCATAATTGCTACTTACTAACATCACTGCAGTTCAAGGTCTGCTCCCATTTAGATTAAGGGTTTCCATTCCAGATAAGACCGACAAGGAACTGGGTCTGTTTAGTCTGGGGAAGAGGAGGCTGAGGGGAGACCTCATCGCTCTCTTCCAATATCTGAAAGGTGCTTACAGCAAGAGCAGGGTTGGTCTCTTCTCACTGATGACAGGACGAGGGGAAATGGCCTTAAATTGTGCCAAGTTTGGGTTGGATATCAGGAAAAACTTCTTTACAGAAAAGGTTGCTAAGCACTGGAATAGGCTCTGGATGTGTTTAAAAACCATTTGGATGTGGTGCTCAGGGACATGATTTAGCAGAGGGTTGTTAGGGTAGTATGGTTAGGTTGCGGTTAGACTTTATGATCTTTAAGGTCTTTTCCAACCTGAGCAATTCTGTGATTCTATGACAATAAACACTAACCTGGACTGACATCTGCCAAGCAAGATACCAGACTTTGAATCAAAGTTCAAATACCCAGCAACTCAGTTTTATAACAAACCTTTCACACGTGAACCAAGGAAACATTTTCTTCTCCACTGTGTTAAACCATAATGTTTAAAATACAATTTAGATATAGAAATACCTATCACCGATAGTACATTCCAAATACAAATGAAATGTCATTACATATAAAAGCACCAAAATAAAGAGGGAAAAATAAAAAGACTGACAGAGCTTCTATGTTTTCCTGTTTTCCTGTTTTCTGTTTTAGTATGCTAAGAGTTTATGTCTGCTCAAGAGATATGGAAAGAAAAAAACTCACAGCTACTTACTGACCAGTGAACCTGACGACATTTAAGAACATGCCCTAATTTCACACTGTATAAGCTCATGAATTTCATGGCTACAAGAAAATAAAGAAACAGCTCTGGTCACTGTTGGCAAGTAGTTAAATACGTCTACGTAGAGGTATTAAAGAATTAAAGGACACTGCTCAGCTCTCGATACTGGTCACAGCTATAGAATTTGGACACTGTTTAGACAGACATGCAAAGCTTCCTATGGGAAATTTAGTAGTATAGGTTAAGGGTTTTATTATTATTATTTTTTTTTTTTAAGTTGGTTTGCTTATCAAGGGCACATACGGCAAACTGAATTAGTGCAGCCTGTCAACCGTTAACAAAATCACTCCTCATAAGTGGAATATAATTTCGCAGTCTGGCTGCTCCCACTGGGTGCTTGAGTGCCTACTGTACGAACTACAAAACCTTCACCTTTAGGAGCCCATAAATAAAATAAAAACATCAGGAAGTAATTGCATCAACCATCCTGGTGAAGCTAAAAACGTTGCCAGTCAACAACTTCACTGCTATTATAACTTACAAAGGACATTTTAAAATGCCATGCTGTCTATCATCCGCATTTGTTGAAGTGCATTTCCTGGATTGTATCATTCATGGGGCTTACTATTCCACACATCTGCAAAAGTGGAAAGACTATCTCTATAAATTCTACCCAGCTAGCCCACTTACAAATATCTTTTTTATAAGCTCCTGATTAACAGGAGAATTGCAATCAATATGTCAACTTTAAGAAATGTATTAAAAACTTCTACCAGTTGCAATTCCTTCCTTCACATTACCATATGCTATTGCCAGCAAGTGAAAAAAATATTTGAAAAATAAGACTCAAATCTGCAGTTATTCACTGAATATAGGTAAAATACGTTAAGAAAACAGGATACTTTCTTCTATTGTGTGGAAATGTAATTAAGCATATGCATATATATATATATAAAAGCTGATATTTAACACAACTGCACTGCACAATAACTGTATGTAGTGGTCACTGTGCAGAGAAACTATTCCTAGACTTCAGAATACTAAATACCAGTGCTCAATTTTTAGAAAAGTGTCTGAAACCAGAAAAACAGGCCCAGCTGCTCTGCTCTACAGGTCTGCATTTATCTGTCCACACTGCTTGCAGGCAGAGCCATGGCCTAACAACAATGGGTCTGAATTCAGTTTCTGAAACAAGTCAGGATCCTTTTTATACTTGCATGTAACACGATAAAAACCCATATTAGAGAAGCTGTCACAACAATGCATTTTATCATTGCCAGTAAAAGTTGTTCTACTTTATTCATGAAGAACACTGACACTTAAACGGGACCATTTGCTCACCGTATTACAATGTAATCATGCAACATGATTTTATTAGGAATAAAAGCAGTAAAGAAGCACACAAACCACCAGAGCTTTCAGATGATCCATGTGGTCACTGCACGCTAATAATAACGCAAGTGGATAGTAATAACAGCAAACTGAATACTGCTAAAAGGTTGAAACTACAGCCTTCCTTCTATAAGAAAAGGCACATATATTGGGAGGGTAACAAAACCTTAGAAAGAATTTTTGAAATAGCACTACAATAATTGTTGATTTTTTGCATCTAAACTTAACGACCTTCAATGGAAACAACTTTTTGCTGATACACAAAACGCTCCTGTTTAATCTCAAAGATTAATGTTTTATGCATACATTAAGCAAGCAAAAATTGGCATTAGAAAGTGTGCTGCAAATGCATATTTATAAACACACAGCAGTCAAAAGCTTATGCAACAGCAAGATGGTGTTATCTGCTGACTCAAGTGTTTTGTTTGCTGAGTGGAATGTACCTATATCCCAGAGGTTGCATTACCCCTTGCACAACTTCAACTAAGAAAGCTTTTTCCAGTGAAGGAACCTACACATGCCACTTGTGCCTGCAAGTGGCCAGTAGTTATTTTTTACTGCTCATCTACTCATAAATAACTGTCAAAATACTGTATTTTCCTCTTAAAGTACAGGATGAGAAGTGAAGAACCACCTCTATTGACTATATTATATATAAATTCAAGATAAAATAAGATTTATCCTATACTCCAGGATAAAATATTCTTCGCTACTTTAAATTAGAGTAATTCAGGGGGGCAGAAAGACTCACATTAATCTGGTTCCCACTCAGTGAAGTGTTGTCATTTTACTAGAAGAAAATGTTATTTTATTCTGACTAGTTTTTGCTTTTTGGATACCTGCTCTTCATTGCTATGGTTTCTCAAAAAAAGCAAGCCGTCAAATCTACGAAACGCATCAGATACAGATCTAGGCTTACAGCACATCAATGTCAGAAAACAAATACTGAAAAAGTACCGTAGTCATTTCTGAAAATCTGGTAGAGGCTGATAGGTCAGTGACAACACCTTTAGTATTCATG
This sequence comes from Alectoris magna, assembly GCA_030625065.1. NCBI lineage: Eukaryota > Metazoa > Chordata > Aves > Galliformes > Phasianidae > Alectoris > Alectoris magna. Next base: position 12,134,434 of record CM060562.1, read on the forward strand.
ATGCTTTGTGTAGAGAGGGTTCTTCTCATCTCAGGTTCTGCTTTTAACAAATTCTGCATTTTTGTCACACAGTAACTCCAAACAAACAGAAATCCACAGAGCTAAAGCAAGCAATGTATTTTCTCCCTCATAATCCCAGTCTTTATTTCTATTGAGAACCAGCTTACTTTGCCCCCAATTCCTAACTGAAACATGCAGCTTTTTTGACTTACAAACACAGATATCAGCTCACAGTTCTGTATTACCAGCTGAATGAGATCTACTCTGGAAATAGTTACAGGTAGTATGAAACTTACTCTCTCAGGGATATACTGACTCAAGTTTTCATACAAAATATCAGACAGGAATTAAAATGCTCAGATTTGTACGCTATTAAAGTTTAACACAAATTATTCACAGTCTAATGATCAACACCAGAACTGCAGCAGAATTTCCACCAAGTTTGAGAAACTTTGCTTTGGACTTCTGACAAAACTGAATACAGAGATAATCCAACTGAGAAACACGAATTTTCTCATGCATAAAGTCTATTTTAATCTTTTTTTTTTTTAATGTATATTTTAGTCTATTCTGACTCAAGTTAGAAAAATGCTCTAATCTTTCAGTTTTCCAAGAATTTTTGTTGTTCTAAACACCTCCAGAAGCTTTCCCCCCACTTCAGGTTCCTTTACTTTCCTAATAAAATATATTTAAGAGCACTATCAGCAAGCACTCTTGATTTTCAGTAAAACAATGCTTATTAGGATGTATTACTGATCAGGTATTGATATTCTAGGCAGCAAGACAAGTTGCAAAAATAACCCCAAAACTTCAGGTGGTAGGGATTGAACCTACTAACACCTATATAGCACCTACTAACACCTTATAGCAGCTGTTACATCCTTCCTCCAATTTAGTTTTAAATACCTCTTATGGTATAGACTACAAATGCCTCTAGTTTCATACTGCAGCTAGCACAAAAAAGTTCCTTCTTTCTAATCCTAGTGTATTACCATAACATGCTTTCCACCTCACCAAGAAAGAGAATGCTACTCACGTAGATGTAATACTAAATGCAGGTCACCCTCTCATCTTAGAAGAGAAAGGAGGAGGGCAACAAGGACAATCAAAACCACAAAATGTATTTTCTAAAAGGAAGAACTTAATAGACTAGGACTGTTCAATTGAAAAAGAGCTGACCACAGCAGGACGTTAAAGAAGACTAGAAAACCCACATTCAAAATGGGAAGGTGGGCAAGCAATGCCAAACTGTCTCTCAACACAAGGGCATGGGAGCCTTGAAGCACAAACAGAACAAAGCAAAAGATCATGCATGCCAACTGAGCTGTGGGTGCTGCTTATTTCAAAGCAGGATTAGACAATTATGTGGAATAAGGAGTCTACCAATAGTCATTAAAAGCAGATACCAGTGATTACTGAGGAAGCCACAAACCACAAATGTTTAGAGTACTCTGAAGCATCGTTATTTACACAAGCCAACAGAGTGTTTGCATCCCACAAGGCAAACTGTATCCTGAGCTGCATCAAAAGAAGGGTGTCCAGCACAGAGAGGGTGGAGGTTGTCTCCTGCCCCGCACTTGTAAAGCTCCATTTAAGTACTGCGTCCAGGCCTATGGCCCCAAGAAAGATGCAGAGCTGTTGGAGTAGGGCCAGAGGAGGGTCATGAAGATGCTCAAAGGGCTAGGGCACCTTTCCTATGAAGAAAGGTTAAGGGACTTGAGCTTGTTAAGCTTGGAGAAGAGAAGGCCACAGAGAGACCGCATTGCAGCCTTTCAGTGCTTAAAGAAAGCATATAAACAGGAGGGAGAATAATTTTTTTTATGTAGTAGACAACGATAGGACAAAGGTTAGATGTCAGGAAGAAGTTTTTTACTTAGAGGGCAGTGAGGCCCTGGCACTGCTGCACAGAGCTGTGGGTGCCCCATCCCTAGAGGCACTCCAGGCCAGGTTGGATGGGCCCTGGGCAACCTGAGACCAGGGCAACCTGAATCCAATCCAAGCCATTCTGTGATTATTATTACATGCTTACCCGCAGCAATATCCTGTCTAGGAGCATTCAGAAGCAGATACATGGCAGAAGATAAAAAGAAACCCCACAGACATTGATTCTTGTATCAGATAATTCACAACAATTAGTGAAAAATCTGCAGTCATTTATGAAACACCTGATTTGTTTCACTGAATGACTTTCTTCTTTGAGAGCTATTTGTGTAACTGACACCTGATAATGAATCTCCTAAATTCAGTCACGATAAAAGCATGTTATTTGCTAACAGTTTTCTATTACCAGCTGAGCTCCATCTACTCTTGAAATAGTTACAGATAGATAGTACAGAACTTACTATAGGCAGATAAGGAAGCACAGCAAGACAAGAGAGACCAGAATCATTTACCTATTGTTTGTCTTAGTTGTTGTGCTTAAGTACCACATATTGGGCTACGCTTTGTGAATAGAAATAGGAAGCAAACATCTATTCAAATTCATTTTATTTGGGGGTGGAAGAGGGAATGTTTCGACATTATGCTTTTGAATGACTCGTGGGAACAAGAGGAGCAAGGCAGGAAGAACCATGAAAGGAACATATTGCTATATTAATCACTACACAACTTTTTGTTTTGTTTTGTTTTCCAATCTACCCCCCAAAACACTGATTTTGGAAATCTTAAGATATCTTCAGGCAACATTAAAATATTATTTTTTCTTCAATTTATCACATACAATTCAAAGGAGTTTTCATTACTAAAATTTCAAGCCACCTGACAAGTCCAATTTAGGTTATCCCAAAAAAGAAAATACAGATGGTTCAAATAATCATGTAATTGACTTGCTATTAAATGAAATTCATCTGCAAGATATTATTACATCCTCAGTGATGAGGGGAGAAAATGTTTTAATATTCAAATAATAATACAAAAAAATGAAGTAACTTAACCCTATTGTTAATTGTGTCAGAATAAAAATATATTAAAAAAAAATAATAAGTCAAACACTTTACTACATGAAAGATGTAGGTACTTACAGTCACTAAGATACAAGGCTCTGCCAAACCATGCTGTCATTTGGCGTTCTCAAGAAAAGAAACGTTCTGATGCTTTTTAACCATATCAATGAAGTCTGTATAAATTTACACCATTACATGTTTCTCCAGTGGAAGCATCTTATCAAGAATGAGCTCTGCTCAGCTTTCTGGCCCCCAGGGCAGTTCTCATCAGAGACCAAACTCTTCATACTGAGACAAGGTTTGTTCTCCAGTCAAACAACGCAGATGGGAACACAGCAAATCAAGACTGCTCCTTCAAGACGACTTTGGTTTCAAAGAACGAGTAAAAAGAAAAAAGAAAAAAATCTAAGCTTTCATTTCTATCAAAACACATTATTAAGACAGAGCCCCAAAAGTCTTGGAAAAGCAGCAGTTTGTAAAAACATCCATCATTTTTCACACAAGGGTAAATTAAATAAAGAAAAGAAGATCTGTGCCAAGCTAATTTATCTCCAAGGAAAACAAATGCCAGATTTTATTCTCCCATTCACAGACCACAGAAGTAGGTGGAAAACCCTAAGTTAACACTATGCTTTAAAGCTATCTTTAAAATCGTGTATCTTGAATGTGTTACATTAAATTGCATGAACATTCGCCACAGCCAGCAAGGTTAATTCCAAACTAATGCTGATAGTATAAGATACTCTCTTCGTGATCGTTTTTGAGGTTGTAAAACCCTTAAGTTTGCCTTTGCACTCACAGGTAATGCAATGGCACAGCGACACTGCCTCACTAAAGCTGTTACAACGTCTGCGGACTGAAAAGCCTTCACGCTTACAGTAGCGAAGTCAGGAAAATCGCAGCTGCGTATATTTATCCTACTTAAATTTTGTTTCAACACCAAGTGAGATCTTTAAGTTACTAACCAGAAGCGCAAAACCTCGGCGTTGGTCCCTGCTAGGCGAGGCGTACAGCAGAGCACGGCCAGCCTGAAGGTCTGGGATGCAGCTCACTTCTGAAGGTCTGGGCTGGCGGGGCAGCGCCCAGTGGAAACCTCCCGACCTGTGAAGGTGGTGTCTGAGGAAAAGCCCGCAGGCCATGCAAGTTGAGACAGCAACTATTGTAGCCTTAATCTTCGCTAATTAATGCTTGAAAAGGAACAGGATCGTCTGTGACTGTTTGCTTTAGAAATTAAGGCTCATTTTCATGACAGAGGCAAGCACTACCAATGGTCAGGGGTGCAAGCAACCGTATATCTCCCTTGTTGTTTCTACAACATCCCGGGCCATTTCCACAGCAGGCAGGGACTGCCAAGCATCAAAGCAAACAGGTCAGGCATTCAGCACTTCACAAGAAAAACTCTGCTTCTTCCCAGTTCCTCCCTCCTCCACTAAAGAAAAGGGGTAGGCTTCTGATTTTTGCTTCAACACAGCACTGGCATGTGCCTCCTGCAAAGCCTTTTCCTGTCAGCCTTAGCAAAAACCCGGAGGTGCCCCAAGGGAGCTAGCTGATACTGGCCTAAAGACTTCCAGCAGAGCCAGGGCTCGTTAGAGGTGTGCAGCTACCACAGCCTGTCTCCATCTGTGGCTGTGTGGCACTGATGCAGCTTGGTTTGCTTAGCAATAGGGATTAGCGCATTAGTTTTAAGAGCCAATATATTAGTTTAGCAAAAGTGCTAAAACACAAGCACTTTAAAGCACTCTAGCGTAAGTGATAGCTCTCAAGCTTTCCATTTCAGCTTTAGTGGGTGTTTTCCTCAATACTTTTGCAAAGTAATTAGAATACTTTTATTTTTCACACCCTATAGGTGCAAGGACATCTTCCTTGGATTCCACATGCATTGTTTTAAAAAGTTGCTCACCATGGCCTGGAAATTTTCCAAAGTGGATAAAAGTCAGTCAAAGACCTCAGTGATGAAGCTGATGGTGAAAAATGGTGAAGAAATAGGCGGGCACTCAACCATCCTTGATACCACTGAGCATGCCCAAAGGGACATTAACATATATTTATGAATCATTGAAAAGGAATGAATATGTACACCAATTTACTGAATATGCATGTCTTAACTGTCCAAATGTAGAACCTGAACTCTGAGAGGGTACACTTGCTTGCCAAGTCACCTGGTACGTATTATGAGGAATAAAGGAATGCTGCTAACACCACACTGGAGTTAAAAAGTTTTCTTCCTGGATTTCAGATGACAGCATCAAACTCCTTTGTTTCCTCCACACTCACCTCAGCCTGTGGCCAGCCCTCACCAGCACTCAGCAAGGGAGGCAGATTTCCACCCCTTCAGATTAACCTGCCATTCCTTAATGTCGTGCATCCCATTTATCTTCCTCATGCTGATGGCCCAGAGCTTGATGAACTGTTCTGAAGGTAGTATCTCCAAGGTCAAGGAGTCGCATGCTCTGCCTATGTAATCAAGGAACTCTGCTACTGCCAGGACAGTATTTTGCATGGGGATGCCGTGGCCAACAGTTATCATTGCTTATATTACAAACCCTGCTTGAGTTCCTTTACGTACACCTACTTAAACTAATTCCCAACTCACAATTAGTTTGCAAGGGTTTTAGCACATGCATTATCAATTTCACTCAGCACTGTTTCAAATCCTACCTTATTTGATCAAAATGTATTACAAAGCCATTGTAACAACACTATTAATTACAGCAATACTGTAACCTGAAGAAAATACATTAAATAAAGATGCAGCACTCAGAGCGCTATCTTCAGAATAAGGCAGCAATCACAGATAAAATCTACTGTAAGGTGCACATTTTGCTTTCTACATATATTTTAACTGGAGCTGGCTGACTGACAAGTAACAAATTAATTCAGTATTCTTTTTTTCAAGATTACTCTTGGACAAGCAAGTCATCGCAAGGAGCTGGGTATTCAGAATGGTCTGATATTACATTTATGTTTACAGTTCAATGTTTAGCTGATTTGATGAGCCATTCGTTGAGCTGTTCATGTTCACAATTTGTCAGATAAATCATGTGAAGGTTATCTTCCCCCTGACTGCATCCCAGCCTTGTGAACCAGAGGAGAAATCAAAACATGCATGCACATTTGTGGGGGGTTTGCTAAGGAAAAAGATGTAGATGGTTAAAAAAAAAAAAGAAGTCAGAAATGCTGTAAGATTAGTTATGCCATTTTCAATGCAATAAATTTTCCTGAATTATTTGTTATAGTAATGACCAAGCTCTGAATATTATTACTTTTCTCTGGAAGGATGTGTAGAATTTTGGGATGGTTTATTCCTTGGGGAAATTATATTGCTAAGGGGTTCCCAGGGAAAAAAAAAAAAAAAAAAGAAAGGAGGGAACAAACATTAACAAACAGAAATCTTGATCAATTGGTAAAAAATGAAAGATGACCAAAAGGAGCTGTACTAATTAATGAAGGGGGAGACAGGACATAGGAAGGTTATTCCAGCAGGATTATCCCACTGAGGATTTTTAAATCAGGTGGACGATACACAGATGTGACAAGAGAGACAGAGGCAACCAGAAGGTGGAAACCTTCCCAGGCCTCTAACTTGTGGGGCCAGCTATGGGAGCAAGTGCAGGGGTGCTAGCATCAGCTGCTGAAGCAGGTGGGTTCCCTACACCCAGCCTTGGGTCAGAAGCAATGATGTGTGTTCTCAAACCAGCTACTGGGGAGACCAGTGTTAGTAAGGTGAGTGCAGGCTTCACAGCGTCCCGCAGTCAGACAGAAGCAGCACTGGGCAAGAGCAGCTGGAGGAGGCAGCCATGCTCTTTGATCCACTTCACATTCCTATCCGCCTAATCTAAGTATTACTGCCTCATATTGTGCTTAAACAGTAATTTAAAATATCCATACATTAACACTTTTTAATTGAGCATAACGAATTGATGACGGTACAACCCTGAAGATGGTTAAAGCCCAAAATTCAGAAAGCATTATTTTAAGGAGACAGAAGTGTACTGACAAAAATCTGAGTAATGCACAGTGCTAATACAATAGAGCACTGTTCACAACAGGTCATTAAGGCATTCTTTTGTCAAACCTGATAAAGCAATATTAGTTTAGGTTACAACAAAAAATTAAAAACCGTCCGAGCTTTGTTTATAACTCTTGTAATATTCAAATCAGATGCAATGCCTTTATTTATGAACATTCATTGGGATGAAATCTTTCAAATCAAGGCTTCAAAAATGTTCTCAGTATCTATGCTCAAAAAAAGGAGATTAACAATGTAGGTTAGGTTGTTAGTCACATTTTCAACAGACAATTCAGCAGATGGCTGGGATGCTGCACTTTTGACGCTGCTTCCCTTTGTGACTAGAATGAGATGGAACACTTAAGCTAGAGCCAGGGAGCAAAATATCAAGGAAATAATTAAAATTACTATCACTGAAATAACTTCCTCTCCACTGACTCTACCCAATAATGTACGTACATAATATCTTCTTTCAGGCACAAGAAAAAAAGACTTGGGGGAAAAAAATGCCTCTAAACTAAATATGTATCAAAGAAGCAGAACAGAAATATTTTTAAAAAGCTGGGGCCCAGATTTGAATTTTTCCCAATCTAGGAGTGTTTAGTATTGCATATTAGCAAACCAGAATATTAATACCTACAGTGTTCTGACAGAGAAAGCATGAGATAACAGCCCCCTCATCATCACTTCTGCATTCATTTCATTGTAGTATGAAAATATTTCCTGGAGTGGCAAGGGTTTATAATCTTAGCTGTGATGCACAGTACAAAGCTTAATGTCCTTTGGAATGTAAGGGTATTTGTTGCACAGCAATTTCAGCTATATTGCCAGCTCGATTATCACAGTACAGTGCTGGCAAGCACAGCTTTTTCTGTATGAGAATATCTCATAGCGGATTTCATGGTTGCTAGGTAGCTGTACAGCTCAAGGGCCCTGAAGGAAACAAAAATGCTGCAAATTGGTGGTACCTGATCAACAGTCAATCTCTTTAAGGTCCATTACCTCTCATTACCTTTTCACCATTATTTACTTTCTATTAGCTTAGACAGGATGATTGTAAAAAGGATGGTTAAAAAGGACCGGCAGAATTGACACTTTTTCAAGCCAATCCTAATTATTTTACTTATAATTACACAATCCATCAAAGTGAAATACAACCTCCAGTCCAAACTGGCATTGTGTCTGACTTTATGTTGGCTACTCATGCTCAGATGTGAAATGTCATGACGGGAAGGAACCAAGAACAGTGTGTGTTCATGGGCAACCTTAACTATTTTTCCTCTATTTAGGACGTATAACACATGCTTCACATAACCCACCTATAAAGAGAGGAGTGCATACCTGAGACTGTTACAGTACATTACCAGTGAAAAGCCAGGGCAGGGTTTAGAATGATAGTGTTTGTATTATTGAGAACTGTAACTTTCTAGACCTGTACAGCCTGTCATAATAAGTCATAATAACAAGTCTAATTTTCAGAGTAGTGAACTCTGCAGTAATAAATATATAGGGTTAGAATATAATAAATAGTAAATAAAAAAATTAAATAATGTCTGAAACTCATGCCCAAGATCACAACTACTTGCTCTTTTCACAGCCTATGTAACTAATTTTTTTATTACTATTATTATTTTTAAATGTGAGCAGCTCACTACATAATCATAAAATGTCCGGTGATATTTTGTGCCCATTAATTGCAAATAACAGCAGCTGAGTTTTGATGCAAGTATTCTGGGATTGTGTATTGTTTCTCAATGTGGGTCAAGTTCATCTTTTCACTGAGAATGGAGAATAGGAACGGAGGAGAGAGGGGGATTGATTGTGTTCCTGAATTTCTGAAACCCCTAGAAGCTTTAAGATGTTTCAAATTCAAGTTCAGTTGAAATTTATATTTTCTGTGATAAGTTTTAGTAACCTGGAATCAATATCCAACGTTATGGGTTTTGTCCATCGGATTAAGTTGTATCTTGTATTAGGTTTAGCTATTAAAGCTAAATCTAATATCATCTTCATCATCTGCTTTCATACTTTACATTTTAACAGTTCCATTGTCACAGTGACATGAATATTTTGGTATCTAATTATATCTGAATTTTCATTCATTGATAACATTTTCTGAAGGTGTTACTGAAATTGTGCTCTTCATTCCTCTGTATTCTCGGTCCAAGCAACTTCACAGCACAATAAAATCTTTAACAAAAAGAAAGTCATTTGCAGACACTGACTTAAAGCTGCTTCCTTTTTAACCTTGCAAGTGAAATTGAATTTTCTCCCTCTCTTCACAAATCATCTGTGACAATATTCCCACTTAAAACTCTTCACCTGCTTTTCAGCAGTGTAAAAATGTATTAAAAAAAACAAAACAACATCCATTTGCCTCTCTTTCAGTGAATCTGGTCAGTGCCTCAAGAAACCTGCTGAGAACCACATGTATATATACACGCACACGCAAACATACAACGTAACTCCAGATCTACAAGATGTTGCCTTGCGTGCTTACGCATCTCATAAGATTTGAGCAGTAAATGCCAAGTACAAATTCAGAATGCCATTAGCTCTTTTGCTGCTCCAGTAGCTTGACCTTAATAAAAGTTTGCTCATGTTTGAATTCACAGCTGTTGATTGACACTGCAACTGACATAGAAGAGCCATATCCCAGGAGAGTGTAAATTGGCTCAACAGCAGTGGAGCTACACAGATTTCACAAAGAATTCAGCAAATTATCTTCAACATGAGAAATCATGTTAAAAGTAAGCAGATTTAGGAATTGCTCTGCAGTAAGCATTCTCCTTTATTTATGGCAAGGAGTCTGTAGATTCCCTCTGTGAATGCAACACATGAGTTATCTGCTGTTGGCATGAGTGCTTACCAATTAATCTTCAGCTGCATCCCTCTTCTAGAACATGTCACCCCTGTGATTCTGTTTCCCTCAGATGGCTTTCCTGTTATTATATTCTCACATTTGGATTTGTATCTTAATTATATGTTAATATTTCTGTACAAGGAAGGGGGTAAATCAATCTCATGAATTAATAGTGAATGGAGAGATAATCCAGGAAGGATAATGCACTGATAGAAGTGTTCTCATGGGATGTATTCTACATGATTGAAAACAACAGCTCATAAAGAACCACACTGATTAGAAGTGATTGAAGGTGCATGTAAGTTGAGGATAGGCAAAACAGATCAAAGAATATGAAATTGTTCTGTTTTTTACCTGAAGTAGGAGGTACATTAATGTACATGAAATTTTGGGGAAAAAATAAAAAAAAATTAAAAATAAATTAATTGATATACAATACTTAGGGATGCACGTTTTTCCACACACAATACTGTTGCTTTTATCTCATCTTGTCCTAGAGATGATGAATGGGTTCACTTCTACTGCAGACTACTTAAGAAGTCACATTCGGAATTTGCTGTCTGCTTCTAGATAACTTTCCCCTTTTCACCATGGAAGAATCATATTCGGGGCTAAACTGAAGCTCAAATTAGAAAAAACAGTAGGTAGGGAAAACAAAAATAACACAAAGTAAGAAAGACACAGGCAAAAATCCATATATTCACTCAGAGCTAAGCTTTCCTTTCACTGAAAACATGTAAATAAGCTTCTATCTCAAATAGAAAAATAATCAAACTGTCAAACGTCAAAAGTCTGTGCCTAAACAGTACTAAATTCATAAAATTGTTGATATTGTTGAGAAAATCATTCACCACGGAGGTTTTTGTTTCAATTTTCTTACCAGATCAAAACTTCTCATGATTGTTCTTCCTTGTGTTTCCATAAAAGACAAAGTTTGTCCTAGAAGCACTGGTAAGTTAAGAAGGTACTGGCAGATGGTTTATGAATATGAGCAATTTTGAAAAGCAAGCTTCATTGCAAATTTACTTTCAAACAAGTGCTCCCAACTCCTATTAATCTTCTACAAGGAATAGGGAGATAATGCTTTCATCCCACTTATTCCAAATACGGCTAATTACAGAGAAAGAGAGACAGAGGGAGACTTAGAACCAATCACTCAATAAATGAATGTATATAAAAAGTGTATCTTAGGTTAAAAACAACAACAAAAAAAAAAGTATTTCTAAATAAACCTAAGAACATCCCATAATAATTAGGAGGAAAAAAAAATACAACAGGAACAAAATGTGTGATGGCAAACAGTTAATATCGTTATTTTCATGCCTGTTATTTTAAGCACTTAAAACCATGTCAGAAAAGAAAATAGGTGAGCCAACACAAAGAATTTCAGCCTGGGCAACCCAGGGACTCAAATTTGTTTTAGATTTATGATATTTCAACGTTGTCTCATGTCTCATCAAAAACCATTGTATGAGGGTAAACATAGGTGTGTTCCCAAAGATTATTGCCTTCAGATTTAAGGAGGATTCTTCTCCATATTTCATCTCCCACTCCATTCAAATAGCAACCCTTTCCTATATTTCACTTGTCTAAAAGCATGCAAAACACAGACCCCCCTGATTTTATTTATTTTAGCAATCAAAACAAAACTATTTTACACTCGTCCAAATCTCAAACAGCTGCAGATTAATTTTTGCCCCTTCCCATTCACGTTTATTTAAAGCCTATAGAATTAATCACCTAGAACACGAAAGAAATAAAATCAAAATTCAAGATGTTTACAATTGAGATTATGGTGTTTGTGCACTCTTTTTTTTTCACTTTCAGATAGTTTTCATAAGATATCCCCTGTTCTTACTAGACAGCCATATATATAATGACTGATGAACTCCATCCTGTATCTTAATATTCTTCTCATTCTCTTTTTTTTTTTTTTTTACATCAAGTAATGATATCTTTACATAAATTATTTTGATTGCCTTGTATTCATGCCTTTGTTACTATTCTGAGGACAAAGTATAAGGCACAGAATCCCACGAGTTAATGAAAAATGAGATCTCAATTCTATTTTTCCAGTGTCAGCCAGTGAGAAGAAATACACACTGAAAGTAACCAAAATTAATACCAGGGGAAACTAAATCACTAAGTACCATGACAAAGTGTAAACTTTAAATCAACAGAATGTGTGTAAGTAGGACATGGACTCCAAAGACCTCTCTTTCATTCACTGCTTCTTTCAAAACCTCAACCAATGTTCTGATCTCTCATTTAAACTGGAGATATATGCAAAAAATTTTAGAAGCCAGAGACTTATCATCATGATCAATGGTAGCCTAATTATTGAGCTGCATAGAAAACTATATTCCATTTCCAAAGCCTTTAGTCCCAGTCCTTTCTTTCATGATTTAGAGTTACTTTATATCTCTTCTGGTGACCTAACCTCATTATATCTCCTGAGTGTCAATTGGGCTCAGACTACAGTGTTTCCACTACAGATAGAGAAAGGAAATTTGAATTTAGCATATTTCAAAAGTAGTTTTAATAGTGCCAGCGAAGAATTGCTTCCATCTTTTGGAAAGAGTTTTCCCCTCATGCTCAGTATTCCTATGTATTACTTAAGATACTTCCTTCCTGCTACTTATATAGTGAAGATTTTGTCTTCATCTGCCACCTACTCTGAGGCTCCACTTAATGCAGTGGTCACTAATGGCACGCATTTTACATGAATACCAATTTGTGGGAAGGATCACACAATTTTTTGTCTTGTTAGATTCTTGTCATGGAGTCTTCATGTTCTCAAAAAAAAATATTAATCTGGAATCCAAACTACTGTTTCTAAGACAAGTTATGTTACTGTTAGCAAAACAATCCAGATAATGTAAAATTAATGGTCTTCGGACACAAAGGTGGTCTCTTTTCCCTGGGCCACAAAGACCATGCACAGAAAAGCACCTTTCAGACTGAGAGTCCTGCATCTACCAGACAACAATACCACCGTTGTTCAGCAATCAGTTGCTGAAAATACAAATTTTCACACTATCAAAACATTTAGAGAAACTCCATGATCAACTAGAGAGAGAAACTCTGGTCCCAAAGTAGGTCTTAGACTAATTTTTTAAGAAGGAAGACGGAACTGATGGAAAGAACATTGCTCAGAATAAAAGGATAAAGTCATGAGATAGAGGGTAGATTGGAAAGAAGAAAGTAAGTATGTCTTATGCAGGAAATCTCACCCTAGTTGACAACAGTGATGATTATATTTGAGAGAAATAGTTTAATTCATGTATTGGCAGGCTACCCTCACCCAGTGAGATGTGAAACTTCTCATGTTGCTCAGCATTGGTTGCTTCACTCTACTTCCTATCAACAATGCCCAAAAAAGCCATTACAGCCAGAGAATCTACAAATTAGTTGATAGTCTTAATACAGATTATTTATTTATTTATATAAAAGCAAGCAGAGTAAAGAATTTGGCAGCCCCAAGCTGGCTCTCTTGCTGGCAGTAGTGAATGGACCTGATAAATACAGAGAGCAATTCATAAGCACAGAAATTGTCGAAGCATCCAGGAATCATAGCAAAAGATGAAACACACAAGCTCCTCTTCACTAGCTACAGCAGCATTAGAAATCCTTCATTGTAAATGCAGGAAACTTGGAATAGAGTCGGTGGTTCTTTTTTAACTTCTTCACGCTTCGAGGACAACAGCTCTGAAAGGCTGGAGTTAAATCCCAAACCGACAGGCTGATGCTGCTTTGTCAATAGAACAGCACTGACTTCAGTGGCTTGCAACCAGGTGTGAAAGCACTAATGGCAGTTTTCATTGCAGCTCAGCTTCTCAGGCTTTAAAAATCTTTTAGTTATTTCCTCTCCTATTATAAAAAAGAGGAGACATTTACAGACTTTTCTCTTTTCTTCCCACCGAGAAGTGGCTGGTTAGCAGTGAAGATTTCAAAACAACATTAAGCCAAAAACCTATTTTATTCTCTAATTTAGAGTACATTAAAGCTGTAAGCATTGTAACGATGGACCTTCCGGATTCAAAGGTGGTGCTTTCACTGGACTATTGAGGAAGGAAGCCATTGAAATTTTAAAAATCTTAAGGGCTTATTTTCAGAATCATCAGAAAATTGCTGAGTAGTAATAGAGAACACCTACTACAATAAAACTAATCGGACAATCTTTAAATTAGGCTCTTAACAAATATGTATTCTGAGGTACAGCAGAATGGCTTTGTGGAAGGATGTGTGTTAATAATAATGAATTGTAGCATTGGTGATTAGTCCTATAAGAAACCTAATTAAGCTGGTTTCTGTTCATAACCTGTTCTTTGAGACAGGTAGCCATGGGAAGCCATTCCCTGCCCTGCTGGCAATCGGAATCTAGCTTACACTCTTGGAGGACACACTTTTATAAGGTTGAATCTAAAGGTCATATACATTTTAAGAATTCAGTACAGTTAGGATGATACTTTTTATAGTTAACATCTCATTTGGGGCTGACAAGTCATATCCATACCTATTTAACAACAAACCAATACAAAAAGTACACCCACTCAGACCTTCTTCACAGATACTAGTTTCCCAGTGTCCTAAAAACCTATTTAATTTTACTGAATATGCAATCTGATAGAAAGCTTTCTGAAAACTGTGAGGAAACTCAGTGAAAATCTGAAATTAACAGTATACCAGAGCTAAGCTCAAAACCTCTGTGGAGAAAAATAATATCTCAGAAAGGACTAACTGTGAAAGCACTGATCTTTTAAATGAGTTTAAAAAGACAAAACAGAACAAACCTGGCAGTAACCTTTATACAAAATGAAACTGAAGTGAGTCTCTTAGCAGTGAGGATTTTAATTGAATGCTGTAGTGATTCTCTGCTACAGAATAGCTTTGAATGCATCATCATTTTTTGTCAGTTACCTGCAGCTAAGTACCTGTCAATAAATAAATCACAAGTTTCCACAAATCCGTACGGTGCCAGAAAGACAAGAAAGATAACTGACTGTTCTGGTTCCACTCCTTACCTCTTTTCCTTGATTTAATGTATTTTTTTTTGTTGAACTTTACCATATTTAAACACCCGGACACCAAAATCATTCATCTTTCATTCATTCATTCTTTCTGTCTGTCTATTTCAACATACAGTGAAAAATTCTATACAACGGTTGGGGTTATTTGAAAATGTAATGTTAACTGCTACCTACTGTAAAAGCTGAAATGTCAACACTGGTAACAGCTCAGTACAGAGGTGCTCAGTTCTCTCTTGGCTTTTAATGGCATCTGCAATGACTTTGCTTTTCTGAAACTTGGAGCAAAGACATATCAGACTGGGCACCCACAAACAATCAGGAAATGCAGATCAATGGAATTATTAACAAAGAATGTGCCCAGAAGTAGGTAATTTGTGGTCTGAAATACCAAAGTATATTGCTACAGTTAATGCTCTTAGGCTTAATGAGTTGAAGCCCATATTTAAGATGTTGAACACATTATATCTCCGCAGCAGTGTCCAATAGGTGTGTTCTTATTAAACAAAAGGTTGCAGCCGCTTGTCCCATTGCACTGATTTTGTTATTACTTATATCTGCATCATCCCACCAGCTGCCCTATTAACAATGTCATATATGAAGTATAAAAGATGTATCCACTCAATCTTTTTATTCTAGAAACAAAAATCATTCCAAAAAAATAATTAAAAAAAAACACCAGAATAAATATACATACATACTCAAATCTACTGATTTTAAATGTAAATTTAGTAATATTCAGTATTTTCCTATTTTCCCTAGGGATATCAAAAAGGTTACCTACATCGCTTTATTTTAATAAACAGTCACCGAGCCTCTAATTTAAACAGCTGTCTGCTGATACTTCTCACGTAATAAAAACTATGAATATTTTGATACTAAAATCAAAACTGCAATTATACTTTTAACTATGACTCACCGCTGATTTAGATTGTTCTGATGAAGTATGTTTCTTTGTGCATACAAATCACATATTCCAGTTGCAGACTGCGTGAGAATTAGGACAGACTAACTAGACATTAGTGCTGCTAAGCGCTCCATGAGTGATGCTTCTGGCAAATGTTATGTTTGCTTCTTGAAACCTTTCATTACTTCTGAAATGAAATTTGGGGTTTTAAAGTTTCTGTATTTGAACACATATATATGTATATATATAGAGAGAGAGAGACAATGCCTTTGTACTCTCAGCTACTCATAAATATTTATTTATTTTAAAGAAAATCTTGGTAAACACAGTGAATTATTTCCCTAGGCAAAAAGTTCCATGTGGGTGGTTGAACGAGAAAGTGTAGGAAATAAATTGCTAATACATGGTTTCACAATTATTCTCAAGCCAGTATTACCCATCACAATCAAAGGAAACACAATTAAAAAAAAAATACTGCAAAGCAACACAAATATAGATACTTGCATAAACAAATCAATAGAGGCAGACAGCTATTACAAGACTAAATGCAAGCAGCCCATTTTGTATACAAAGCTTGCAACACTGACCAACACCTATATTTATACAAAGCGGGACAGACCTACAAAGATTTTCAGTAGCATCCCTCCTACTTTGGCACCCGCCTCTCAGTGAAAGGAATTAAATTTTAGGCACCCATTAGGATTTAAATACCTTAAAAATCTTCCTGGTACTGACTGTAAATAGTTGAAGCAGTAGATACTAAAAGTTTTCTTTGCAGTTGTTTCATTTTCATGTGAGAGACAAAAAAGATGAAGATGGAGGCCCCATACAAATGGGCCAGATGGATACGCTCCAGAGAGAATGTGTGGTGCCTCTAGGAAGTCCTGGTGAATTCACCAGACTGCCTTGCCCCAGTCAAAGCATTAAATAAGTTCCACTTCACAATGGCCTCAACCACCCACTGGACAAGCAAGGGATGATAAACCAACAAAAAAGCCTAGAATTACACATCATCCCAGTGCGTTCAACACACACCACCAAAAAAACTGGGCAGAAAGTACAGAGAAGGGGGCATGAGGCAACTTTAAAGCCATGGGCTCTATCAGCAGCAGGAAGGACTGCTCTCAGACAGAGAGAAGCTGAGGGCTGGGAAGGTGCCCTGGAGACTAAAGGGAAAAGGGCAGACCTGCCTTGCACAACTTTTCTTAGAGCAAAAATCCAAAAATCAGTGGCCACTTCCAGCAGTAAAACTACTCAACTAAGCAGCCTTATTGCATCCTGCAGTCCCGGGACCTTAGCAATACCTGGGTATGCTTGTTCAGGCTCTGTGAGAAGAAGAAATGGTTTGTTCCCTACATATAACAAAGGTGCCTCAGTTATTCCCCACTGAGCTAATTTCTGCAAGAGCTTTGGTTCCCAAATACTTATCCATACAATTATGCATCCTAATCTGTGTTTGTCACTTCTATTTTTCAGGCACAAGCCAATTTTAGTAGGTTTAAATTGAGAAGTGTGACAAAAAATAATTCCATAATTAGAAGGGAAAAGCATCAAGAACTTCTTGACAACATGAACTCCGCTGACTTTACAGCAAGTTTGCTTACCTTTTGCTTCCATCTTCGTATTAAGATTTTAGTAGTTTTGCTTCGTTTCTACCTCCTAAGTAAGTACATACATATATATATATATATATATAGACATATAGATAGATGAATATATAAACACATAGATACGAGTTTTCTATATAACTCTTCCAATTGCTAATTTAAGTCTTTACATTTTCCTTTGAAAACCTCAGTCTTGTAACCAGGAAATAATATGTTCCTACCTTGGCAAGAGACCAACTGTACATTTTAAATGCTGTATGTAGTTAAAATAGAGCAGACCATCTCAAATTCATTGGATAGTGATTTACTAAGATTAAATAGACATTTAAAGGAGAAAATTGTTTTTGTTTTTGTTTTTTTTCCCTCTAGCTATCTAAGTAAAGATCTATTTCACACACTTCTCTGTTCCAGACAGAAAACTGTAATTATCTCAGGACTCCTATTCTGTATTAATATAGCCCTGTTAGCAAGTCAGAATGTTTAGTATGAACTGTTCCTGTGTAGGCGTATTAATGAAGAATTGCCTGCCATCTCAAAACATGTAAAATTCTAGAATTTCCATATGGTAAGATACCACGTCAAAAAGGTTTCAGGGCAATGTTTGTTACGCTTCATGTCATATAGCCAAGCTCTCTGCATTTAGAGACCCATGCTAAATTGTCAACCACAGTCATTTGTGTAGATGTTTTAAATATCTCACCATGGTCTAGCTCCTTGATTGGTTTAAGAAAAAAGAGTTGAGATCAGAATTAGCTAAAAAAAAATGGATGTCAAGTCTCAGCTAGAAGTAGACTTTTAAAATACAGTGTACAGTTAAAAGTATGTATCATCCCAGATAAATAATTAAAGACTAAAATGTTAAATGGATTTTTAAGTGAAAGGTTATAATGCTTTATTTCAGAAATTACTGAAATGTACCCAGTTGGTGCTTTGGTGAAAAGTAGCCTATGGACTTCCCCCGGGACTGTAAAGTAGAACATCTCTGATACATGCAAGATTTACTCCATATTCTACAGGAGGTCGATATTCAAGTCCCTTGCTTTACAGAGGCACAAAAGGGAAGTTAACCCCAAATCTCTAATTCTAAATTCAGAGTTTACAAGCACGTTCCTAGAGAATGCTGTGATCTGATTATTCTTTACTTAATGTTGAGCAAAGACTGTTCTCTTTTGAGCTGGTTCCTGGACAAAATATCACGTATATTCCAAAGAAAGGTTTTGGTAATTAAAAAACAAATTTGCAAACTAAATGCCTTTAATAAATGCCTAAAGCATTAAATGGACTCTACTGTTACCTTCTTAGAGTCACAAACTCTTAAATACAGGTTTCTTCAGTGGATTTAATAGCTAGAATGATTTTGACTTTAAATGAAATCTAAGATAGTGAGACAGGAAATGCAGATGGAAAAGGACAAGTGTAGTCTTTGTTAAACAAAAGAAACAATCTAGATTTCTTTATGAAAGAATTCAAGCATATCTCCAGTTCAGACAATCATTACACCTAGTGCCTTTCAGTATAGGAATGCATTTTCTTTATGGTCAGAAAAAAAACCACTAGAAGTCACATCAAAGCAACACATTGAAACTAATATTTTCTAGACATGATAAATTCCCTTTAGAAGAACAACAACAAAAGGAAATGACTAAGACAAAACAAAATAAAAATATTTGCCAAGTTAAATAAATGCACAGTTTGATTCATTTTGCTTTGACACTCATAAATGGTTTAGATTGATACACTGTAAAAAAAGAATTGCTTAATTACAGAGAATACGAATTAAAGCTAATAAGATTCAATTACAGATAACATGTTTACATGATTTACTTGAGCTTACTACCAGACAAGCTGTTCTAGTTCTTAACTATTCTGAAAAATGTAACATTAAGAAAGTCATTATAACAGAAACTATCCTAATTTGGTCTCAGATCTGTGTGTTCCACAGTACTGAATGAATTGGAGTAGCAGTTTTAAGGAGAGTTAGACAAGAAAACACGCTATTTTAATGATACAACATAGCGTATGATTGATGCTTCTGGCCACCCTGAAAAAGAATAATTATTCTCTGAACTTAACACATAAAATTGCCCCCCCTCTTATCCAGGGCTGCTGAGAACACATTTTGCTAGTCTGGTGTTGTGGTCATCCTTTCCCTTAGCTGGATGTTCCTTCTCTGGAGAACATTCAAAGGAAAGTGTGTCAGAAAATTTAGGTCCAAGTTGCACAAAAACTCTTTATAGCCATCAAAATCCTTATCTATCTTCAATTCAGTTGGCATAGCTGAATTTAGCCGTTCATCCTTTGAAATTTAACATATGAAAATGGTTGATTTTAAATGGCCTATTGGCCATCCATGGCCAGAGGTACAAATAATGCAGTGGTTATCAGATTAATATGAAATTTAAACTTGAGTTGGCCTTAATTCCTTCAGAAAACATTTGGAAATGCATAAGCATGGCACAATGATTAGGAAGTAATACATAAATCAAGCTGCTATCTGTAACTTCTCAGAATTACACATACCAGGCAAAGGGTGAATCAGAGAAATAAGAACAGATTTTGAGCAGAGTTATGCTATGCCATCTGTCCTATGAGATATTGTTCTAGCTGTTTTTCAGGCTCCCAGGAGGAGACCAGCAAGGTGGATATCAAAGTGTCAAGAAATAACCTCTATTTCTCTCCATCCTCCCTTCCCTCCCTACTTCCTCCTTTCCATCTGTACTTCCTCCCCTCCCACTTTTCCCCCATTTTTCCCAGCTCCTGTAGCTCTTCACAAGTACCCACCCCACCACTGCTCCATGCCTCCTGCCAGATCTCCTTATCCAGCAGAGAGGCCTCTCCCAGCTCTATTGGTATTTCTAGCTCATCCTGTCTGACTCTTAACAAATACTTTAAACTATTCAGAATTTACTTATCTCAAAAACAAAACAAAACAAAAACAACAACAACAAAACAACACCCAAAAAAACATTAACTGGCATACAGAATTTGTGAAGTGGTCTGCACCTCCTTAAAATGAGGGTACTTGTTTTTGTGAATTCTATAAAAGGATGTTTTTGTGCCATCTGAGGAGGCTACTTGGACCCACTAACAGTAATTACACAATGTGATATAGCACACTCCAAATATATACCCGGAGAGGACATTTTTTAATTTTTTAACATCCTGATTGATTATAGTAATTATGCATTTAGCTGGTCAACGCCACTTAAATGACAGAGCTTGAAGAGAGCTTATTTCAGCAGAATAAATGCAACCAGCAATTATATCAAAGCTACACTTGGTCCTAGCTGATGTACTGTTGCCACACGTAAATGCAGCCTATTTTCTGTGATTCCTTATCTCAATGGTATGCCTTTCTACATCATCTCAGAACCATCTAAAAAAAAAAAGATGCAGGTAAAGATGCAGGGTATCAGATTATTGGAATAATCAGGACATCAGAAGGTAGCAAGAATAATTGCATTTTTCCTAAGCTCTTCACAAACACTGCTGTACTATTTTTCAGTATATACTTAACTGTATTAATCAGAATTTACATCTTCAGTATAAACAATCTCAGTGATGAAGGATAATGACTACCTGTAACACTGTCACATTTCAGCCTGCAGTTTTCTTAACAGCTGTTTTGTTACCCTCAAAGACATTGAAGGAATTGTACAACCACACGATCATCAGAAATCAAGTCACAACATTTTTGGTCAATAGCTGCATTTTTTCCTGCATAATGTCTAACTTTACCTCCTTTAAAATGATGCAATCTGAAGCAAGTATCATAGGATTTCATTTCCAGCAGTGGATACTAGCTGACTGTTGATGAGTTAGTATGCGAGTAATTTATGCTCATGTTAACTGAAGATAATACATTACTTGTCTTGAATTCAGAACTTAAATCTATGTCTTTGTCACACTCTTTCAGGTGAGACTGATGAGATTCCCATTGATATCTGTTCATTTCAGCTCTAAAAAGCATAACGGAAACTTAACCTTTATTTAGCTTAATCAACTGAAAAAAAGCAGACAAATATGTTTCATTTTCTAGATTGTATATTCAACATGTATTCTTTGGAACATTATATTACATAGAAGTTATTTTCACTGCTGTAAACAGCAGCTAGTTAAAAAATGATGTCTTAGAGAACATCTTGCTCCAAAACAGTCTTTTTGCATTATTTTTTAGGGAAAAATGAACAAACAACAGAAACTGAAATGAAAAAGATTATTAAATCTTAATAGAACTTGATATTAAATGAAAAAGAATCTCAAAAAAACTCACTGATGACAGTATTTTAACCAAGGAAGAGCTGTACAGTAAAATGTTACTCTGAATAAGAAATAAACATAAAAAAAAATCCTATTTCATTGCAAATTCTATATTCAACTGCAAGATATATGGAGCATTTATGTAAATAGTAAAGAGAAAAACATGTTTTTGCTAACATGAATTAGAATCCCTAGTACTTCTGGTGTGGTCTGCTTTTCTCTTAAAAAAGCAGCTTACCCTGAGCAAGATTACTTTTGCTATTTTATGAATTTCAAAGTGGCTAATCTGTTTCAAACATTATTTCTTGACATAAATTATTTAAAGACAAAAATTCAGAAAAACTCTAAGTTCACAAAAGACTGCCAGAATTGTATAAATTTCAATTGTTTCATTAAAACTTTTTTTCCTTGAACAGGTACCGAAATGCTTAGAGTTGCTGAAGGTTAAACTCTACAACTACATGAGTCACATTTAATGCACTAAGTGCATTTCCCAAAGATGTGATGGGCAACTAGACAGACCGGAGCAAAGGGGAGAACCTCTAGGCATTACCATGAGTTCCCATGGAGTGATTAATTCTTCAAAGGCATTTTAAAGTAACAACAAAGCAACGTAAGGAGTGCATTAAATTGAAAAATCATTTCCAAAGAGTATTCAAATCACTAAGCCATCATTTCTACCATCTAACAATGAAACACATCCCTTGCCTTTTTTTACTGTTTTTGATGCAGGTGTTGTTATTGAGTGGCAAAAATCTGTCCCTGTAGCGTGTCAGCTCCTCCCTAAATATTACTGATTTTGTGAACGCCAATTTTGTAGTATTTTTTTTTTAATTCTTGTTCTGAGAAATGATTTCACTTACAACTTTTAATTCCTGTGACATCATTAAAAGAATGGAATTTAAAGAGGTATAATGCACATGCTTTGAAGATTATAACAGACCTTCCACTATGATAAATTGTTTATAATGATTACATTGCTTTATTTTCAAAATAGCAGTTCCAAGAAGAATTTTAAATGATTTTTCCAATGGCTTCTGGATATATTCATGTTAAAAATGACCTGGGATAAAAAAAGATTAGAGAAATTTATAGCCTACTAATTTAAAAAGCATGAAAAAAAAACACAAACCAACAATGCTGTTAAATCACATCAGTAAGAAAACGAACAGGTTGCTTTTGTCCTCCCATTGCCTCTCAAGCTGTGCTGTTCTCCCAGTGGGACCATAGAGCAGATTGGCTCAGGTGCTCAGAACATTAAAGAAAATAAGTTTACGTTCAGCGTGTGGAAGTATAAATGCATTTGTTTAGACCTGCAAGATATGCTTCTTACATAAAATACTGGCATAAAAATCTTGCATATTACAAGAAAATGTTATTTTCCTGATTTTATTAAGAGATCTTATATTTACTGTTATCTATCAATGTGGATGCCTTATTTAAGCCAGTTTTACTAGGTAACTATGTTTTATAAACTGGAAAAAAAAAACACTGGGTCATTCATAGTCACATAATAATAAATAAAAAAAAGTAAATGAGGTGCATAATCTACTTAGGGAGAACACAGTAAGCTACACTTCTTTGTCAGTCACTCTGGCTGCAGAAGGTTCTAGTGGCAAAACCTTTCTGGATGACTCACAAAATCATATCACAGAATCACAGAATGGCTTAGGTTGGAAGGGTCCCTAAAACCCATGCAGCCCCAACCCCTGACATGGGCAGGGCTGCCCCCACCAGCTAATTAACCCCCCCTCCCTTTTACTATTGGAAGGCAACAATGAGGTCTCCCCGAAGCCTTCTCTTCACCAGGCTGAGCAAGGCCAGCTGCCTCAGCCTGTCTTTGTAGGACTGGTGCTTAGACACAGTTCATCTCATAACAACTGTCCTCCTTAAGACTAAAATCAGTACTGAGCTTTTGTAAAGGCCAGTGCCATGTGGGTTTTATAGAATATCTCTGTGGGTCTGTAAGGAGCATGGGTATCTCACAAAGAAACACTATGTTGTATCCCCTACGTGGGCAGCTTGCGGGACTTCAAGTAATGCTGGAGCAACATAAAAATAAGACTCAAATTATTTGTAGTATTTTTACCACTTGTCTATTTAAGTAGGGACTTCCTTGTACCTAATTATTACAAAATCAACAAAACAAAACCCACTGTACTTTTTAAACAACTCTTCAGAACAAAAATTGCTCAGGTTAGGATAATGGGAAATTTATTTATTTATTTATTTAATCTCAGTAGACATGAGATTAACATGGTCCTACCGTGTCACACGGTCCATAACCTTTAAGTCATTATTGCAATGCTGTAGTAGATAACGACCTTTCATATAAAATTGTGACAATTTTCTATAAGGTTGTAAACAAATCCACCCTCAGCTGAAGTTAAGAAAAAACCGGTCAGTAACTCAGTAAAAAAAAAATTCAAGTATAAGATTTAAGGCAACTAACAGTGCCTAACACAATATTTAATAGAATTACGTGCTTACAATTTACAGTTTAAGATTTAAATACAAAAAACTTGATTTGTTTACAATATGTAATATCTACTTAGTAGATTCTATAGAGAATAGCAATTCTCATTTTGCGAGAAAAGCTTAAGTTACACTATTTCATGAAACTGAAATCCAGAAACCTTTTTGTTTTCTCCTGTACCCTGTATTTTGTTTTAGTCTAAAACTGCATTTCTTTAATACAAGAGAGAGGGGGTAAACGGCCATAAACCGTTTCAGCTGTTGAACTGCTATTATGAAAGAAACAACAAAGCTGTGATATGGTAAAACATGCTAATATGCATTTATATGAAGTTAATATATTAAATGAACAAAACAAGGTTAAAATCTAATCAAGTCTTGTTTTTAGAATGAACTGAACCGAGTTATTGTTGTTTGTGTACGTTTTATGACAGCTGTTCTTTTTATGCATTTAACTACAACTCAACACCCAATGAAATGGTCCTTATGAAGAAATAACTGATCACTATAGCAAGACCATATTCCCTTAAGGAAGAGAAACATCATATTTTAAGAAATTTGATTGTCTTATGTTAATGGTCATCTCAGTTCAACATTTCTTTAACTGGAATCTTCAATTTTCATTTGTGCAGCCGGCAGAACTTTACAGTGATTTTATAACTAAAGGAATTAAAAACCAACTTGCAGTCACACAATCATACATCAAGGGAAAACTGCCAAATATGTCTAATCGGAAAAAGCCTCAGTTAAAAAAAGATTTTCCACTGAGATAAAGGTCAATGAATCTGTAATAGAAACCAACAAAGCTGTAATATATTTATAACCTGTGTCTTGGCTAGACAGCACTGGGGCAGACCCACAGACTCCAGCTGAAATCATCATTATTAAAAAAGATACAAGTCTGCTCTTCCACTGAGGCATTTCTATTTCCCAATGGCACTTATACATTCAACCCAAACATTATAGTAATTTCAGAAAAGCACAGCCACCTTCTCTTCTCTAAACAAGAAAAATATCCTTTTTTTCTTCTGCTAGGTACAATTTAAAAAAAAAAAAAAGAGATTTTTTTTTCTGCTCTTTGTTAGTCACAGCCCATATTACAGATAAAGAATACGATCGTTTTGACTTAAACATCAAGCAGCATGAGGTCTTGTTCTTTTACTAACACTTGGCCGTTTTTGAATGAAGTATGTCCCCAGAGTTCAACAAAAACACCATTAATAGATGTCCAAAACCAGTCAGAGGTCTTGTCATGCCTTCCTGTCTACAGAACCTACACTGATTTACAACATTTATTTTTCACTCTGAAGACAAAAATTACTGTCCAAGGGGAAAAAAAAAAAAAGACACAAATAATACTCTCAAGAGGAGAGAGTAATTTGTTTCATCTTTTCTTATATTAAGCTTCCATTAAAAAAATGAAGTACTCTAATTAGAAATAAATATGAAAAATCACACAAAAATATAGGTTATATTGGAAATAGAAGTAATTTGATTAATTACAATTTTTGTCATGCTAAAATTTAGGATATTATCTGAGCTATTCTGGTCGCTGTAAAAACACAGTAGGAAGTTCCAAGTAAAATCATAACAGACAAAGAATTGGAGAAGTGGTGAGTGCTGAATAATTATGTAGTTTGGGGAAAGCTGAGTTTCATGAGTTCATGAAGAAGCACTGAGAATTAACAGCAGCTGGGAATAGGCAGCACCTGCAAGTGGAAGATTTTTGAGGTGGTAAAAAGCGACATAGGAGGGCTGCTCTGAAAGTAATGTAAGTTTTCATTACTTTCATTACAAATTAGTAATGAAAGTAATGAAAGTCCCACAACATCAGAGATAGACATTGCTGGTATGGCAGTAGAGGTTGAACCTTCTACCAGTATTCAATTACATTTTGTAGATGGCAAGCAAATGCACAGATGGCAGCAAAGGGCAATCTGACAAAATGGTGTCTGATATGCAAGTATGTATGAAGCAAAGGTGTGGAAATGAATTTCTCCATGTAGAAAAAAAAAACCAAAACATTAATATTCATCAACACTTACTGAATGTTTATGGAGACCAAACAGTGAATGCGAGCAAAATGAGGCAGCGAGTGGTGCATTTCAGAACTGGTGACAGCAATGTGAAAGACAAGGCATGTTCCACATGGCCATGTAGATTTTTATGGGCATGGAATGTTCTTGTTCATTGCTAGCAAAGATTCATAGCTAATGATGGTGACTACATTGAAAAATAGTGTTTTGTAGCTGAGAATCTGCAGCTCCTTTTATCTGTTGTAGCTTCCATGGAAATAATTAAAGAGCATTACTTTTGGAGCAATCTACATATCTTTGGGGGATAAAGAAGACATGTTCAAGGGACCGGCTTCCAGTCAACCAGGGCATTTTTCACTAATGAGAACAACAAACAGTTTCTATTTTTCATGTTAAAAATTCAGAGAACCTTTGTTATGCTCTGGTTTTTTACTAATACCCCCAGAGACATAAAGATTACACTGACTTCAGCAATGTTGTTTTCCTACATTCTACTCAAAATTTCTGAAGGTTTTTGAAATCAGACATGAACAGCCTTCATCAATAAATAATTTCATAGATCAATAATTTCAGATAACACAGGTTTTGCTGGTAGGCTGACAGCTACACATTTATAAAGAAAACATGCCACAGACAGCTTCTTCCATTCATTTATTACTATGATGCAGTATTATATATTAAAAATTAAAAAAAATATATAAAAGTAGGACAGATATCTTCTTAAATCTTATATCCCAGAGTTATGAACTGTAGGTCTTGACTAGTACCTGAACAGAACCAATTCTATGCTTCAGAATTGCTGCTGTGTTATAACATTTCACATTCATCATTCACATGCAATTGCTAACATGAATTTTATTTTACTGAATGTTACTTATGAAAGATACTCAGCAGATGCATGATGCAAATGAAAGGGTTTTTTTTGTTGTTGTTTTGTTTGTACAAAAGTTACAAATTTAAAGGAATACCAAGGATACGTTAAATCCTCATAGTAAGAGGGAAAAAATACACATGGATAATAGAAATTCAAGTGTTTAAAAACACAGCTGACTATACAGGCTAACTCTTAAAACCTTTACAAATACATAGGGATAAAAGCAAATTACCTTGTCAGAAATAGGAAGAAACTGTCTGCATCAGTGATGCCCTGTGCCCCCAAAGAACTATGCTTTATCCAAAAAAGCAGGGGGTTTTAAAATATGGGCTTATAGTTTCAGGGAACTGTGCAAGCATCTCTACTTGATACTTTGCTTATCATCCTGATATGTGGCTTAGTCGTTTCTTATCTTTGTCTTATCTTTTTCACATCGTAGGTATACCCATCAATTCTGTGAGCAGAGTCAATTAGTGCTCTGCTTAAATCTTCAGAAGGTATTTAGACACGAATCCCTGTTCTGAAAAAGCAGGGATGAAAACACGATCTTTTTGTACCATGGTTCTAGGACTTACTTTTTAATCCAGATACTCATTTCAGTTCTTGCATATAACAAACAGCCAAAACTCTTCCAGAAAATAGAATATTCCTTAAAAGTTCACTTCTCTGCCCACAATATTTTATGAAAGCATAAAGTAATTCAATTCTGAAGAGTACTTACGAAGACTAGCAATTCAGAAAGAATAGAAATTCAGGAAAAAAAAAATAAAGATGATAGGCAGAAGAAACATGTTCTGTTGTGAGCAGTTTCAGTATTAAATCAATTTTTCAGGATTTTATATTCAATTTTATATTCTCTTACTATTGTGTTACAAGGCTATAATTTGTATCCAAACATTGGACTCATAGGATTAAAGAAAAAGCTTACCATTTTACCATGTAAAAGAACAGACTGTTCACGTTTTCTGTTGAAGAACATACTGCATTTACAGTTCTCTTATTCTCTTTTACTGAACTAAGTAACCAATGCACATCAGTGCCACAAAAAAAAACAAACAAAAAAACATGTGACTTGTGTCCATGCTCGCATGCAAAAGGACTTAGATGTGTCTTTGTGGCAACATTTCTTATTTTTCAGCACAAATACTTAAACTTTTGTCCACTTTTTTTCACATTGCATCATTTTTGTTCCCCTGTGCTGAGCTGCATTAGGAAATAAGTTGCTTTTGACAAGGAATGAGAATATTGTATGTTTGGGCACACACGCAAGTAAAAGCATAAGGAACAGTGTGTTAACTGATGCTGACCCCCAGTACTGTAAGTTATTCAGTGTGAAACTTTCCTTTCATCACAAATTGCTGAAAGAGCAATGTTTGTGTATCGGAGCCACATAACTCCTAGTGACCGAATTGATACTTTCAAATGCCTTAAGAGAAATTCCCCAATATTCTGAAGGTCTGAGCTGGGAACTTATTTAACTAGTATATTCTAGACAATAAATGACTCAGACAGTGAGCCCTTTCCCTTTAATACATCACCCAGTAAACAACTATACTGCATGGCTCCTGTCTCCTTTGCTGTTCAAGGTCTGCTCTTGCAAAAGGCAGTCTGTTTGAAAAATACAATGCAATATGTTGTCTTTGTGATGTCTAATCCCTCTCTCCCTGGAGAATGGGTCATCAAGGATTTATAAAAGTTGTGAAAAAAAATGATGCTGAGCTGACAACACCAATCATGAAAGGGAGCACCTTCAAAGTCCAGTAAATGAGACAAATATTAACTCAGACTTTTCTTCAGAACACATTTTTAGCACGAGTCAAAAAAATCTGAGTACTGCATTCCTATCATACAAGTAATTGAAGCAAATAAAAATCATACATGCAGTCGAATAGTGTATTTAAAAACTGAAGTTTTTAAAAACTAGAGTTGTATTAAAATAATTTTATATTAAGGTAGATACACATCGTATAGAAACCACCTGGATCATGTGTGCAAAAAACATCTTTAGCATTGGATTAAAAATCTGAAGAGAGAGTACTTGACTATCCTGCCCTATCAGTTGCACAGGGACTAAATCAAAACATCTCAGAGAATCTTTGTTTCTACCACCACTTATCATTTAGAGTGACACACTGAATTTCAGCTTTCTTTCTGGCACTGCACACAGTGACTTCGTCTCCTCTTTAGTTGAGTAACAGAAGGAAATGTGCATATCCCAGATATGGGACTAATAGAACAGAAAATTCTTCTTCATGTGGTAGCTTTTTTCCTTTACTTTCATAATATGATAGCTAACAGTGCATATTTGGATAGAGTTGGGGTGCAGTTTTAAGAAACAGCAATACAGTGATCTTGCAGTTTGGTCAAATAGCCCTGAAATTAATCAGATTCCAAGTGACAACTGAATGGTTGCCTGAGCAACAGAATTATGGCTACACCTTACTTAGATCTGGAACGTCGTGTTAACTCTGTTAAAGTTGTTGACACACTTTGTCAACAATCACAGAACCATATCTGAAATCAGATTCATTCCAACCCTGCTAGCTACCATGGAAGTTTTAAATAAGGAAATAAGAAGAACTAATTCTGCTGTCAGTTACATTCAGTAATTGTGTGGACATTCAAGATGTACAGAGTTTGGATTTGAATATGGTTCTATCACTTACAGCTTACCAAAAACTACCTCATCTTTTTAGAGAACAGATGCTTAGCCCTGCTGATACGTGGCTGACGCATATGGCCATGGATCTTCAAGTTAGGAGAGATATAAATAAAATATGAAGGACTTGAAACAATATCATACCGCACTGTAGATATAGTTTGGACTTCTGGAAAACAGCTAAGAAGGCTAAATATTTACTAGGAGAACGAGAATACTGTAACAAAGGGAAAGAAATGAGATAGGTCAGTATGGGGTGGAACATCATGCAGACACCCTGTCTGCTTGAAACTGACTGATCTTAATAAGACCTCGAAAAAGTGCGT
Source organism: Alectoris magna (assembly GCA_030625065.1). Lineage (NCBI taxonomy): Eukaryota > Metazoa > Chordata > Aves > Galliformes > Phasianidae > Alectoris > Alectoris magna. The sequence goes on from CM060562.1 coordinate 12,164,419, forward strand.
ACTGCTATACAAGATCTTACGTTTCTGAAGAACTGTCAGCAAGAACATACAAAAAAAAAATAAATAAAAAAAAAATCCAGCTGTCTTGTAGAAGTGTGAATTGCTTCCTGAAAACAGTCATTTAGCCCATAACTTTTCATTTCTTGTTTATGTTTTAGATGCAAATATATACTAAGAAATAAAGCAAAGGCCATCTACTGAGGTAAATAGTAATACAAACAGTCTTTTAGGCAGTTGAACAATGTACCCACATGTCATGGTCAGTTCAAATGCATTTTATTGGAAATAGCTCTGCAGCTGGCTATATATCATCTGTTAGTTAAGCTAATAGGAAAACACTGCAAGTTTCATTCAGCATCAAAGCACATAAATGTACAACATCACTTTCTTTTCAAATCATAAGATCATATTATGATCCTATGATCATAATATATATTATGATCATAATATGATCATATTTTTTTGTTTGTAGTTTTGTTTTTAAACATGAGAGAATGGAGACACTTGCTGAGAAATCAGCACAACCATGTTCCTTCCATACAAAGAAGAACATTCTTTCCTTGAAAGAATGTGCAGTGACTTCAACACGTTGGTTTTTCTGCATTACAAATATGGGGCACTGTATTACTTCCTATTTCTGTAGCTAGATGTAATTACAACACTGAGTCAATTACTGCAGGCCATAAAAATCTTAAAACAGTAACTGCTGTTTTCTTCTTGTCCTTGCATACCTCTGCTCAGTTTGATTTGATGGGAGGAACGGTCTCTGTTCTGATTTTCAGTGTGACCAAGATGGGAAATGAAGAGGAAGATTATGGGAAAACAAGCTCAGTGTAACTGCATCAGCAATTACAAGCAACCAAAGGACAACAGAATATTGGTTATAGTTAGGTCAAAGTTCTTGCTTGCCATTAATTCAGAGGCAGGGTCACATTAACCTACTGCTTTTGTTATTGTTATACCAATAAAAAGTCAGTCTCGTGGTACTCTAAATACATCACCGCATGCACATTTAGTGCTTACAAAGAATATCACTCCACAAATAGGGCTGCTGCCTCACAGTAACTCTCACATGTGCAGACGGGTCAAATGGTGCACATACTTTTTTCACTGTAGGAAGGAAGCTGTATTTCTTTGCATAGCCATGAAAAGAGATGAAGAATTTCTCTGTTACTCTACTACTACGAAGAGTAACTAATACACCTAAATATACATGAATATGATTAAGCATAGCTTAATAATTACTAAAAATATAAATTATATATAAAAACAAGACAGCAAAAGTACCATAACAAGTAAATAAATATCTTTCAAGGGGGAAGAAAGAATAATACACTGGAAAGCCACGTTCCTTCTTTTAAAGGTGAACTTAGAGGAATGATATTCTTTATCTGTTTCACTATCTTTGATTGCCCCTGAATGTGGGTCAGCATTAAATACAATACAACTCTCCATTTCCCACTGCACATTCAGGTAAATGATCTTAAAAAAAAATAATAATAATACCAAAAATGAACACTTAAATGAAGTAAGTTTAGCATATTCTCAGTGACTTCTCAAGACTCTTACTTAACTAGTTACTGTGGATACTTAAGTGGCTTATTCTTGACCACAGCATGTTTAATTTATTTTTCAAGTCCAAAAGAGAAATCATAGTCTTCAAGAAAATACCATCATATTCCTTTAAAGAATGTCTAACAGATATCATATGGCACTGCATTTCCCAGTGTACTAGGAAATGTCTCTGGCCAGAATACATTTTACAAATGTAGAATTCTACAATGCAATAAGATGAGGTAAGGCCCTGTGGCAGATGTGATGTTCAAATTAAGCATGTGGTGCTCATGAAGATACTGGCTGAAGAAGACTGCAGACTGCATTCACATTTATAGCTGTGTATGCTTTTTTGATTACAATTCAATGAGTCTCACATCAACGCCATTTCAGTAATGGCCAACATTAACAGATAGGGTGACAGGAAGCTCTGAAATCCCAGTTTCTATGAAATTAAACTAAGTTTTGAAAACTCAGACATTCCCATGGAGTGGGAATTATATTTTGATCACAACAAAGACATAAGCAAATCTAAAGATTTTAAATTTTCTTGCTTCATTATGGACCTAAAACATATTGACTGTACATTACTAAGTATATTACCTAGTAAAAAAAGGAGCAGAACAATTTCAGTTGGGTTTTTTTGTTCTATTTCTCATGATGTTAAAAGATACACCAGCACTAAAATAACCTACCTCGTTTAAACAAAGTTCAATGGAGCAAGCAGGTTTTCAGGGTCCCCTCCAACATACCTAAGGCGATGAGTTTTGTTCAAATCCTCATGAACAAGGAACTAACCAAAGCAAAAAGTACATGAGAACATACAGAAGCCAAATACATGTATTTATTTTTGTCTACATAAACTCTAGCATGTGACTGCTCACACAAGCTTCTTAGTGATGCACTTAAACAGCCAAATCACAAAGTTCTTATAATTCAGTTTACAGCAGAAGTTGAGACTGATCAACTTGAGTTTAGGTGTAATCAGTATGGTTAAGAGAGGCTAAGCAAAAACAGTTCTGCTGGTGAAGATGCAATTACTACACCATAAATAACTTAGATTTTTTTTAAAAAATCAATCCAAAACACTGACCTGAAAGTCTGGCTCTCAAAATTTTCAACAAAAATTAACATGATTTTGTGTTTAAATGGTTATTATTTTGGACCCCTTTTTTGCAGCAAAGCATACAAGTATCCAGTATAATAAACAAACAAGTACTTTCTTTGACTTCTTTTTCTTTCAATACAGTCACTATTCAGAGCAACTCATCAATGAATGTCATCTGTCAAACTTCTCACTTCAGATCCAAACCCAAGAATCAAAAAAGATACCATAAAACAAACACGTCCAAGACAATCATACACACCAGCTCTTCTGACGCAACTTCATTGATTAGATGTTATGCTAAGGTTACATGAGAGAGAGGGCAAGTGTTGTCTCCACTGTAAAGTGTCAGCTTGTTTTCTGAGCTCAGAAACATACTTGAAGACAACATTCATTTATTGAGAATGCTATCTAAATCTCATGTTTTATTCTCATTTCTTTTTCCCCACCCTCTCTAGAAGGCTCTAGCTATTAGGATGCTTGTGTGGGTTTATACTATCCAACAGAAAGTAATACACTCAAATAATAAACGTATCAATATCAGAGCTCTCAAAGTGCAATGAAAGAGCACTACAGCTAAGTACTACCCATGAAAAGTACCTTCCAATATCCTGCTGCACTCCTGTCGCAAGATTCCTGCCAGCATGTTCAAAGTAAAAGACCAGCTTATTGGAAAACTTAACAGTGAAATTGGTAAGCACCTTATCAATCAGGAGGTGAAGAAAGACTTTTTTGAGAAGAATGAAATTCTTATTACAGAGGTGGAGGCAAGAGCAGGAAAACTCACATATTTTAGTGATTTGTCACAGCAAAATTTAAAAAAACAAACAAAAAAAGTGTTTCTAGAGCATTTAACCTCTTGTATAAATGTCACTGTATTTTAATTGCAGTGATAATATTGCAGGATTCCAGGGCACAGCTTGTAACTACAGTTATGTAAAAAAATAAATACTGTTGCCAAAAATTTAGGTTGGGAATAATTTATGACAGAAAGGAACTGCTGATTTAAAAAAAAATAATCATCTGAATCTTCTCTCTCTGGTTTGCAGTATTATACATTTGCTTGTATATTCACCATTTATCAGATAGAACTGAACAACCAATGGCAACAGAAGATTTTCTGCTGCTCATTAGTGGCCTGTATATTGTGAAGAAGAAAGAAGCTCAGTACCTGACCACAGCCCACTGCAACTCCAAAAAAGGGAACTACTGGGGGGAGCATTTGACAAAATAACCTTGGATTCAGGATAAAAAGTCATATGCACTCGCTCTCTGAGGGAGAGAGATATGGTATCAATGATTTAGTAGACCTCCAGAAGGACAAAGTCCTCTTAATGAACAGGTATTTCAGAACATGAGGCTCTAAATATAGATGAACATTCACATAAAGTAGAAGTTGTCACCATCATTTTATGTAAGCACGCCAATGAGTGGCAGGCCTTTGCAAAGCCTTTCTCACCATCTTTCACCCTACTCTCTAGTAGCACTGTCAATAAATAAGAAGTGATTTTAACTCTAGTAATAAACTCCATTAGCAATTATGAATTTTATAGAAGATTTACTGAAATATTAATTTTTTAAAGATAGTATTCTGGTGAAAAATGTTGAAATCTAAGTTGTTGACTACATATGAAAACAAAAAAGTAACAGTAGTTAAACATATTCCATAAAAATATACATATTTAAGCTTTTAGTTTAAATTTGTTTTTTAGAGAATTGTTAAGAACATCTCCAGCCATTTGGGAACAGGAAAATGAACTGAAACAATGATGAGGTCATTCTGACATCTAGTACAATTTAAGAAAGAAATCCCACACCTTACGATGGAATATTGTATAAAGTTTTCTTCTTTGTTTACAAAAAGAGGAGACTGAGCATGCTACAGACTGAACAGCTTTCAACTCTTCCTGTAAGAGGTGATGCAAACATTTGAAAAGCTACCTAACTTCACAGAGAAGGACAGGAAACAAAAAGTGTTCACGTAAATCTTATCAATACATATTTTAGCAAAGTGAAGAGAATACATCAGTATACATACAGTGAAGGATTTCACTGGCAGAAGGATGAGTCTTAGATGAATACCAACAGTAACTTCCAAAGGAATGGACTTTTCTGTAGTCCATCTGTTTAAATCTTCGCTACCAAGGGAGGAGAAAAAGTCTCACATCATTTAATTGCATTCCTCCCTAGACATCCCTTTTCTGGCCATTTCAATCTCTATTTGTTCCAAGATAACTTCAATCGCAAGACAAGAGCAAAAGGAAAGTCTGTTCAATTAGCACATTGAGCACAATGCCATCTTTCCCTATACAGAGGCATGCAGGAAGAGGCTCTCACATCTTCCAACAGGCGGCCTCAGTTGGTTTGGTCTCTCTACTAAATGCTCTGAACAAATACAGCAGCACTCTGGAGGAACATTCAATATGAATGGGGCAAAAGAACATACAAAATAATTTCCAATGCTTCCCCCTCCAAAAAAAAGAAAAAAAAAAAAAAGAAAAAAAATTAGCTGTTTTCATTTGCAAACAGAAAGAGACCCTTCTTGGAAGACAAAGATTCCTGTTGCATGACTTTCATTTACATACCTAGATAGCTCCAAGTGGGTACCAAATGGCATGACTTACATTTACATATATATTTTCTGCCATATGCCCAAGAGTTGGCTGTATCTTGAGAATATTATAGCTCCAGCTGAGTCAGCACAGTGAGCAATCAAACAGCCAAACATTCAAAAACGTGTGCTTAAGGCAAGGAGCAAAGATTTCCATGTCAGTAATTTTTATTTGTAAACATAAAAAAAAAAAATTGCTGGCTTATGAATGTCAGAATCAACTGAATTTCCTATTTGATATCCTATTTATGCAAGATAATAAAAGTACATCACATATTACAGAGAAATGCAAGATATCTCCACAAAAAAAACAATTGTTTGTTTTCTGTGTTGACCTAAAAACAAATTTATATCTATTTTCCATGTATTTAGGATTTTAATTGATTTTACTAACAAAATCATAAAAAAGACAGCATTTCTTCCTCAGTGGCATATTGATTTCAGTGATTTCCATGGGCTACAAATACCTGAAATATTTCTTTCACAGGAAGTATAGAATCACAAAACATATCCTAAGTACTTATAGAATTGAACGATGGTATGGTACATAAAAAAACAAAATCCTTAAACTGTCTACTGTGTTTATTAGCTGGTATGTTAACATCTTTAGTTCTTTAGCTCTAACAGCACCAGAGGAGATATTTCTACGAAAATAAAGATGCAAAAGATGAATCACAATGTTCTGCAAAATGACATCATATTAAAAGTGAGATTTAAGAACTATTGAAAGAAGCAGCTTTGAGTTCAGTACCTAACATTACCAGAAAAGTGAAATTCCCATAAAGCAGTGCTCCATCACCATGGCAACCTCGCAAGGGTAGCACAAAAGAGTTCATCTTTATGCAACACAGTTTTATAAAATCCATCATCCCAAATGTGACAGCATGTACTATCTTTTGGGTCTGCTGTGACACCACAATGCATTGGAGTTATTAAATATAACCAATGCCTCATTTATTACCAGTCAAAGAAGTTACTCTTTAAATGCAAACGTTTAAAATTAAAATGAGGGGTTTAATCAGTAAAACTCCTCAATCTTAAATTACCGTAGGGAAAGCAACAATATCAGCTCTGCTCACATTGTGTTTTAATACAAGTTTAAAATATTAAACCTAAGATCTATGCTTATTCTTTGACAACTACAGTATGACCTTTAGATACAAAACTAATAAAAGCAGTATGACCGTGCCCTTTTGAAATAAAACCCTGTAATCTCAAAGCATAAAAACTATACTAATAAGTGATTACAAAGGGGATTATGTTGCATCCTGGAGTGTATGTTTAACAATTCTCAAGATGCTCTTTTTGCCATATAATTTCTTAAGTTTAAAACATAGTTAAGAGCAAGGTTACCAAGCAAACTGCCTCAAGTGCTCCAGGTTAATTTGATTCCAATTATTTTCTACTGAATGTCTAATTGTGAATGACTTCATGTATTGATCTCTTACTTGAATCAATAACTCTACCCCCCCCTCCCCCCATTTCTACGAGCCACACAGGGAGATGAGAAAAAAAAGAACTGTAATAGATTTTTTTTAATTATTATTTTTTGTACAGAGGCTGCTCTCTCATACATGAAAGTATGTTAATTCTTATGAGGCAAACTTACAAAATACAGTGTTGAGGTCTTTTTTTGTTCTTTCTGTTACCTTATTTTATTTACTTATTTATTTTACAACATGTATAAATCTAGAGAAAAGTATTTTTAATGACATCTAGGCTATCAGAACATATGTAACACTGGCACACAGAATGTAAACAAAGTCCTCAAGGAACTCCAAGAAACTGTACCGTAATAAGAATAGGGTTTTTTTTCCTTTCATATTAGTGTGTAAGTATATGAACTCAAGCATGGATTTGATAATATAAACATACATCCTGACGTAGCTTGGTTTCAAAGGTTTTGTTTCTAGGTCAGTGTGACTATCAGGTATGTATCTCGAGCCAATATCATAGTCATGTCAGCAAAAGAATGTGCATTCTTCAGAAATAACCTGCCCAAGTAGAACTGAGGTTTTGATAATAATTAGGCTAGGAAAGGTGAAAGTGTACTTTTATAATAAATGTAGCATATAGTACTAATGAGGACAGAAATGAAAAATCAAAATTATCTGAGGAACTATCTCCTTACCTAAGCACTTTCTGAATTCCAAGTGACTTAATTGGGCAGAAAATTAAGGGAAAAAGAAAACAGAGAAATGCTATGTCATGTGCTATAAGCACAAGTCAGCAATTTTTCTATTTCTGTACACTCACAGGACTCTGACGAAAATGAATAATACGTAGCCAGAATCAACAGTCAGCTAATTCTGAGTACTTCGTGTTAACATACTTGCAGCTCTAAAAACAATTTCATCTCAATATTGCCCATATTATATTTCTATTTTACATAATACCCTATTGTATCTTCATCTGCATAGCAATTAACACTAACTTCTAAGCAACTTTGATTAAGAAATAATTTGTTTAACTTGCCATAATTGGTAACCTCATAATATCATCTAACTTGTTCTCTGTCATAGGCTTGTGACTTACTCTATTATTGTTACTAGGGAAGTTTGTACATAGTTTTATAATTTGTAGACAGCAATTTTCTTGCAATACACTTCACATACAAAATTTATTTATTTAAGGTTTAAAAATGTATGTGTTTAGAAATACACAATGAACCACTGACCTGATTTTAATCAATAGGAGTTATGCTACAGACCTCCATAATAGTAGGGTAGTGTCCTCACAGAGTTTAACCAATAAACAGCAACACAGACAGATTATTGATTTAAAATAGAATTAAGGCTACTCCATAAAGCTCAGAGACAAAATTTCACTATATTTAAAGCTGTGATGTATCTGCAGTGAGCATTTTAAGTGTTTAGGGTGCAAACACACCGAGGTCCTAGTCTAAGACTTTCTTTTCCATGTGTAAAGGATGCTATGCATCATGCGTAAATGAAGCAGCCTGAAGGTTATTAGGTGACTTTTTTTTTCCCTTCCCTTCTTTGCAAGCAATTCAAGGATAAGCACAATTTAGGAAAAAAGCAGATTAGTAGCTGATATAATAGCTGGTTTCATGGCACAAGATGAACTTCCATAAAACTACAGTCAAAACCTTTATAGTAAACAATGCAACAGCCTTCCTCTGCTTCCTCCCATATAAATTTAGATCTAAAGTTGTTATTCACAAGAGATGAAGTATGAAAAAAAAATCCACTATAAGGGTACTGGGCTTCAAATACCAGTGCCCCAGGAGCAGCTCTACCAAAACCTGAATTCAGGTTTGGTACCTGTACATATACCACAGAGGGTAGCAGTAGCACACTTATGGAACTTCTGTCAGTTGCAAACTTCTGCTTGGAAAAAAAAAGGTGCCACTTTTAATGACTTGATTATCCCTGATAGCCTCTTTCATCATTTGAATACAATGGACTTGCTGCTTGATGTGTCTTTGACTACACTTCCACCAGTTTGTCAGCACTCACCTAAGTGCTTCTCACTTTAGACTGACCACCCTTAGCAATTGAAGAGAGAGGCAATAACTACAAGAAAAAATTGGCTCCAGCTTTAAATGGTATTTAATTTAAAAATCTATTAATTTCCATCCTGCATCACAATTGTACATTGAAAAACTGATTTTTAAAAGTGGTACTATTTCCTGCATCTGAGCAGTAATGATAGGATAATAAGGCACCAATAGTTTTCTTCTTTCATTCATTCATTCATTTCAGAATAAAAGACAGAATATAGTAGAACTTGAGCAGAAGATTCAAAAGTAAAATGATGAAAACAATACTTTGTCTTCTGTCCCTATTTCAATATATAACAACTAGCAAAATATGATCAGTTATTGACCAGCAGCTTTTAAATCATAAATCATTGTATGATTTAAGACCAGTGAAAACTAGATGATATAAGCAGTCTGAAAAGAAGTGGACATACAATATTAGAACCACAGAATCACTCAGGTTGGAAAAGACCTTAAAGATCATCGAGTCCAACCATATTAAAAAAAGTTTCAAAATACCATTTGCTAAGATAATCCATATAGAAACCCTCAATGGATTTTAAGGCATTTTTCCCCAATCCAAATTAATTACTAATAGGATATTCTTCAGGAAAGTATCATTAAGTCATTACAAGTTTATCTGTAATTCTAGAAGCTCCCCCTTCCCCAATTACACTAGGCTACATTTGACATTTAAATCAAAACTTCAGAACTTTCTTTACAGTATGATATGCCAGTCTAAAAGTATTGCACCCTATCCAGCAAACTTCAATTTTCACACTTTCATTGACGTTCATAATAGCAGATACGTTCTGAACTTCTGAGTTCTGGAGGTAATTTTACACCCCACATATTCTAGGCTGATCAAAATCTTTTCTGAACGGGCCTCAGTTAAATAAAAGATTGTGAATGCAAGACCATGCAGTTCCTCTGGCTGTTTTGCTGTCTGTTGTGGATCAACCTGTTGCAAGGCAATGACTCTCTCTCCATGCTCAAGTAAGGGTTCATGCTGCAGCACAGCATAATTCCCAGCTTTGGCATTAGCCAAGATGTAAACATTTCATATATTCCCATAATCTTCATCTTTTTAGGAATTCTTTCCAGTCTATCAGTAGATGAGTAAATAGAGATCAAAGTCTTAATACTTTGTAGGCTACCTATATATTACTGATCAAATCACAATAAATCCCACATTCAAACTAGTTACTGAAATTCAGGTTAACTGAGTGCCATTAAAATTATAGGCACTTTTTTAAAGCTACTTTGAAATAAAATATTTTAACAGACTTGAATCAAAAGAGAACAAACAAAATTTCAAAGTTACCCATACACACTCGGACTCTGTCAAAAGCTGTGTCATCTTAGAGATTTTGTGTTCCAATCTTCACAAATTTATAACATAGGTCGTAACAACCATAGTTTAGAGTCCCATGTGTCTAACCTGCTAGTTTTATGCTTTTGCTACCTCCTTTTTATGTTTTAATAAATATATTAGACAATAAAAAAATTGTTACTTCCATACGTGAATGATTTTATATATTTTATACATGCTCCAAGATAACTCCTGTTCATTCGGTGCAGCCCAGGCAAGTCAAAAGGCCATGGGATCCTAGCTCATCCACCTCTTCATAGACACAGGCTTTTCCAGTGCTAAAATTCTCTTAGCATCCAAAAACACTTAATATTTCTACTTTTATTGTATAACAACACTGCATACTAAGCTAAGTACTGTGAATTTTGTTTGGCACAATCTCTCTAGTAGTTAGGGTAGATAGATCTCTATTAGCACTGCAATGCTTAGGTCTCCTTTGCAAAGTTAGTCTTCACTACTAGAGGATTTTTTTTTATTTTTTTTTTTTTGCCTTTAAAATTAATAGTAAGAAAGATTGACTGCCTCTGGTTGTATAATTCAATTTGAAGAATCTGAAAAATGTTACTGAAAATCACCCCTATTTGCCAAAAGGCTGACAAGCTATTTGCACAAAACCATTGAAAGAATTCTGGGAGGTGTCAATAATGAATAGGATAACCGCTCTCCAGCTTGATAACTAAAGAGAGCTTGCTGATAAATTTTAAATTCATTCAGCATGCTGCATTGTGCAGCATAGAGTGTGTGCATAGAGTCACTTTATAAGCCCATTGCTCCTAGATATATAGGGAAGTAGTTCTGTAATAGAGCTACTTCTGTATCAGATTAGTAGACATTTCAATGCATGTAATATTTGCACGCACACACATACACACACACATATATATAATCCTGATAACATTATTAGATTTTAAAAAATTAAGGGTTTTTTTTACGCATTCTCCACGTTTGCATATGAAAATTTAACACCTTGATTTAGGGGGAATATAAGTGCTTAGGCATTATAACACCTGCTCTACCTATTCTCTTTTTCTTCTTCATTCAATTCTTTTCCATTGGTATGAGCATACATAACGAAGTGTCTTTTCCCTCAAGTTCCTTAAGCTCATAATACTGTTGTTTAGGTTTCAGTATACAGAACTAACCAGCAACTTGATACCACATGTTAGAGTCAGCTTTCTGAAAGTATGAAGTTATCTACATGATTACATATTACATTATGTTTTGGAGAGCCAGAGTTTATTTAGACTATTTCCTTTCCCTTCATTTAAGGTTAAGCTATATAAAACTTTATGAAAATTCTGGTTAAAACAGAGAGAAGCTCTGTTTCAAGTGAACAAGTCTACGCCAGTTTTGCCTCATCCCTTTTATAATATTAATTGCAGAGGCAGATAAAGTAAATTTTCTCTTATGCTGATTTCTTTTACTGTTACTGTCAAGTCCTGGCTGGCATAAGGACACTCTGATACTCAGCCTTGCCAGTGGACCTGCTCTTGTTAGGCAAATGAAACAGACGCCTGCATAACACTTGAGGGCTTTGGGTTTTTGTCTTCATCACCTTTCTGTCTTGATAAGGACCTACTGCAAAATATTGTTACTCCTCAACAAGTTTCAAAGTATGTATGCTAAAGCACATGCATCTGCTTAAATTTGAAAAGATCCTATTGCGTTCTGGTGATGATATAATCAAACCTATAACTTAAATATTTAATATTACTTTGAGATATTCCAGAGTTAAAGCACAGCAATGAGTGGAGGAGGATGCCTGAAAGAAGCTTTCTTCTCTCTAAAAAAAAAAACGTTGTCATGAATTTAATGTAAGTGATTTTGTTATCAAATCAATTATGAAAATTGAAGATATGAAAGCATCAGAAATGAAATACCTTTGACGAAAATACAGCATTGTTGAACTCTTTTGATCATACATCAAAAGTGACAGAATAAGTGGAGTTCTTCTTTTAAAAGATTAAATGAAGAAGTAGGTAGCTTGCACTAAGCAAGACTTCAAGGTCTCCCAAGCAGTTTTCTCTGCAGACTCAAGCCAAGCAAGGACCTTGGGATACTGAAGGATTGTCAGGTCTGTGTTTTGCACACTCCTATACAACAGCTCTTCTCATTTCCCGTTAGTTCTATTACTTCTGAACTTCTTATCCCATTTCAGACTGTTGTAACATAAATAACCAAGTGGATGGATGATGAACTTTATTAAATACCTGTCTGGCCCTAATTGCATTAGAACAGTTGGTTCTAACAGAAAATAATTTGCAGAAAATAGCTATGGTGTTTTAAAGGTTTTGCTGCATTTGCAGTACCTTCTTCTTAACTGTGGGAAGGCAGTAGCTTTTTGGTGTAAAATGTTGAACTGGAAGGGTTCCCCTTATTAACTTGTGCCAAAGTTGCCTCTCCTCTCACAGCTGAAGCATCTCACAGGTGCTGCAGGCATTTAATCAACAAAGCACTTCACAAAAGAAAGATACACTAACACATAACAATGAAAAACTCTGTCCTTCGGAAAATGGAAGAATGAAAGATTCATCAAGTCAGCCTTACTCACCCTTTTCACATTCTAGGGTTTTTGTTTGTTTGTTTGTTTTGTTTTTTCCACTAAGGACAACAATCAAAGAACTCTCCATCCGTATTCACACTGTTGTCTTGATCATAAGAAAATTGCAGACCTTCAGTGCACAATAATTAACTATCCCTCTAATCCAATTAATATTTTGTCTATCATCTCCACACAAGCAGTGGCTTTGTTCTTGGACCAGAGAAACCTTGTTCATTACTCCATTTGTTGAAAAAAAAAGAACAAAACAAAGCAGAAGGAAAAACCACCCAAATATAACTAAAGAAAACAGCATTCAGACTTCTCTCTTCCTTTGTTCTCTTGTTTTTTTACTGGTAAAATTCTCTTCCAAAACCACGCTGACTGACACTGCTGTGCTTTTAGCTTTTTTCTGAATGCCTACTTACTGACAAAATTGCTACAATAAGCTCAAAGACTGAAACAGTCCAAGGGGCTCTATGCAGAGCTCTTAAAAATATGGATCTTGCTTTTGAATAAAAGGCATAGCAATTCTGGAGTACAGAAAAGCATTTCTTCAGCATTAACCATATGACTAGCAATATCAACAGTCATGACCACTCCTCACTGATACACAAAAACCTGCTGAAGCCATCAGTAGGCACACAAGGGGCAAGGCAGACACTGAAAAACATACTTTAAGGTATAGAAATATCATGCCTCAACTGCCATTTAGGTCTCACTCTGTCCCTCAGTGCAATGACAGATATTCTGCAACCATGAACATGTCAGAGCTTAGTAGAAGGATACATTAATAATTCCCCTAAAGACTGAATAAAATGAGGCCACACAAGATGAAATAAACATATGTATTATACATTTTATACATACAACATTTTGCAAATATAAAGTAAAGTAGATTTTCCTCCCATGTACTCATTTACCACCAATACTACCAGCCAATTTAAATTATACAGACTGATAGCTATTAATGCGGTTGTTTGGTTTTGTAATGTAGTGACATTTCAATATACACAATTCTCAAACAATCCCACTAAACTAATTATCTGAAAATAACAGACACAGTCAGCATTTCAATGAGGTCTAAGACAGGTGCAGCCAGGCTCCACCCCTTCTGGTCACACAGCTGAATTGCCTTCACCTGTGCTCCCAGGGCTGACTAGGTCCTTTCCCCAGGTGCTCAATCACTGGTTCAGGGCATGACTCAATAGTTCCCATACAATATGTTACTGTATTCTTCCCAGTGGCACTTAGTCAGCTGTCTGTACATATATTTCATTTTTTATATTAATAAATTATCAATGAATAACAGGATGTTTAAAACTCAATGTCTGCTGACCTACAAGGCATGAAAATGAACAACAGAAATTATGGGGATAAGATGCATTTTGGCAATTGGCGTTCCTTCTCTCTGATGGACAACATACTATCAAAGGAAAGTTTAGGCTGGAACTGTTCTAGCTTCACTTAATTAATGAAATCCTATTTTTTGTTTTCATACGTCCATGGAGAAACTGAAAATTACCATTTGCCTTCATGAATTTTAGCTAGAGTAAAACTGAAGGTTAGTGAAGTATTTGAAATCTTCAAAAACAAAGATCATTCTGATAAAGAATAATAAGTCCTTCATTGAAACAGCCTGTGATTCCATTCTCTCACTTCATATGAGCATACTGCAACTAAAGAAAACCACTTAACTCATAGCAAATTCATGTTTGTATTACAAGGTTCAAAGAGAAATTAAGTATTAGAAGACCACATTCAGTGTTTAAATTAAATCCCTGGATGCTAGGAGTCGGCACCTTATTTCTACCTAACTCAGAGCATTCTTATGGACTGCTTTAGCCTCTGCTTTGTAAAATGTTCTGGCTTAGATCACAACTTCCTTTCCTCATTGAATTAGTCAGCTTTGAATAGGCATTTCTTCCTTTATCTTAGAGCAGGAATTATCAGCTCTAGTTTTGCTGCTATGGCACCGATGAGATGAGCACTGATTCACTATGGTAAATACATATATAAAATAAAAACACTGAATGCCATTACATTCCTGAAATTTAGATTGTTTACCCGTAGCATTCAATTTAAGGTACTCAAAACAAATGACCACAGCAAAATGTTGAATTTCTTTGTGGAAGAGCTAGGCAGAACTTTGAGAAAGACTGATCACCTTTTGATGCATGCTTTCATCCACTTTGGAGGCTTTTCTATGACGATGATTCAGTTTTCATTTTAGGCTCTGACTTAAGGGAAGGCTTTGAATGTTTGCTTCAGTTAGGTCACAAAGAGTGTTATGGCTTGCTTTGGTGTTTTTGGTTTGATGTATAATTCCATCTATACAAGAAACATGACAAAATTATTCCTGGTGAAATAAAACTGAGTCCACTGTTTTTAAAAGTCTAACGATTTTCTTACATTACCACAGTAATTTCTACATTATGTGTGATTCATAGGCTTCAAGGCCAGGAGGGTTGTTTTTTATTATCTAGTCTCATTTCCTGCATAATACAAATTACAGGCTGTCAACATGAGAGACCTCCTCTTTAAGTACTTTAGTGACTAAGATCCTAGAAAATATATTTTTAGTCTTTCTAAAGCCTGCTCTTCTGACTTTGGTCCCAAGAGTATGCCAACTAGGTAGAGAAGTAAGGGCACATTGTTGCCTCCCAAGGTAGGTAATTAGCATGCCCTAGATATGCGTACAGTTCTTATAGTTATATGTACTTATTAAAAGATACGTATACAAACCTTATAGGTGTTCTGAAAAGGAAAATATTAATGTGTTAATGTTACACTTTCATAACAGCTCAGTGAAAGGAGAACTCCTGAAAACCTGCTTCATAACAGGACCAGGCATTTCAGAAATCATACAAAGTATAAATCTCCTGCCCATTTCAGAACAATGAATAATAAGAAAATGCATGCATTTTCCTGAAAGTAAACGATGCAATAGGGATTTAAGGATGCAGAAATGGCAGACATTTTTATTACATGTTTTCTTTATACAATACTTGATTTTGAGACATTTCTGAAAAATAGTTTATTAGCCTTAGCAGCACTGAATGGTTTCAGGGCACCATTATTTATCTGTGTATGCAAATAAGTCATGAATATATCCAGACCTATATGTTAAACATGTATATGCTATTAAGAATTGTAGAAGGATCTATCCTTCAGAATTAGCATTTTACTCCATGCATTTGATGTCTCTCAATATTTTCAATAGGAATACAAAAATATTTCTTCTTCACAGTAGCCTAAACCACTCATTTCTTTGCTCCGAAAGATACATAGCAGTAGACTAACAAAGGGACTCAAGAGGCTCTATGCTAACACTCAGATTGTAGGCTTGTCATTTATCCTTTCTCAGCCTCAAATACAAAATATAGAGATATAGGACATAAATACATTGCACAATATTCAAAGTTATTCATTTCCAAATTTAACTTTGTTACCCCAATCCTGCACTCAGATACTTTCACTTGATTTTAATCTGCTGAGATCAATTTCTCCCAAATCTCATGTAGTTACAATGACAAACAGGACCCCAATTTGAATAACTTATTTCAGACAACAGTAGGGCTAAAAAGTCTGCTAAGGACACCGAGAAATCCGTTCATGACTGAGACAGATGTAGCTGTGTTTGAAGGTTCATAATGATGTAAGCACCTTCAGGTAGCTTCAAAATTTATAGTTTGTACAAGTATCCACGTGAAATGAAAACATATACCTTGTTCAGTACCCATACCACAGTAGCCTGCAAGTGTTCAGGTACACGTGTCAATCTGAAGACAGATAGGAATTTGGTGATCTCCCATATCATCTTTGTGATGGTGGAAATATTTACCAGTGCTACAGTTTGATGTAATTACTCCTAAATAACACTTTTAAAGTTGAAAACTATGTAGTAACTAGTCAGTAACCACAGTTAATACAAATGATATTATACTCATTTAACTTGCACATCCATTCATAGTGGAAACAGCACAGCCAAGAAAAGCATAAAGCTCTAAATCTAAGTTGTTCATTGTTTTGTACAGGTACAGTAGGAAAACAATAACTATCATTTAAGGAATTTTTCTCATTTGCTTGCAAAACTAGATGGTATGTCTATAACAAGGGTAGGCAAAATTTTTTTCTTAACAAGGATTTGAACAATTACTAAGAGTATTACCTCACAAAACCAATTCCTTAAGTAAAGCCATTAACTTAAAATAGTAAAGAACAAATAGTAAAGCAACACCCTTTTTCTGAGAGGAAAAACAGTTATCTGTCATCTTTGTAATATAAGAAAAGTTCTCTCTACTAAAAACATTTAAAGTTAAGGAAGACAGAAGTTACTTTCAATCTTGGAAAGCTGTTACTATTGGGCAGAAGTGGACTCCCATAGCTATCAGGGTTCTCAGCTACCAGTTCAGAAGCAAAATATTAATGGTCACAAGAAAACATTTAGTCTCCTTTTCTTTATATAGGTACTTCTAAAAATTGGATAACAAGAGCTTGTAATGGAGAACAGAAGCCAAACATACTAACAACAACTCCAGTAAAATCTTATTAGCTTACACACGCTTATTGCTAAATTTTGCAGACTCAACAGCCACTTTTCTGTCCAAAGAACACACACAGACAGACAAAAGGGCTTAAACACAGCTGATTTTATTCCCTCCCCACTATGTCTCCCTCACCCCCAGTCCCCACCCCAACTCCAATAAAAAGAGCCTGATCAAGTCAGTTGTATGATGATAGCAGCACCAGGTGTGGTTTACTAGCTTCTCTGGTTAGCTGAGGCTGCCCCTTAATAGCTTTAAAGAAGATGCTAGTGAGTCAGTTTAGCTATTTCTCTTTCATAAAATCCAAGTACTAATTTAAATATGCAATATGATACATTGGAATCTATTAACGAGTTACAAAAGTAGGCTTTAAATTAAATGCTTGTATGCTTATCAGAAAACTAGTGAGGGTGCCAACTGCAAACAAACAAATACAGATGATTCTGCTTTTTTCAGCAAAGTAAACGAATTCAATAAAGATTCAATTGCTTTCCCTTCCTCTTATGCCTGAAAACCAGGTATTTTGATATGTATGAAAACCATTAAAAGAATGATAAAGGTGCAACTTTGTAGCAAAGTCCACATTCGATTGTTCAGGCTCAATTCCTATGAAAATTTTCTCCTTTGTGCTCCTGAATTTCCCAGTTCACTGCACAGTTTCACTGCTCTGCTGATACTTAATTGCTCTGGGTGGTCCCAGAAGTGAAGATAGAAAGTTACCTATAAGCAATTAAGAATGGCAGGGTTACAGAAGGTTTTGAATATGAGGAAAGACATATACAAGTGCAAAATATATTGATTAATTAAAAGATTTTAAGGGAAACTAGATAACTCAGATTTTCTCATGTTTCTAAGTAGCCTGGCATACTATTACAGCCATAGAAATGAAAAATACTGCAAAGAGTAGGTTAAAAGTTTTGTACACTAAGCTTTTACTTTTACAAGAACAATTAATTCTGAAAAGACTATTAAAATATCTTTTTTTCAATTCTTTTGTGAGGCATCATTCTTTGTGGAAATACATAATAATGTGCATTTAGAGAGCACAGTCCACATTTTCATTTACAGTAGTATAATTTTAGGGTGTTTTTCTTAATGGTTCTTCATTTTCAAAAAAATTGCATTTCTTTAGACATTGTGGTAGTGTTTTCCACCAGATTTATTAAGCCTGGATGTAAAGAAATAATAGATATTCTGTAAAATTCTCCTTAGGTTTCTGGCCTCTTTGTTCTCAATTGGTGGAAATCCACTGAGTGTGATTCTGATCAAATTAAATTCAGTTGAGATTTCTGCTATAGGTGAGATGTACAATCTCAAATTAGTTTTGCCTTTCACTAAAATAATATAAACTGGAGTCTGTTTGGATTTGTTCAGCTTCCATTTGTAACTCCCAAGGATAGAACTTATTCCTACAGTACAACCTAGAATGAAGTTGCAATCTTTAGTGTCACTCTAAAGATGTATTTGGTTCCATAATGGTATCAGATATGCAAAGAATGAGGAAAGTAATCACAGAGTCATAGAATCACAAGGTTGGAAAGGACCTACAAGATCATCTAGTCCAACCGTCTTCCCATTACCATTGCTACCACAAGCCACTAAACCATATCTCGTAGCTCCTCATCCAGACGCCTCTTGAACACTGCCAGGGACGGCGACTCCAGCACCTCCCTGTGCAGCCATTCCAGTGCCTCTCTACTCTCTGAGATAAAAAGTTTTTCCTTATGTCTAATCTAAACCTCTTCTGGTACAACTTGTGGCCATTTCCTCGGGTCCTGTTTGTTGCCTGGGAGAAGAGGCCAAGTCCCTCCTTATCACAACCTCCCTTCAGGAAGTTGTAGAGTGCAATGAGGTCTCCCATGAGCCTGCTCTTCTCCAGGCTAAACAATCCCAGCTCCCTGAGCAGCTCTGGAGGAGGATCCAGAATATGCTACAAAATATCCAAGGAACATGAGTCTAAAAACTCTATTTCATAGGAAATGCACATGAAATTCATATGAAACTCATAAAGAATTTTGGTGAAAACATACAAACTGCCTCAGTTCTTAATTCTTGTTCTTCAGTGTGCATAAATAAAAGTATATATATATATATACATATATATACATATATATATTATAAATATATATATAAATATATATATTATAAAATATGTGTGTATATATATATATATATAACAACAAAGAAATGCTTGCTTTAGCAAAAAAATGCCTACTTTTCCAATTTCTTCCTTGCTTACCTGCTCAAAAATATTCTTTTAACACTACAGAGTGAAGATTTGCTGCTTACCATCTTCAATAAATGCCCACCTACTTTTTGGCCTGAAATATACATCTTTCATCTTGAAAGAGCTTTGATATTAAGATTCTTTGTCAGCATACCCATCTTCTGGTGAAGTCTATGTTTATAAATGGAGCCCAGTGTTGAGGAAGACAAAATCTTAAATACGTACCATTATATACTACTATGTGTTCTGAACAAGCAAAAGTCTAATCTTTTGCAAAGAAAAGATTTTTTTAACATAAAATCTACTGCAGTGCTACATTTAATTTTTTTATTTTCTCTAAATATACAGGAGACTTATGGCATACATATATGTATACATATGGCACTTGCTCATTTTGAGTGATATCAGAATGCTTCAGAATATGGTAATATAGAAAATGCTTTATTTTGGTCATGGAAAGGTTCTGGAACACATGGCATGTTTTGGACCCTTTCCTCATATAGTTTTCTTGATATCTACAGCAGGTCCTTACAATTCTTCTTCATACTGCTGGTCATGAATCAGCTATCTCAGATACAATTTGGAGCATACATGCCACAAGACACAATCTGGATTTTTAGTCCTCATGACTGTTTTCTTCAGAGCCACATACATCAGGCAAAAAACATCTTCAACAGTCACGTTCTGCTGCATTTTTGTTTTTATGGAACATAAATTAACCACATCTCAACATAAAGGTGAATCTGCCACTCCACACATCAGATTTTAGGCTTGCTAGGTACCATTCACTGAAGTGCAACTCATTTGTCTGTTTTAATGCATCACAACTTCTATGTACATAAATATTTTACCCTTCTGATTAAAACAATTGAAGTATAGTTTATTATGATACTGAGTTTGAAGAGATTAACCATCAAAATGTAAAGATAATATAAATATATATTAGCTTGCACGGGTATAGGCATAGGTACGTGCATTACAAATGAGAACTTAACTACAGTGTTTTTGTGAACACTGGCCACTATTTAACTATATTTAAGTAGAAGAAAAAAATTGTCACTATAGAACAGATATTATGCATAATTACTTCCCCTTGGAATGCTTTGAAGAAAACTTCTGTTTAAAGTTCCTTAATTCCTTTCAAAAGCGAATTTTCGCTATGAAAATTTCGAGTAATTTTTTCAAAGAATGTTTTTAAAATTATTTTGCTGATCATTTGGTAGATTACACAAAACATTCATAATCTCTGTGTGGGTCCTACTAAATGTTTAGTTATGTATAAGGGTAACTTATTAAACATAAGTAATATGCTCTTTATCAGAAGAAACAGCTATGACATTGAGCTGAGAAACGTAGGTTATTTGTATTTCTAATAGAATGTCACTCTGATACAATTGCAGTTACCCAAACTTAGCAACCTCAATCTATATAATTACAAAACCTCAATCCACATTAGCTCAATTCAATCCTAGTTATGAGTCATGTAAATAAATTGCCTTCACCTGGGATATATAATGATGTGAACAAGTGCTGACAATCAAGAAAACCCCCATTTCATGTTTTGCTCTAGCCAAAAAAAAAAAAAAAGCCAGCTGTATTTAAGAAGACATGCAACTGAATCCATGTCAACAGGACACCTAAAGAAAAATAGTAAGCCATGCTACAGCTCAGTGCTACACCAAAGCTTCTTCACGACTACTGGTGACAGGCCATAGAAGGCTGAAGGATGCATGGCTGTCAGACTCACTTTGGAGCAGCACAGATAAAAACAGGTGAGCAAGGGCTTCTCAAGAGTCCCGGCAGTTTCAGAGAGTGTAGGAGACCAAAACTGTCTTAGTTCTTTGAAAACAGAGTCATCACAAAAGGGTAAACACGTGGTTGTATAAATTCAGACAATTTGATAAGGGAGGTTACTGACATAAGGTGCTGTTTGTGTTGCATGAAATGTTTGCTATACCATGACCTCAAACAACTGCTTACCTGTAGCATATCATTTTAATACTCATGATTGTTAAAGTATTTATTTATATTGTTTTAATTTCCCACTGCCTTCAGTTGTCAATTGAATTATACAACTGATAATCAGTAAAATTTAATTCTTATAGATAGCCAGCGGAGTCACTTTGCTTTTACAAATGCAGTATGATTCTTTGTGCAAATGCAAATCTCACTCTTTCTTGGCAAGGAGGTTGACACAAATACTGACATTCTGAGGTCCTTCTTAAGCACTTATATGCAGTATACCAAATACCAACACATCATAAGCCTGTAATCTAACACCATTAAATTGCAAGTTGTAATATCAGTCTTTCAGTAGAAACTGTTACTGCTAAACTAAGTATTATTTCATAGCTTGTTATGGACCTGAGTAACTCACATACAATTCAAAGCTGCATGTTATTTCTAATAGAACAAGAACGTGAGCTTGATGTTTAGATACAGAATAAGTAATATATATAGTCAAAAATAGAATATTTGTATAGAACTAAACTATAGGTAAAAATGTGTACAAGCTTAGGAGAATTGCAATAGAAAAAGGAAGTAATACATGTGACTCTATGTTGTAGTAACTGAATTATCTGAATTATAAGACCATTTTCTTGTCCATCAAAAAAAAAATGAAAAGAAACAAGAATTTGGGGGGGGGGGGGGGAATGGGATGGAAATAAAGAAATTGAGTGTTTTACATTGGTTGCTATGTAATCTTAATTATACTGCCATTCATCACAAAATCTGGGAGGTATTACACTTCTGATGAGATAGAACCTATATGTGAAAATGACAGTTTTATTAGACCTCCTACACAGCATGTAGAAGGCAGACAAAATTTCTGATGGCAAAGCATTTGTTTTCTTTGAATTCAAGCAAGTGTTCTGAATAATACATTCAACTGCTCTAACAGTAACCCCACATACAAGATTTGCTTTGCCCATGTCTTTCCACCAGTACAGCTGCAACGCGTTTATTGCTATAGTTGTATACAGGTAGGAGATTTCCAGAAAACAAACAAACAAAACCTGGTACTTCTGAGCAGACAAAAAGTTTATCAGAAAATAAATGAGTGCCAGTGCAACTCAAAGGCTTTATTTAAAAAGTGCTTCTTTATAAAATTAAGCTTAGCATTTGCAAGCTACAAAAGCTCTGGGATTTATGTTCTGCTTTGTGTCAGCTGGTTCTGAACATGTATATATGGCCTCAAATACTGACAGACAGACATCTGTCAGCATGGTGACATCTTCCCAACTTTGTTCTGCCTTTCTATAGGGGGCAGTGACAGCTTTGTAAGTATCGACCCTGCTTCAATAAAAACTTTGTCGGGAAATTATCTGGAGTATTTCAAGCTCTACATGCAGTTAAGTGACAAATGGCAAGTGCATCCAGTGAGATGCTATTGGATTTTGTACTGTGTGCCCAATTGGAAAGGCTGCCTCGCCTCTCCTTCCTCTGACTACACTAAGACACTGGCCTGTCACTGTCCTGTCCTTGAAGTATCTCATGCTGTAGTAACATTGATACTTTTTTCCCCCAGAATCTCACGTAACACTTATGAATGAAACAGGTGGTGTTTCAGCCACTGAAACACTGAGCAAATTACATACTAAGGCTTCCTAAAGTTTTTATTGGTTATGTTTACAAATCTGAAGATAAATTCATGGTAGAATCACTCTAAACCACAGAATTGTAGGGGTTGGAAGGGACCTTCAGAGATCATTGAGTCCAACCCCCCTGCCAAAGCAGGTTCCCTACAGCAGATCACAAAGGTAGGCATCCAGGCGGGTCTTGAATGTCTCCAGAGAAGGAGACTTCACATCCTCCCTAGGCAGCCTGTTCCAGTGCTCCGTCACCCTCACCATAAAGAAGTTCTTGCACACATTTGTGCAGAACTTCCTATGCTCCAGTTTCTGGCCGTTTCCCCTTGTCCTGTCTCCACACACTGCTGAAAAGAGCCTGGCCTCGCCACTTTGCCCCCCACACCTCACGTATTTATAGACCTCAATCAGGTCCCCTCTCAGTCTTCTTTTCTCAAGGCTAAACAGACCCAGTTCACTCAGCCTTTCTTCACAGGGGAGATGCTCCAGGTCCTTCACCATCTTTGTGGCCCTCCGCTGGACTCTTTCCAAGAAATCCCTGTCTTTTCTGTACTGGGGAGCCCAGAACTGGACACAGTACTCCAGATGAGGCCAGGGCAGAGTAGAGGGGGAGAATCACCTCCCTCAGCCTGCTGGCCATGCTCTTTTTAATGCACCCTAGAATGCTATTGGCCTTTTTGGCCATGAGGGCACACTGCTGGCTCATGGCCAACCTGCTGTCCACCAGGACACCCAGGTCCCTCTCTGCAGAGCTCCTCTCCAGCAGGTCATCCCCCAGCCTGTACTGGTGCGTGCAATTATTCCCCCTAGGTGCAAGACTCTACACTTGCTTTTGTTAAACCTCATCTGGTTTCTTACCACCAAGCTTTCTGGCCTGTCCAGGTCTCGCTGAATGGCAGCACAGCCTTCATCCCCGAATCACTTTTATAATTGACCTTACCTAATACTAAAGGAATTCAAATTATAACAAAAGGCTGAACTGAGTGTAAATAAATTCAACACAAAGCTCCACTTTTGTCCCATCTTTCCTTTCCATCACTCTCCTACTACTGATATTCTCAAATGTTATAAATACGCATCACAGGTGTTTTCAGTTAGTATGTTTGATAACACAGCTTTAACACAGTTAATTATTGGTGATGACATCGTCCAATACTGTGATATTTTCTGATACATACAAGTGTTTTTTGTATACACATAAATCCTTTCCATCCATTTGAACAGATATACGCTATTATACACAAAAAGGAAGCACTGTTGTTATCAAAACATAGCAGTGTAAATGGTACTCTCACATAAAAAGAGAAAATTTAGTAAAAAATATTAAAATATGTAAAGAAAAATGTAGTAGATTTATTTGATGATAGATGACTGGTATTTATGTCATGTACTACACCATTACATTAAATGTAGCTAGTATACCCAATGTCATTTTTTGTGAATATAATTGTTAAGCCTTTAAAAATAAAAAAAATAAAAAAATAAAGCCTAACCATTGCGTATTTCTTTTTCTAAAATCCACTGTCTGTATCAACTATTAATCATTTATTCATAATATTTATTCATAGTATTTATATGTTTTCATCCTTTTAAACAACAACAACAAAAAAAAACCTTCACTGATGTATATGTTATTCTGTGCATAGAATAAGCTGGAAAAAATAATCCTTAATAGTAACAAAAATGTCAAGATTTGGTTGCTACAAAATGTCACTTTAAGGTAACTCCACCAAAAACATCTGTCATTATGTAATAAAGTATTCATACTAAGGAAGTCATAGGTACAAGGTACTGTTAAGAAAAATGCAACAAAGAACGATCAACCAAGGAACAAACAAAACAATCCTGTGAGAAACAAACAGACCAGTTTTTAGTCTACTTGCTTAAAACTTCCAAAGCAAGAATATTTACATGTTCAGAACACTCATAAACCTTTAAATAGCTATGTAAGTAGTCTCTCCAGAAAGTCTGATATGAAGAGGAAGGAGTCACTACAGGACTGCAAATACAGGCTTTGCATCACACAGATTTTCTAGATTTGGAAACACTGCATCAGACAAGACAGCAAGAGACATAGAAGCTTGTTTCTAGTTTAAATAGTTAGCAAAGTACTATGACGCAGATAGGCTTTCTGATATTTACCAAGAGTTGGCACACCCTGACAGGGACTTAGGATGAACAGAACTATATCATTACTCTATAATACAGATTTAATGACATTTAATAACCAACTTCTTATCATAAGAATGTATGGATGTGATGTCTGTGAGTATCCTCATAGCAAAATATGGTGCTTAATTATACAGGAAAATTTCTTGACCCTACTTCACACATTCCCTGCAGAAGTAAGGAAGTAAATATAGCTGGCACTGTTCACATCAAGAATCAAAACAGAGTAACAAAATCTGAAATAAAACCAACACTTCTCTTTGGCCTTCATTCTTCATTGTTCCTTTGTCCAGTTCTTGTCTTGGATGCAATCAGAGTGATTAACTTAGAAGGAAAATCTCAGGGCAAACGTGATCACCTGATAGCACAGACTTGCTGAAGTCAGTGCTATTGGGATTTAAAACTTACATCGAGCTGTGGACTGGCCCAGGACAGATTATCTCCAAATAATTTCTGTTGAACAACATCACGTGTTTGGTGGGGTGTTTTGTTTTTTTGTTTGTTTGTTTGTTTGTTTTCTGTGCCTGGTGGTTTAAACTACAATTCTTTGGGAACAGAAAAATGCATACCTCAAAACATGGTTGTTACTTCATTCTGAATGCTTTCTGTAACTGTAGCCTCCTTTATCACTGCCACATGTTACATCTCTCACAAAACCAGGAGGCAAACGTTAAAAAAGTCAGCTTGCCCTTTAGATACTCCTCCTTACCTCAATATCCATGAAATATTTACTTAAAAATATACCTACCTCATGTTATCAGTGCAAAAAGATTTACATTTATTTGCATTACTTAGACATACATTAAAGTATACTGGTGGCATTAAAAAATGAAGAAAATTATGTAATACCTTTACTTTTACCTATGGATTTGGTGAAATGGTTCCATGAAGAAAGCATTTCCAGACAAAAAGAGAATAAGAAGAGGAGAGAAACAACAGTAAGAGTCGTGAGTTATATGTAAATGCAATAATATCTAAACATGAAAAGAGACAAAGTATAAGGTCTGGAGACAAATGGAGATGCAATCAATGTCATATTAAAGATTTAGTTTATTTTTTTTTTTCCAGTCATGTACATGCAGCGAAACACAGAAATAACCCATGCTTAGATAAGAAAAAGTGACACAAAAGTAACAGGGAACAATGAGTTAGGAGAAGAAAAACCACTGATTTCTTTAGGTGGCAAAATTGTACTCTCAGCATTCCAGAAGCCAGGAGCAGGTGCTTTCTGCAAATTCCACTCAGCCATGCATTAAGGTAAATGCACTCTTCAAGGCGTACAATGTGACAAGCTGAGTATCTTCTCCCAGGAACTCCGAAGAGCGCTCTTGCGATTCATTTATCTTTTATAGAATCACCCCTTATTGTATTTTCAGATAAATACATGAAATTTTCTTAAACACCTTCTTATTTCTCTCACCTCTTTTCAGTTATCATATTGCGAGAGGGGGAGTTCAGGAGGCAGGAAGGACAAAAGCTTACAGAGCAAACAAAAGAAAAAAAAAATGAAATAAGGAAAGATGTGACTAAAACCATGTGTTTATTTGCAGCCAAAGACAGCTTTCAAGCATTTGCCCATCGTTTGCAGTGATGGTTTCAAAGCAGCTACAGAACAAGAAGAAACAATGAAAGCAGAGTGGAAAAGGAACAGAGCCCATACCTTGGTCGCCCATCATCAGGTGCGCCAGACCTTGAAGGGAAACAAGAGCACAGTCAGCAATGAACAAGGGAGCATGGGAAGGTGGTGTTGTCACAGTGACAAAAATGTTTTGTGACAGGCATCTGTTTCCTATGAGATGTCTGTACCACAGACAGAAATCAAAGAGCATTTTTCAGCCACTGGTTGGAATGCTCTGGGCTACGAGAAATAGAACTGCAATTCAAACACTGGGTACTGTTTTGTTGTGTATTTCTTCTGTGCAATAGTTGGGATGGCAGAAAATACTAGAATGCTTTCAGATCCAACCAAATCCTTTAATATTCCATCTGTCTTTATTGTATTTTCATTATATTGCTTTGAATGCTTTGCTGGGAGGAGGACTTCCTGTCCTCTACTTGCAAAATGATGTTAAAAACCTGGAAAGAGTAAACCTGAAAAATGGGCTGGGTCTGGTCTTTTTCCCCTCATAAAAATGAGCATTTCAGGTAATTAAACAAAATTTATTTGTCACATTGAAATGATAATGCAAGGGATGTCTCCTTATTTGTGTGAAATGTGAGAGTAGAATGAATACATTCCAGAGGAGGCAAATTATTATATATGCGATACAAAACACACAGCAATAAAGAAAATTTAAGTGACAACTTCTGAATTTGCTTCATAAATCTGTGAGAAATAGATTTTGCTTTATATTGGTATTTTGAGATCAAATCCAATCATACCACGATGGGTCTAGTGACATTTCAAAACAGATGGCCGTAATGACAACCACTCAACCAGAGCCAAATTTAGTTAATCTTTAACCAAAAATATTCATCTTTTTTTTTCACGCACAATAATAAAATGATACTTATATCCTCACTGAGAATAACATGTTGAAGGGAGAAGTTTTGGACAGAAAAAAGACTTTTCACATTTCACATCAGGTTTATTCTCATTGAGCTTAGCTCGTTTAGAATCCATTTTAGAAGTTCTTAATTGCTTGTGCTTATCTTCTACAGCAACTATAAAAATGATACATTATTTTCTTATTTGCAATTAATTAAAGTTAATTCACACAAAGAAGGTGTGCAATAAAATATCCTTCTCTTTATTGGAAAGCAGATTTCCTAGAGAGCTCCTGTGATTTCTACTTCACAAAGAAAATTAGGTGCACAAATGACTCATTGTACTTGGGGGTATTTGAAAGAAGATACTCCTGACTGCAATCAGATTTCACATCAGTTCAAGATCTCAAGTGATGTTTCAAATAGGCTAACAAAGTTTTTGCTGAATTAGTGCTTTTTAGCATCACCATTCCCGGAGGCAAGTTGAACTGGAAGGCCTGATGTGCCCCACTTCTTGAGCAGCAGATTCACTTACAAATACAGCACTCTGTAACTGTTGGGATGATGCGAGGCTTATACCAACGTATGCAAGAACTGAGTGTGATACTGAAGGGATGCCTATGTAAGCATTACTTGGTAAGTACCTCACGGCTAAGCTGCAGTTAGGAGAAATGTGTCCTCACTTGTTCTTCCTGCATTAGCGTGGCTGCAACTGAGACACACTGAAAACACGAACTGTAAAGACTGTTGTGTCTCCTAGGGGAAAAATAGATGGTAATCTCTTCCTAGCTTGACTTTTATAGTTATAAGGACCTAAATAAAAAGCTGAGCTTCAGGAGATGACCACTGCTTGATATCTACTAGTTTTAGTAATACCGTATGTGAGCATGGTCAGTTGTAAAGTTGTGATTTTTATATAATTCGGAAAAAAAAACTAACACCCACAAATGGCAGAAAAGCCTCTTGAAAACATCACAGAAACCACTTGAATTTTAAGAGTCACTTACAGTGCTGTTCAACTAAAAAAAGGAAGCCAGTGACTGTAAAAAAAAATACACTGCTCAAACCAAACATCCATCAATTAAAAAAAGGTAGTACTAGTTCTCAGGCACCGAATTTTTTTCACTCTGTATGTTACTTATTTTTGAAGCTGTAAGGTTACTTATACTTACTTGCTATGAATATAATGCTACTTACCTCATTTTATATTTTGGATCTATGGATGAAGGCTATGGAAAGTGTGAAGAATCGCTATTACTGTACCTGTACAATCCATAGAGGGGTTTAAAATGATACAAAAAACCTACCATGACAGCGATCACTGCCAGATTTTCAAAATGAGTGTGTGCTTATAATTGAGACAACCACACTAGTTGGTCACAGAAAGATCTAGTCTCAAAGGGCCACGTATAGGCATGCCAAACATTAATAATATTCATTTGTGCACCATTCCTTCATAATCAGAATGATAAAAGCCTTTTCTTTGTGAATTAGGAATTAAAGATTCAGTAGGAATACCTCCTGTATGCATGTGTGATCCATTCCATATTTACACTGAACTTGGCACCAAAGTTGAGGGGCACAAAATGGGATAGGGAAAAAGAGCATGAAGAGAGGCTATTTTCATAACCTTGTGTGTAAGTTCCATGCAGAGCACAGGCCAAAGAAAATTTAAACATGGTGAACTTGCAGCAACATGTTCAACCCTAGCACAATTTTAACAAAATGAGTAAAATGTCACCTTTTTACACTATCGAATTTCACTCTAAGAATACTAAATCCTTTCTTTGCTTCTCTTTAACTTAAGGAAATGCTGAGATATCACAGAATTTAAAGATGAAAACTATTGCTATGTTTCGCAGTTCTGCTTAGGATACACATTCAATGCTTCCACTTTTAGGTAATAGCTCTCTTGCAAATCTAATGTATGCATAAATATCCAGACCTGTGTTGGAATGAATGTAAGTGTGCAGTTTTAAGAATTAGATTCAGGTAACTCCCAGATTAAGTGTTACCCAGGTCTTATCTTGTATTGCTGTGCATAAATGAGTATGTGAAATGAAACTGAACCACCCCGTCTAGTTGTAATGTTCTTAATTCACAATTGAGCCTTATGTTGACAGCAGTGAGAATTTCATGCAAAGGTCAAATGTAATATTAGTTATCTATTTCTTGACTTGTGTTTCCGAGTTAGAAATCCTATCCCTTGTGTTGTTGAATAAATTTCTATTTCACAATGCAAATAGAATTGTACTGATTTTTATGTTCTTGACATTGCATGCAATTAGAGCATCAGAATAACTTTTATCTTCTCCTACCGGTAACATATATTTTAATAAAGTTGCACAGCATCATGTATGTGCTAAATCTGAATATCACACTTTGCCTTTCAATACAGTGGCACCGAGAAACGTGGTACTGATATTCGTAGGCATTTTAAGAGAATTGCCAGTGAGCAGCCAGGCAGTGCCTTGAATCCTCAATGATCTCAGGCCCCACGGTATCTCACTCCTGGACCCTGGGTCACAGCTGTGTCAGGGCAGTCTCACTGCACGTGTGTCAGCTTACAAAATCCTATATTCCAAAAAAAGCATTTAAACTACCAAGGAAAAAAAAAAAAGTTATAATTCGGTTTAATAAGGTAAAACCATTTTTAAATAGTCATTTATGAAGTATGAAAAGATTAAGAAAGGATTTTTAAAGCAGTTATACTTTAAAAAGCACCTGCACCCTTTGGCTCATGAACAAAAGGGCAGTACTGACTCCTAACAAAAACTGATCTGTGAAGTATACTCACTCAAACATGTTTTACCTGCTAATGGACATACTTACCAACATTCAGGGTAGGAAGCATTGTGTTTTAATTTCCACTGCCCTGTGACATACTTTCCTTAATGGGACTTAATTACATACCAGCATTATTACTAAAATCACAACTCTTCTTTCACAAAGTCCAAAAGGCAGAGTGCATTGTGTTGAAAAGTTAGACAGATAAAGCTTTTATCTAAAATTTTGTGCTGTAAAGGAGAGGACAATAAGCAAGACCAAGGAGAACAGCACTTCCCATTTTCCTAAGCAACCAAAATATAGGTATTTAGCATGCATTCCATTCTTATGAGAAGCATTTAAGCCCCACATTGAAGAAAAAATATTTTCTTGAAATGTTTTTCATACAGAACATGAGTAGAAATCAGTCTTTCTGCCAATCTCCTTAAGGATGTATAGAGTGATATATTCATATGAGTATAAATCTCATTGTTTCAGTGGAGATATTTAGGAATTACATCAATATAGACAAGATTAACACAGGGCTTTGCTTGTGTTCTGTATGGAAAAAGAAATCACACTTATTTAATAAACTTGTTATACCTTTACAGGTAAAAAAATGCAACTTACCGTACTGAATGTTATGTGTACTTTTATAACATTAAGCAGAAGGGAAAAAACCCCACTAAACAAAGGGGAAAAACAAGAGCTTAGGAAAATAAGGTAAGAAAGCACCCACCTTCCACATAGTTGTCTTCTGTAAGCACATAACAGGGAAGGAGAGAAAAGGAAAACATTCATTAAGCAGCATGCAGACTGGAACTTGCCATTGCATGTCTTCATCATGCAAGGCATCAAACACAACATGCAAGTGCTCCATTGCTACAATCCAGAGTGAAAAACAAAAGCACCAGGGAAGCAGTGTTTCCCCTATTTAACAAATAAAAGAAGGCTCTTTACAAAGTGCCATAATTGTAAAGGATTTACTGCAATTCCTTTCAAGTTCAATAATTATTATTCAGAAGTCAATATATCTTCTTGTAAGATTTTTTTAACTACATATTCTAAAACCATCATTTATTTCTGATGGGGATTCTAAGTTCATTTGCTGCTACTTTCCCATTCTGAATTTTCCTTAAAGATCTGTACGAAGTAGGTGACTTTAAACAGATCAAACAAGATAACTTAAGCTATGGAACACAACGTGAAGATGTTAGAGCAGGTATTGTGGCCAACCCTGCACTACTAGATGTCTCAGAACCCAGTGTGCAAAGTCTGTCAGTTAAACTGGGTGACCTTATTCAGAACTGTGTGTAGGATCATATCCCACAATGCTGGTTAGCACCAGAAACTTGCACATCTTAAAAATCAGTTATATCCCTGCAGTTGCATAACTAGAAAAGGCCACAGAAATCTCATGCATCAGTTTTGCCCTCAGGTCGGGGAAAAGGGTGTTCTGCCTAAGTAAAGGCTGCTATCAACAAGCAGCTACCAAATATCTGGACCCTTAACTCCAGCCCCATATGGGGACACAGGAAAGAAGTTACCTCTAAAGCCCACAAAATGAGACAGAACTAGGAACTGAGCCTCAGCTAATAAAGTGGACAGAATTCAAAGAAACAGACTCGGTGTTCAAGTACTCGTGCTAGTCTCTATACTCCTCAGCTATTTCACTTTCTGGGTGATTTTGAGGGAGTACATCTCTGTTGCTTGTTATGATTTTGACTGAGGAAAGGATAGGACAGTACAAATGGATCTCAGGGAAGAGAAAATGTGGACGGTAAAATTACAAAGGAAAAACAACACTAAAGTAATGGAAACGGGTTGTGCAAAAAGAACAAAGAAGTGGGGAAGGAATAGGAAGGGTGAAAACATGGCAGTCGGACTGCTTGGGAGCTCTTGTCCTAGAGCTTGTCTACACCAATACTTGGTGGTCAGCCAGCACTGAGAAACAATTGTAAATTGCAGTCCAGAGCTGTCAGTACGGGCTATTTCCCATAAAATCTTCCTACGTGAAAATACCTATATGAAAATGTGATCTAAACTAATTTGGGTACATTGTAAACCAAGCATCAATAAAACGAATTACATAGAACTTGGCTCAGCAATACTACTTATGCATAGTAATTTCCTGCTAGAATGTGTCACTCTTCATTATGACAAGTTTTTGTAAGCTAATACAACAAAAGGCTGCAAAATATCACAATGGCTAGACTGTTTTCAATGAAATATTTGAAAATCTTATGAATTTAAAAATAGCAACTACTATAAAAGTGAATATGTAGGGACCTATATTTCTTAGTTCTTAGCTACAGTACTCATAAGACTGACTTCACAACGTTTTTCATCTTAAGATATTATAAATCACCTTTTCCATACGCACACTCTCAACTGAGACTTCTGAAAATGACATCTTGGAGCTCTTGTTTTTTTTTATGGAAGTGCAAAGGGTACATAGTGGTTCATGCATTTAGGAAAGTAAGTCAAAAAAGGAAAAAAATATGTACATGAAAAGTAATATGTCTTCTGTAAATAAATACTTGAAGATCAAGAAACCAAACGAGGGTCACTGAGAAAACGAAAAACACCAGTCCCACAAGATAAAGACACTACAGTCTAATTGTTGTGTAAGTCTACTTAATACATAAAATTTTCTGAAGAGCCTCCTTCCTGTAAGCGCAAATAATTTCCCTTCTTTAAGCACAACAGACCTCAAACTTAATGAAAAAATGATATTGCTATTTCAGTTGTTGTATAACTGCAAGCTCCTTCATTTAGTTTTTCTTACTGAAGCTGAATTGAAATACTGATACTGCAATGACATTTGTTTTGTTGGCCATATTCAGCACAGCTTCCAGTTACTTAAAATCAATGCATAAACTCGCTGAAAGGCAAGTTCTAGCTTATGATGTCAAAGTCAAAGGGAGAGTTCTGATAATGATGTCAGGGGCAAATAGTTAAACTAAGCCTGTTAGAAGGTTTAGCATATCTTGTATTATAACACGGACCATATTCTTCTTAACAGTGTTTGGTATGTCTTTACTTGATGGCTCAGTCATCAGAAAGACTTAAACTGAATGTCTGAGTAGCTTCCCCTAAATGTCTGATTGATTAAGTTTTTAACTGACAGTAAATTAAATTGTCAAAACATTTCAAATTAAATAAAATTGAAAGTGCTGGATTTCTGCTCTATGAATAAAACCATGTATATGTAGCCAAATCCACACACAATTAAAAAAAAAAAAAGTAAATTCATTCTTCCTTACTTTTGTCTGGATAAGTTAAACAATTTTTAACAGTTCTGCAGTATAAGAAAATGTTTTGTTACGATTCTTTATGATACTTCACAAGGTATTTATGTCAGGTTAGCATCTGACACTATTGTTTATTATGGGTATTTCCTGTTCTGTCTCACATACTTCCATATCACTAACGCTTAGCTTTAGTTTTCTGATAGCCATTTTCTTGGCATGCCCTATTATTCTAAGTAGAAATGTGGAAGCCGCTCTTTAAATTACAAAAGAAAGACACTCTTTAAACACCACAGGTATGTTACCGATGTCATAAGTTCACAGTTTACAGGGAACAAATTTTCCTCAGTCAATCACAAGTATAAATCAGGAGAAACTGTACTTATGTCATTAGAGTTGCACTGACATAAAATCCATGTAACCGGAGGTGAGTAGAGCTGTGTTGAATATTCCTGCTACTTGCTATCATTTATCCCACATCCACATTCATCCACACTGGAGGACCTTATTGGACACAGATACTGACATTAGTGGAAATAGAGGCTTTGGTACAAGATGCCATCTCAGGGCTGTAAACATTCACACAGCATAGCTTTTACCCTTTTCTCTTCCAACCAGCAATCTTCATCAGTGCACAGACCAGGTATGAGGTGAGGGTCTAAAAGGGTTTGCCAGTGCAACAGGGGAGGTGCAAAACTGCCTTCCAGCCTCCACCACTACACAGCTGACTGGCTAGAAACATGATTTTCTCCTCAGCATACTGACTTCTACTGGATATGAAAAGTCCTCAACTTTCATGTTGTACCTAGCTAGCTGAAGAGATGGACAGACCTCAAACACCTATTCCTAGACCTCCCCATTACCAGCAGTGATCCTAAATTGCACTGCTAATTTCTACATTTACAGCTTAGCTTCTTTAGCCAAATTCTTCTCTCGACTCTACTGGTGTAATCTGTTGACTTCATATGTTTAGCCAAATATTCAGTTGACTTATATCTGGCATGACATTGCTGAAATCTGTATAACTATACAACTTACACAGGCTGTGAATCTGGCTGTTATCTTCGGATGAATTGTCCCAGACTGTCCCTGAGAGCTGAAAGCAGAATCTGCTCCATATTTTTTTGCAACAAAAGACCAATGAAGCCCGTTATGTCAGCCTATTACTTGGATTCAGCAATATAAAAATGTGAATCACAATTTTACAGGATGTTTTTATTAATTCAAAAATCATTTTAACATTTGGGGGTGCTTCATGGAAACCTTGATTCTTTTAAAAAATAACTGACTGTTTTTATTATATTTTTTTGTTTCTCCTGCTGTTACGCTTTTCCTTCTGCTAGAGTATTTGCACCTTGTCCAAACACAGAGCATGTTATTTGTCCTGGCAATTATAAAAAGACAGCATGGTCATGATAAACAGATGAAACAATATATTAGTATTATGAAGTTACAGAAATAGCATTTTAGAAATAGCATAATAAGAAGGAGCATATTAGAAATGGTACTTAGATTTTTTTTCATCTGAATTACAGTTTAATCACATTTGGTGATGAAGAAGTATACCACAGACAGAGTCTATGAATTCTCATAAGATATTCAATAGCAGGAATAGTGGGGAAGTAGCCTGAAATAAAGTTTAATTTTCTGTAGTTGGCTTACAATAAAAATGACAGCTAGAAATTCAAGACATGATATTTTGTTTTCCCAAAGAATAATTTCCAGGTATACTTTTTTATAAATTTCTTGTCTTAAAAATATTGTAATGGAAAACGTCATTTCAAGAAGCAGCTTTTTTTAATGGACACTACCCAGGATCTCTTGGATTGAGTGACTTAGTCTGCCCCATCAGTTTCTCAAATTATTAGCGAAATTGCTTTATTAAAGCCTTCTTCAAAAGAAATTATTTGGAAAGGGTATGAAAGTATGAAGAATGTTATAAAGCAGGCTCAGACACAGCTTCAATAACAATGAACTAAAGGAACATATTGAAAAGCAGTGGCTAATAGTACCGCTCTTATCAAATTCTGTGCATCTGATGAATTCCATTAGGATTACTTGCATATATTTCTTTATTTTGGAAAACAAAAGAAAACGTGCACACATACACAACTAATAATTAAATAAATATTTTGTATAGTGACCATAATTGTAATAAATTCAAAATGTGTTACAAAATTACCTATTACAGAATTTGGATTCTATTTTAGCTTTCTATTTGAGTACTGAATAAATGGGGAAAAACCATTTCCTACAGCTGGGGGTCATAGGACCATATTTGGCCCGTCTGCAGAATTTGCAAATCCACAGAATCAAAGAAAAAGGGCACACAAGTTCCCATGTTTCCAGATGACTGACATCATGGCTCCATCTGGTTTAAAGTGAATGGACAGACATGCCTAGATTCCACACACTTTTGAATGGACCCATTCAAGACATCTTTCGG
Source organism: Alectoris magna (assembly GCA_030625065.1). Lineage (NCBI taxonomy): Eukaryota > Metazoa > Chordata > Aves > Galliformes > Phasianidae > Alectoris > Alectoris magna. The sequence continues at coordinate 12,200,585 of CM060562.1, forward strand.
TGCAGAAAAATACTATATTAGAGACAGTAATGAATTTTTGGTGAAAGAGGGAAATAAACTTTTCCACCAAGTAAACCTAATTTGGTTCTATACTACCTCCATTTTCTATCTACATCTCCATGAAGATCCCTTCTTTTCTGGAATGCCCTACACTAGACTTAGGAGAAAGCTACAATACCATAAGGAGCACAGAAGACCTATCTTCAGTGAAGATAAGCATAATCTTTTCTGAGCCTCAAATTCAGCATACCCCTGAAAAATCTAACATCTGTGACTTTATTGGGGTGAGGCCATCATTTCAGGAGAGTGCTCCGTATCAACAATGAATTAACAAAGCAGTTTTACTTAAATGACTGTTGATGAGGCCCTAGTGTGAAGCTGCAACTAAAAGTGGCACTGCAAGTTTTGGATGAAATGAAATAATGAACAGAAATAGAAGATAGCATTATTTTTTGTGGCATAACTAAAACCATTACTATATTTAATTCAGTCTTTTTATGTTTAAAAGGATGAGAAAAAATGAAAGAGGTTACAGAAAAACTTTTCTCAGTCATATACAGCATTAAAAAACTCAGAAAACATAGCAACTGTGACTTACAATAAAAGCCCTAAGGCGATCAATCTGTGAAATATATCAAAGGCAAGATTAAGAGGTGTCTTGAACTCAGTCAATAACTACCAATGATGCGGAAAAGTTTTCTGATACCTCAAAGTCCTTTGACCCAGACAAATGTTGGGATCAATAATCAGAAAAGTTCAAACTGAAAGAAAGATAAATTAAGCAATGGGAAACCTGGGAAATTCTGGGAATTCAAATATAATAGCCGATGCTGAAACATCCTCTAATACCCTCTCAAGTTGCCTACAAAAGATAAGCAGGATCAAAATCAACAAGATACAAATTAAGACTCCTTCTGAAGCCATGTATTTTTGTGCTGTTTGATTCCTAAGCACCTTTACCACACTTCTACCTTGTACCAACACAAGTGTATCAAATGTGAAATCATTCAGCATCACTCTAACTTAAGGTTATTACTCTACGCTTATTTTAATGTTACACATCTTTAGATACTGCACATCTGAATAGACACAGAAACATTGACTGCTTTTACGGACTCACAGTAATTAACAAATCGGCAACTCTTAGACACTTTCAGTTCATTTTTCTCAACTACTTCCCAGCAGCAACAATTTTGGAAAGTTACTTGTCCTCTTCCTTTAGTAATTTGTACTGTATTTCTAAATAAACTTGTATGGACTCAGGGGAGAGTTCATGATATAGATATAAAAATGATGGCTTTTTAATTATATTTCAGTCCCAAGAAACTAGAATTTGGCCTTATTTTTTCACCTTACTAAATTTCATTCTTTCTCTCTAAACTGGATCTGGTTATTCTCAGATGCACTGAACTTCAGACCTGCTGAAACGAGTGAGTGCTTTAAAATTTTTTTTATTAGTCACTGGGACAAATGTTCTTACATCAGCATCGTGGGTGCAGTAACTACAAGGAACCAAACATGGTATCAGAGGTGTTTGAATAACTGAATTTAGTAAAATTAATAATAGAGACAATGGAAGAATAAGTAAGCCATCTGCACAAGTGAAGGCAAGTCAAAGAAACACACTCCATCCCCAGTGTTTAAAGGTTATTTCATAAAATGTTTTCATTCCCATGTACAAGTAGAAAATTAAATAAAATCTAAATGCATGTCTTTCACTCTGATGCTGTAATTTGATACTGTTTAAGAATGGCTCCTCTTCTCCCATTTAGCTTTTTGGACTATTTCTGTGAATTGGAAACACTGCATTTCCATTTAAAATCTCTGGGGTCTGAGCACTTTACCTTGATTTGTGCTTTATGACACCCTTATAAACACTGATTTATTTCCAATAGTGGAGAATGGACACACTACTGGAATTAAGGACTGATCGTATACAGTCGGCTCTGCTTGGTTACATATTTTATCATAACTCATCTTTTCTACCTTTGGGTCTTCTCCTACTTAGCCCTGCTGCATACATGACAATATATATATATATTTTTTTCAGTATATGTGCATCAAAATCTTTTATAGAGGCTGAATTGTTCAGACTGGCAGAGAGTAATAGTAGGAAGAAATTATATTCTGTAAGAGTGATGCAGAGTGGCAAAGAGATTTCTATCTTACAAATATCTGTTTTGAAAATAATTTAAAAAAATCATAAAATACGTCAACAACTCCTGTAAGAAAATAGGTGCAAAAATGAGGAATCAAGAATTTTTCAGATTTAGTCATGCCTTTTTAGGTATAAATGAGAGCAGAAAGTAGCCCAGAAAAGCCAATTCCTTGTTGTGCTATGCTTTTGTAGTCAATTACGTCTATACAAGACACTACAAAATCAAGCCTGAGTTGCTATCAGAAGAAATCAAATCCCTGTCCTCCAATCATCCTTTCAGCTAAACCAATCTGTTAGCCCTATTAATGCAATAGGAATCACTGAGCTGGAGACAGTGAGTAGAAATGCTATTTAGTGGTCAGCAGAGGTCCTTTTCCAACCAGATGGCAGCATTGTGCCTAGCTAGACTAACAGAACATCAAAATTAATAGGAACCAAGCAAAATTGACCATGTTTTTGTATTTTCATTCTCTCTTTTACTGTATTCAGGAAACAAGGAGTGCTTGGGGGCTACCAGAGATGCTGTGATTTTAACACAAGCAGCTGAAATAATTTGGGATGAAATTTTCTTCAGAGTTAGTAACTGAAAATGTAGAGGATGCCCTATAGAGTAACAGCATCTGAAATCACTTTGCAGTATAATTCTTTAGGTAGCCACAATTGCTTTGGCTAGTACCAAGTTTCGTTTTCTGGATGTGAAATGAACTGAACCTGTATTTGGAAGTCTTTAAAACAGTGCAGAACAAACTTTCTACTGGCTGAAATGGAAATTTCTTCTGACATGAGTGTAACAGTACACGCAGAAGTACAACTGTACAACGGTACAGTCAGAAGGCTGTACCAGGGTGTTTAAAATGACATCAAATTAATATTTAATCACAGGTATATAGAATTGCATGTAAACAAAATGGATTTTTTTTATGAGATCTGAACTTGATTTTCTCCTCAGCTTGTCCACAATCATTGCAACACTCAACTTGAACGCTGTTCTGATTAAGTAGCAATTAAACATAATGAAAACAAATCTAATTACAAGAAATGTTATAATTAAAACAAAATCAATATTTCTTCTCTTTAAATCTAGTCTTCCCTAGCCAACGTAAGAATTGCTACTGCTTAAATTCCTCCCATGTTTTTTATAAACAATGTAGCTTTACTGTAGGCACATGAAGGAGTGGATTGAGTTCCTATGTGTAAAAAAGTACTTGTACACACTGCAATTGGGAAACGTGCTTTCAGAACAATGCCTGACATTTATTAATCACTTCGATATGAATTGGTTCCCCAGTTATTTTCTTGGCATATGAGCAGATACAATATAACTCTTGTAAGGCTACTAAGTGATGCTAAAAACCTGTGAGCACTGGTTTAGACCTCGTGAAACAGGCAGCTTCTGACAAGGAGATGCTGTACCTACTGTGTAAAACCAGGGTTTTGCAAAAGCATGTTACATCTAGCTACATTAACTTTTGTTCCACGAATGTTACTGTCTCAAAACTGCACAATTAAAATTTCTATTGCTATTAGATTTTCAAGACAATCGCATTTCGGGAATGTATATAAAAAGAACCCAAATTAAGTAAGAGACAGTTTAATCAATATCCACAGTTCTCAAAGTTTTCCTTAGCACGTTTGTTCCCATATGAAAGAAATGTCTTGGATATACGTTCCAATGCTAATCTTTATTCATTTTATGTTTTTCTGCTAAAATAACACGCAATAAAACATCACCACAGCAGCATGTAGCCAATGAAAATGTGGTACAGCATCTTTTCTACTGTTAGCACTTCTAGATATGGTAAATTGGTTAGAACGACAAAGTAGCTGCTGCCATGGAAATTCAGTGTAGGATTTTTCAGTGAAGACTTATTTCTGACCTAAAACTTTATCAGAACCAATTATAACAATTCCTCCCAAAAAATTGCTTCCGTAGTGCATTGCCCTGTAGTAAACATTAAGGTGACTACAAAGAATACTGTAATAGCTTTTGATGGAACTAAGTCAGATAGAAGTTCAGAAGAAAATTGATGAGAACTTCTAAATGTAGAGATGCAGAGGAAAAAAGCTGAGGAGACATAAATATTGCTGGTTGAATACTATAGAAATACGTATATATATATATATATCTACATACTGAAACATTTGGAATGTGTTTCTTTTTCTTAAAGTATACTTTTGCAGTTACTTCATCATCTTAAGATGATATTTCTTACATTATTTGAACAAATTTTTAATGCCAAGCGGAGGAAGCAAACCATCCTACAGGGGCAGTACTTCCCTGCAGAGTAAACTTGCCCAATAGGCAAGAGAAATCTTGTCTGACTCTTGGTCCATTATTAAAATGAGCATACAAATCACTTGCCTCCCAGTTTTTATTCATTGCAAGGAGGAATAATACTGAGGTTCCCAAAGTGGCAACACTTCAACATCTAAACCCTAATTAAAATTTCTCCCTGGTAGACTATTCAAGCTATTAGGAAATTCAACTCATCATAATCAGGAAAGTAAGGACCATGTATCATGTAAGCTATGTACGTAGATTACCAGAACTCCCAAACAAATTACAAATATTTCTTGAGTGTTTTTTGTTTTTTTTTCAATCAAGTCTTTAGAATAAAGGAGTAATGTAAGAACAAACTATCTACTAAGTGGGAAACTCATATTTTAAAAAGGTGGAATTGTTATGACTTCCTTGCCTGCAAGGTGCATCTGTGTTTATATGGAATACATAGAGTACATACACATGTGCAGATTCACTCATACAATGACAACAGCTTATGCAATATAAAGTTTGTAAAATGTAATGAATACAGCCAGCACAGTGAACAATAAATGATATGCTATACGGTTCATCTGTTAATACATACAGAAACTGAAAGAGGGACAACTTTCACACTGAACACAGGAAAGCTTTTTAATTTTACTAACCCAAACTGATCCAGAATGCAGTATTTTGCCAAGGGACAGAAACAGTTAACACTGAATATCAGGAAAATCAACAATTGACAAAACTAATTCATATGAAGCTGTTTATGAAATATGAAAAAGCTGTATCAATTAATTTTGAAATTGTTTTCTTTTGTTAAAAGGAAATATTTCAAAGAACTGCTCTGTAATTAGTTTGTTTCAAAATATAATTATTAAAGAACTGTGCAAAAGCCACCAACAACATAACTCAAATTACTTCATTTATAAACTTTTCATATAGGAAGCTTTTGGTGCTTGACTCATTTTTTTTTTATTTGATTTTTTTCACCTCTTAGTAAATGCCTCCTCATGTTAAGAGACAGATACTTATTTCAAAAGGGACAGTTAAGAAAAACATCATCTAATGCTGGTCAATCATTTACTCATTAGAAATAAGTAAATTCGAAGCACATTTCCAATAACATGATTGCAATGTATGTGGAAATGCGGAACAGCCAACGCATCTTACTTTCATTAAAACAAACACTCATCAAAAAAACACTCCTCACTCTTTCAAAAAAACATTTGTCTCCAAAACTAGAGTGCCTTAATCTAAAATGCCTTTCTTTTATAATGTAAACGGTACCCCTTAACATCCAATACAGACAACTATCATTCTTCAGATGGTCTGCATTATCATACTGAGTTATCACAGATGTCCATAACGGGCCAAATTTTTAAAAGACATCACTCTGTGCCACCACCCCATCGCCTCCAAGTAAAGAATTGCCTCCTAATATCTATCCTAAGTCTACCCTCTTTTAGTTTAAAGCTCTTACTCCTTGTCCTATCACCACCTGCCTGTGTAAGACGTCATTCTCTCTCCTGTTTATAATATAATATCCCTTTAAGTACTGTAAGGCTGCAGTGAGGTCTCCCTGGAGCCTTCTCTCCTCCAGGCTGAACAAGCCCAGTTTCCCCATCCCATCTTCATAGCTTCCATGCTCCAGCTCTGTGTAGCCCTCCTCTAGACCACCCTGCAGCTCTGCGTCTTTGTTGTGCTGGTGGTCCCAGGCCTAGAGGCAGTAATCTAGAAATAGAAATTCTTTCATACAGCCTGGATAATACCTGGATTGCTACCTGATTTTCATGGCTTAGCTGTAAGGCTGATACTTCGCATCTGCAGATCCCATTGAGATCTCATGGGGAATCACTGGCACTCTCTGAGTTTATGAGACCACTCTCTCTGCCAGGGAAGCATATCTAATCAATATCTTTTAGTGTAATGGAGGGTTATGACAGCGTTTTCAAGATCTACGTTTATGTTATAGTACAAATGAGCTTAGTGCCATCTCTAGTGTCTAGTTGTTGCTACATTAAGCTGCATATTAAATATTAGGTCAAGGCTGCTTGTCCAAACTGGTATTTTATAAGCTGAAATAGAAGAAACACAAAAAAAAATGCGGATAACATCATCTTCATACGTTTTATTTGTAAATGCCTACATATGCACATATTTAGATACGACCTTAGTAGGGAAGTTATTAAAATAGGTCAGATGAATTTTCATACAAATTGATTTAAGTGAGCACGCAATGGGAAAGCTTAGATTCTGGGGAAAGATATAGTTATGTCAAACTCCACTGAGACAAGAGAGCTATTTCAACTATACGCAGACTGGTTTTAAGTCCTGTACAACACAAGTTCAAATCTGCAGTTTAAATTTTCACACACATTTTAAATTTCAATTGTTGTCTTAGAAATGCATCATTCAATTACAAAGTCTTCTGAGCATAAAGAGAAGGGAAAGGGATTAAAAAAAAGAAAGATCTCACTCAGGTCTGGCTATTCTTTCCTCATTCATCAAAATACTGTAAAAAATAGCTGTAGTCATAAGCAGTAAGAACCTGAGTCCAGTAAACAGTGAAGTACAGATTTAATACGTGTGAAAACAGCACACACTTTCTAAGTCCCAGTTTCTCTAGAAATTAAGAGAGGGTAAAAATAAACAAATTTTAAAAAGAAAAAAAAAAAGTAGTACTAAGAAGAGATTTTACACATGTTGGAAGAAATCTGCAATTGGTTCAAAAGAAAATTGAATTTCACAATGGAGTAATAACATCATCAGTACTTCTCAGAAATGAGACAGAAGTCCCAGAAGGAATTTCAAATGAATTGGAATTTCGCAACTGAATTCAGTGATTATGGGAATGGGCCCTAAAAGCTGAAGCTTGCATAGAGATCTTAGTCATCTTTGCAACAGGGACACAAATTTTATAGTCAGTTACACATACAAGTTACCCCTCATATTTAAATTGGTTATTCACTCCTAGAACACAGCAATTTTCTAAGGACTAAGTAAAAAAGAAAGAAGGGGAAAAGAGGAAGAACAAGAGGCAGAGGAGGAAGAAAAAGGAGGAGGAGAAAAAGAAGAGAATAGAAAGAAGAAAATAGAATAGAAGAAAACAATTTATTCTGGAAAATTGAGTGCCTATCACTATAACTTACAGTGTTACAGCTCTCAATGACCTTGGGAGCTCTTCCAGGAGTCATTCACACAGATATCTGATGAACAATTATAAAGCATCCAAGAGAATTTTCCTTTCTGCTTTTATTTCTCTTGAATGAACATATTTACTGGAGACACTTAAAGGAAACTAAAAGGAGATATATTCCTGTACATCTCTTTGAGTATCTCTCATGGTCTTGTGAAAGAAACTATGCTAAAGTGGGTTGTTTGCTGTTTAGTTATTAGATCTTCTCTTCAGAAATGCGTAGTAATTCCAGAATCTAGTACAATAAGGATATTTGCCATTTTTCCCTTCAAAAGTGAGTGTAAATACATTCTGTCCAAGCTATGAACATAGTTGTGATTGTCTGTACCAGTAGAACTATTTTCGCATTGTACTTCTAACACAACGTATGGATAGCTATGAGGGAAATCTGGAGGTCAGTTTACCTGTCAGAGTTCCACTAGCTGAGCTTGATATCGAGGGGTAAAGATTGCGCCTGTTCATCAGCATGGAGTATTAACTTATATGCAATTGTTCAGAAAACACTTGTCTGACTTGGAAAACACAGTATTAATTTAAAGACAGTCGTGACAACAAAAATTGTTAATAATTTTCAATAATTTTTTATTGACCTGAGTCTTCATCAGCATCTCCCACTGACTTTGAGAGACATTCACGTGAATCAAGGCCTGTATAAGATCTGTAGCTTAGGCAAGTATATTTTCCACTAAAAAATTAGCAAACCTACATTCCCATATCCCATATTATCTGTTATTCAGGGCAGTATCAACAAATCCAAACACCAATATATGTTGGTTTATGAACAAAATATTACAGTGATAATTTAATAAGGATTTGAAGAGGAAGAAATATATTTGTAACTGAACACTGAAATAGGTAAAAATATATGCCAAAATGGAACATGTTACCTTGAAGATTAGGACCCTCCCTAGAAGTCATAATGCGAAGATGCATTCACATATAATATGTAATTATATTACATGCTACTACTTTCATTTACAGGGATGCAAAATATATTTCAATGCATTGGTACTCCAGCACACTCATATTTTTAACTTCCTGTGTATGAAAACAACCACATAGCTCTTAAAGAAAGCATGCAGGGGTTACACAGTACCTTGTAAAATCATATTCTCATGAAGCATTTTCATCCATTAGAGACATGAGTTATCCCTCAAAAACAAGAATCACGTAGCTATGGTATTATGAAAATGATGGAAATGACAACTTGCAAAATCATTAGTAAACAAATATCAAGGAAATAAATGAGTCTTGATTGCTATAGGAAATCAGGCAATACCATGACTCTAATGGGGAGTTCATAGAAAAATTACAGAGTCATGGTAAATAATGCAAATAGTGTTAAAACAAGCATTTAATCTTGTTGTCAATTTGTCAATCTATACTTTTACAGGTGAACTAACTACTTTGTTATGGAAAAAGAAGCACTTAACCACATTCTTCCTCAACTTTTGCTCATTCTCAACTCATTCTGCATGCTAAGGTTCTGAGTGCTATGCAGACAGAAATCCTTTCAGTTCACTGATGAAGTATCCACATTTTGTTAAGCAATAAAACCTTTCTGTGATTCTATAGTGTCTTTCATGGAAGGATCTTGGTGGCTTACACATGCAAATGCTTCCCTGAAGCAAAAAGAAATGTAATAGTAAATGTTTCCATGCAAGCACTCATGGTGCTTGAGACTGATGTGAGGGTTTCTCAATCAAAATGAATGCATGCATCTAGGACTTCTACCCATAGCTGACCGGAAGGAAACACTACAGGGGAATTTTAATTTGATTCAGGAAGAAGGTAGAATAATAGACACGTACAGAAGACTTGGATATGGTTAGGCACGCAATATTTTCTCTACAGGAAGTTGATGTCTGCACTTAGTCATTTATGAAAGATTATGTAGGTATATGCTGACACACAGTATTTTGTTGTAACAATTGTTTAAACTGCATATGATGCTGCTTCTCAGACTGTAATATCTGTGAAAACTGTTGTGATGATAGATTTAGTTATAAATTTCTTTTTTGTTTAGTAGGAAAATATATGTATTGCTGAATATGATAAGAATTTGAGAACTAGTTATTTAATTCATCTAGGCAACTACAGAAGGAAAGCCCCCACAAAAGTAGTTTACTGTGTTAAGTATTTGCTTCTTTTTAAAATTCTGGTTGTGCCTCACTGTATTTAGACCATTTTAGCTTTTTTTTTATTTTATTTTTATTTTTTTTATCATAACAGAAAGCAACTTTGCTTCTTAGCATCAACAAGCAGGACAAGAAAAGAATCTAAATCTTTCTGCACCTCAAATATAAATACTTATTTTTAGGAAATGTCAATTTAATTTATTCATAGACTTTCCCTTTTCCCCTTTGGCTTTATGCCTCCTGTAAAAAGAACCATAAATTTAATATAAAGTACAAATGGCAAACAGAAGAAAATAAAGACGACTTACTTTTTTTTTCCACCAAGAGGAAAGTTAAAAAATTTCTTCTTATCAAGCGTAATAGAGAAGAAATGTTGTTATTTATTCAGAGAAATTTTCTCAGGAGAGAAATAAGGAAGAGAAATATTCAGTTCAGTTGGGTCCAAACTACAAGGTCTTCAAAAAGCAACCAGAACAACAAAAGCACCACATATCATTCATTACAATAACATTACGTGCCAAAACATCAAGCCACTTACATGAAAGAGGTAAACACAAACAATTGGCATAGACTTCCTCTCTACCCCTATATCTCACAAGATCTAAACACCAGGCGACATCTTTATCTCACAGAAGATACACGAGAAGTAACAAAGGCTCACCAAAGGTTTATGTTCAGATTACAGACTGCCATCTCTTGGGCTGCTCATGGCCCCGTAATGTCTGAACCAAGAAAATTGAAATATGGGCCGCATAATTTTAGTTTTTCTTTTTTCCCCCATTATTTTCTAATGACTACAGAAAAACAATGCTGTTACTGTGCTTTTTCTACAAGCCACATGCTTTTGATTTGCTCCTTCCTTCCTCTTAGAACAAACTCAAGTAGAAGCCCTCACTCCTTGACGTTCAGTGAAGTAAAATTAAGTATGATTCCCCCACATGAAAAAAATAATAATTATTTCTGACTGAAGGCAGTCAGAATAGCTTACTAGCACCTTTGGTCTTTGCCATTCTCTGTTTTGGAAGATATCATTTATATAATTATTTATTATGAAGAGAAGAAAATTCTAAAATAAGGGGAGGAGGGGTGGGGGAGAGGGGGGAGAACAACAACCAGAATCATCCAGCATATGGATGGAGGAGAATAAACTATGCCTCTGTAAATCTGGATAATTTTTGTCTAATGTTTTCTTATACCCCACTCCTATTACATCAATTTCAGTTTTCACTGTGATAATCATTAGAAAGCTCATTAAAGTGGCTCTTAATTGCTTCAATTTAACCCTATTTTTTTTTTTATTCTATTCACCGTAGACAAAAGAGGATCTTTCCTTTCTCATATCACCCCTTTAAAAACTTGACCTTTGCCGTCACATCCTCCCTTGGTCACTTTTTCTGTAAAGTATGCAACCCCAACTTGTTTTACCTTTTTTTCTTCACAAGTCTACTTTGCTGTTAAAATGAAATGCTCAAAACTGGGTACAGAATTCCAGCCTGCACTGCGAGGAACTGTACGATTACTCTGTCTTGCAAAGTTTATATCTATTTAAAAGAAACGAAACATTCTTAGATTTTCTACAACTTAATGGCTCTGCTGACTCATTTAGAATGTGCTACTACAAAACTCTTGCTTTTCCAAAGAACAGTATTTCAACATTTTTTCCCAGTGTTTATGGAAAGCATTTTTATTTTATTTTACTGTTGATAATTCCTTTGTATGCCTAGCTCCTTCCCCTTTTTTTGCACAGAATTTCAGCACACCCTTTGGTCCTTTTCTCTAACATCTCAAAGTGAGCTTGAATTCAAAGCCTGTTCTGGAGTATGCAGTTTTGCTTTCCCAGCTCTGTGTTACAGCAGATTTAATAAGATTGCTCTCTGCTCTACTAGTCAGAATGATTAAAGAAAATTGCAAAGAGCTGATTCCAGGAGAGACATCTGTGATCAGTTTGTCTTTTCACTTTTACCAAGAATTACCAACAACTCACAGTAGCCCAGCGAACTTTGTATACAGTTTTATAGCAACTTAGAAATTTAATCTGGTCCAAGATTTCCTAGTTGCACAAGAAAATATCATGTCAGTTCCAAAAGACTTGTTAGAATGTGTCACATCTACTGCTTCTTGCCAATCTGTGCAAATTGTTGAAGAAGTCATTTAACGTAATTTGTTGTTGGCAAATAAACATCTATTGTTACTCATCACTCCTTTATTTTGCAATTGCTAACAAATTATTTGCTTGAGTATTTGTTCCAAAATTTTCCAGGAACTACAGAGAAGTTTACAAGAAAGGCTTGGCTTTTCTTTCTCAGAATTTTAAAATTTGGTACAATCTTCTTTTTCTTCCAGCCTTCTAAAACAACCTCCACCCTTCAACGCAGTCTTAAAGGAAACCTCTGGAAGAGATAAGATTGCCTCCAATCAGTACTCTCTTAAAAAAAAAAATCAAACAGCAGTTCATTCCACTGTACTCATTCTTGTACTTCAAGAAGAACAAAGTCTAGAATAAGCTTGATGTCATGAATATACCACTTTTATATGAAATTCTTAAAGTGGCTGTGAAGGCTAGTCCTGGCACCTGGATAAGGAAACTAAGGATGAAGAGCTAACAACGGGATAGCTTATTCTGCTATTTATACCAGAAGATTTTGTGTCAGTCAAAATATATACTTTAGGCCACGCAATAATGCAGATACTAGCAAAGGTATTCATACAAGACCACCAATAAAGACTGTGGTGGCAAGTTAGGTCCAGCTGGGATGAAATTTGCTTTCTTTACAGCAGCTCATATGGTGCCGTGTTTTGAATTTGTGACTCAAATTGGCCTTCTAGGACACCTGGGCACACTGCTGGCTCATGTTTAGCCAAGCATCGAACAACACACCCAGTTCCACTTCTTCCACGTATAATTACACAGATGCGGATACTGAAAATTTTCCTCTGGAGGTTTAGCACTGAATTTCAACGTTACGTTTATTGAAAACGTGTTTTATTTACAACATTTATCTCACGCAGTCTCTTTGGCCGTTGTCATCTTATTTCTCCCTACAAATCAGGCACTCCATTTTACACGGTTGGCCATTTATCACTTATAAATGACATTCATGGAAGCCTTGATATTTGTTAGTTCAGTTCCTTTGCAGTGAATGGAGCTATATCACCTTATATCATTCAAGTATACTATGGATATTTTTCTATCCTGTTCCACTTTATAGATTTTGATTTATGTTATTCATTTGCCACTGCTTTGCAAAATAGTTTAAATACACTTGGTAAGTATAAAAAGCAATTCCCATTAGCTAAGGTAATAGCTAATTTCCATGTCTGAAGATATGAATTTACTTGGGAATTCATATGTAACATATCTGTTTGTACAGAGCATCAAAAAGTCACATATCGTGGAGTAGAAGAAAAAAGTTCAATAGGCCATATTATGATGATGTTTGTACTACTGTTCATCCAAAAAAAAAAAAAGTAATCACTGGAGAAGACAGAATAATTGGAGTCATTCCAGACTTATTACAAATTCATCACTGTATTTACAAGCAACATGAAATAATAATCTGGAATTCTGTTTCAAGGATGAAACGATAAATGCTAAAGGTGAAGGGGGACTTTTGTTTTCCACCACTACCTGCAGAACTACTCTTTTCTCTTAAATTGTTAAATAAATGCACGAGAATGAGGCTATTCAATTTGATAAACAATGGACTTTATTACTTCAGCCAGTATTTCATGATCTTCCAAAAACACTCTGTGTACCCAGTCATGGATTATCTAATATTTCAAGTCATGTATTGTTTCTTACCCTGCCTGAATTCCCTAAGCCTTGTTTGTCCTGTAGCCACACTGGCAGCACTACAAACAGTAAAAGACTTTTTTGTTTTTGTTATTCATACTATTTTTCAACTATTTGCACTCTAAACTACAAAGATTATTTGTCTTTCACTTTTTTAGTGTAAGTAAAATGTCAAAGGTTTCTTTAACATACATCTGAAGAGTTTTAGCAAAAGCTTTTGGTTTGCTCTTTTCAACACACATACAGTTTCAGATCAAAAATAGGAAAGAAATAAGGTTTCTGGCCTCTAGCTTCTGCAAAATAAAAACAACACTCTTTTATAGAAAATACAAAGGACAGTCCCCTTTTTCATGCCAGGTCAAAGCTGAAGTTTCAAACATTTGCTGGCAAACATTTTGTTGAGTGTCTGTGCAATTTTTGACTAGAATGACTGCTTTATTTTCTTTTCAGCTTGGCAGAATATCTGTAACATATTCCATATGCAAACAGTTCTTGTGTAGGATTATAAGTCAGTATTTAAATATTTTTTGGAGCAATACCCAAAAGCAATCCATACACAAATGAAGAAACTAAGACAAAAAAGGTGAGCCCATTTACCTATGACTAAAAGATAAGAAGGAAATATAGATCTAAATATTTTCTACTTAATTTCTCACTGATTTATGCCAACATGAACTGAAGGGTAATTTGAATTACCTACTTTAATAGTATTATACACAGATTGTTAAACTGAACCTGTTAACCTAACTTGTTAAACCTAAACTGACACAAAACTAACACATTATTTTGATATGTGATGAGTTTGCTGTTCTACGTTTTCTTGCTCCCGTGTTCCTAAAAATATTTGCCTTTATCCAATAAATAAATGATTTTGATGGTGCAAGTCAATTCTAGAGTTATAAAAGCAAACTTGATAGCTATTTATCTATGTGTGTCTGTGTATGTATTAGTGGTTCTGTTCAATAACATTGAAAAAGAAAGAACAAGGCTATCATTTTCACAGCACCATTAGCATGGAAAAACATGTTGAGAAATGAGTTTTTTGAGTAACATAAAAAGTACCTATGATGACCATCAAAAAAAGCTACAGCCTATGATCATACTGATGAAGAGGGAGAAAAGCACCTGTGCCAAAACAACAAAGAGACATCAATGACAGGTTTGAAGCTCTTGCCTTTTCTGTGTCTGTTAGATCACCGTTAAATCACCAAACTATAGGAGACTGGGGTAAAAGTTAGTCTTAGGCAATTATTGTTTTTCACAGCCATGAAAACTGCAGAGTACTACAGGCGTTGCGTATCCCCACTTTTTAACTGTGAGTGCTACAACTTGAAGTTCCTCATGAAGTCCACACAAGTTTCATTTCCACTTTGATTCAACAAGCACAATCTAGCTACAGTTATAACACTCTAGGAACAGAAAGAAAATTAGCAAAGTTTAATTAATATGATTTTATACAAGTCATACTTGTAAAAGGAAATACCATACAGCACTGAGTTTTCAACAAAGCTCACTTCGAGTAGCTCCTGTAAATACCTACGTACCTATACAAGTACAAAATCATCTTCTATGGGCCTCAATTATACAAACTGCTATTAGCATCTCAGTAACCATAAAGAAAACAAAAAAGTATTTCCTATCTTAACTTACTCACCTATATGTAAAATTTTTGCCCTTTATCATAGGAGTGTAGCTTCAATAGGATTTTCTAAGGTTAACAATTTCCTTGAAATACAATTCCATACTGCCTATTGTAGCTTTATCAATGTTTTCATTAATTTCACATATCCAATGATAAAAATAACAGTTCCATTTTTCTCCTGCACACACCTCTATGTAGGAAAGGTAGAAACTTCAGTGCAGTCATGCAGCATTTAGATGGCACCTCGAACATCTACATTAAAACCAGGAAACGAGGTCAGTTTACCTATATATTTGATTTTTCTTCTTTTAAAACATAAACCTGGGGTAACAAATCTAGAAAGAACTCCCACGTGCACCTTAAGCAATTTTTCATATATTGCAGAATGACATGATACTGTAACAATTAATATTTTCTCAGTTTTGATTTGTTCATAAGAAGGAAGGTACACCTTTATAATAGTCTGCCCAGCAGCACACAGCTTACAATCTCAATAATGAGTCTTTTCTCCTTCAATTTATGACTAGCGATGACAAATGCAGAATGATGCCTATGGTTTCATCCGTGCAATCTCATGAATGAATTCTGCAGCCTCACTGTCTTTGCAGAAACCTAATTAATTCCATAATCTCTACTTTAAGTTACGCAAAAGCAGCACGGGATCCAGATCACTCTCCTACACCAGTGCTGGGTCTCTGCTGTTAAATGAACTCCAAAATAGTCACAACCAAAGCAAACATAAGTAACTGAAAATGCTCATAAACAAACTCAAGGCATTATTTTACAAAACAAAAACATTTCAAGACATAAGTAATGCAATTTAAAGATAACTGAATTCAAAGGATATTTTTCTTCGATCGTAGTGGGGTTTGGATCGTGCTATGAGTATAAAACTAGAACCGCTGACAGAAATGGAAATGGCTTCTTGTAGTGTATGATGAGGGAAAGTTAATGGGAAAAAATAAGATATTGGTAAAAGACTGTGAAAGATAAACAGCTTTATACCTCAAGTTGATAATTTACAGCTTTCTATTGAGATGCATTACACAAAAAGGAACCATGTGCAGGCTATTATGTTATTTCCTGAACTAAGAAAGATTCAGTGGCGGTTATTTTGAGAAACTCAGCACAGAATTTTCAATGGAACAAAAGCTATGTAAAAACGTAAAGGCAACACTACAAAATCAGAAGAAAATACCCACTTGTTAGTGAATTACTAGAATTTATCAAAGCTCACGAATGTCTATGGACATATTGCAAAGGTTCATACAGGTATTTCGGAACTACTACTTCCTAAGAAAAAGCAGAAATGGAAATAAATAAGGTAACATAATTCCTCTCAAATAGAAGGGTAGTTCAAATATTACAGCGTAACCCACACAACTAATAAAACGTTCGTAGCCTGTCCTCCCGCAAACGCGATTTCTTCATCTTTAACATTCACTTCTATTTAAAACACTGATACTTTTAAAATCCTTTTTAAAAAATACCTGATGGGCTCCACCTCTTTCACTCAATAAAACTGCACAAAACGAGTATTACAAATGTTGCAACCAAGAGGTACAAGAATTTACTGGTTGGCATGGTCATTCAGCAAGCTAGAACAAAGAATTTTCCATACAAACAGAACTTTTGCCCTTTCTTGTCCAAAGATCTGTTGGATATAACCCCTTCATACAAAGACACTTAGAAGCATGTATGCTGGAACTGTTATGCTTGTTGCCCCTTCCATTTACTTATGATGAAACTTAACCTAGCAAAAGTATAGACAAAGCAGTCTATACTTTCGCCTATTATTATTTTATATGTTATTTTTAATTTTTCTAGCTATTTAATCACCATACCCAATTTAAGCCTTGTAAGTTATCATTTGTATATTACGTGGATACCCTTTTTAAACAAAAAGCTCTGCCAGCAGACAGTGTAAAACCATGACACAGCTGCTAAGGATGAAATAAAAAAGGTATGATCAAATTTATCTATAAATAACATTATTTCCTGTTTGATTTTTTTTTTTTTTGCCTGTGCATATGCACTCAAAAATGAGGTGATGTGGGTGGGTTTTTTTTGTTTCTTTCACTTTGTTTTCATGAATAAGACAGAGTATTAACAGTGTTTTGACTTGTAAAAGAATGGAAGAAAGAAAATGCAATAAAAGAGTACCGAGATATGTCATTTAGGCAGTTACTATGAAGACACACAAGTAGAATTGATAAATAAAATATAGGACATTTCTTTTTATCTATACATGGTTCTACAGTTTGGGAATCCTGAATCATTCACACCTCAATATTCTCACAAGGAAATGAGAATTAAAAATTGGTGTACTTAAGATACTGTGACGTTTAACTGAAGAAAAGAATTAAAACGTAGGCATTTGAAACTGGCTTTCTTCTGGGTTTATATATAGCAAAGGCAGATACGTAAGACGCAATTTGTGCTTAGGTCGTCATAACACAGTTCGAACCCTACATCATTTCCTGAAGGTACACACAAAAAAATTAAGAAATACCATACCAACATAAAAGCTCCGGTTGCATTATTTACACTATTTTCCATGCTGCTGAGGGAAGTATACTTGTCTGAAAGTTCCCAAATATCAAAAAATGGACCAAAGACTTTATTGCCAGTGGTTGTGCTTATTTTGATTTTGCATTGTCAAGCTTTCCTCTCTTATACAGCATCTAGATCATCGTATCATTTTGGAGCAGTGCTAATATGCAGCAAAGAAGATAAGTGTTTACTTTTATCTCATTGCAAGACTTTCTAAAAAAATAAAAACAACCATACTAGTAGACCCTAATGCAGCTCTTCTCACATTCACTTGTGAAAGGAACATTTAACAGGAAGACCAACTTCCTGTGTTTTTTTTTTTTCTTAATAGGTGTTTGGCACATTGATTAACAGCCTTCCTGCTTGACTACACATGGATGTGTCCAACTGATTCACAATTTCACATTTTGCAAAGCATCGGCTACATTGGCAAGAGGATGCTACATCTTGGGCAAGGTAAAGTGTGACACAGCAGCATTTAAAATCAAAGGTCTCTCCTAATATAAACATATTACCACTTTAAAAACTATGGGAAGGTGTGCTGCGAAACTGACCAACTTGCCAGCCTTGATTAATTTCATGGAAAGGACTGCTTTCACTTCTGTTTCTATTGGCAATTCTGCATTTCCATACTTGATACTTCTGGAGAAGAAGTAATGAAAATGCATACATTTGTTTCTCCCCTTCCATGTTATACACTATATAACAGCCCTAATTTAAGTCTTCCACAAACGTCTGGGTTGCAATTCTCCTCCCAGGGTAGCTTGTAACAACGAGTTACCTGTAATGGCTAAAACTTCATGCATCTCATCTATAGCTTTTTCCTGACTACAGGATTAAATATATGCCTAGGCCCCCAGGTTATAAAGGTTAGGGATGGCGTCTGGTCTTTTGTTTTAAAGAATGCATAAATTAAAAAACAACAACAGCAACAAAACAACCCTCAAACTTGTCAATTAAACCATTAAAATGTCAGAGTATCAGTGTATTCTAAAACCAGTCAAGAAGCAAAATGCTCTGATGAGATTTTTTTTTTTCTAGGCCTAATCACCAGCCAGCAATCTCAGATATTCTAAACAAAGTTTACTGTATAATTCTGTGGAGTTCCAATACACCAGAGAACAACTTACCACTCCAGCTACTGCTTACTTTTCTAGCCTGAAAGTTCTTCAGTTGCCAGTTAGACTTGCAGCATGTGTAGGACTTTTCACAATGGACAAACCTTTTATTCCATCTATTCAAACACAATAACTCACTTATAATTCTGTTTCTTCTTCAAAACTTCTTCAAACCAAGGTATACCTGGCACAGGCATTAAAACTTATTTACAGGTCCTGCTACAGACATAGAAAGGCACTTTTTCCTCATAATGAGAGTTGCTCCTAAAATACAGTTTCTGTTATATGATGTTACACTATTTTTAATTATACAATAATGTTAAAGGTATTTTCACATACACACATAAAACTAATGCCATAATTCATAAGTTCAGTCAATTTTCAGCCCATTTGGTCTTTGACAACAAATCCACATTCGATTAGCATTTTTAAAAACATTGCAAACATCTCTGTGCATTTACATCAGGCTTGATTTTCTTATTAAATTGATAGCTACAAAAATTACAAACACATTTTCTATGGTAAAGGCAGTGTAAGTTTAGAGTAAAAAAAAGAAGTATATGCAGGCATAATACACCTATGGCATATGTTACATTCTTCCTTTATTAAATAAGGCTCTAAAAATTAACAGCCTAGGACATTTCTGTATTTCTGGCTCCTTAACATGCAAGGTTTCTGCCAGCATGAGTATACTGGCACAAAATAATATTTCTGTTCATCTGAAGGCAGCTCTGCAATTAGTGAAATAATGTAACCAGAGATTTGAGCCAGATAAACACTGGTGGCACCAGAACTTTTAAAAGATGCACATGACAACTAAAATGATGTGTCTGGGAAAAAAAATCTTTCTTCCCTCTATATTTGTCATTTATCAGAACTCATTTGAAAAATACTGTATCGCAATAAGTCACAATATTTCTTTTTTTCTTTTTTTTTAAATAAGCACAATAACTACACATGACTGGTGGGATTTGTTCACAGTTTAAGGCCACAGCTAATATAATGCTGTATTGCTTAATTGAAATTTATGGACTCATTTCAATTTTTATGAAATAAAGATGGGTTTCTTTTCATTCATGCAAGGTTTGGAGGAAAAAAGATTTCACGTGTACGTGTCATTTCTAATCTATTTTAAGATCAGAATCAGGAACCTCCTAGATTTTTTGATTTCTTAAATAATTAATATCTGCAGTTATCTTTATTCTCTTGATTACACTGGAAATACATTTGCAGTGAAATGTAGAACTGCAGAACTTGGTTACATACATGTTTAAGATTTAATAGGTTTTGATGAAGAATTCCTCATACAGTCATGATGAAAGGATCTGTGCTTAAGTTCTCCAAATGTACATTTTAATTTTAATGTTAGCTAGCAAAAATATCTCTCCCTCAAGAATATTTCATTCTGTGTTTCAGAAATTAATACATTTGTGAGTAAATCTACATCTGGCAATTGAGAACATGTTGCAACTGAAGATTTGTAGAGCACTTAGAATCATAGAATAGAATCACAGAATCGCCAGGGTGGGAAAAGACCTCCAAGATCATCCAATTCAAATGTCCACCAACCACCAGTATTTCCCCATTAAACTATGTCCTTAGTACAACATCTAAACATTTCTTGAACACCTCCAGTGACTCCACCACCTTGCTGGGCAGCCTGTTCCAGAGACCAAACAATCTTTTGGAAAAGAAATTTTTACTAATATGTAACTGAACATCCCCTGTCACAACCTCAGTAGTAGACAAACTTCAAACTTCACATCTTGTGATCAAGATCTAACATTTATTTTAAAATGTTTTTAGCGTTCATTGCTAGGAACATGCTAATATTTTTATTTAATAGTCTACATCACCCCAGGAAGTAATTCTACTTTACTACATACAGCAATATCACTCAGCATGACATTCACAAATTAGTTTCAACCTTTTCTTGTTCTAGAGTAGAAGCAAAAGATATTTTTCTAGTACTTAGAACCAATCTTATTTTTTCCCGATATTCTTAAAGTGAGCCATGGGAAATCTAATGAGATGCCATGAGATAAAGTACAGAGATGACATCCACTTTAACCCAGACATAAGGTGTCAGCTAACAACTGAACTACTTTGGCTGCTCTTTTTCTGAGATCAGCATCTGCATGGATACCTAGTAGTTGAAGCTGTATATTGATAAAACAGAGAAAGTGTTAGTGGGAAATAGAGATGTATCCTGAAGGTTTTCTTCCCCTAAAATCTCATTCACAATGACTTGTTTAGAATTATAGTTCACATGTCCAGATTCTTTCTTGCACTGGGACATCCTGTTTTGTAAGAGCCTCCAGTAAAAAAAATAAATAAATCTTCCTAAGTGGCTTGGTGCTCAATCATAATTTATCTTTTAGTATCTAGGTGTGGAGACAGACAGATTGATCGCTTACTTTACATATACATGAGATACATCTTTCTAACAACCTGCATTTTCTAGTTCATTTCTTCCACCATGAACTCATGGAAGGATGGAAGCTGTTCACACAACAACCAGTCTAAAAACTTCTCTCCTAATAAACTATGTGCTGTCTTGGTTTGCTATTGAACAATGTCTTGTTCAATAACAAGTTGTTTCCCTCAACTTAAAAATCTTGTATGACATTGTTTATTGAACATGATTTTTTCCATCTGATTTTCTGACTGTGGGGAAGAGTAATACAGGCTGCTGGCAAGAATTTGAGCTATCTAAAGACAATTTTATGTATTGTCAGAAGAAACAAAAGTCGTTATTAAGTTACTTACTCTACCCCAAATTCATAATCCACAAATAGCTTCCTTTAGTTCATTTGAGATACTTTGATGCTACAGAGATGGAAGTTTACTCTAGCATTATTTTAATATAACAGATGCTATTTTACACTTGGAGGAAGTTTTCTTGGTTGGCAAGGAGCAAGTTTGAGAAAAACAGTTACAATAGTCGAAGTACTTTCACTTAATTGGCTGTTCAATCTTGCTGTTTGCCATTCATGAGTTTTCTTCACCCTCAACAGAAGACAAAAGACCTAGATAGAAATGGTGATTGTTGCTTTGTAATAAACAAGGGATTTGTTTATTAATTTATTGGTAAATATGTATAAGTAGTAAAATGTTAACTGAATAATTATGCACTAGGATATCGAGTAAAAGTTTGTCTGTTAATACACTACTCTGAAGTGTGCAATACTGAACATTTTTAGAATGTGACATGTGGAAGGAATTAGCTTTAATATAATCAAAACTGATTAAATGGTGACTAACAAAAGAAATGAAATGTAAATGTAGTATTTTTACAATGCTGCAAAACTCTGCTTCATAATTTGTCACATAAAATAATGCCAAACATGCAGTAGACTACATACAGTGTGCAGTACAGCACTGCATATCATACATATCCATGACAAGTGCATCTATATGAAATGTTCACATTTTTTGTGAGTAAATATAGCTTTGCCAATTTTTACAAATGACTTAACCACAACCTCATCATCCAATTTTACACAATATTTAAAGTTACAGGATTAGTTATCTCTACATCTGGTATATAAGGAAGTAGCTTGATGCAGCTGTCATCCTTAAAAATAAAGCCCCAGTGATTAAAGCACTCTAAAAAATAATGATTTTTAAAACATTTTTTTGAGATTCTGGAAACGTTAGTAGTACTAAGCAGTACTATAGTAGCGTAATAATTATTTAATCTTTCATTATCTAAAACAAGATTTTAAATATTTTCCTGTAATTGTGTCTCTAGAATGACTTGTAAGATCCCTAATTAAATAAACTGGTAAAGAGCATTTTGATAACTCATCTGCGTAAGGCAACAGAATGTACATAAACACTCTTCTGATCCACTTTTCTGAACAGCCAACTAACGAAAGGAAAAAGACAACTTTCATTTCTGGGCTTTGTGATTCTGAACTTAAGACGTGATTTTGTCATAAGCCTGTATTTTTCCTCTTTGCTTCCTTAACAATTAATTCATGTTTGGTATACAACAAAAGACAGGCAACTTTCTATCTCTGTTCTTTCTCTCCAAATTGTAAACCTGCCCTCTAACATCTTTTGGACAATAACACTGGCATTATTAACATTTACCAGGTAACAGCAAATGTTTTTAGAAAGCAAGATATATATATATATATATTTGTGTAAAGACATAAAATCTATGAAATCGTGTCATCCCATTTAATAATTTCGCATTGGAAAAAATAGCACTCGAAAGTGGATGAATTTATTTGTAGTTTTTAAGAATCATGCCAATTATACAGCTTCCTAAAAAGCAGACTGATTTACTAAAGTTCTTGAATCTTCAAGAAGTGTCAGAAGAGTGTAACTGACAGAGGCTTTGTATGAAGTTTATCTGAATATTTCAACATTCTTTAATATGAAAAGGCTAAGTTGAACTGAAAGAAGGAATAAGCAAAGAATAGAAAACACATTTCATCCTGAATATTGTTCTTGAAGGCTCTTGAATGGTATCTGATGAGAAACGCAGTTTTTCTGTGCTGTTTGGTTTGGCAAAAAGAGAGGCAATCCCAACTAAAACTGAGTTCAAATGCATTTTTCTGCAATATGACTAAATACCAAATACAAAAGTCCTGATGAGTACCTGCACTGATCTTCTATGTTCTACATATATACAAGTATTTACTTACTTATGAGTTGATATTGGTAATAGTCATATATTAACTGTTTTTCTCCCTTGGGCCTGCACATATCAAGTCAAAAGTACAAAGGCAAGAGCTACCCACACTTCTGACTACAAACAAGGTGATACATCTACTTTGGTATACCTGGACATGGACGGTTTTTCCATACATTCCAAAGACAATCTCATTATAGTTTGCATCAATTCATTTAGATAGCAACTTAAATATAGTACAAATTATGCAGAATTACACTGCATTTTGAGCTACTTCAGAGAGAAAAGTCTGTATGCTTCCTATGAAAATGCATCTGTACTTTTACTATGTGAAACCACATAGAACTTTCTAAATTCTGTTTAACAGAACATTACATGTATCATAAATATATCAGATGTAAGGTAAATACCAAGTTCACATTTAAGATAAATGCTGTTTGAACCCTCTTGTACTTTCTGCTTCTACAAACCCCATCAGAGCATTAGCAATACCCAAATTCCATCACAATACCAAAACTCGTAACATAAATAAATATTTTAGTGGCATTTACATTTCATACATTTTATTTTTTGACACTTATCTATAAAAAGAATCTAACGGTACCATATTGAAAATTTAGCACTTCCTACAACCAAAAGAAGATTCTCATCAGTACATCATACCAATAAGCAGAATGCCCAAGAGGCACAAATAGAAGAGAAATACCACAGTTACAGGTCTGGTAAAACATTGTATGCCTTTTCAGCTGCATCTATACTCCTTTCTTATTAAGTGCATGTAACTTACTAATTAAGTTCATGTAAACGCACAGGTATATCACTTAACTATCTTGTGGATAATGTATTCATTTCCTTCAGAACTTTTGAAATCCTGCAGGTGTGGGCTCTGTAGCTGAAGACTTAACTAATAAGGGTTGGCCAATACATATAGAGAGCACTGCAGGTGATTTTGTCATCATGTGAATCTCTTTAAAGATTGCAAATTTGTTTTAAGGAGACTGTGAAAATTTGCCTTAAATTACAAAGGCCTTTTGCTTAAAGCCTCAAAAAAAAAAAAAAGAAATTAACACCTAGAACTACATACTATTTGTAGTTCCACCCGCACAAGAAGAGGATCTTTCCACATCTAATTGTGGATTTGATACCAGCTGTTCCTTTCCTATGCATCTAAAGTTTCTGCGCTGACTGCACGAACACAGACAGGGAGAACTGCAGAGAAAGCATTGTAACCCTGGCAGTTCTTTACATGCGTGGTCATAAGTAGTTTGCTGAGTGGGAAATTACTTTTATTAATAGATATTAGCTATGTTTGCCAAAAACTTGAATGAAACTACTACAACGATAACATTCATAGAGTAAGGTAAATTATGAAAGTGTTTGTGTTGTCCATACAATGAAACACGTTTTTACTTATTTGTAACTTTCCCTAATATTTTTCTGGACAAAAACTAGCTATGTATGTTCTCAAACATGACATGAATTCGGTCTTGCTCATCATTATTGTTGGTTCTGTTGTGTTTTTTTTTTTTAATTTATATGTAGTTTCATACAGACTTCAAAAAAGCAGGTTCTGTTCTCTTTCAATAACCTTCATATTGCATGTTTTCAATAGATATTTCTTTAGTTAAGGAAGGTTAGCCTCTTTTTTATTTTTATGAGCCAATACAAATCAGGCTTTTAAGTCCTACCAGTAATAAACCCATTAACTTAAATCATCCGTATACAGTGTCCACAGTTCGAATTTAAATAAAATTAGGCACAACTACTAGAGGACTCTGTGCATGCTTAGGGCAACATTAGCTTCCATTTTAGGTTCCAAAATTTTTGTTACTGCCACATTGTATTAAAAGTAAACAAAAGTAAATTATTCATACATTGACTTCATGGAAGCTGACAAAATCCAATAGCACAGCAAAATGAACATACCAAAGATTCTGTTTGTTAAGTTGTTCTTCAGTAGAGAAAGCAGATGGACATCAGCAATAGCCTATGTATATTAAGATAGCTTTTCTTAGGATAGAGTGCGATAGGACAAGGGGAAGTGGTTTCAAACTAAAAGATAGGAGATTTAAACTGGATAAAAGGGAAAAGGTGGCTTTGTTTTTTTAATAGAAGTAGCAAAGCTCTGGGACAGGTTGCTCAGAGAGGTGGTGGATGCCCCACCCCTGGAGACATTCAAGGTCAGACTGGACAGGACTCAAAGGTACCTGATCAAGCTGTAGGTGACCCTGTTCATTGCAGGAGTGTAGGAGTAGATCACCTTTAAGGGTCCATTTCAACTCAAAAACTTCTATGATTCTATGACTTGCAGCTTTATTACAAAGTAGAACAGCTGGACTGCCATTTGGTAAATCAAGGAAATGCATGAAAAATTACTACTAAAATGGAACTTAGACTCCACACGTGCTGAACCATTCACACATATGAGGTTTCTCTGGCTTGCAACCCAAGTAATCCATTTTTCTTTTTAATAATGGAGCATATATCTGCTGCATTCCCCAAAATTACATTTGTAAGATGATTTTCACAAATGTGAACTCTTGTAAGACATTGGATATACTTCCATTCCCTTCAGCAAAGCTTGAATTACACTGATAATGCACAATGAAGACGAATATTTTTAGCAAAAAAAAAAAATCAAAATTGGAAAAAAGAAAGCAGTCAGGATTTCATTTCATTGTTACTATTTCGCATGGAAAAGTATCAGATGAGTTATTAGGTAAGCAATTCTAAAATTCAGAAGATGGGAACTGATACATTAGGGGACCTCTCTTTTTTTTTTTTTTCCAGTCTTCAACAAATAATGAATTCATCTTTTAATTATAAAGTAAATTAAAAAGACAAGGTCTACTTTAAGACCCTAAAAGTTTATCTGATGCTGCACTGAGTTGTCTCCCTATACAATTTTCCAGGAGCGTGCCGAAGTCTTACATGGGCTAAGCACTATGCATGCATTTATCAAGAATTAGTTTCTGCTGCTGTTACAATCAAAAGAAACCATTTAAAAGTAGAGGAGGAATGGGGAAAATAAACAAAGCATTGAAAGGAGAAGTTAATGACCTACAGTGCAGAGAAATGATTC
Source organism: Alectoris magna (assembly GCA_030625065.1). Classification (NCBI taxonomy): domain Eukaryota; kingdom Metazoa; phylum Chordata; class Aves; order Galliformes; family Phasianidae; genus Alectoris; species Alectoris magna. The sequence goes on from CM060562.1 coordinate 12,227,176, forward strand.
CCATGACCCGAAGTTTAAGCAAGAATGTTAGTTTATATTTCATGTAGGAATGTACCCTGAGTTTCTCTTGGTACATTTATACAGATCATGCAGTGATTAAAAACATGGCTAACCACTGACAGACTGAAAATACAATGACATTATCTATTAGAAATATGAAACACTGAATTGAAACAGGAGTAAGGTAAATAGAGCCTTTCTCTCTAAATTGCAGGCATCAAGTTAGTCGCTGCTTTGAATTAATGTCTCCGCACAACTCTGAGAAGAGACTGATCATGCAATTTTATAAATTATCATATCTGTAGAATGTTTAGTGTCACGTCCCCATGTTATTTCAACAGATATGTACTTCCCATGCCTTGTTTCACTTCCATACAGTCTGCTTATAGCATAGCTAAAACATTCAGAGAAAATGACTTTTGCTGCGTACATTGTTATTTGAGGTCGCGTGTCACTTGTTTAGATAGAAGAGGTTGCTAATTAAGCAATAACAATTAAGGCACAGGGCACTTCCTGGAGATTAATGACTAACTAGGAGGAGCTGTGCCACACGCCATTAACCCAGCCAGTCACACTCACTGTGATGGGGCAGATTTCTTCTAAGAATATTAATGTTCTAAAATAACAAGGCTGACTCTGGGCATAATATAAGTGTACACAGGAATAAATCAAATTAAGTACATTGTGATGATTTGTGCAGTGAATTACAGGCCTTTTCTATTTTCTGGGTAAGATAGGAAAACAGTTCAACAAACAACTCTGAGTATCGTTAAGTGCTCGAGCTTCCCTAAACTACTCTCTTTAGATCTGTCTTCTGGTATGTTTCCTCCTTTGAAGACCATTTTTTAGCTGTGGTTCTCATCATAAATATTATTTAGCACTATCTGGTGTCTAACAGTATTCCTGGGAAAAGGCCTACAATTAAGAAAACTCAGTGTACTCCTTCACACCCATGGCAACTGGACAGATCAATATGATGGGAAAAGGTGTTTTACCAGAGGTGTAATGATAAAGGACTAGCATGATAGAAAGGTGCTATAAAGGAAGGGAAATTGATTGCTTACTTGTATCAGAAGATTCTAGGTTTGCAGGGAAAAAACTCCACAAGGGAGGGACCTCCAGCCAGAGATCCATCTCCAGCCAGAGATCCTTCCCCAGTGGCAGTCAGCCCTTAAATGGGGTCTAAGAGAGGTGCAGCCAGGCTCCACCCTTCGCGGTCACACAGCTGAATTGCCTTCACCCATGCTCCCAGGGGTGACCAGGTCCTTGCCCCAGGTGCTCAGTCAGTGGTTCAGGCTGTGACTCAACAGTTCCCATACACTGCCTTTGTTGTGCTCTTCAGTTCTCAATGAGCAGAGATTTGTGAAACTTTCCTCCGCAACTTGCCAGATTCCCTCTCCACAGGCATGGAAGGAAAATGCAGCCCTGGACTGTGCAGCTCATTTCTCTTTTTCACAATCTTTGCAGTAAAACATTTCTGGAGGTATCTATTTAAAAACAGTGTTACTTAACGCTTGCCTGTTCAGCAGTTACTGTTTTCTCAAATTATGATGGTTTACCTTTACATTATCCCTGTGAGAGATTCTTTGCTTTCTTCCTCAAGTTCAATTCTGCTCTGTGTCAGCCATCCACATCTATTTAAAATTTATCCAGAAATAACATTCAGCACAATAGAAAAGGGAGTGGATGAAAGGTAGGAATAGATGGAGAAGCCCAGAAGGTGAAGAGGAAACCTACTAAGCAGACAGGTGCAAATGATCAATTACTTTTTCCTTCTGCAAGTAATTTCTTGCTTAAGGCTCTCATCCACAGCCACCTTTTTCTCAACCCTTCTTCCCTCATCCGTTAGTGGTTTTCACCTCTTAAAGACATTGATTCAAATAAGTAGGTTAGATATGAAGCTATCACAGCAGTTTTCTGTCTCCAAGGTGAAATAAACAGCCACATTCAAGACTATTTTTAACTAACTGAGTTTCTTTTAGGCAAAAGAATAACTATAAAATCCCTTTCTGAAAATTGTATGAGTGTTCAAGACTTATTTCTTTATTATATTTCTCCAAATAGGTCCATAATATGATTACCACCTAACATTTATTCATAATGAAAAAGGTCAGGCAGTAAAAGTTTGAAAAAAAAAATCAGAAGATATGAAACAGCTGCAATAGATGAAGAAAGATTATTGGTTTAATGGAGAGATATCTGGAAATTCATTCTGTGATTATAGTGTTTGGATCCTAACCAAGTATTTTACCGTAGCAGCAGAATAAAATAAATATCCCTCTCCCACCTGGAAGAGTTTACTGAGGGCAGAGTCTGAGAATTACCACCTTGTGTAATTTGTAAAGCTCAGCTGATTAAAGGGGTGACCTTCAGTTTCAGTGCAAGCTTCTTTAATTGCAGAACTAGCTTTTCAGCAAAGGGAGCAATAATTTAAGCAAATCATTACAGATACAAAGGATTTAAACTTTCAAAATAATGTGCTTTTCACTCATAATACAAATTATTCCCAGGGTATCATGAAACTCCATAAAATGGCTGAAACCTAGAAGCCTAAACTTTGTTTCTGAGTGCATACTGAGAATATATTTGCACTGTCTAATTTATTACAGAATAATTATTAAGGCTCGTCTGAAATTACAAAGCACAAAAACAAAACAAAAAAAGCAACAATATAATATAAATGTTAAAGAAAGCCAAAGAAGTTGAAGAACCAGCATCGGGAACTTTCCTTTCCAATCTTCCTCATTCTGTCTTTGTAATGCCCTTTCTTTTCTTAAGTGGTCATTTAAAATGATGGGAACAACACTAATAAAACCCTTCTTGAGCTTAAAGACAGATGTTTTCTCGCTAACATAGTATTTGTTTGCTGTTCAGAGATTGCACCAGCGTAGCTCATCAATGCATTTTTCAAGGTGATGAGAATGAGGAAAGCAACAAAAGAATGCGTTATTCTCTCATCCTTCAAATTACTTTAAAATAGCAGGTAAAGTTTCCATAGAGATCGTGGCTTTACTATACCTACCAGGTGAAACTAGCTAGAAATATACCTTTCTCAATAATAAGAACGTTCAAGACCTTGAGTGAAACCACAGTGAACAAGCAAAACACTCACAGGCATTAAAAAGAAATAACATTTCATCAATTAATGATTCTTACAATAGTGCTCAAACATTACGTTGCAACTTTGAGTGTTTTATATTTTCTCAGATACACTTAAGTTTGAAAAGTTACATGCACTGAAAAAAAAAAGCTTTTCATTTGAAATAATCACTAGAAGAATAATATAAAAAATGGGAATCAGAATTTATTATACCTGCTCTTTCCCATAAAAATATATATGACAAATCAGCAGGTGATGCATCCTTAAACATTTACGACATATATATACTTATGGACTAGCTTTCTCTTGGAGAACTTAACATCAAGTATAGGTTGAGAGGGCAAACAGAAGCAAAAAGATAATCTGTTTTGTACCACACCCAAAAGTTTTCCTACCAAACCATGTACTTTCAGTTTTCTCTTCCTGAGATACATTTGTCCTTCCCCATTTTCTGTCTCTTCTACTGATCTGGGAACTGCTAGAGAGCCTATGGCAAATGGATGCCTCAATTATAAATGGGACTCAGTCATATAATTCAGGTGCACATAAAATCCAAGGCATTAATATTATTTACATAATTATTTATTTCTAAGCAGAGAAAAACTCTTCAGTACTCTGATATAAAATATTCACCAGAGATACAAAAAAAATAAGGATATTAAGGGTTATTGGAAATCACTGTGAGAACAGACAAAATCTGAAATAATCTCCAAGAATCTTCTTCAAAATGTAGAAGACAAACTACGTCTGAATTATGACTGAGTGCTAAATATTCAAATTATATCTAGAGAATTTAATAAGCAGAAAATGAAATAAGTAAGAAAAATGTTTCTGACCGCACACTGAGGGCGGTAAAGCTTCTGACCTCTCTATTTTGGACATGAACATTTGTGAAAACGCAGTAACTGACACTGTGTACATCGCACCACGTGATATTCCAGTTGAACAAAATGAGGAACTATTTAAATATCACTTGCTGACTCATCTGAGTTCTACAAGCTCTTCTCAGAAAGACAAGAAGTTGGAAGACTTTTAAAAAATACAATAAATCTTCTCATCTCTTTAACTATATAACAGAGGACAAAAGCAGACCAAGGAAGCACTTCAGATTAATATTCCTGTACAGCAGAGTCCCAGCAAGATACTCAGCACTACACAAAATTACACGAACCAACAGAGCTTTTGGGCCACATCCCATACTCATCTATGCCTGTGTTAATTCAGGGAAAATACACTAGGAGAAAAAAATGTCTTAAAGAAAAACAGATGCTCATCTCTTGCGCTAATTCATTTAGCCAGATACAGTTGCTATGTCAAGGAGAAGAAAACACATTCACTGATTTTTCTGTGTATATTTTCACTATTATTTATGATTGATTATTCAGCCTGGCAACTAGTTCTGTCATTTTCCTAGAATCTTTTCATAATCACACTGAACACAAGGATTTGATTAAATGAACTCTATTTATGCTCGGTAAAACAAACATGGAAAAGATTTATTTCCTCAAAAAGGGCAATTTCATCCAAAAGAGAATTTAAGTTAAAAAAAAAAAAAAAAAAGATAGTTTAAAAGCAATATCTGCCTTTATCTGGATTTGGTTTTCCTATATTCTATATTCATATTGTTTTGTGTAATACTGTAGAATTACTGGACTATGATCCTTGAAATTTATTGTCAGACAACAATTTGTTGTTATCAAAATAAAATATTTCAGTGTTCCTACATCTGAAATTTAATTTTACAGAATGCATTTTCTTCGAGACAAAAACCTCTCCTCAGATAGAGCTACTAAATACCACAGGGAAAATTAAATCAATTTCCAACTGATACTGAGCTATCAATTAATCCAACATCAAACATTTAAGCATTTTGCCCAGAGATATTAAGGAAAATTTCTTCAAGCTTAGTCACATTTGCCTGCCCTAAAGTTCACCGCCATCTTAAAATAAATTCTTTCTTCCTTTAGCTTCACTTCCATATTCTCTAAATCTCGAAGTAAGAGACAGCTGCTGGCTGACAGGTTGGATTCCTTTACAACGTATGTTGTATAAGAAGACTTTGCTAATTTTAAATTTTCAGAACTGGGGACTATTTTCTTCAGCTACTTACACTGCAGTAACCTGTTGGCAGTTCTGTAGGTTTTCAGTGTTGGCCACATGCTGCTGATGGTGTTGGCCTTAGTATTTTTCAAAGAAGTATTTAAAAAGAAAGTATTTCACTGTGACACATGTTTTATAGCAGTACTTCTAGATCCTCATTTACAGAGAATGATAGTGACTTGGCACATTACCGTCTCAGCTTAACATCAGTTAGATGGAACAGGTTACTAATTATACAATAGCAATTAAGACATAAGGCTTTTCCTGGAGATTAATGGCCAGCCAGCAGGAATTGTGCACAGGGCTTTTAACCCCAGCCAGTCACTCACTGCACTGCAGCACAATCAGATAGCTTTCTTCAAAGGATATAGCTTTCCACAGCGACAAACACAGAACTGCAGAAGTTTTTGTGCTCATCTGCAAGGTATATCCAGTAGCAGACAGCAAAGCTATGAAGTAGTTAAAGGCAGAGTCACACACAAAAATATAAGCCACAACACCTTTTGTCAAATGTGCCAAAGCATAGAAGCTTGCTGCCTTGGCCCTCAGCTTCTTTTCCTATTCACTTTTTTCCTCTACCTTGATCTTCTTTTTCTCTTTAAGCTTAAAATAGCTATCCCTCTTCCCAGAAACATTTTTAAGGCAATCAGACCTGTGGCTCCAGAAGAACCCATCTGGGCTTTCCTGGATGCAGAGGGAAGAGGCAGAAGCTTTCTGACTGGATGAATTACCATGAGGCCATACCAAGAAGAGTCTGGGTTGCTTGCTGCCCTCAGGCCCAATGAGAAAAAGAGTGGTCTTTCAAGCTTAAAAAAAAAAATAAAATAAAAAAAATGAAGGGAAGGTTTCTGAAGGTCCTTCTTAAAGGACTCGCCAGGTAAATTAGTTGGTCAGAAAAAGGAGGCTGTTCTTATCTTCAAATGTTGTTTTCTTGTTGGTGTGAGCTGCTAGAAATCTCTTCGGCATCACAGCTGTCTTACTGGCCAGAAACAAGCAGCTTGCTCAGTCTGAGGCAGAAAATTAAAGCCTGCTGCAGCATTCACACCTGTGCACACAGCCCTTTCCTCTCAGGTGCAGGCATCAGGGTGGCAGAGATTGTTACTGCAAACCTCCTCCCTATCCAAAACTGTCACAGTATGTTATGGTTGCTAGCTCTCCACTCACCTAGCCTAAGAGGTCCCGCCTGCTGAGGAGCAATTGAAGCAAGCTGTGGCTTACTGCACAGCTGCGCTGGCTGCTCAGGCTGCCTTTGCTCTCATTAATCCTGAGAGCTGCAATGGTGAACGTACATTACTGACTTCTATGGGTCATACCTCCCTCCCCTTTAACAGTATTTCTGCCATGGACCATGCTGTTCCCTGACTTGCAGATATTTCTGGAGGCCATCCTGACAACTTTGCTATCACTGCAGTGATGTGCTGTCGCAATAATCAAGCGTAAAGGGAGGAATTCACTTGACCTGCTGCCACACTGCTTCACACTGGGTGGGGTGGAGAAGGGAAAGCTGGGCCTCGAGGACAGGGCTAGGGGAACAGGAGCCATAGGATAAGGGTCTGGAAGCAGGAGAAAGAGTGAGTAAAGGAGAAAGGACTTGAGAGGGATGGGAGAGGCTAGGTGACAATGACAGAAGCTGAAGGAAAGCAGCCTTTGAGCTAAGTCAAAATGGAGGCCTGGTTGTAGGACACAAGACATAGACTAGACTTTAAGATGAAGACCCAGAGAGTCTGGAGAAACTGCCAAAGTCAGAAAAGGGCTATGACACCAAAATCAGTGTCCTGGGAAGAAAAACCCTTGCAAACTCGGACAAGGAGGATAAGACAGTTTGGCAGGGAGAGGAGCTCAAACTAGGAGACAGAAGGCCCAGTGTTAGGGAAAACAGCTGGAAGATTTCCTCCAGATGCCTGGCACAGGGGAGAGAACAACAACTGCCGCAGCCTAAGAAAGACAGTAACAGGGATCCAGGGGACAGCTGCTGAGAACTGGCTCCAGAGGGGCAGCAGAGGCGGAAGCATTATGGCCAGAAGCCAAGGCAGAGGGCAGAAGCCCAGGGAGGAGTGGGAGATGCTGTCCTCATCTGTAGTTCAGCAGAGGCCAGAGCAAGACAGCTGCTGAGGGCGAGGGAGAAGAACCAGGAGGCCTGGGAACATGGGAAATAGCTAAAGTGAGACGGATGAGGTGGCAAAGGCCCAAATGGCAAGGCTCTGGGGGATGAGGGAGAGCACAGGTGCTGTGTAAGAGACAAAAGCCATAGCTAGGGGGAAAGGAGCCAGTTACCATCCCAAAAGAAAAGGGACCAAAAAAAAAAAAAGATTGAGAATATTCCCATTTTAAAAGGCTTTCTGATGCACAATAGGCTTCAGTCAATTGCAATCAGGCAGAAAGGTGGCCAAATTACACCCGTGCATCTATCTGTGTGTCTACACATGGACCAACTTCAGCTGTGAATGAGGGCTGAAACCAGCGGTAGGCAGCATGGCCATAGTGACTTATAAAACTGAAAAGGGAAGAGCTTCCACATTTAGCCTCTTACATGGTAGATACTGCCATGGATACCAGTGTTGCTAAGCATGCTGCTTCCTAGGGAAATCTAAGCTTGTAGAACCACAGGCTTGTTGGATGACTTTAATTTAAGGATAATATCAGTACACCTTTTGGGAAGATTTATAACAGTAACCCAGGCAAGTCTGAAACCTGAAGTAATCCCCCATGCTAGATAGAGCAGAGATGCAAAGACCTCGGGTCAATAATTTGTTTTAATTTCCACAGGGAAATTACTACTATAGATCTGGCTGATAATAAGTATAGCTGAAACTGAAATCACTGAAGCTGCATCTATTTGTCCAGGAGAGAATGTGGACCGCTATTTGCAATGTTATTTATTATTTTCCTTATTTAATACGTGTTTAGTACTCTTCTTTGTATTTTCTGCTCCATACAAGTTCATATATTTTCGTTCATATTTTTACAGTTCTTCTTTCATACTCTTGTTCTCCGGTATATGGATCTCTTTTTTCCTCCCTTCCTTTCATTATATTTTGCATATTTCCACTGAGTTCTGAAATTCATTCTGTCCTTCTGCCACTTTTGTTCTCGGCTACATTTTCATCTTTTTAATATACAATATGAAACTGTGATGAAATAAGATAAACACTAATATGCTTATGTTCAAAATGAAGAAGGATATGGAATTTTCATGTTCATAGTTAAACTATTCTCTTCTTCTCTTTCATTGCCATTTAACATCGCTGACAAACATAACTTTAATACGTGAACATTTTTTTGCCTTCCAGATGTCTTGCACCAAATTTATTTTTCCATAAAAGAGTTCTCCATGAGAATGACTCTCTGATCTCCTACTTAGCTAATTCATCCTTTTGTTCAGTTTTCAAAGGTTATCATCAGCAACAAAAAAGGAGGTACTGAAATTAGAAACCACATTAGAAAGAAAATGCCATTTTGTCTGCCTTCCACCTTTTCAGGTGCTGCAGCCACTTGCCCTATACTCTCAGCACTCCTGGGCTGTCAAAGTTACAACTTACTATCGATGAGTTTCATTTATTGGTTAAACAACTTCTGCCAGCATCCAGAAAATTAATATTGAGAACAGAATATTCAAATCATTGCTCATCATTGTATTCAGTAATTCATTTAGCAGCATTTAGCAAGTCTAGGCAGAGAGCTAATGCTAACCATTATAATTAGAACACAAAAAATCCACATTTATTCTTATGTTCTTTACACTTTTTGATCAACCAATACAATTACATATTAAATCTTCAGCAGAGCCCTAATACATTGTTATTTTCTTAAGTGGCATGTTCATTTAAGACATGATGATATTGAGGTCATGGTTTGATATTTCTGTAGCGTAACAATAGCAGTGCTTATTCACTGTACTCCTCCTTTTACTGCCCTGGTATCTTTCAGCCATTTGCCTAAGCAAGGTTTAGCTCACTGAATGTTCTACTACGACAGAACCAATTTTGAACTAATTTCAGGAAAAAGGGAGTGAGTGTTTGATATATCCTTTTAAGGGCACTTCTGTCTCAAACCCTTCAGTTAGAAAATGTTATGAAATGTTATGAAAGACAGATTGTTAAGTATCTGAGCCAATGCAGCTATAAGAAACAGTAAAGATGGTGAAATATTCTAGATTACTTCTAACAGAACAATTTGTCATTTTTTTCCTAACTACAAACTCACTTAGATACTGTAAATAGCTCTGAGTGTCTCTTTACCATACAACTTTGAAATAAAAACCTGGTTTAATTTCATGCATATACATAACCCTTTTAGAAGCAAGAAATAAGTGATCCTTTGTAGATGAGTAAGAATCAGACCCAAGGTGGCCTGAAGTCTAATGAAAATAAAAACATGCAAATGGTATGTCACTGTTGGGTAACATAATTCAGAGCTCCAGGCTTATGTGTGAAACGGTCAATAAGATTTTTGTTTCTTTAACACCTGCCAAATCCCTGGGACTGTCAAGGCCTGAGCCATTTAGTCACCATATTCCTCATTAAAGTCAGTCAGCTGAAACAACACAGCCATGTTATAGCATAATATAAGTCTAGGTATTATGAGGAAGGGAAATGGAGTATCTATCTTTCACATTCTCGTAGCTACACTGTAAGAAGGCTATCTTTTTTCATGCCAGAAGAATTCATATTTCAATTAAATTATGTGGCCATGACTTAGCTACCGTATGTTAGACAAATCAGATAATTATAGGTATAAAGATCTATTTACTCACAGCTTCACATATTAGTTCCTGATTTGAAAGTTTGGCAATTACATGTAAATTTGTGACACATCTTTATGTATGTTTTGATCAAATCTTGCCTACCAACTGAAATCACAAACACCAAAGGAAATCACTCAAATGTAAGCTTGTTCAGTTGTTAATGGGACCTAGGCAGCACCCCTATTTGTTTCTACCATCAACACAATTGATAAACAAAATATCTTGGCACTGATTTACAAATACACTGACTTAATCTACTTATTGCATAAAGTCAAAATACAAGAAAAATAATTTCAAGACAAACTTATACAGGAAAACTCCTGATTCTGATCATGTTGTGGTGGTGTTTTACCTCTACAAACTACAAGGAATGGAGGTAGAACAGTGTATTGTTTGCTTCGTGCCCACTTAGAAACTTGCAATCTTTAGAAGACAGAGCACTGCAGGCATCCCGATAGTCTGTCTAGCTCCAGAAAAAGATCTCCTCATAAATGTAATGTTGAAATGCAAATATCTTGCATACTACATTGTCATAAGACCACATGCAGTAACAGTCTGTTTTAAAGGATCTCTCCAATGTTCTGCAGCTGGAGCTAGTATGATTTAACTCGAAGCAAAAACAAACAAACAAACAACAACAAAAAAAAAACCAAAGGTTTTTAAAGCTTTCTTTCATTCTTACAAAAAAGAGGTCCCTTCCATGTTTGCATATGTCTGTGTTTGTACATGATATGAGACGCAGTTGCACATGTACAGATAATTTATGCTAAAGACAGTTTTATTTATTTATTTACTCAAGCCCAAGAAGCAGGGCTCTGCAGATAAATCACCCAGCACTACAATATTGGCTCTACAGGAATACAGCTCTCTGTTTCTAAACTAAGATGAGAATTATCTCTGATGAAATCTTTGCTGCAACTGACATGTTTCTGTGGGAGTATTTCATTAAATTCTCAATCATTTTTTAATGATGAAGCATTTCATAAAAAAAAACAAAATCCATTCAGCTTAGCTATGTGCAAGCATATCTTAATAAGCAGGCATAGTGCATTAAGTTTGTGCTTTAACATAAAGGAAACAATGCCTTTGAAAGTCAAATTTCTTCGGTCTCATGCAGTAGTAGGGATCACCTTAAGCTGGTATAAAAGATGTGAATGAGAGAGACATTTTTCTCTGTATTAAACACACTGCTGAATGCTGATTCTTATTTCAGTTTTTATGAGAATCCTTAGTTTTGAAGAAATTCAACAAAGACTTCTTTTCTCTACTAGACTCTTGGACTTGCATCATAGCTACTTCCCTTCAAATTTCCTCTGCTTAAGAAATGACTTGTTTGGCCTGTTTTACACAAAAACTAGCATTAGCTGATGCTGTGGCTTAACCCAGCAGGCAGCTCACACCACACAGCTATTCACTCTCTCCCCCTGCAGCGAGCTGGGCATAAAGAACTGAAAAAAGGTAAAAGTGAGAGTACTCACACATTGTGACAGGGATGACTTAATAATAAAGAGAAACAAACAAACAAACAAACAAACAAAAAAACCCACAAAAGAATAAATAAATAGGTGATGCAGAATGCAATTGCTCATCACCAGCCAAACAACGCCCAGCCTGAGAGCAACAGCAGCCCCAGACCCAGCCAACTCTTCCAGTTTCTTTTTATCCCAGATGGATGTGATCCTGGGCATCCTCATCTAGAGGCTGGCAACCCTCCTCCCATGGCAGGGGGCTGGAACTAGATGACCTTTAAGGTCTTGTTCATGCTTAGCCATTCTATGATTCTATGATTACTGCTCAGTAGGATGCCACACAGTATAGAATTTGGCCAGTCTAGGTCAACTGTCCTAGCTGTGTCCTCTGCCAGTAACTTGTGCACCCCTAGCAACTGGCCGGCAGGGCAACACGAGAAGGTAAAATGTCCGATTCAGTGTAAGCAATGCTAAGCAACAGCTAAACATCCACCTGTTATCAACATTATTCTTATCCTAAACCCAAAACACAGCACTATGCCAACTACTCTGAAGAAAATTGACTCTTCCCAACCAAAAAATAGGATAGATGATCGTAGTCTAACCACATATTTGATAGCTCCAGATCATTATAGCAGTCAAGCAGCAATTTAACAAGTTGCAAATAATTACTACAGGATTACCACTTTTAAAATCTAGGTGAGATCCTTGAAGCTGCACACAACATCAACTTTGTTTCACCTCAGCCAGTTTTACTGGAGAGCTAAGCAATAGTTAAGAAGCGCTGTAACTTTGTTTACATAAATAAGGGTTCATTAAATTGCTGGACTGTATAAAACACTTCTCCCTACAGAGAAAGAGGTTTTAGAATTCAGAGTGTAGAATAGGTTTTAATGTCTCTCTCATACACAGAGTCAACAATGTAATTAAAGGTTAAAGTCAAGAAGATCAAATGTTAAAAGCAGGAATGTGTTCCTTCTCTCCTGAGTTTGCACGCAATGCACTGCCATGCTTCCTTTCTTTGTTAGCTGATGCTGAAGGACCTTGACTATCTTCCTCCTTAATTATCTCAGGTTGGAAACAGATTTAGCCCATGTTTTTATTATGTTTCTCTGCTAGGGGATAGACTGTTCCCTCCATCTTTTGTTGACAAGGAGAAAAAATACAACAAAAGAAAACCCTCCGTTTCCATGGGAAATGCTAGACAAAACACCATTAAAGCCAAGTCCTATCGTTTGGAGCTCTTCGGCTTCCTCTAGTTTCAGCCTCACGTTGGAATTACTTTGCAGCAGAGCTAGGCAACCTGGTTTCCATACTGTCAAATGATGAACAAAAGTCTTTACAGAGGGAAAGGCTATCCCTCCATGAATGCTAATGACAGACAGCGTTTCCAAACCTTCTGTGACGCCATTATATTCTTTATAGACTATAATCGATTTTTATTTCTCACAAACAAGCAATCTGCAATTTATAAGCTACATCATTAGACCTTTTCTCATTGTTTTTATTTTCTTCTCAGTGATGCATAATGTGTTGCCAGTAATGAAAATTGATTAACTTGTTGCTTTTTGCCCTTGATTTTAGACTAATTCTGTTTTACCTCCTTCGCTTTATAAAAGGTAAAAAAAAAAAATAAGCCTGAATTATTTTCTTAACAGTTTAACTGGACCTCTCCATGAAGTAACTGATAAAATGATAAGATAAAAGCAAAACTATAACTAGCTTTTTGGCCATAGGTCCAATTATGAATAGCCTTCAAAATAATTTAGAACAAAATTGCATCTACTTTTATCTGCTGATCTCCATGTGCAATTGCAGGTTCCGGGCTGCTGGGATTTTACAGCAGTCCCAGGCAGCTGTCAATATTGAAGCATTTTCTATCCTGTGAAAAGCTGATGAGGCTTCTCTTCCTACACATTTGAACTCACTTCAAAGAAGAAGAAACAACAGCAGGTGCATTACAAGCAGTGCATTAGAAAACACAGACACGCTGCTTCTGTATGGAATCCAAATTTGGGCACCCAGAATAACTTCTGTAGGTAGCTGAATTTAAACCTTTCCAATACAAACTTGTATTCAGTTGGTTTTTGTTTTTTGTTTTTGTTTTTTCCCCAGCATGACTTAATAAGGTGGCAATTGTATAGCACTGTATTATGGATTTATTTTATGAACTGAATTAACAATTTTGAGCAGGTGATCCTGGGACTATGCTGTTCCATTTGTGTCGTTTGTGTCACTCTCTAGGCATATTTATAAGAAACTGTATCATATATACTTAATGAAGTGTATTCCATTAAGTAGCATTACAGCACACCACCACATTAAAGCCATCTAAATCCCACCTTAGGAGAGAGCAACAAAAAGAAGTTAAATGAAATTACTCCTTAATGCAGAGTTTACCTGTTCATACACAGCTTCAAAGCCTTCACTGTGAGTGAGAAAGAAATCATTACTGTGAGCAGCCAAAGGCCAGAGACATTGGTCTGAAGGAGAAAAGAGTCCAAAAATAGGCAAAGAACAAACAATGCAACCAAAGAAGAGTAAACTCCTCGAACAGCAAGCCCTTCAGACAGATCGGTACAGAAAATATGGGCTGGGGGCAGCGCCGGGATTGCTGAAATGAGGAAGCCCACACCACTAAATACTGGAAAGGACCACCATGCAGGAACAGAGATGGCAAAGGAACTATTCATAAGGAACACCAATGGGAAGAAACAGCAGTAAGGGGATTAGCAGAGCACTCAAGTTGATTGTAAAGGAATGAAAGATTTCCTATAAACCCTTCAACACTGTAAAAGCCATCTGCAGTAATATAGGCCATCTGAAACCAATTATTATTACTACATATATTTCCTTATCTTTATCACTGTGTTAAATATCATTCACTGAGGAATATGAGTAAGTCTGATTTAGTATAAGAATGAAATGTCTGAGGGAGGAAATTTTAGTGCAGTGTGGTTCAACATCAGAAAAGAATCAGCAATGCAAATCAGACAATGTGATAACCAGGGAATGCTAAGAGGAAGCTGCTTAAGAACTTCAGACATCTTGTCATTCTTAGAAAATTAGATCAACAGAAGATGAGCATTATATTCATTAAAAAAAAAAAAAAAAAAAAAAAAAGGAATAGCAGATAGTAACAGGTACGTCTTCCTAAACTGGAATGGTAGATGAAGTAAAAGAGGAGAATATACTGCTTTGTACTGACATGAACACAGCTGACAGACACAGAGATGTTAACAGCAGATTTAGTGCTGAACAGAAGATTGCAAGGCATTTTTTGGCATGCAATTGTGAGCATAGTCAACAGGAAGTGTACAGTTATAGTCCAGCCATAGAGTTAGCAACATATTTCAAGAAGTGTTTTAAGTGATCCAACGGCCATTAGTAATGCTGTAATGGAACACTAATTAATCTCGTATCCTAGAGCATGAAATCTGGGGCAGATAAAATCCAACTCTGTTCACTAGATTAGCAGAAATTGACACAGTAACATTGGTCCTTCATTACGTAAAGAAACTGGTATAACAAAAAGCCTTTCAAAATGTTGTTATTCTGTTTGATCATGGTTATACAGGTCCACCTTTCACATCATACAGGGACAAAACTTTGTTTTTGTAATTGTTTTGTGGTATTATAGATTGAAATGAATGCAAATGCCTTTTTTTATGGTGGAGACTATCCTGATACAAATATCTCTTTAGTTGCTCAGATCTATTCATCTGGAAATCTGAACCATTCTCTTTGGAGAAACAAGGGTTGAGAAAATTGAAGGTTATTGGATATGCCCCTTTTATGCTGCTTTGCTTAATTCCTAGTCAAAGAGAAAAAAAATAAGAGAGGATGTAAAACTGAGTAAGAGGAGGACAAACAAAGAAAAGGAGAAAATTAACATGGAGTGCATAGCTATGAAAAGAGACAAAACTAAATTAAACCAGTGGGAGGAGCCCTTTGTTTTGCTTTAGACAAATAAGCATAAAGTACAATGATTCAGAGATTAAGTTTCAAGATATCCTTTAAGAATGTTTTACCCTATAAGCCAGCCTCTCCAAGATCAGACATATTCAGTGCTACTGTCAAATTCTGACATTTGCATTGCAGTCAATTATTAGTTTTTGGTCACTCCATAAACAAAATGTGAAAGCACCTGTTCTGAGTAAAACTGTGTTATAGTCCAAATACATCCTGCTGGTTTACTACTATTTATTTTCACATCCTCCAGACTGGCCATATGGCTAGTTCATTTGGTAATTTCTCCAGGAATGACTACCCATTGAAATGGACACTTTGATGGTCTTACCCCTTGGACAACTTGTATTACATTTCCAGCAATGTCATCTTTTACAGAAGCGTAAATGCAATTTTTCAGCTTCAAAGAGGACACTGGAGTTGTAGATTCCTTTTCTTTGGATTCTCTATTGAGTTGTCACCACTGAGCTGAAAATACCTGCTTTACTTTGTCACTGAGAAGTCCGGTGTACCTCCACAAGAAAATGTAGATCTTTCTAACTTTTTTTTTTATTTCATAGAGTTTTCATAAGTGCTTATATAACTTTTTATCTCTTCATAGTGCAAACATCATATTCACTGAGAAATCACTGAATGGTTAAGTTTGGACACGACCTCTGGAGGGGTCACCTGGTCCAGTCCCCACTCAAGCAGGAACACTTGGAGCACACTGCTAGAAACTGGGCATCAGTGCTCTACCAAAACAAGTTCTTAACTAAATTTCACGAGTATTGTAAAAGAATCTTCCTTTGGCTGTTCTTTACTACTTATCATTTGTAATTTTTTTTTTAAATTATGTGTTATTCTTGAATATGTTCTCTTGCTAAAATAAAGTATAAATTGCTAGCTTAAGAACTCTTTTCTTTTTCTTTTTTTTTTTCTGCTGAAAATCATAATGCAGCTGCCTCTGCAAATTATTTGTTTGTTAGGGTATTAAAAAAGCATTCTTTAAATTTAATGGAGCCTTGCAGAATTTTTTATTCTGTTTCTATAACATTAACAAAAATTTATTCTCGAAAAAAAATGAACACTTTGCTTCTTCAAACCAAACACCCTGGCTTGGCATAAAAAATTGTTTGTTCCAGAACACTTCTATAAACAAAATACAGAGAAATAATATTCCTTCATGAAAGAACCATTAAGACAGCTTTAAAGCATTATAGATCACAAGAGGTAAAAATGATAACAAACTGATTTTATCTTTATTTGATCCAAGAGAGCCCTAGCACATCAGAACAGGTGCAAAATCGGGCCTTCAAGAAAAATCCCCTTTTCCCCCTTACACCTTGATTTCGATACACAAATCTTCGCATTTTATGACATTTTGTGAATGCTTTCTGCCAGAAAGCTCCAAAATCCTCCATGCATTATCATCAACAAGTATCATCAAAGTGCAGTATGCCTAAAAATAATATTTTTATCAGTGGGCATTGATCCCCTGAGAATACAATCTTGTATGCATTTTATTAGGTTTTCTGTTCATTTCCAAAAGCCATCTTTACTTTTGCTTGCAAAGGAGATAAAATTAAGAGTCTTTTGATGATACATTTCTTAAAGACACCTTCATAAACACATAAAGTCTTATTTGGGGATATATTATTCTTGTTAACAAGTCTTGTTGCTGTGCTATGCCATTAGAACTAAATGACATACCACACCCAAAGACAGTATCTCGAAGAGCTATAAGAAAAATAAGCTTACAAAGAACATATCTGAGAACGACAGGAACTTTTCTGCCCTCAGAGATATCTGGAATAACATAAATTACAAACATTTATTATTCTTACTCCAACGTTTGTATCTCAAGCGTAATATTGTATAATCTGTAAGGTCTAGAATCATAAGCAAGACGCACTTCTGTTCTAATTGGTGTTGTTAGAAACAGAGCAAAGTATTCCTTGAAATCTCAGATGTTACGACACAAAACAAGGAATCAGAAGACAGCAAACACTATTAACCTTATTTTATGGAAGAAAAACTATGAGATTAAATACTTGATATAAGGAACTCATAATAGAATTTTGAAAATAAAATAGCAATACCAAATCCCATTTCCAGTACTCAACTACTTTTTAGTCGTCTTTCCTTTCTTTTTTTTTTTTGGTCCATTCCGTGCTTCTAGATGACTACCTCTCATCTGATGTAATCATTTCTAAAGAATCCATTTTTTAAAGAATAAATAACATCTAGGTGTAAGCTAAAAAAAAAAAAAAAGTGTTTCTTTCGTAGTAACTTTTTCTTAACTACAATTAATTCCGCAAAAAGCAAAACCCACTTGCAAAGCTCACGAACCAAGGGTTGCTATCAAACAAATAAACTGACTGTATGAGCTGTATGGGAACTGCTGAATCACAGCCTGAACCCCTCATTAACCACCTGAGGTGAGCAATAAGTCAGCCTTGGGAGTACAGGTGAAGGAATTCTCCTACGCTACTAGAAGGGGGTGGAGGCCGGCTCCACCTCTCCTAGACCCCATTTAAGAGCTGACTACCACTGGGGATAGATCTCTTTTGGAGATTGCTCCTCATGGAGACTTTCAGCAGGCCCAGGATAAGGGTAAGCTCTATCCATTCTTTTCTAACATAATAGCTTGCTTACCCTAACTCTTTTGTATATTTCCTAATTATAACATTGGTACATTCACTGATGATACATGATAAGGAAATCCAACATTTCAGAGCTTGCAGCTGGTCATATATCAAATAAAATACAGTTCTTACAAAGCACGCATGAGCATCCTGCATTAAGAAGGATGACTCATGTTGAGACTGTTGTATACCCCTTAAAGCTAGGGGGACAATACACACCAAACTCATTAACCAATGATTTGCTTTGCCTGATATACTACTGTGACATCTAATAATATTTCCAATATTTAAGCTACTTTCTTCCCCTGACATCATCTATTTGGTTACCAGTTGTTTACTTAAACATTACTGCTAGACTATTATTTTATTGTCATCTGTCCAGGCTTTGTTTTACATAAAGTCAGAAAGAACATAACCTCATATTGAAACTAAACTGAAATGAAGCCAAAAGCAAAACAACTATCAAAAGCACATATTTCTCACATCTATGAAAACTGTAGTCCTGAAAGGTTCTATGAGATTTCATTTGTAAGTGATGCCACTGACTCAGAAATAATGAAGGCCCAGTTCTCAAATTTAGTTAAAAACTGCTTGATAGTTATTAAGATATAGTATAAATATTAGGCTTATTTGGCACCGGATTTTACCTTATTTGTCTTTGAAAACAGACTCCTTTAAAACATATTTCCAAATCACTGAAGGTTTTCCAAATGTTTCCAATAAGTTCCCTAAGAAATTCTTCTGGCAAGAATACTGACAATCCATACTGTTTGCAGGGATGAAACAGAGTGATATAGATAGAAATTCCAAGATACTCAAACAAAAGTCCTTTCACTTGCCCCATTCTGATGTAGCTGAGCAGGAGAGCTTGGTTCCCCCTATGCTACTGCATGTTGGCTCTCAAAATATTCCTCTCCATTTGCTTATTCAAATCAACTGGCATAACTGCACTGAGTAACTGCTTTATCCAAATGCTGTGGATTTAACAACATCCTTCCAAAAAACTATTTCTCTTTACTCAAACCGCTGTAGCAAGACCAAGCTAGAGCACAATTCCATGTACATGGATCTGGGCACATCTGAGAGAGAACCTCAGGTGTAGTGGCTGTACTGTTTTCTCCTCTTAGCTGCACCCAGAACATGAAGCTTCGTTTGCTGTTTTACAAGTGACTGGAA
The DNA here is from genome assembly GCA_030625065.1 of Alectoris magna. Taxonomy (NCBI): domain Eukaryota; kingdom Metazoa; phylum Chordata; class Aves; order Galliformes; family Phasianidae; genus Alectoris; species Alectoris magna. The sequence goes on from CM060562.1 coordinate 12,246,361, forward strand.
ATTCTTGTGATAAAATAAGAATTGCATTAATTTAAAAAGTACTGAGAAATAGCTCTTACGAAGCTTACCAATGTGAACTCTAGAGATGGTGTTAATAGTGTTAATACACTATGCATATACTATATGTATATAAATATTAGGTTAATAGTGGTTAATACACTATAAAATAAAGATGCCTCTGGTTGATAAGTAAACCAATGCTTTAAAAATAACTTCTCCCTTTTTTTCATTCTTTCTTTTTTTTTTTTTTTTTTTCAAATTTGGGAGCTATTACAAATGTGTGTTTAGGACAGGTTGTTTTCTAGAATTTTAGTAAACAGATTTTTTTGTCAGTTTATGAAATGCATTAATGTTGTAATTAACAGGATGCTTAATTAACAGAAGCTGATATTTTGAGAAGCCTGGTAGGTGTGAGCAGCAGTGTAAATGATGGTCAGAATATCAGCACATTTAATTTGTCTTTGTGTAGAATCTCACATGTTTCAAAAGGAAAAAAAGTGAAGTTTGCAGAGGAGTAATCCTGAGCTGGGGACACATTTTAAGTGGCAGTATAATCAGAGTGCATTATGTTACATTCCCTTTACTGTTTAGCCAACAGCAGCCTTTAGGGACTTTATATCAGACTGAAGTGGACTGGTACTATCTTCCGAAGAATTTAAGCTTTTCTAAAGAAATAATGCTGCAATAGTTTCCCAGAAAATGTAAGAAAGGTTTGGGAAAGGAAACGTACTACACTTGAGCAAAAACTATGTGCATAGACACATTTAAATTTAAACTCATCATTCAGAAAACACCAGATCAGATGTGTCTGGTAAGATCACATAATAGGAATAACATTTACAATACACGGAAGTATAAATAGCAGTCTCAGATTCTACAAATGTAAGTACTTTAATTGATCAGGCTATGATTCAGCAGTATAGCTATTGTCTGATTATTCTTAAATTATTTTCTCCAAGTTTGTTGGTTTGTTTTTTTTTTTTGACAACTGTATTTCTTTTTTTTAAACATATCCTCTCTGTTCATTCTCAATAGCACAGTTCCATTTAACTCTATGGAAATAAAAGGGTTTAATGTCCCTTAAAATCTCATTAGGTGATTAAATATCTTGAGGTAAGATATAGAATAATCATATGCCTGCAAATGGTTTTATTTTATTATTAAAATAAGTATGCTAATCTATGCCGTGTTTGTGTACAAATGAATTTATAATATGGATCAAAGGAAAAGAAAATCATACAAATAATCCAACCAAATATACTAGAACTACGTGAATGGAGTTGATCATAAATGTACTGGGAATACGAATGTGATTTTACCCTGTCTTCAGCCTCTCCTGCTTGGGTTTTTTTTATTTGCATGCTTCACAGTCAAATAGTACAAGGCAGTAGTTAAAATATAAATCAAAATGTATTTTTTTAATCTCCGTATTTTTTTACTACACAAAGAAATAGAGAAACAGCTACTTTTAAGTATAGGAAGCAACAATCTCGAAATAAGGACAAAAAGGTGCCTTCAAGGTTCCTGGAACATCAATAAATGCAGCTCCTACAAAGACAGAAATATCCTAAAAATAAAGGTTGGGCAAGTCAAACAGTAGCACTGTATTTTTGGCTCTTACGTATCTAATACTACTCCTTCAGATGAAATTTCTCTATAATGACCTTAAGAAATATTTTTAAGCAAAGGTGTTTTGATGGTACCATTGAACAAGCACATGTGCAAATATTATTAAGCAATCAGATGGGTCTCTCGAAAGTTAATTCAGCCAGTTCCTTCAGATAATCTGAAATGTACTGATATATTTCTACGTAGCTTACTTTTTCTTAATTTCTTTCTTTATAAACTTCATAGAGATCAGTTACATTCATTAAAGTAAAATCAGAGGAAGCCGGTGTGGTAAGGAAATCCTCCATTTATTCAATTAAAAATATATTTCATTTAGTCACTTAAAAAAAAAAAACCTCAAATAGCTCAGCTGAAAGTCTGACATTTGTGTTAGCAGTAGTAAACTCCCAAGGTAACTTTTAAGTAAGCTCCACTTCTGCTCTGATTCCTTTTGACTTTAGTCATATTTTGAAGCAGAAAAATATAAAGCACTTGGGGAGGAGTGACTTGACTTTCAGGGTTAAGCCTTTCTGCCAAACCTCTGAAAACCTGCCAGAATCTGTTCCAGCCGTAGACTTCCTTGAAAAATCTGTACAGTGCCAGTGGAAATGCCTTGGATTTTATCAGAAAGCTCCAGAAAGATAGTTTGGACTGTGGTTGTGTAGCCTGACTTGGAAGGGAACACCAGGTCAGGCTTATGTGAAACTCCGAATCACTGCTGCCTGTGCTACGTACAGCCACACAGTTTTGGGGCAGGGAAAGCATGAATCCTTCAGCAACCTCCCTGCCGAGAGCAGGTTCTATGGAAAGAACACTTCCTGACTGAAGAGCAGGAAACTCAGTGTTTGGGGTTGGGGGGTAAGAGTGGGGGGGTAGTAGTTTCAAAAACCCATAAACAACATTATGTGCTATTTTACTACCTTTAAAAAAAAAAAAAAATGCTTTCTTGGTTGCACAGTCAAAAATAGCAGCTCTGAGACATAAGGCTTCTTACATAATGTAGATTCATCCACTTTAGTCATACGTGTTATGATATAGCCTTTAATTACACAGTATAATGCAGCTGTCTCCAGAGGGTCCATAAAACTTCTGCACACAAAAGAGGTCTGTTGTTAGCAATCTGCAATGACTGAGTAATGAAGAAAGCGGCTGTCCCTATGAGCTGTACACCTGCCCCTGCATTACAACAGTCCTTACTAACAAAGTGCATGATGTACCATGTACCAGAGAGAAGCAAAATGCTGCCTTGAAGAAATACGCTCTAACCCCTTCTCCCCTAAAAAATCCTATGTGATTTTGGCCTGGTTTCTAAAGCTGGGCATTGTTTGGGTGGTCATTCTTTATGCTGTTCAGGACATTTGCATTTCTGGGAGCTTGCCTTGCTGCATATCCCAGAATACGCACTGCTGATCCCTCAGAGCTCTAATCTGAAGTCAACAGAAGCTACACTGTGATGTTACAGTAAATATATCATGTATATAATTTTATATGTGAAGTACATGGAAAAACATAAGATTGTGCTCTCAATATTAGTGAATGCTTTTACCTGTGGTCTCTTTTGCCTCAGTTCTCCTCCACAACTGGGATAACTGCATGTGTCATCTTACATGCATATTGTATAATTTTTAATATTTGCACAGCTGCTCAGCCATTGTAATTATGAGAACCTTAGAAAAGCCCAGGGAAAAATTAATAACTTCTCTTTGGAGCTGGTTTGAATATGGACAATAAGTAAGGCTCAGGGCTACACACTGAAGAGCAAGGAGAAAACAAAATATTGAAGAACTTATTATCCAGACTATGCTCTGAATGAAGCAGAAGGCTCAAGAAAACAGTGGTTTACAGTCATATAATTAAAGACTTTCATAATGGGTACCCAGAAAGGGATGGAATTAAAACCATAGAGTATCCTTTGTCCTAATAGTCCATAGCTATAGTCTGAGTGCTTTACTTCTGAAATTTATTAATTTTCTCAGAGCGCAGATTTTTGAGGGTAGTATGTTTCTACATTGATAGACTGATACTGATGACTCATGCTGATTAAAGAAGCAAGCCACGTGTGCCGAACTATGCCTTGAAAACCTGTGCATAAACAGTTATCTAAGAACAATGAAAGGATTGTGAAGATTGATTCAGATGTATGGATGAAAAAACACATTCCAGTCTAATATCAAAGGGCAAGAATCTTAATATAAAATGGGTAGCAGGGCTATCATATAAAGTATTTTTTGCCAGTAATTCATAATTTTATAATGGAAAATTGCTTTACCAAATTCCTATGCTTTCTATATTTGCACAGGTATAATAAAGAGTGGAATAAGGATTTGTGGTTAACATATAGGTATGCAAAACATGCAAGCAAAGCAATCTCTAAAAAGATCAAAAGTAATATTACACAGTAGGGGGCGAAGTAAAACCTGCTTGTTTCTTGAGATTTTAGAATGTTTCAGTATTACAACAATTGAAGGAAATTTTTTTAGCCAGAGGAATTTCTGATGTTAACTTTACTTTACAGTGGTGTAATGTGTTAACCAATCCTGATTCTTTCCAACAAGAAAGAAGTACCTGGGTGAATTACTTTATGCAACTGACTGAGAGATCCTACTGAATACCATAAAGCTAAGAAATTAAAATATTTCAAAAATGCTGTCCATAATGTATATGATTTATAATTATTTTTCACTTCCAAGTCTCATTAGTTAATTAATTCCCTTAGTACCGTGCATTCTCTAGACAATCAAAAACCTAATTTAAGTCACTGAGAGCTCAGGCTGGTCAAGGACCAAGTTTCCAAGAGATAATTATGTACAGTTTTTCAAATTTCCAAAGAGTAAGCTGACAAAGAGCAAAGCTGAATAACATCAAAACCTGTCACCTTATATATTTAGACTATCCAAGCACTAATGAGTCCACATTAAAATGCAACATCAAAATAACTAAATGTTAGTAAGTTCTCAGAGACATGCCTTTTGATTTAGATGTAACTATGACAATACAGCATCAGTAACTGCTTTTTGTTACTTCTTCATGCAAATGTGTGTAAAATTGGGAGATAAATCTCACCCTTAAACACTTGCAAGAAAAAAAAAGATGAAAGCCACTACCCACTGAAGGGATCTTTGCTTCTGAACTCCTGCAGTACCATCAGCTTACACTTTCTACTTCCAAGAGATAGGTTACTGTTTCTCACAAAGGGTAAAAAAAGGAAGGAAAGTTTGTCTGCTTGCATTACTGTGCATGCTTCTGTTGTTTAAGATTTACAAGATTTACAAAATTCACCAGCAGGACTCACATATCACAACCAGTAACACATGAGTGAATAACAAACCTTTGTTTAATCAGTTCCTTTTAATGATACAAGTACTCATAATGTGCAAGAAAATGTCTATTTATTTAAAGACTCCAATGATATTTAAAATAAAATAGGTGATGATAAGGAACTAGATAAAACCTCTGAACCTTATTTTTCCAATATTGCAAATGTGATTGCCAGTGGATTTACATAATAATAGGTCAAAATTCTATTACGTTAACCTTTTTCTTTTGTCACTGGAACTTTCTTTGTTACAAAAATCTGAATAAGAAATACCGAAAACTTATTTTTCTCATAAATAATTGAGCTGAGGAACGTTGTTGGTGGTGGTTGCTTTTAATTTTGAGTTTCAAAATTTGTACAAGGAAAACAAAATTTAACAGTGCTGTACTTCATAAGTGTACAACTTGTGAGGGCAGACACAATAGCAAAAATGCTATACAGATAAAGGCAGAAGTTCACAGCTGTGCAAACAGCTTTCATCCTAGCCTGTTCTCCAAATATTTGAAGTAGAGTGACAAAAAAAAAACAACAGAAATACGTGAAAACTACTACAACTGCAGGTGTTTTCCTCATAACATTTATATCAGTAATGATTTATGCGTGAATATAAGATCTGCACTCAGAATTCTTCAGAAAACTTTTAACAAAACATGGCAGATCATCTTTTGTTCAGTGTTGAAGACAGTTCACAATTTATCTCTGAAAAACAGCATGTTCTATAAAGAACATGGTTTTTGCCACATGACGATATTTCAGAATTATTTTTTTGCAGTAAGAAACCCAGAAAGCAAACTTCAGAAAGAATCAGCTCCTGTAAAGTTCAGTAATGTCTATCTGAGGAGTACATGGGAGGAGGGCACTAATCAGTTCTTACAAAATCCATTTACAAATCTTCCTTATATCTCCCCACGGTTATCTTGAAATTGAAGTGACATACAGCCAGTGGTTTTTATCATCCACTTTCACATGTATTTCCTACAACGAGGAAACATGGAAGAAAACAGCAAATTAAATAAACAAAGCTGGTAATCTCAATGTCAGCATCAACTCTCCTGAAAACTTCTTCCTAAGAAATTCCACTGCTTTTCTAGGAGATGATCTATGAGAAGCATCAGTTCACCCTATTACAGATACCTGAAAATCATTGGACTTAGCATCCTCTTGTGTCCAGACCTTCCATGTTAAGCATCTGATTTTAGAAATGTAATTTAGTCACTGTGTAACAATCAGCAGAACCTAAACATATTTTAGAACATTTTAAGACTTTTTTTCTTATAACTGCAATTTGGAATCAGGACCGAGTACATCTTTCCTGAAAGAATTACAGAGGATTTTTTATTAGCATTGGGGTCTGATTCTTACTTTTTTTTTTAATAATTTTATCATCACAAGATTGTAATTGACCCCAAAGCAAAGTGCTATTCATTACAGCTGTCCTCTAGATGCCCACTGTACAAATGCTGATGTGTGCCTGAACATTTCTACTGCCACCTTTGAGAACTGGATAAGAAGAATCAGGAAAAGCTCCTAAAGAAAATTACAGTATTGAGATACAGTCTTCACTCCGTGTCTTGTTGCTAAGTCTGTGATTTTCTACATGCTTCTTAAAAAGAAAGTACACATAATTTATAAGGAATACATATAATCTTACTCAGGGAGTCTTTTCTTATTTGAAATACCTCCTTTGACAGAATGTCTTTTTTTATGTCTCTTCTTAAAAATAAACAGCGTAGAAAGGAAAGATTACCATGAAGGTCATTCTGTATCAGAAATGAAGATATATTTTGGAAACTTTCAAACTCTGATATGCAACTCCACTGACACAGTGCAATGTCAGTGACCCCCATAATGACTGTAATCATTCCCTTAATTACAAAAAGACATCGCTGTGGGAAGAATCAGTTCAGTTTCTCTGCCTTTGAGCGATACAAAGCCTTTCCTCTAAACAGAACCATCACGAAGTCAGATTTTTTCATTTGAAGGCCTTGTATATCACACCACAGGCTAAAAGCAATCTGTAACTTGCACATCTACATAGCACTGTTGGTACTTAACACCTACGTAGGCAGAATACACTGCTTCACTCTTTGCAGTGGCAGCAACTGAAAAAGTGATTCTGGTGAATACTCTTCACACTTTTTTTTTTTGTAAAACAGGTTTTGCCACAAATTACATCGTCCCTTAAATATAAAATGAAATCAGTCACGTAACCTTTATAGCATTGTTCATAGTCACACATGAAATTTATTAAATGATAACAACGATGACGACAACAATGATGATAGAGACAAATATCCAAACTTATGAAGTCTTTTCTCTATATTCTCAAATGAATACTGCAGTTGGAATCTGCATGTTATTTAATTTGCCCTCGATCTTCTGCGTTATCATATTCCCTCTTGAACAATGAGTTCATAATCAGCAGGTTATTAGGTTTGCCCTAATTCAAAGCTTATGTCAATGGGGCTTCAAATTGGTTCCAATGGAAAATGAAAACAGAAGCCATTTCTTTCAGCTGTCTATAAGGCACCAAATCTGCTGCTTACCAGGACCCAGAGAAATCGTTCCAAATTCATAAACAATTACTTAAAATTACAGAAATCTAAAATCCTATCATACAATTCTGCTCGCAAAGAAAGCTTCCATCAGTCCCCTCTGCCTCTTATTTCTCAAAGAGTTCAAACAAAGCATGAGAGGGGTCACCTCCTGCCTTCATCCCTAAATTTCTCATTGGAAACAAAAGAGAATGAAACATTGAAAATGATATAATCATTGTCTGAGAACCACAATTTCCCACTATCCTCAGCTATTGAATCTTGGATTCATTTACTATAATAAGGATAATTTCTCTACAGATGTCATAATATTGTAAAGGATAAGAACTGTTACAACCATGAGAAGAGCTGAGTTGTCAAGGGAAAAGTAGTCAGCAATTGACAAGCTGCCTCATTTCCAATATCAAGTCAGAAAAATGGAAAGCACCTCACTTCAGACCAGTTGCGAACAAGGAAAAAATTGCTATTCTGAGTACTCAGCTGTGGACAGACAGATGATAGATATACAGTAAAAACAGTGGCAACTTAAAAGACATCTGATAAGTATCGTTTCTGTAGACTCAAAAGGTTGCCCATTGGTACATGGAGCTTCAAGTCTTGACTTCCCTTCATAAATCCCGAATAGAAATTCTGATTTTTTTATAAGATCTCAACTTCCAGGAAGAAAATCCTACCAACAACAACAAAAAAAATCCTGTACAGGGCATCAGTAATTTTGCCCGAGAGACAAAAAGACAAAGAAAAAATAAAAATAAACAAAAAAACTCCACAACTGGAGAAGTGGTGCAAACTGGCTAAGGTCACAAAGATGGCAGCATCAAACTCATGTGCTTTTTCCTTCTTCATTCATGAGCCAATGTGGGTATTTTAAGCATTGAAGTGCTCCTTGGTTCTACTAAGTACACCAAAATCCAGGAGAATGGTTGCAATGATTGCTTACATGAACCCACCACACACATCTATTTTTTAGTTTGGCAGATGAGAATCTGAGCTCTTGAAGGACTAACTGCATATATGATAATATAATCCAGGTTAGTAAAGAGCCCATGATACTCTTAGGATCGCCTCAGTACAGAAGAACAGTCAGCAGAGAAAGTTATCATCTTTGCAGAAAAAAACGAAATGATTTTGTAAATATTCTACCCTGGTCAGGGTAGAATAACATAAAGGCATCAGAGGGACAGTGCACTTTGCTAGTCAGTTCTATACACCACAACACTAACGGAACAGCTAAATGCATGTTTGTTACAAATCACTGCCTGAAAGAAGTTAACTGTGGTCTTTGCAATGTACTCGCCATGTAAAACAAGGTACACAACACCTCAGAATGCCCTTCACTGTTCTATAAAATCACATGGTCATGAAGGTATACAATTTCAACATCAGTACAATAAACCAGACAAAGCATTTTTGCAGAAGCTGCTATGTTTCATGCTTTCTGAAGTAACACCAAGCATTCTGGAAGAGAAGGTGCTGTACTAATTCCATCAAGAGATGGATTAACTGTTTTATTTTAAATTACCAGCTAGCTTTGATATATTTATTAAAAGAAACATAAAACACCAAAGCTGTATGTATTAAAGTTAGTCTCTACATCAAGCTATTTCTACCAGGAACTCATTTTACTTGCCAGTCTGCCTACCCATTCCCATCTATCAGCTCTATAATGATGAGCAGATAAAATTTTATGTTCTGTAATCCGAATGTTTTCCCACAACTCCTTGGCTAGCATCTATGGCTAAAAGACTCTAGGGCATCAATGCACAGCTAAGAAAAGATCAAGTGCATTTGGTCTGAAATGCCCACAAGCCTTGAAATGTCATTACATTAGAACATAGATAATTTTGTTAAATATTTTTTAAAATTCAGAATGAATACAACCAATGTGACACAATGATGTCCTATGTTTCTAGATGTAAATTCTTCTTGTATATTAGCATTCTACAATTTGCAGTATAAACTCGAAACTTACATGAGCCCTGTGTCTCAATTAGGCACAAAGGGAAACAACATCCTCACTGTAAAAAAAAAAAATACTATTGATCTGGAGAACGAAGATGTATGCTATATAAAATAAGTGGTCTTTTGGAAACATTTCAATATCAGCAGTTTGAAAGGATTAGCCATATTCAACAAGTCACTTTCTTAGAAGATAAAACAGACTGCCAACTCCTAATTAGCAGTGACACAGGATTTAAATTGCTGTGATTTTACACAAGGCAGATATTGAAATCAATATCACATAATGCCAAATTCTGACAAACAAAACAATATATCAAACTGCATTAAAAAAAAAAAAAATGCAAAATCTTCATTATGCAGACATAAGCATGATGCATACAACTAAACACAAAGGGCACAGATTTAATATAGTTTTGAGCTTTGGAATTATTTGTCTATCATCTGCCCTCAGGATTCTAGGTGGATCATAAATAAATAAATAAATAAAGGCCACAATTTAAAACCAAATGAAATAAAATTTAAACATTTTAGCTAAATTAATCATCAGAATTTTAGTGTAATATCTAGTGGACTTCTATTTCTCCTCCTAAGTCGGTATTGCCATCCTAGCTATTGGCACTGACAAGAAATTTAGCATACAGATCATGTAATAGGGATGCGAGTTGTAGATAAAGATTCTAAAGGATAAATACAAAGTTTTGCTCACAGTATTTATTATTCCATAACATATTTAGCTAACTATTCAAGAAGGACAAAGACCATGATGACTACTCTTAAGACTACGTATGATGAGTTCAACAGTATCACTTTGAGCTCAAACATCTATCTCAAAAAATATAATTCATGCCCAAAGATGTTTATATGTTTTATTCAATACATAAGGGAATTGAATGAATTATAACATGGAAATTTTCAAAAAGATACGAACATCAGATGACTTTTTTAAAAGTTAACATGAAGAAGCAAATATGCACAACAAAGACTGATGTAATATATTCAGAACCCAAACAAACAAATCTAAATGCTGGCTAGCCTGAGACATCTGGAATTTACTCCCTTAAAAAAAAGAAAAACCCTTTCACAGTTCAAACCATAGCTGGCATCAAGTTCTGAATATCTGACAAGGAAGAGTATCTCTTACAGTGAACAGCTGCATGAACAGTCCTCATTTTTTCCACAAAACAGAAACTCAGCAGGACAGTTAAAATAAACCATGCTCTAAACAAGAACACTTTGGATCCACAGAGTAATTGTTTCTATGACAACCTAATATTGAGGCAAGTAGTCCAGCTACATTTTAGAAAGATAAATCACCCCACATGTAATTTTCTTGAAACAGTCACAGATACAGAACCACAGAAGGTCATGAATTGACAAGAAGCTGGGTTTAGTGAGAAACATCACCCAGAGCAAAGCGTGTAACATGGTTTTCATTGCCTCCTCCAGAGGCATCTGTCTATTTTCTCAGACAGGATACTGGGCTATATTATTTTAATAACCAAATGAAGATGAAAAGAAAAATTATAAGTTCTATCTAAAGTCAGAAGGTCAATATTTTATTAATGTAATATTTGTTTTTTTTTCTGATATTTAAACATAAGAAACAAAATGGAATAAAAAATACTGGTAGGAGACGTATTCTCCTTACCTTCTAGGACTCTGACTCAATTCACTAATTTAATTCTTAAAATCAGTCTTCTTAACAAACAGTTATTTTAGCAAAATCACGCCATATCAATTTGATTTTTCTCATGGAATAATATAATTTTCACTGAGAAGATTGTGGTGTATGTCAAAGAATTTATCAGAAAATTGATGTGGCAATTGGGGTTTATTTTAATGCTAGTCTTATTTCTAACAAAATTTATCATAATATTATGTATTTTTCCTTCTGCTGAGTCGCTATTACATGAAATAATACTCCCTTGCCTGTTTCAGTACTAGAGATTTTCTCTTTTAGAAGCCTCTTGTACTGTCTTTATCTATAAGCACTCAGCCCAGCCAACAACAGTACTGCTACACATCATATTTTTCTCTGCTGTAGACAGCACGCCCTTAATATTCAAGTAGGACTCCAGTCCTTATTCTATGACTCATGTGAAATCTCCCACTGATGAGAGTTTAGATACTACTGGAACTAAGAACATGACTGAATGCAAGACAACCAATATTTTCCTAGATTTCACTCCCTTGTAGTTTGGATAACATAAATGAAGCTACTCCTGAGTTAGGCAAAAGGACAGTTAATCCTACTGGGAGTAAGTTATCACAGAATCATAGAATATCCTGGGTTGAAAATGACCATAATGATCATCCAGCTTCAACCCCCCTGCTATGTGCAGCGTCTCCAACCGCCAGGCTGCCCAGAACCACAACCAGCCTGGACTTGAATGCCTCCTGGCATGGGGCATCCACAACCTCCTTGAGCAACCTGTTCCAGTGTGTCACCACCCTCTGGGTGAAAAACTTCCTCCTAATATCTAACCTAAACCTCCCCCGTCTCAGTTTAAAACCTTTCTCCCTTGTCCTATCACTATCCACCCTCGTAAACAGCCGTAACCCCTCCTGTTTATATGCTCCCTTCAAGTATTGGAAGGCCACCATAGGTCTCCCTGGAGCCTCCTCTTCTCCAAGCTGAAGAATCCCCCAGCCTCTCTGCAGAAGAGGTGCTCCAGCCCTCTGATCATCTTAGTGGCCCTCCTCTGGATCTGCTCCAAGAACTCTGCATCTTTCTTGTGCTGGGGGCCCCAGGCCTGGACACAGCACTCCAGATACATAATAGTTTATGTACTAGTTATAACACCATGGGATTTTCAAAGCAAATAACACTTGGTGAAACTTGATTCTTTTGAGAAAACTTTACTTCAAGAAAAATTAATGAGATTTTCAAAGGTGAAGAGAGAAGGCCAGGGAGGCTTAGATGCTATAAAAAATGCCTCCTAAGGCCTGAAAGGCTCAAGGCCACTGACTCTTTAAATCTATTTAAATCTACCTATTTATTTTCTAATCTCTTAAATGTGCAAGTCAGGATTAAAATTTTTAGAAAAAGTTGATTTTTTTGGTTTGTTCTTTATATTATTGATTCCTGAAGTGCTCATTATACCACTGAATACTGAACTCCGTGCCCAGCCAGAGATACAGAAGCACACTAAATCTAAGCTTATACATAATATAGATAGATAGATCTTCAAGGAGAATGGATTTTAATGTTTCCCCTTGAAGGAAAAAGGTAGTAACTAGGACATATGGTTACAATTTCAGACAAAAATTGACATTTTTGTATTTTTTTTTCACATCTAAAACATTTCTGATTAAAACAAGACAAAGAACAAAATCTCAAAAGTCTCCCTTCACATCACCACACTTTGAGATGATCCTCCATCCTTCACCAATGGCAACCTCTCACTAAGGCTTGTGGGCAATTTAGGAACATTCCAGGAACAAAAGACCATAAATCAACTACATAATTTCTATGCTGGCTATAAAGAAATAAGTAACAATAGCCAGGACTTCCTACTTGGCAAACGTAGTGATTTCACTTGCACTTCCACTTTTTTATTTCTGAAAAGATTAAATTATTAATTACAAATCAGTTCAATATCTTTGGTAGCACATATGAGCAGCTACTAATCCCTTCATCAAACCTCACTGATCTGAATTTAACTTATCTTTTTTTCAATCAACAGATACAAATTCAATTTATAGTGCTATCGGTGAAAATACTGTCTCCTATTTCAAATGAAATCAGAAGCTGAATACTTCAGGATGAGTCTAAGCAAAAAATATGTCTTCCTACTATTTCATAAGGCTCATTTTACTGTTTCTGGGACTGTGTGTTATTGAAAAAACAAACTTCTTATTCTGTTAAATTATCATTTGGTCTTTATTTACTAAAACTTATTTTAAGATGTTTATAAGGTTTGGTTTTATTAACGAATGGCAGATGAGAGATAAACAACTGATAAAGCAAACAAGATGCAGAATGACTGTAGTGTTTTGGGTACTGACACTAAGGACAGAAGGTGTTACATAATAAAGCACAGTCACAAATGAAGTTTTCTTTTTTAAAATGAGTGAAATCTGATAGAAATGACAAAATTATTCAGCTGTAAAAGTCATGCAGCCACTCAGGGAAGACCCTCATTTGGCCTACATAGTATCTTATTTATGTTTACCTTTTACATTTTGCACTCAGGTCTCTGCTCTCAAATTCTGACATGAACATTACATTCTCCCTCGATACATTTGGTCTCATTTCATATGTATACTTGTAAGTTACGTTGTAGGCACATAACATAGGTACTCTATATGCTTAACATAGCTTCAAGCAATGGTACACTTGCTAAAAAAGAATATGAATCCTACATGTATCCGTTTCAAATGTTCACAATCCTTCCAACCACCAAAAACAATGGGCACTGAATATGATCCATATTTTACTCAGTGCTTTATTTGCAGATGGGACTCGGGAAACTGCTGCTTTTCTAAGCTCTCTCTTCCTCTGTAATTTTGCGGTCATGGAGTGTATACTTTCCCCTTGTCCTTTTGTATTCTCTCTTTAAGACTAGCATTGTAAATGGCTAAATACATCACAAAGCAATACCGTTCACATACGTGTAAAACCATAATCCTCTGTCTAATCCTCCTCCTCCTCAGCAACAATTTAAGGAATTCCCAAATAAATCACTGATTTTATTCCAACAACATAACAGGGGTAGATTTTAATACAAAACAGACTCTGGGTCTCCGCTACCCTACAAAAATAAACCCAGGTCATCTTTGCACTTCATCCTGCAAAAATTCTCCTTCGTGTTGCTTTCCCTGTTCCCAAAATTAATTGCCACCAGCTGCTCATTGCAAGCCTGCCCACCCTCTCCCTCAACTCTGGCCAAGTATGATGCTGGCCACCCCCTCCCAGCTGGGATGCACCTGGCACCAAAGCCCTGTCTTTTCTTCATCCCAGGACAACCCCACATCTCACCCAGCCGTCAGAAGATACCCAGATGATGTCTTCCTCCCCCTGCCCACCCCTGCAGAGAACAGAGGAGTGATGGCACCATGGTCTGCCACAGAGACACGTGGGGGCAGGAAGGCAGGAAGAGAGGAGGCAGCAGGGAGGCAGCAGGGAGGGGAGCGAGACCCACTCATACAGATGAAACTCCATGCAGGCCTGACCTCCTACCCATCCCCTCCACTACACGAAGGGGGTGGAGGGGCAAGCTAAGATGGTGCCTTACCTTCACTGCAGTCCTTCCCCCGAAAGCCTGTTTGGGAGCAGTCGCAGACAGCCTGGTCGTTGAGCACCGAGCAGACACCTCCATTGAGGCAAACATCCTCCCGAGCACACAGGCGGCTCTGCTCATCGTCCAGCCGCACCTCCTGGCTCTCCACCGGCGACGTCTGTGTGTAGTTGACCCGAACGTCTGTTATCCAGCCCTTGAAGGGCTCCCGGTCCTTGACAGAGGAGAGTGTCAGCTTTAGTGTCGCTGATCGCAGCTCCGGCGGGAGCCCCCCCAAGAAGAGGCCACTGAACACAGTCATGTCCCGCCGCTTGGATTTCACCTCCACCCACTTCGCCTCAGCCCGGTCAATGATCAGAGTGGTGTTCTTGAAGTGGCGGCGGATGACCACAGCATGCCAAAGGTTGTCGTTGACCGCCATGTCAGAGAGCAAGGTGGCAGGCTCGGCACAGAAGATGGAGAAACTGAGCTGCAGCCGCCCACCCTGGGTGAGGATGAGCTCCAGGAAATCACAGAAGCCCTCGTCGTCAAAGTAGAGCACCAGCCCGCTGGAGCTACGCGTCTTCATGTTGAAGCTCATCTCGCTCTCGCAGCAGGCATTCCACTTGGGGAACCGGGTCCACTGCCCCTCAGCCCCCGGGAACTCCAGCCCGCTGCCCAGCTCAGCCCAGCAGCCCAGCAGCAGGGCCAGCCAGAGCAGCAGGCAGCCCCCGCGCCGCACCAGCGCCGCCCCCATCCTGCGCGGCCTGGGGCGAGCAAGTGGGGCGGCAGTGCCGGCGGGGGGCGGCGCTGGGGCCCCAGGGGCAGACAGGGTAAAATCTTGCTGGACACCGGCCACGCTCGGAGCTTCAGGCGTGCTCACCCCCGCC
This sequence comes from Alectoris magna, assembly GCA_030625065.1. Taxonomy (NCBI): domain Eukaryota; kingdom Metazoa; phylum Chordata; class Aves; order Galliformes; family Phasianidae; genus Alectoris; species Alectoris magna. Next base: position 12,261,911 of record CM060562.1, read on the forward strand.
ACGGGACGGGGGGACTGCAGGGTCCCCGCGGGATGGAAGGGGACACTGAGGGGGTTGGAGGGGAGAAGGTGTCGGTGGTGTTCTTCACTGATCAGCCAGGTTTTGAGAAAGGTGTCTGGGCATGGGTGAGTCAGCAGAAATTTTCCCCAAAGCCAACATTACCAAAGCGGGAGATATAAAAACAAGACTAGTGGCAAAATCCTCTCCTCCAAGTGGATCCAGGAGCTCGGCAAGACTGTAGCAATATCCCAGTGTGTGTGCACCTCTTTTTACATCCTATTCACCAGCTGTAGTTTCCCAGGAAGCCAATTACGGATCCCAGCACTGCCTCCCCAAGACGTATCCTCTTGTCAGATCACGGAATGCCTGCCATGGTGCTGGAGCAGCGTCAGCAGGTGACAGGACTCATCGCTCATGGTTTCCTGAGCTGCCTCAATCCCAATGGGGTTGAAACCCAGAAGCTGTCAAACAGCCGGGTGGCTACTTGACATGCACAGCCTGACAGCTCCTCTTCTGCTCGCTTGTAAAAGGCCAAGGCTAAGATCCAGGGGGTGAACTCCTCTATTGTTTTTGTTTCTAATCTGCAAGGAATCAAAACAGAATAATAAGAAACGACGACTAATAATAACAAGTAAAATCACAAAGTTGATATATAGCGTACATTTGTGATTAATTTTTTATTTGAGCCACTGTTCAGTGTAAGCAAAATGAAGTGCTGCTGTAATTTTGGAGTTACTGAGAAATCATCATAACGTGCAGTGCTAAACTTAAATCCAGTGTATATGCTTACACCAGAACACATTTTTATGGTTTAATCTGTATGTAAACTACTTACCGTTTCAAAACTTGCAAATATTTTAGGAGCATATATTATTATTATAAGACTGATGTTAAGAAGTATCCTGAAAAAAAAAATATTGCTTATCCTGCTATTTGGTTTACTTTAATTTATTTATGGAAATATCCGCACCTGTGAAGCTACAGGGTCCTATGAATGCAGATGATGGTACCAAGCCTGGTTCTAGTTCTTTCTAACACAGCTCAAAAACGTATGAAAGGGACAGAGCTCCCAGCAGGAACTGGCAGGCTCTGCTGTACGTGGCACACCTACTGGTTTATTTTCATGGGGTGAGGAAGAATTGCAATGGTTTCTTAGAAGGCTTTTTGAAAATTTCAAACTGCATTTTTCTCTGCCACCTGGTTTCTTTTGCAGCTGATATTCTCTGTTCTGGCAAGGAAAATCCAATTCAAGCCAGCTCTGATGCTGACATTATTCACAATGCAGATCAGCTAATCCCAGGTGTTAGTCCTCTGAAATGGGTTGCAGTATTTTATGTATGTTTACTTAGCCACCCTTTTTTAAAAGGACATTCCTCATTTTAAAAATAATACGTATGCCATAGTTCACTCCCTTCCTTTGAAGCGGTCTCTGCATTCAAAGCACTTCAGCAGAGAGGCTCCCCTCTCTTTTCTTCAAGCCACGCAGTGTTTTCCAGGAGAAGTGTGCGAACAGAGATCTCCTGATGGAGGAGAGGATCTCCGATGCCTCCCTCCCCTCAGCCAGCAGCACTCAGGCAGAACAGCACGGCCAGAGCTGCCAACCCCCTTGCCGGGTGCTGCGTGTGGGTATGCGTCTGCTGCAGGGAGAGGGGGCAGGGATGTGCCTGCCGGGGCAAAACCTGCACACACCTCGGCTGCCTGCACCTGACACATTCCGAGCCGCTAAAGTCACCTCCTACTCTCTCTTTATATTTAATTTCATTTCTCTAAATGTCAACACGTTTATTTTTATTATTTGTCACATGCCAGGCGGGCAAGAGCAGCGAAAGGGAAGCAAGAAGAACCCCCAGAGGTTAGAAGAACTCCCAAACCGATTGGGCAGAGGCCAGCCGTGCTCAATCATCACCGGGCACTGCAGGGCATCGGCGTGCCCCATGGTTTTCCCCGCCTGAAGCCGCTGCCAGCAGTTTTCCGGCAGCCCCCCCCGCCGAAAAACGCGGTGCCCGGGAGGGTTCTTCGAGGGAAGTAGGCAACCCCGGCCCCCGACGGGAGCGTTTGGGGCATCTCGTCGCCGTCGGGCGAGCTGCCGGCGGCGTGCAGGCACCGCTTCAGCACCACGAACAGCTCCGCCCTGCGCGGCCCGACGGGGCGGCGGCGAGGCGGCTCCGCGGCTGCCGCCTGCGCCCGGGGCTCCCCGCAGCGGCGGGGGACGGGGGGGCTGCACGCGAGTGGGAGCACGAGGGATGCCCCAGGGGCGGGAGGGGAGGGCGACCGTAGGGTGGAGGGATGGATGGAGGAAGAGTGTGCGGAAGACGGAAAGGGGTCGGGGGCCTGTGCGTGCGCCGAGGGGGAGAGGGTCGGGGCGGGGGACCGCAGGTGGGCGCGTCGGCGCGTGGCCCAAGGGTGAGGGATGAGTGGGGAGGGGACGCGTGGGTGTGCAGGGGAAGCACGAGCATGCAGGTGCCGCGAGGCAGGAGCGAGCGCGCCCGCGTGCACGGGTGCGTGAGAGCGCGTGTGTGTGTGTCTGCGTGTGTGGGGGTGCGAGCGCGCCGCCGAGCGTGCAGAGCGATCCCTACAGGTGTCCGCGGAGAGCCGCCGAGTGGGGATCCCTCCAGGAGAGCCGCCCCGCCGCCGGCTGCGGTGCCGCCCGGCCCCCGCCCGCGGAGCGACAGAGAGAGGGGGAAAGGGAGAAAGAAAGGAATAATAACAGCAATAATGAAAGAAAATAAAGGGGGAGTGGGGAAGGGAGAAAGATGGAAAGATTGAAGAGGATAGAAGGAAGACCCAAGGAAATAAATGATAATAATAAAAAAGCCACAATTGCTTATTTATTACTAACGATATCATCCACAGTCAGTACACAACACGGTCTCGTCATCTCCAAAGCAGAAAGACACTGTCATTTCCAAGAGGGGACGATTTGGTCATGTACATACCACTCAACCGGGGTCTCAACTGCCAGCCGACTCCCCCCTCCCCACTTCCCCCCCGGCACTGTATGTGTGCGCACATGCATGTAGTGATAAATATACACAAAGCAGCACTAACGGAGCAGCGCCTTCAGTGCCTCACCAGTGCATCAATATCCTTCCCCCACCTCTCCATAACCATATATATATATATTTTTATTATTATTATTATTATTATTATTTTTCCTTTAGAAACAATGATTTGATCACAGGTACCCCGATGGAGCCTTTCCAAACGGGCGAGAGGGAGCGCGAGGCACCCCGAGGTCAATAAATCCCGGGCTAACGGCAGGTCGCGGCACGCACCGCCCCGGCACGATCCTCATTGTGCCCAGCGCTCGGCATTGTCTCCGGTACGGGGAAGCCCGGAGAGTTCGCAAATTACCGGATGAAAAGAAAGGAGCTGGAAAACAACCTTGCTGCAGCCAAAGGGAGAAGCGCTCCAATTCAAAAGCAGACTTAGCGGCATCATTAATCTTTTCCCTCCGTTTCCACGTAATTTCTAGAATCAAATTCTTTCCTAGGCGGCCGCAATGATCGATTTTGCTACCTCTCCAGCCTGCAGACGTATTTATTTTAATACGCTTGTGATAGAATTTCTCCTCCTTCAAAAATGCACACCATCAGCAGGAACCCGCGCGGTTCCGAACGCACCGAGGCAGCCGCCTGCCCTCTTTCTTCTCCCTCACAATAGGAAATGTCCCAAATTGCCCATGCACTTCCTGCACAAGCCCCTCGCCCATCCCAGCCCGCCGCCAGCACACAGCGATCCCATCGCGATACGCATCCCCATCGCTTCGCGATGCACCCGAGCAGCTCCCGCCAGGGAAAACATGCAGCACATTGATTCAGCCCTCCGCTCACACAGATACCACCCCCCACCCGCTTTGGCACGGGAGGAATCGCCGCATCCAACCTTTAACTTCTCCCTCCGCTCCTCCATCTCTGCTCCCCGCCATCTACCTTCCCACAACGCCGCATGCGAACCCACCAGCCTCTCGCGCCTCCTTCTCCTCTTCCTCCTCCTCCGCAGCGGCGCAGCGGGGCTCGTCCTCCCCGGCGCCGCTCTGCCCGCACCGCGGACACGCCTTACCTGCGCGGGGTGCCGCGGGCCGGGGCAGGCGCGGCCGGAGCTGCCTCTGCCGCTCGCCGACGGAGCGGGCGCTGCTGCGGGTGCGCGGCGGCGGCGGCGGGCGGGGGCGGCCGCCGGGAGCGGGGGGCGGTGCCGCCGCGTGACGCCGCCGCGCCCGTCTGCCCGCCGGGGGCGGTGCCGCGCTCGCTGCAGACCCCGGCCCGCCCCGCCCCGGGCCCGCCGCGCCCCGAGGCTCTGCACTGCAGCGGGCACGGACCGAAGAGCTGGGCGCCGCCGAGTGTGGGGGCAGGACGGGGCGTCGGCTTGGTGCTCTCCCGTCTGCTCCGCCGGCTGGGGCACCTCTGCCGGCTCCCTCCCCGCCACGCCGCTGCTTTGCGTGGGGTGCGCTGCTTGGTTGGATGGTTCTAGAGCCGAAGCCTTCTGGAGTATGCAGTGGCCTGTGGGAAAATGCAGGTGTGGACTTCTAACCGAAGGATACCTTCCGGGCCACGAGGGGAGTCTGTTGGAAAGTCTGGGTTCTGTCTGGCATTGTGTTAAACCTGTTTGAACGTATGTTGTTGCCCAGCGCTCACGAGCTATTGAAAAAATGTAGGGCCTCTTGAGATCGTTGGGTTTAGCCGCCTGGAAGGCATCGTGTCATATCAAATGCACCCAATTGTGTCCAGATGGTGGCCTGCAGTCTTTGTACTCACTGGCCAGGAGAAAGGTGCTGTCTGGGAGCTGCCAGTACCCCAGCCAAGGTTCTTTCAACTCTTTGGACTCCAGAATGATGTTGTTACACTCAAAGAATCACAAGAGTACGTACCCCCAGCATCCTTTTTTGTAAAGGTGTGTGCAGCCATACTTTTTGTTTTCCAAGCTGAAAACAACACATAGTGATTTTGTTTTGAACTGAAACTCAGTTCAGGCATCATCACAGATAATAAGTTTGGTGAAATAGCCAAGCGACAAGAATAAAAGCTTGCTAGACATGCTACATATCTTCAGTACATATAGCATCATCAAACTTCCTTTTTATTCAGCCAGATGATACCCATATCCAGTTATTTTCAAATAAAGAGTGAGATTTTCTCCTGACAATTCTAGTAACTTGACCTGTGCAAACAGAACAAGGAGCAAATCTCTCTCCTGCTATGAAAAGGATATAAATTGTAGGCTTCGGCAATGACAAAAAGGGGAACACTTTTTTAAAGGAGCAAAATTGCAAACTGATAGAAATTAGTATTCATGATATAATTTTTTATGTAAAAACCAACCAACCAAACAAACAAAAAAACCCTATTTCCTAACTGTGGCCTAACTTTTGCTGTGCTTGTGGTGAAAACATGGTAACACCTCTAATGCTCTTTGCTCCATCCCCAGAGGTGGCCAAGGCCAGGTTGGATGGGCCCTGGGCAGTCTGATTTGGTGAAGGGCAACCCCAACCACAGCAAGGGTTGGGGCTGTGTGGGCTTTAAGGTCTCCTTCAATTCAAGCTATATTATGATTCTATGACTCTGTAATTCCATGATACAAATCTATGATTCTTTTAAATGGGGAGAATGAAAGCCCAAGCCCAGTCTCTGGTACGAGTGAATATGCTGGCACAGGTGGAGGCTTCTTCCACTTTCCAACTAAAGGGCAGCCCAACTGTGCCAACTAGGGCCAGACAATGTTCACATTTATCTAAACCTGTAGCAAGAATATTGCCACAGTTAGGGGGTGGCCGGGAAGAGCTTACCAAGAAGTAAAGCTATTAGATAATTAGTTAGTCAGGAAGATATAGGGAAATGTTGGGGCAATAAAATTTCCTCAATTTAATTCAGTTTTTGGTTGACTTCTAGAAGAATTTGTTGCTTTTGTCATTCTCAGCAATTTTTGCAGCCTGTGATGTCACAGTTGATTCATCCTGACGCAGCACAAAAATAATAAAAAAGACAAAACATGATTTCCAAACCATCTCTCTTTGTATATTTTTCAGGTTTACACGTGTATGGAATACCTTGTAAGAATCACATGGTCTTACAGAAACCTGACTTCTACTGCATAAGTTAGTGCTCTGTGTTAGACCAAAAACATTCATAAGTTTTTAAGAGTAAATAGATAACAGTGGTAATGATATTCTTGGAAACAACCCAACTATATTTTCTGTCAGAGGGAACATAGTATGTTATACGACCTGCAGGTTTAAGATCTGGTGAGGGATATATATTGTCAGGAAGAAAAAGTGTCTTTGAGTCATTGAAAGGTACATGTATGAAATTGTCCAGCGGTTGTAATTTTAAATAAGAGATTTGTTGGCTAGCTCAAGTGAATGCTGGAGCTGTCTCTTAGGCACATACATGCAGCTGACATGACTGTCAGAGCTAATAAAAAAGTAATCAGCCTGTCGAGGAGGTGCATAAGAATTATGAATTGTTCTGCTGAGAAAAAACAACAACAAATCCAAACAAACAAGATGAAAACCAAACAAAAGGTTCTTCTGGAGAGCGCTGGCTCTCTGGGAAGGCGTGAGAGATATGAGGAGGGATAAAGTTATTTCTGGGACAGAGACTGCAAGAACTGTTCTTAAGCATCTAAAGGAAGAAAATCGTTTTCTTTGCTGAAATGGTTTAAGGGAATTTTCAATGACAGGGAAGTTAGATTTTTGGAGTACCCCAAAGCTCTACCACGGTTATAAGCACTCCACATTTTTGACATCTTTTCCTTCTCTGGAGCTCTCATCATTAATTATTCCATACCAAACCAAATCATTGAGAAGAACTTCAGATTCAGTAGAAAGCTGACCATTGCATGTTGGGATACAAGTTTTCGTAGAGAAAATTCAGCAAGTGCTTTTTTGGTTTTCTTTTTAAATGATTCAGTGGTACCTTTGAACTTGAAGGTCCGGAGTGAAGAACGGAGGAGAAAACATAGAGATATAGCAGAACTGTTATCTATATTGCACACAGTCAATGAGCTTTAAAGAAGTGTGAGGGAAGAAAGTTGTAATTTCTGCATACTAATTGCCGTATTACTGTTCAATCACAGATGTGGGTGAAGAAAGTATGGGTAAAATTATTGTAAGAAGAAAGTAAAAGATACCTGTACTTGAAGTACGTGAAGATACTGAACTAAAAGGGAGACAAAATCATACAGTTCAACAAGATGAGCTGCAGCACCTAATCAAAAACAGCACTGGGATATTTGACTCAGACATATATTTGAACTCTGAAAACGGAAATGAGAGGCAACTAACCCCATGTGAGTTAAACGTGACTATTTCTCTAGGTAATTTTCTTTCTTTTCTTTCTTTCTTTTAGCTAGTTTATGCCTAATTTTGGAAGATCGGGGTTTTAAGATCTTGCTTTAAGCAAATTCTGAATGGATAAGTAATAAAGTAAAGGAACGTGTCTACAAGGATTTATATATTTGTTGACCTTATACTCTCTACTGGAATTTAATGACATTTCTGCTATTTCAGAAGATACAATTTGTGTTGTAATGTTCCGGTCATGAAGACTGGAGACTCACATAGTTGTATGTAGATTTTAGATTCTAAAAATAATATTGTCCAGAGAAAGCAGACATTATTAGAAAATGTGTAGGCTATTTGATGATCAGAAGGTATTTGTGGACTTGGTATGTTCAAAATCTCAGCTAACCACAAACCATTTCAAGACTGACATGTTTTTCCTTGAACATTACTGCTTCCCTGCATTTACTGTAATGCTGAGAACATGAAATAACTTCAAGAGTATTTAACAGTAATAAGTAATATATTGCCAAAAATCTCCATTTGATCATTGGGATGAACTTAGATGACACTGTTGTTGGCTTGGTAGCTTCATTGCAGGGAACTGTTTTAAGCAGTAAGAAAAATAGACCTGATTAATAGTTTAAAACATAAATATTGATGGTATCTATGTCAATAAAACACGAGATATTGAGTTGGAAGTTTTATTACCTACCAGGACTTGTATATCCTACCTGTGGGTTGTTTGTTTGTTTGTTTGTTTTTCCCATGAAATGAGAGGAAGTCTCCATGACTATGAAGATGATTTCATTACTACAACATAATTATCATAGAGAAAAATGTAGTGTAAAGTGTAAAGAGTTACTAGGACATGAATTTTCCTTAAAGTGCTGTTAAGAAGAAATCTGTAGTGACAGAAACATATGATTTGATGGCTCTAAAACTCAAAGCTGAAGATATCGCATAGTTTTGCCATACCTGTTCTCACTCCCTCCATACGCAAGGGTTGACTAATGAGCATAGCAGTACACACTGCTAGGAGAAATCTGTAATGAAAGACCCCATATTAGCTCTTCTGAGATGTACAGAAACTCGTTTTTCAGCTAGCCTTGTTGATGAATCTTCAGTTGATTATAGAATAGGTTATGGTACAACACAAGTTGCAATGGTTATCTCACTAAGGGTGGTACAAAATGTCCTCAGTATATGCCTTTGGATTGAATAACCTGAATAAATCAATTGGGTGAAGCATGGTAGAACAGAGAATAGTGGTGGGTCCACTGGCTTTCAACACACAGTTGGTTTGATATTAACTCTGTTAAAAAGAAGGTTGTTATACAACTTTCTTTCTATATCTTGATGAGATTGATGTGAAGTTGTCTCAAGAAGCTAGCTTCAAAAATCCAGAGAGAAAAAGAAAAAACTGTGTATTGATATTTCTACTGATTTTTAAAGGATCCCCTATGTCTCAAAAAAGTGGTTGAATTTTCTGTGATTTTTTTGTGGAAGCATGAAATAACATGTGTAAAATATTTATGTATGGCAGTAACTACATCTCAAGGTCATCTGTGCCAAGCTGGAATTTAGAAATGATAAGTGTAAACACCATGTGAATAGCATAGTATAGAATAACATAGAATACAATACAGTACAATCGTTCACTTGGAAGGAACCTACAAAGATCAACAAGTCCAGCTGCCTGAACACTTCAGGGCTAACCAAAAGTTAAAAAAATCTTATTAACGGCATTACACAAGTGCCACCTCACTAGAAAACCTGTCCCAGTATTGAACCATCCTCATGGTAAGTAATTTTTTCATAACATCCAGTCTAAAATTCTACTGGCACAGCTTTGTGCTGTTCTTGTGAGTCCTGTTATTACCAGGGGAAGAGATTGACAGCTCCCACTCCATTTCCCATCCTCAGGAGGAAGGTGCCAATGAATGCTTTCACTCGCAAAATATAAAGTGAATGAATTTTGAATAGCTGAATCTTCTTTAGCTCAGATGTGTGTTTTTCTTTTATGTCGTAGCAGTTTATATGCAACAAAGTACAGGCAACACTCTAGGAAAAAAAGAAAAGAAAAAGAAGGTGAATTGTAGAGAACAATGTGTTGCATGTTGTCGTTGAGTGGATGATGCTTACTAAGTACTTTGAAGCTCATTTCATCCATAACTGTCTGTGGAATCACATGCTTGAAAGTAATGGGTAAGAAATCCCACAGCAAACAGATCTGGGATTAATTTTTTGTTGCAGTCCCAAAGAGAGATTATTTTAAACCCTGAAGTATATTACTTAATATTTCTTGCAAAGTTCTTTGTATTTAACAGACTTTTGTAAACACTACTTATAGAATTTCCCATAATTCCTTTTTAAATCTCACTAAATTCCTACTCATATGTAATTGATGTAATTTATATGAAATTTATGAATGCCGTTTGTAAGCCATTTGTATAAATTTTCACAAAATCCATTCATCATCATCAGTCATCACCTTCATCACCCATTTCTAGCTGCCTATATATGTCACTGCATTCAGGACTCCTGTCTGTTAGGAGAGCTTCTGAACAATCCCTAAAGCGTGTGTCTATGAGAAAACAAGAAAGTATTTTCCAAAGAAACTTACTAATTGAAAAACAATGTATGGCAAGTCTAAAAGGCTGGCAGAACAGCGGGATATTGTAGTGCAAATTATCAGTGTGCCCAAATCATAGACGTAGCATGCAAATTAGTAGAAGCAATCAAAGAAATTGCGTCTTGCACAGCTGCAGGATTGGCTCTTGCGTGGGAACTTCCCTGAAAGGTGCTGAGTGCCCTCAGCTCCCACTATCTGCTAATGCAGGCTGAGGGTACTAGGAAGAACTTATCCTATTTTGAATCAAGCCCTTTGATAGCTTCAAGAAAATCTCTGATTATTATAATTTGTTTTATAATGTGTCACTCTACACTTATGAAAAATGAATATACTTGCTATAATTCAAGTATTCTACAGGCACTTAGCTCAACTAAAAGTGTGCCAAGTACACTAAAAATATATTACTTTTCATAAGGGTATAATTTCCTAGTAATCAAAAGATATCCTCTGATTCAAAAATTGCTGTAATTGTTAATGTTGGTGAGAACTTCTAAGGTATCAAAGCAGATGAATATTTGTGATGTGAAGTTGCAGATAGGTGGAGATCATCAGTGTTTAAATCATAAATAATGCACCTGTTCAGCAGATTCACCGAGAGAATACTAGAGTGTGCCAGATGGGTAGTATTTTTCCACTTCAGGGCAGCTTTATTGTTGGGATGCCTTCCTCAAAACCTTTCACTAAGGGATTCAAGACTTTCCTTCTGAAGAAATTGCAGTAATAATTGCTAATAGTTTAAAAGCTTAATACAATTTCTTTCTGTTTAGTCTTCACACCTTGTCTTGGAAGTCCAGTATTATCATTGCTCCAAATAGTTCAGGTGTTTCCAATACAGTGCAGAACTAAGTAATAGGGCAGGCGAGTAGGAATATGACAAGGGCCCAAAGGAAAGGTGGATTGAAAGGCAGCTGAGAAAGAAGGGAGAGAGGATAGAATCGCTGTATTTGAAGTCATTAGAGAAAAGGAAGCAACCAAAGCTATAAAAACAAAAGTTACTGTGAGAAATGAAGAACAAGAAAAAAGAAAGGTGAGAAGAAAGAAACAAAGAAAAATAGTTAAAAGGCAAATAGAAACTAGGTACAAGGAAATAAATCAAAATTAATTGATGATAGATCACTTTGCCTGGGTCAAAAAAAAGAAGTAATGAAGTATAGGATAAATCATAAATATGTGGGCATCTTATGAGTTGACATTAGCTCTAAGGAATAAAGCTTTTTCTGTTAACTACTCAGGCTCCTATCTCCATAGGAGCGAACTGGTCAAAATAGAGACTTTTTTTTAGTGGCATTATGACCATGCTAGAGTCAGAACTGCTATGAGAGTATGTTAAACCCATTGGGAGAACTCTGTAGCTGTTGACAGTATCTTCTGCACCTGGTTGACAGTCATGCTCTATGGCACAGCAGGATATTTTCGGGGCTCATCCTGTGCTGCTTCTAGGCTGCAGCTTGACAGTTCCTAGAGAGTATAAAACTTCTGCTGCTATATGTGAATGGTTTTCTTGTGGTACTGTTGGAAGAGAAATGTAGCATCAAATTTGTAATATTATTTTCCTCTGTTCAGCACCAAACCTACTCACAAGTGCTTTAAGACTTGAAACAGGCAGTACTATATATTCTTTTCTTTAGCAGTGCTAGTAATGTTTTTGTTCTTCCCTCCGAGTCAATCAATGCTGTACATTTGCAATTATCATTTTCTTAGTGGCATTCAAACTACTTAACTCCAGCTCTGTAGTTCTTTTTAGTGCAACCTGTAAGCACCAAACCACGCCAGACTCCAGGGCAGCCTCTTTTCTCAAACCAGGAAAGTACTCCTTTACACAACATGAATATTCAGATTTGACGGCACTATCTGGAAGTTTTTGTCTCTCACAAAAAAATATGCTTCTCCAGTGGGAGGGTGTGTATTTGTGTTTTCAGTACCGAGGAATTACTGTTTGCTCCATAGAGTGTTTGGTATTTTTGGTCGCTGTTTCAGCTGTTCCCTGGCTCTACCGTATTCAACACATAGAGTAGTTTTTTGCTCTTGCTCTTCATCTGTGATTCTTTCCACCTATTTTGTGACCATGGCCTGTGCTGACTGCTGCTTTTGATTTAGCTTGTGCGTTTATGCAAAAAATACCATAGCTACCAAAGCGACAGGAGAAGTGAATGTCGCACAGATTTATGTAGCGGCAGAAGAAAAGGTGAAGTTATTGTTTATTTTAAACATCAGAGTCAAGTTCTCTCTAATGTGTTTATTACACTTCTGTTTCGCAAGATGCGCTATAAGGCAAAACTATTTCATTGCATAACCAGATACCCCCAATCTTAGCCTCCCACAATAATTTGAAGTAAGTTTTAAGGATCCAGATTGAACTGCTAGTACTAACTAGTAACTGTTCTCTACTAATTATAACTATTCTTCTTTTGTCGTGTATGTGATTTGCTATTTTTATTCAAAGTGCATTCATTTTCTCAACATTGTATTCTTTTGCATGCATTTACTTTGTGTTCTTCATATGTCTTCTCAGCCATAAACTTCTTAGGATGTAGTGACCATTAGAAAAGTGCCTTTGCCTAGTTACTGTATTTATTTCAAGTTACCTCAGCATACAATGAAGTGTTTGAATTGACAAATGGCCAAAAGGTGAAGTAATAAAAATACTGTGCATTTATTTGAAGATTTGTAGGCTGGATCACATTCAATTATTGCTAAGGCAAATTACTCCATAACCTGCCTACAAGGTATTGTTTAGTTTGTCGGGTAAGCATATAGCAATGTCTTCCAAGTGGATAGATCATTAGTAATCATCTATTTTATAGTATTGCTGGGTTAGAAGAAAATAGTTATGGTCCTGTAGATGGTGAAATTATCACGGTTATGTTGATTATAGACAAAAGGTCTGGGCTGGAATACCTCAAGGCTTTGATCCTATAATTTAGCTAACACAGAACTCCAGCAGGGATTTGCTCCTTACTCTGAGAGCTTATATTGATTCTTAGGCACTCAATGACTTAATGCTACAGGCAGAAAAGCACACAGATTTTCCTGATGTTTGCAAGTTTCAGGATGTAAAAATTATGCAAATTGATCACGGTTTGCCCAAAAAGCAAATTAGCATTGTGCACCTGTAGCAAGCATAATATGTGTATTTCAGAGAAAGTATGAACATTCAGCACATTTTTACCTCGTTAGCACTCCGGGGGTAGTGGTGAATTAATTCTTTTCCATTGAAAGCTCTGTAGTTGCTACCTGTAGACATTTACAGTTGTCCATAAAACACGTCTGTCAAAAACAAACATAAATTTTATGAAAAGTATTGAGAAGTCAGTGTAATAATTCATTCCTTTATAGAGTGAATAGCTCTGTTCAGGTTGTAAAGCCTTTTGCATTCCAATTTGGTGGGGCATAAAAAGAAACGCCACTCCCAAAATTGGGCTGCCTGGCTTTGTAATGCTTCAGATTTGGAAGCAGATACTTGCTGCTCAGGTTGCAGAGATCGTAGAACACCTGTTCTGACCATATGAAGCTGCATTTTGCAAAGGAGGAATTAGATGAAAAAGGCTTAGGAAGAACACCATGGAACAAAATGGACTTCACTGTGACATGGTGCGGAATGATAAAGAGATGTGAAAAATCCCATCTGTTAATGTTGTTTCCTTTGTTTATGAGAGATTAGTTGTTGGATTGAGAAAGTAATCTTCAAGTCTCCACAAAGTGTTGATCACTTTCACATGAGGAGTATAAATGGTTATCATTGCATTTTGCCCCAAAATGTCGTATTTGTCTCATACAGTTGAATAAAGGAAGATAAAAAAAAGTTTGCACAATGATCGTGTTAAGTTTCCTGTTATACTTTGGGAAAGCATTGTCTTGGAAGCTCCCTTGCAACCAACCTTGGACTGTCTTGTTAGATGAGCAGTAATCCTTATGCGACAATTAGTTTTTGTTTCCTTTTAGCTGAATTACTAAAGCATTTCATTTTCTCTTAGAAATGCTTTTTCCACCTTCTCTTTTTTGCCTATGCTTACTTTGTTCCCTTTTAAAATACTTCTTTTCTTTTTTTTTTTTTTGTATTTTAATGTGTTGCTCTATGTGGTTATTTTTTACACATTATTCTTTGCTGCTGAACATTCATCTAAGTCCAAAATGTCCCTGAAGATGCTTTGGGTACTCCTGACTAACAGCTAAACTTTTCTTTCATGTGAAAGAAATCTGTTGGTAAAACATTTTGAAATTCAAATATAGATATAACATGGGATATAACATAACAAAGGATATAACCACCTTAAGTATTTCAACTTAGCATGGGGTTATATTAACTTTCTTCCTCATTTTTGAAGTGTAAACTATCAACTTAGCAGACAAACTTGAGAACAACTATGAGCGTATAGCCAAAGGTACCTTCTCAATCTGCTGTTTAGAAAAGCTAGCTATCTTTTTGGGTTGTGTTGAGAATTTACTGGAGGGCACTTCTTGGTGATAATTTATGCCACCATATATAATAGTATATGGCCTCATCCAGAAGCTTTGCTGAAATCTTTGGCAATCCTTGTCAGAAACAATATTACCACATTTCAAACAAGTATGGGAAAAAGAGGAGAATTGATGAGAAAGCTCATAAAAAAACTTAAAAAACCAAGAGTTTCCTTTGTGAAGAAGAGTCATATGAGTGAACACCTGAAAAACAGCCTCTCCCACTAACAAAACTCAAACCTATAGAACAGTGTAAAAGGCAATAGATAGGAAGGTATTATTTCATTTTTTTGTGAAAAAGATACAAAGAGAAACTGAAGAAAGCTGATTCAAATATGTGTGGGGAAATTCTTTTTCACACAGTACATAATTAAACCATGAAACACATTTGTACAGGTTGATACTAAGGCCAAAAACGGAGCAAAATTAGAAAAAGATTTGAATATTTATATAATAATGAAGAATATACAAAATGTTGACAGTGGTGGCTGCCAACACATTTTCAAAGACTGTTAATTTTCAAGATGCAACCAAATCCTTAGAATTTTCAGTGTAATTATCTGCCCTAACTGTATTATGTAGTTTATCCTTTGATATCCATTGTGAGACCCTTCTGAACTGAAAGTGCTGTGTTTATGCTCTAATAGGGAACTGAGAAGGGCTTTCCATCCCAAACTGGGCTGTGAATGTCCTCAACTTCCTTCAGTGGGTTTTCTTTCTTTTCAATATAGTTGTTATATATTTGCTGTATCATTTTCTAGGCAGGCATATATTAGTTCTGTTCATGCAAGAAGTTAGCCAGCTGTGTGCCAGCTGTTAGCACAGCACTGTATCTGAGCTAGTGAACCTTGCTGAGGTTTTTTTTCCTCAGCAAGTGTTCCAAGGGCTCTTAAAAAGCAGCTGATTTTTTTTGCTGAGTGATGTAGGACATTTTTTTCTCTGCCATCTCATTCTTCTGTAGCTGTACCATAGCCTATACACTGACTTCGTGACCGGTGCAGTAAACAAATATAGCCTATTTAAATTTATCAGGTGTCCATAAGCTGATGCGGATTTGTACATGATATATTCATTATTTTAGACATCAAATCAGATGTTTGCAAGAGCTTAGCACATTGATTCCTTGCCTTTTTTTTTCAAATTTGTGGGATTTTTATTACCCAAGCTGGTCACATGAATATTTTCATGAACAAAAAATATTGATTTGAGTGCTACTGTGATGAGAGTGAACGGAGTTGTAGACGTCAATAAAGCTGAATTCAGGGCCGACGTTTTAAAAATATATATTCACAGTTGCTAATGTTCATGCAGTGTTCATCCTGCTTTGCTCATAGCAAACATCTGACTTAGG
This sequence comes from Alectoris magna, assembly GCA_030625065.1. Lineage (NCBI taxonomy): Eukaryota > Metazoa > Chordata > Aves > Galliformes > Phasianidae > Alectoris > Alectoris magna. The sequence goes on from CM060562.1 coordinate 12,277,631, forward strand.
GATTTAGAGCAAAAACTTTTCTGATGTAGCATGTTTTTTGCTTCTATAATTAGGAACAGGCAGCTACTGTTTGCTGTAACGGAGCTTAAAGACATCCCTTCTCTCCTCTTTGCATTTGAAAGAATTTATCTTTCATTACTACATTGTCAAAGGCAGGATTATGTCCTATGTGCACTCACAGGAAAACCCCTGCCAACTCTTTCAGTTGCTGCCAGGAAACCAGTGAACAGAAAATCCTTTTTTTTTTTCTTTTTTTTTCTTTTTTTTTAATTTTAATGAGGCATGGAAAAATAAGTATTGTCTTGAAAAAAAGAGTCTTTAAGAATAGGAACAGAAATCGTGATCCCAGGCAATAAAAGGCCTGTGCACACCTGTCAAGACTGTGGTCAGTGAAATCATCTCTGTGTCCCTCCCAGGAGACCAGTGAATTTATTCTATCCCTTCTTCGCTGTGTCCTCATATAATTCAGGAAAGACATGCTGAAAGCTGAACAGCGAATGTAACTCACTTTTACTGGAGAACTCTTGGGTTTCACGTACTGAACTATAATAGGTATTACTGGACATACCTACAGCATGCTGAAGAGCATGACTCAAATGGCCCTGAGCTCATGCAGTTATGCTGGCTCCAGCACCATGCGTAGAGGATAACATTTTGCTTGCAGGAATGCAGCAGTTATTAAATCTAGACAACACTGCTAGTTATCATGAATGCTCTGTTCCAGCAAATTTTTTAGGGGCCTTTCCATCACTTTGCAGAGTTCAGTGAAGACATGGCATTCTCTTGAATATTTTTTCAACCCTGAGTTCTTTCATTTTTCTCATAAAACTATCCTTAATACACTGTCCTCATCAAGACATACAAGAATTTAATAATACAGCACAAGTAATGGAATAAATCAGTCTAATAAATAATCCTTATGGCATAAATTATGCAACACAGTGTGTGTCCTTTGGGAGTAGCAGAGGAATGTAAGTGAAACTGTGACAAGGAATATCTGTTGCATAAGCACTGGCATTTTTCCCCGCTCAGTTTGATCAATGGCTGTGCTACACAGTGGCCTTCATAATATATAATGATTGTGGTGTAAGTACACGTGCTCACTTGTAGGAGAGCAAAATATTTTACTTTGGCACTTTTTATTGAAATAGGCCAGGAAAACTTTAAAGCCAGTTTTAGTGGTAGGACTTCAGGACAATTACTTAGTGTGATGCATAGGTTAATAGCTGCTATATGGTCACTTCCTTGCACATCACATTGAATAATTACACTTTTTTGTTTCCAGAAACATAATTAATCTGTGATGGATGGGAGGCTAAATTCAGAACGTGGGGTCACGCCCCACCTTATGATGGAATAGCTGCAGATAGTTTCTGCATTTTGAAGCATTCATTTCAGCCCAAACTATATCAAATCTTTCCAGCCTTTCAGGCCATGCAAACTTAGAAAGTCATATACTACCTTGTAAGAGAAAACTGATATTTCTCCTGATCTTTTCACAAATTGATGGTAAAAAATGAGAACTGTAGAGTTATCTAGAATAGAAATTATGTCCTCTCTACATTTATTAAATGCTGCTTTATAGTTTCAGGACCTTGACACTGGATCAGGGGCAATCAATATCTCTTGAGTAGAGCTGAAAGAATAATGGAAATGAATGTTCTCTCAAATTTGTGTGAACATGTCTTGACAATGTACCTCAGTATTATTTACAGGTGAAGTTGACTGGAAAATTTACAATAAAATATACTGGAAATATGCTAATTCATTGAAATAAAAAGCGTGGACATCTATTGACAGCTTTTAGGTGAAAATTGCTTTTGTTGTAAAGTGCTCAAATATCTCTGGCCCAACTCAGGAGAAACCTTAAAATCTGACATTTTTATTGGAAATGTGGCATTTTAACACAGATGTTTTATGAAAACATTAAAATCATTCTGTTTAGTTTCAGTGTGAAATGAAAACAAATACTGAAAGCATAGCAGTTTTTGTGAAATGTCAGCTTTATTTGTAATCTCTTTCATAGTCTCAGTATTTTTCAAGGCCTGTTTTCATCAGGATGTTCATGTAGCATGAAATTCTTCACCGAACAGAGAGCTAAAGAAGGTTTATGTCATGTTTAAATCGTATTTAGGACTGTGATATAAGGAGTAGATAAAAGATAAACATCATATAGGTTCAGTACTATGCTTAGGCATAAAGAATAACTTTCAGGAAAAAAATTGCATGTTAAGAAATTTTAGTGCTCATTTATTTTAAACATAAAATTTGTGCACTTAAATTGAAAACATGGGCTGACTGTACAGCAAATGAAGAAAGATACTTTTCTTCAGGATTGATTGAGGGCAACCGTTGTGTACCTTTGCCTTGCTGGCAGCTTGGCCACCTCCTCGGAGCTGACCTATCATGCACTATGAACAGTGAGCGTGTACTGCAAATATACAACACTTGAAATAATAGCAGGTGGGCAGGTTTCTGTACACTGATATGTTTTCATACTGATCACCTGTAAGAATGAATGCAGGTATCAGTTGAAACCTTATCCTTTGGCCAAATAGATGAGTTTTGGTGAATATTTTTGTCCACCTTTATGCAGAAATGAAAAAATAATTAGAGGAAAAGTGTCAGATTATTTCTAAGAAAATTAAGCCCTATTCTATCTGCATTTTTAATATCTAGAGTTGTGGGCTTTTTCCACTTTAGCATAAATAGCATATAAGTGAGATATGTTGGCTTTGAGGAATTTAGATTGTTTTGTTTTTCTGTAATGTAAACCATGGAGTTTTACTTTGCTGCTTTATCCAAATTACAAGATAACACCTTCAGAACATTATCATCTTCAGAGAATTTGCACATGAACACTGCAGATCTGCAAGCAATCAACCTGTGCAAAAAGATCTTTATTTAACCATTTTAACCAAAGTGATTTCATTACAGGATGATTTCTTCATGAATTCCCGGAGAGCACAGCTACTTCAAGGAAAATTGAAAGAACGTGCAAATATTTCCTTTTGCATTAGTGAGATTTAGCTGTACATTTAAATGTTTTGCTCCTCCTTATCGCTATTACTTCCTTCTGAATAGTGCCAGGGAGCCCTTAGCACTGGTGAAGGCAGACGGTGGCCCTGGGGCACTGGCAAGTTGTGTAGATTATATGTCCTTTAAAAACTGGCATTTACTCATTTTGCCAAGGAGTTCTGAAGAATTTGTGGACTGGCTTCTATTTTGGGGTGATTTCTTTCCCTAAACAAGACAAACCAACCAATAACAGTCTGTAGAACATCTGCTGTAAAAGTGGGAAGACTGTATAGATAAGTATGTGGTGTGCCCAATTAAACACTCCAAATGTGCATGCTTATTTAAAGAAAACCCAAGTCTTCTTAAAGTTGGGAATGATATTTACGTAATGGTTTTACAGCTTCTGCATGGCCTGCTGTATAAATCTTTAATTCTGAGTGAAATTCAGTGCATGACAAATATAGAGAGAATTTGAGTATGTTTTTCTGGTTACTCCCTTCTCCCCCTTCATGTGTATTGATACAATTTTATTGAACTCCCACAAGTGAATTTTAACAACACTCCATCTCCCTGGATACTTACATACAGTTTTAAAATATTAGGTAGCTTTGTTTCCTAGTTTTTAAATCACTTAAAGCTACCCAAAGTTTGAGTTAATCAGTATTAAAAGCCCCTGAATCATACATAAATTTCTTTCTCCAATTTTAGTTTCTTTTTTTCCTTCTTCTTTTTGCATATTACATAAGAATTTCTAATACACGAAACAGATAAATGGTTTATAATCCTAATAAATTCTGTGCAGGGAAGATTAAATTTCTGCACTCTCACCACAGAGATATGCAAGGCAGAGCTACTGCTCCCAGGGAAGGCCACAGCCGCTCTCCAGTACTGACGTTATTTGGGTACCCTCTGCATTTTCACTTGTGCTTTTTACACCCTGACATTATATCTTCCACCTGATACAATTTTTTTTTGTGAAAATCTGAGTTCTTATGGATAAAAATGGACCAGAAGTCTTTTAGGAAAATCTGCAAGAATTACCTCAGGAAAAAAAGTATATGATTTGTTGAGTTTCTTCTCAAATTAATGAGCAAACTAAGCCCGTGGTCAGGCTCTGGCTTGAATGGTAGAGACACTGGCTTGAATGTCACAAGAACTGGGGATCAAACTGCTCCTCCCAAAGCAAAGAACCTTTTTCCAGAATCCCACTAACTGAAGTTGGCCTAATGGGTTTCCCAGTCTTAATGCAGAATTTTACCAGGTCATTTTTAGAGAATCAATTTGTTTTGTTTTCCAGTTCATGAAAATGAGATTGAGAACACAAATTGGCAATGTGGGGGGGAAAAAAATCTATTTTCTGCAATTACTGGAGACGGTGAGAAATGAGAGTTTCCTAAGGGAGATCAAAGGTAACGACTGCATTTTTGGTATTCATAATTCATTTCCTGGATCTGCCTTTCAATGTGGGGTAAATCAGCTTTGGTAGTTGATAACAGCATGATACAGTTTTCCTGCATATTCATGCACACATTCATCAGCAGTTATGTGAGTGGGGGTGGGGGAAGATAGCAGGTTATGTTTATTCCTCATCTCTTCAAAAGCCTGAAAAAGTAGGCTTGTCTCCCTCCTTAGTCTGATCCTAATCTTGCTCACATGGAGAATGCAGACAGGTCACAAAGAAGAAATGCATTATTGTATCTTCACTTTCCCAACCAGCTGTCCAAGCAAGAATAATATTCCTGATGGCATTTGAAACTAGAGTACTGGACACCAGAAAGCACCATGGCTGCATTGTTCCTATTTATTTCTACAAATATGAATTTTGCTTGAAATTATATTTACTTCTGTTTTCAAAAAAGGGTTAAAAAAAATAAAACCATGAACAAATAAGCTGCTAATCTGGAGGGGAAAAAAAAATAATAAAAAAAAGAACTTATACAGGAACTCTATAATTTTATCTTTCAGTTCTCTTGTTGACTCTTTTTAAAAGCAGACACCTGAATAATTCAAACTTTCAATGTGTGGAGTTCCAGGGGGTAAGATAAACCCAAGAACCTTTCCTGTTTTCTTCAGCAGCACTGACTCCTTGTAAAACCTTTTTGTTAGTTCTAAGCAAATTCTTTATTACATGAATGTCCTGGTCTTTCTATTTCTTACTCAGTCAAACATATTATTAACTCACTCACTGGCATCTTTTTCAGAGTTTTGCTAACAAAGAGCATTTCTGAATAGGTTGATATTGCTTTCTGCAACAAATGCTTTCAGTTTCAGGATGCTCAGGCTTTCTATAAGCATCTTCACTTAAAAGAAAAGAAAAAAAAAAGCTTGTTGAAAAAAATACTGTTTCATGGTTACTGATAATTCAGTAGCTGAAAAGCTAAGTCTCTCCAGTAGTAAGGAGTTCTATCTCCAGGTAGGCTTACTGGGTTGTCAAAGAGTGTGCTTTGGTGAATGAGGAGGCTGTTTCCTCTTAGATGTGTAGCTTAATCTACAACCTGTCCGCTCACAGTGTCTAACCAAAAGTTGTGCATCCACAAACAAATATATTATCTGTCCTTTTATGAGCTCATGATACTTTTTATTATTGATTTTTCATTAAAAAAAAAAAAGCTGATTTTATATATTGTAGTGTTTCTTGCAATTGCTTAGCGATTTATTTATTTATTTATTTTGTGGCAACGTATGTTTGATCTGTTTACAATGTTCCATGTAAATTTATATTCCTATATAAATATTTATCAGAAATAGCAAGAGCAGCCTTGTTTTATGCCCACACGAATGCAGGAAGACCAGCTGCACTCTTCAGAAAGAGCTGGTAGCGCATGAACTCCCTTTCAGTCAAGGCTGATGTATTTATTAGCATATGTGAGATTGTGTGGGAGCACTGGTGGAAAATAATGCAGCAGAGGAAGGAGAGCCAATGGGCAGAGCATCTTGGCTGAGCGGTTGGTATGCTAACTTATCCCAGGCATGTGATTACCTAAAGCTGCTTCCAGGTGCAGTGTGTCCCACCAGCTGGGGTGCTCATCACATAGACTACTCTCCAAATATTTCACTCAAAGCTATGAAATGCTCATCTGCTCTAATAGTAAAAAGAAACCTGATTGTCAGCTAACAAATAAGGTGCTCAGATAGTGATATATCGGTGTAGTACAATAATGCCGTCTTCTTACACTCATCTATTACAATATGAATAAGAGATGGTAGATATTAAGTGATTTGAGCCGAGACGTCTGCATTAATGTAGAATTTTCCTTGGTGAACTGAGTGTGTGACTGACTTATTTTATAGTATAAATAATTTTTTACTGCGAAATATAAAATACCCCTTTTAGTGGTTATGTACATAGAAAAGAATTATGCAAAAAAAATACACTGAAATGTGAAGGTACTAATTTCTATTCCTTTCTCATATCTATTTCTAAACTTCAAGATTACTCATTGCAGTATTTTGAATATGCTATCCCATATCTTCACAAGTAAGCCATTGCTTTCCAGATGCCCATTTAGCACAATTCCAATCTGCCATTTGCCATTTTAGATGCCAGATATGCAATATGCTGCATCCTCTCCATGACAAGATGCCACGTGCAGTGATTTACATCTTTTAAACGGAGAATAGAAATTTACATGGCATCTTTGAGAGAAGTATCCAAGACAATTCTACTGGCAAGATATTCTGTACTTTTTTCATTATATGAGAATAAATGCTTTTTGAGGTTAAAAAATTACCCCCATTCAATGGTTTAATACAAAAATCTTGATAAATCTTGATAAATAGTATCTTCAAATGTAAGTAAATAAGTAAAAGTAAAAGTAAAATGTATGTGCTATTTTTATATAGTGCTTCTAATGTGGGAAAAGGAAAAAAAGTGGGTTTTCTTTGTTTGTTTGCTTTCCCTAAAAGAGAATTTAAAATTGTAACCGGTAGTGGAATACTCACCCTTTATTTTTAAAAGATGGTTTCACTGTCTTCAATATTTAGAACTTTGATCCGTGCATTTATTGCTGATGAATGTAAATTCTGGCTTATTGTGTATATTATACTTGCTGCATACTTACTATATTATATAACTACATATATATTGTCTGTTTTAATTTTTATTTGATGCTTATTCTATATTATGATGATACGTATGTATTCCATTTAGCCCCCCTTCACAGCTTAAAATAAATAAATAAATAAATAAAAGCAATTTGGTGTTCATATGAACTGATATCGAAAGAGCTTCATGTTAATCTTTTACTCCTTCTGACAGACGTGGAAAATTGGATGCAGTAGGGTGGACATAGGATGGGTTCCCACTTTGTTTTATTTTGCTTCATCAGAGCATAGTTCATCCTAATACATTTCTACTGAAGACCAATTTCAAGAGATTTTCATGTGAAAATAATAAAAAATAGAACATAAAAAGATTTAAGCAAACTGTTAGTTCCTGTCAGAAAAGTGAAACATGATGATATGGGCTAGTTCTGTACTCCCAGATTTTCCCATTCTTTTCTGAAGTTTGGAAGAATTCACAACTGCAAAGTGGGTGAAAAGCAACACAATTAAAATTGGTAAATTATTTGTATAAATAAGGGAATAACAGAAAGAAGACCTTGGCTGTATACAGTGCAAGGAGAGGGCACATTTAGCTACAATCCCAACTGAAATAGAAACAACACATTCTTGCTAAAATATTCAGCCAAACAGCTGGAATTCTTGCAAAATCTTATCTTTGAAACAATATAAGGATTAAGAATTTGAGCACAGAGGCATTGAAGAGAATTACCCATACACAGTAACAACTGCTTGACACACTGTGTGTTGAAACTGATGCTTACTTTGAAAACTGGTAATGCACATTCTCTAGGTGTAACCTAAGGGTGAGTCACCTACATCTGCATGTACTACTTACCATTGCATCAATATGTCGTATGTGCCAGGCTTACCTGATGTTAGCAGCTGCATTTTATGTTGGGTTCCTCAGGAGACTGCTGTTCCTCGATGCTGGTACACTGGCTGTCAACTCCTCTGTTTGGAAGGATGAATCTTGGCTTTACAGGACTACACTTCTACTTTATTCCTCCAAGAACTGAGAAAACTTTTGGGGGAAGCACACGATCCTTTATCCTCCTCATTTTCTCTCTCAACTTCTCTCCTCCACCTGAAGAAATCACTCTCGTGCTGTGACCAACTCAGTATCTTCATGGCAGATTCAACAGTCACCTCTGACAGTCAAAACACGGCCTTTTAATACACATAGACACACCTGGGAAGTCAAGGATATGAGAGTTTTAGGCTTTGTAACCTTAAATCCTGTAGTTGAGATTAGAACAAACAGAAACAGTGATAGATGAAGGTCTGTACAAGTGATGAACTTCACGCTTCCACAGCTAGTAAGAACCACAGGAAAGGAGTCTTCATTGGTAACTCCAGGGTATTAAAATCAGGTTCAAAATTAGATTTTGCCGGCCAAAGGCAGGATGATGAATTACATACTTCCCATTGTGATACAAATAGCTTTAATAATTATGTATTTTGGAAAGGGTTTTTGTCCTCTAGCAATGTCCCTCTGACATTGACCTCATGTTTATGCTGAGGTTTGCTCTAAAGGCTCTTGTTTCCTTGCAACTAAACAAAAAAGGGAAGGCTACTTTGCAGTCTGCTTTAAGCAACCTTTTTGTAAAGGGAAACAAAACTTAGTGTGGACAGATGGGCAGTGGAAGACAGCATGATGTAACAGAGGGATGTGAGAAGCTGCAAGACCTCTGTGAAGGGGCAGAATCGTGTCACCTGCATACAGAATGCTATTTTATAGCATATTTTCTAATTTATATTCAGGGGCATCACTAGGGAGACCAAAGCTGAAACTTCTCTCATTTATCTGTAAACATTCATAATGTTTCAGCTGTCTTAATCATTTTATAATTCCTTACTAATTGATTGGGAGAAAAGTATTGATAGGGTTGTTGTAGGCATGACATCAAAGAGTATGGGTAATAGAATTTTTGTAGGTTTATTGAGTGTCTTATTAAATAAGCTAAAACTGTTAGAAAAAGTAGACTAGACCCCAGTGTCTTCAGGTCTAAAACAGAAGCAGCAGCCTTCAAAGGTAAAATAAAATTTGAGGAGGCCACTCCTTCAGAAGATAAACGTACATACTTGAACCATAATTGTCTCAGTGGAAAATAGGACGTAATAGAAATAGATGGAACAGCTGATGGTAATCATTAAGTTTCAGGATGAGATTCATTATACTAAGGATTTCAGTAACCATACTGGCTAGAATACCACTATTTTCTAAAGAAACTGGACTAGCTAACACAGTTAGAGAAGACAATATTGGAGTTTATGTAGGAACAGGTGAACAGCATCCCAAAATGCAATTAGTTTTTGAGGCAGTTTGTCTATTCTTTAGTTCTATTTCCTTCCAAGTGAAGCATTTAAACACTGCTCTAGGAGTTAATTGGGGGCCAAGTGCTGCTGCAAATATAAGTATAAAAGTATTTATAAGTATTTACTGGGAATTTTAATTAGACATTTTTTTTTCACAGATTTCTGTGAATATTCCTCTTGTACTTCTGTGTGATGGGTGGAGGTAACAAGCAGGAGGTCATGGAATGTGTGATAATAGAAACAATCCAATAACAAAAAATTTATGTTAACATGTTACTATTATGGAGCAGTGTACAACATTAACATTTTCCTCCTATATCCATTACTGTTAAAGTAAATAGATCTTATTCTCCTGTGGCTTTGACCAATTTGTATTCTGTTTTGCAGAAAGAGTGTGGAGGCTGAAAACAGGCTAAATTATTTGGCAAAGAACTGGAAGAATACCTGAAGACAAAATTTAAGCATTCTTTTCTACCCTTTATGTTCAGACAAAGGGATTTGTTTGAGTTGTTAGAGTAAGATAGTGCATAGTACAGGAATCTGATTGATGAGATATGTGGGGAATACCTACCTGCGCTCCTGTCAGAAGAGTTTTTAGGAATCAGGAGGGACATCATCAGCAAAATAGCAGTGAGCTGACATTGAAAAAAAGAGCTGAGAAGGTTGCAATTCTCCGCAGAAGGCAAAGATTCCCGTGCAGTTTGGTGGACAACATTTTCATAGATTTTTAACTATGCAAGAAGTTATAGGTTTTGGCCTAAGACCTAAGGTGTGACTGGGTGGATTTTCAAGAGTGTTTATGCACTTAAAGATGCAGAAGTACTTCAGTTCTTACCTCAAGGTCAGTGGAAACACCACTGGCTGTTAGTTAATCTTGAATCTCTAGATGTCTTCTAAAAGCCTACTCAGATGTTCTGCCTATTCATGTACTCAGTTACCAGAGGAAAACAGAAATTCAGCATTCCTGGGCAAATTAATGTAACAGTACTGTGAAACTGTGGTCTGCACACATGCACTTATTGAAAAACAGCTTCACAGCATTACTTTAAAATTTTGGCTGTAGTTCAGAAAAGTACTTTAACACACGCTTAAATTCCATTTACATCACTGAAATTTAAATGTGTTCTTAAGTGCTGTTCTCTACAGGAAGGGTCCTTTCAGTGAAGCCTTTCAGTTGGAGAAGAACCATGGTCAATAGGATAAATAAAAATGCAGCTTTGAAAATAAAACTGACAAGGCCTTTCTCACGAGATGGATTTCAATTAGTTACTGTAATCTGCACATAAAATGGTGAGAAGCTCTATTTTCCATGAGTTTTGCAAAAGCGCTGTTGGCATCGTGTTTCTGCGCAAGCCATCATCATTTCTGTCATCAACATTTACAATTTCTGCTTTTAATTTCTAATATTTTAAAGTATACCTTGATGATTGCTGTTCCCAGCAATCTTTTCATCGTGATATCCCTAAAAGACGATGATTAGTTCAAAACTGTACCATAGAAAACACACTGTACTAGTATAAGTTAACACTAACAAGTATATTACTTGTTTTTGTCCTGGTAGTAATGTTTACATATGTATTATTAGACAATATGTACTTCTCTCTTTATCTACTTTTAAATTTAATTGATAGTATATTCAAGTTGTTATGAATTTTATTCATTGAAATATTTGAACAGTACAAGCCAGAGGTTGATTAAAGCTAACTGGAATGCTAACAAATCAAAGGGTTTTCTCTGTTGCTCTTTTTGGTGGAATGGAGGATGTTTGCAGAGAATATAAAATTGCTCTTCCAGCTGAACAGGCTAGTATTTGAATATCTGTAAATGTTGTGTTAACCTGAACACAAACTAGTAGCCTTTTGATATTGATTAAGAATGACCACTTGTTTGGTAGTGTCTCTTTCCCATAGAAATCACATTATTTTCTTTTTAGCATTGTGACCTAAGTCTCAGTTCCTTTTGAATTGAGGCAGTTACTTATACTTTCATCAAAGCTTTGAACACTGGATTGTGCATATTGGGCAGCAGAGGTCCCAACAAGGGACTTTGGATTTATAGCTTTCCAATCACACAAACTGCTATCTAGTATCTTTTGTGATGGTGATTTGTTGTTGTTGTTGTCATTTTAAAGAAGACAATAAACGTAAAAAATATGTCAAAAATAACAGTAAAAAACTCCTCAATGATTTCTGGAATGTTACTGTAGGAAATTGATTCTCCAGGTGTAAATCTGTAACCTTTGCAAGGGCTTGCACTCACTGCCCATGTCGTTACTCAACTTACAATGGAAAGTGAGGGCATGACAAGCACTATTTGTGGCCAGTTCCAGTCAGTACTTATGATAGTTCTAACCTTGGGATCAGGGTATAGTGTGTTTTGCAAGTTACTTCATTGACTATCTGGCCCCCACTCTAAGAAGAAGGGAAATAATACGGTAAAAGCAGACAGGGGGTATGATTACGGGCAGCTTTCTTCACTGCCTGTGAAATGGTCAGCTATTTATCCTCCAGATGAAGAAAATACTGTTGAGAGATACTTATTGTATTCACTTATCACCGTGTGGCGCTCTGCGTTCCTTGTCTTGGTTGTTGTTATATTTCTAAATCATAGAATCATAAAATTGTTTGAGTTGGAAGATACACTTAAAGGTAATCTAGTCCAACTCCCTTGCAATGAACAGAGACACCTACAGCTGGATCAGGGTGCTCAGAGCCCCATCTAACCCAACCTTGTATGTCTCCAAAGACAGGACTTCCACCACCTTGCCGGGCAACCTGTGCCAGAGCCTCACCATCCTAGATGTATTAATTGAATTTGACATGTTAACTTCTGGATGTGTGTGCATGCACTTGAGAGTGGATTAAGATTATTCACATCAACACAGCTAGCCTTTTTGTAGCAGAAGGGACTAGGATGCTGGGCTGATCAAATCCACATTAGACATTTGAATGGGCCATATGTATGTGAGGGGTTATCGTATATGTGGCACCCGTTGGGAAGACACGGTGGGCCCAGTGCAGGTGGCACAGCAAAATGTTAGTTTATAGGGATGTAGTTCCAGATTGCAAAAAGATGAATCCTGAACCGTAGGAAAAAGAGCAGGTAGCCTAATGGTCAGGTAATGATCTGTGTCCTGGCAGGAATTTCTATCATTTACCATTCCAACCTTTGAATGTCTAATTGTTTTCAGCTGTGGGATTGTTTGGGGCTTTTTACTAGTTACTCATGCTATCTTTGCTTTTTCATAGAAATTGTTACCCTGTGTTCTAGCCAAATATTTCAGCATCCAAGCCATCCTTTGGTCTGGTTACATCATCATAAAGAAGGAAAGAAAAATCAGTAAACATTTTTTTCCCCCATAGATTTATACAATTTTTTGTTTAAGGAATAGCAACCCATACAAACTAGTTTTTATCCCTCCAAATACTGCATATGTGGGTTGAGGAATTTACTGTTTTTATTTTTGGCAAGTGAAAGGTATCATCTAAGTAGCTTATGTTGCTTTTTACCGTTATCATCTTGAATGCAGAAGAAATCTTGATTTTGATTTTTATTACCTGTGGCTCATTCTCTCAGCTGTCCTGATCTGTCGTACATCTTTCACTGTATTTCCTGTTGGAATCATTATGTTGCAAGAGACATAGATAACTTCCTAGAGCTGTACAATACTCACGTAATCTATAAATTTAATAAAAGAAGAACACAAATGTCTGAGAAGTAATGTACCCGTACTGACCATGCCAATAATACATATTCTTGCAGAAATTGTAAGGCTAGCAAAAGTCTTGCTGGCTTCAATGTTGGATTTTACTTTGATTGTTATATACAAATAAAATAAACATAAAATACAATAACTATAAAATGATGCATTGTGTACACTAAAACCACAACGTACTATCCTACATATGTACCCCAGACCAAGAACTGTAAAACTGATCAGTTGAAATCACTAAATTAAAAATATCAGAGTAAATTAAAAATAATATATTCAGCAGTACTATTGGTTTTGCATGGTAAGAAATGGCAATCTAATACAACTTCTGTACTTTTGTCTTGCTTTAATTGGCTTTAGCCAGCACAGTTGAAAGGTCTGGATGACAGAAAAAGAAAACAGAAGATACTTAAGAGACACTTTCTAATGCAAGTAAAGAAACATCATCTAAATCCGTCCATAGGGCACATGTAACTTGAAAATTATACCTTTGAATGCTATGAATATGGAAACTGTTCAAGCTTTTTTATTCATAAGAGGTCTAGATGCAAAATTTATATTTTAAAATTAAAAAAAAAATAATCTTGCAATGAATTTGTAGGTCCCAGTTCTACTCACCCAGTTTATGAAGATTAAAAAGATCTCTGCTGAGGTCAGATTTTAATATTGTATCTAGACACTGATTAGTTTTTGCTTTTCTCAAATTTCAGCATAGCATTTTTCTCCTTTCATTACATTCTCCTTCCCATATATCCTTACGTCCTTCTGTAATGCTTGCAGACAGTTTTCTCCTGGCTGGCCATAGGAATTTCCTTGATTTTTGAAGAGCTTATTTGCCTGGTAGCAATTGTTAATAGAATAAATTTCTCATGCATTTCTTGTTAAGCCTCTTCTTGTTTGAAATGAAAATACCCTTGGTTAGGCCTGAGGTGAGATGCAAAGTGTTGGACCCTTCCCCTGCTCAGCATGTGGTCACAGTGTTGATCCAACCATGTTAGCCCCGCTGCTGGAGCTGACACAGTGAGCTGGTTGTGGGAAGCCCCAGATCTTCCCTACCGCTGACGTGTCACTGCTGACTAAGCCTTTCAGTCTGGGAAAGAAACTGAATTCCTGCCCAGTCTAGCAGACAGATAAAAGATTGGATACATGTATTTATTATTCGAGTGTCCTTCTCCTATACTGAAGTCACACTCCAAGCCTCAGAGCTGTTCACTGGTTGCTTGATCGTTGTAATTAACCCAGCCCACCATCTCTACAGAGCAGCTGTGCAGGCATGGTTAGCTATTATATTTGAATCATGGGAGATTATATTGAACATACGAGGAACTATGATTTTATTTTTAAATCGCATTTTTCCTAGAATGCTTCATTTGCTAAAAAACGTCAGCTCCAGCCAAAATGTAAATTTTCCTTTTACTTGGCTACTAATTAGCACATAATGGACTCACTTCTAGACGTACTTGATTGTTATTAACATTATGTAAGAGGGAAGTGTAGTTTCCATATATATAGTTTTTTTTTCAGAAACAAGGACATAAAGTATCCTCACATCAATGGTAAAGATATCATATAATTCCATTAGGAGTATTCAAACTGCCATAGAACCATCTGGATATCTCTTTGTTGAAGAGCTATTTTCCGTGATTAATATATCTTATCATACATTTTTTCATTGGTGAAAGTCTTGTTGATGAGCACCAAAGAGACCATGCTGTTTTCTTGTTTTGTGTGAAGTCAAACATTTGTACCCCTCTCAGAAATTACTTTCTTTGCTTTCCATAGAATTTGAAATTTAGAAAATACAAAGGATAGGTATCTAAGACAGTGAATTTTCTTTTCTGAATAACACCGAGAACAAACTTGAAAAATTGAAGTGTCAGGTTTAACAAGGGAAGGAACTTCAAAAGAAATCTCTTTATTCAAAGAGAAAATATATTAATGGAAAAGACTATTTTCTAGACAAGTTTAAAATTTTTTCTTTCAATTTAGAGGATTTCTAATGGTGCACTTAGATATACGGTGCCCTTTCTTTCAGAGCAAGGCCCGGAATGGAATAACATTAAGAATTTGTTCATATTTAAACTGTGTGATAATTAGTGGGAGTTTAGTGAGCTGCACAGAAGCAAAATTCTCCAAAACTATTTTAAAAGCTTGCTAATAATCTTTACTGCTGTGGATCAGAGAGCCATGTTCATAGATTATGCTTAAAGCCAATTTCTGTATCAGTTTTTGTGGTGTTTGTACCATTCAGCAGTGTTTCATAGTGAAGCTTATAGCATGCACAGAAAAAAAGGCCATGAAATAACTCTGTTTTATCATAGTCTAAAGAATTACAGCTTCATAACAGTGCATTGGCAGAAAGGCATTTTCAAGTGCTTGAGCAAACAGCAGGGCTTCCATGGCTTCCTTAGGAACTGCCTTCGTATACACAGATCAGGTTAAGCCATTCATTACTGTACAGTTCTATGCAATCTTTTATAATATAGTCAATCAAGATATGGACAGGTATTGTATATTCTCTTTCCTCTGGGATTAAAAAAGCAGCAGCATCCCATTGCTACCACAGTTTGTCCCCTGTGTAACAGAGTTTTCAATGGTTCAGCTCATTTATAGACCTACAAGATCTTTGCTCTTATGTTTGCTCTTGAAATGTCAAAATTGGTACAGCGTACATTTGGGACCTCTTTGCTTCCACTATGAGAAACAATGTGGTGCTTAGAAATAAGCATTCAGCAAAACATATAAACTTTCTGTAAATTAATGTCATAAATACTAAATTGGACAAAAAGTGTAATTTTACTTAAAGATACTTGTACAAAAATATAAATTATACAGAAAAGTGCTTTGTGAAGTAGAGTGCGCCTGATATGTTTTATTGTTTTAATATATTTTTAATCGTACATTTTTACCATTTTTCTTCTTATTCACCAAGTTATTATTAGGCAACCATAATTAATAATTTACAGGCACCTATTCTGGCTTTTAGCACATTTATATGGCTCCCCCAGCAGTAATAGAAGTTTAAAGCGTACTGTATATTCTGCTATTTGGTTTGTAGCATGGATCTGTTGTCACTTTCTATAGCATCTTAGCTAGGAATTTTCCACATTCATTTTACATTTACACTATGTATGTTTTTAGTTTTATAATCGGTCTCCTCAGACAGAAACTACGGTCTCCAAAGGCTAAACTACCTCAGCTTTTTCTCTCTGGCTTCCTCTGGTTGGGTTTGCAGAATCAGCAATACTGGCAGCACCAGCAGGGTGTGGTTACTGTGCAGCACAGCTTTGGTACTGATGGTGCCATGCTCGTGGGAAAACATCACGTAACTTCATGCCACCCTGGACCAACTCTGCTGGGGCACCAATGGAAATGAGGGCTTCATCTGTAGTGCCTGCAGGAACTCTACGTGAGTTTGGGCTCAAGCTCATAGACCAAGTCAACCAAAAATGTTGCATTTGTGCTGTCTAAAAGCAGAACACCGGGCTGTGAGCCATTTTGTCTGTTTTTGTCTGTTTCTTTACCTGGATGTCCAGTTAGCTCACTTCTAATTAAACCTGAAATGTAGGTCAGCTTTGTGACAGTGAGAACAACTGGGGAGTTTAGGCTCACATTCTCATTCCAGGGTAAAATGACAGAACAGGCATTGCTTAAATTACCAGCTTGTCTTTTTCCTATTCAGCAATTCAGTTCAGCCTCATTCTTTAATCTTTTCCCTGTGTTGCCCTTTCAGCTAACCTACAGCATGATGGCTGCAGTGTGTATATCTATAGTTCTGTGTATAGCAGGCACAAACATATTTCTTGCAGTCAAATGTGAAGGCCCTCTGTGGCTCAGACTCTCAGGGAAAAGGTGACTTGTTCTGCCATGGTGTGGTACATGCATACTGCTTGTGGATGTTTTGTTCCTTGTGAACCACAAGATCAGGAGGTGACACTTTCTTATCACCTGCACCTACAGCATTCACAAGATCTGTGAATTATTACAGCTTTCCAGGAAGCATCTCTTGGGAAGTTTTATTTTGCAGCTTCGTGAAGATTAAAAAGCCAACCTGTAAAGATCTTACATGGGTTTGTGTGAGTGAGTAGTAAAAACAGGGTACGAAAAAGAACCATCTTATAATATCATAGTCTATCCATTTGGACAATCTTCAATCTAAACTAACAATTTTTAATAGCCCCAGATGTCACATGTTTACATGGCTCACAGGTAGCAGTCTTTTTCTTTGATCTTTTGTCTGTCTTCTCAGCAACATCTCACTAGTATAACTCCAAGGGCTACATATTTTAGGAACAGACAACAAAGAAAAATACCATCACTCTATGATGTCTTATTTCTTCTACCTTTTAACAATATACATGGTAAGGAATAGGCACTAGATTTTGGATCCTTTGAAGGAAATAACATACTTGCATACAAGTGAATTCTGTATTAATAAAATGTATTCATTCTAAATATATGACCAGCTTCATTTTTCTCTGAATTTACAGGTTTCAGGAATACCCTGCACTCTCCATGGAACAGAATGATGAGTTAATTGTTCTTGCAAATGACAGTTTACTTGGCTGTGAGTTTATGAGGCAGTAAATTTGCCTCATAACTTGCAGCATTTACCCAGTACATCTCTGTGATGCTGTGAGCTATTTATTACCAAGTGTGTTTGGAGGGAAGTGAAATGATCATATTTGCACTCAAAGGATATGTGCTATGATGAAAATAATACTTTTCCAATAACATCCTTTGGGTCTCTCATTCTCTTCTCAGTTTCTTTGCAGATATAGTGTCACTGACATGAATGGGTGCACAGTGCTATATGTCAGTTGGAGATGGCTAAATAACATAGGTAACCCCAGAATGTTCAATGTAATCTACGGACTAGGTTCTTGTACTCTTAAATGCTGATGATACTTGGAGAAGCACAGATCAGTCTGAATGATTGTACTGAAATGGACTGAAGAGCCATCTATCCAAATTGTAGACATATGAGTAAGGCAGAAATATATTTAACTGTATTTCCCCTGAGTTTCTCTCAGTTTCCAACGCCCTGTAACTTGCTGAATGCAACAACACTGGAGATCAGATACTACCTGAATCAGAAGTGCTGCCTTTTGTTTATTTTACTGTTAATTAATTGCCATCTATCACACTCGTGTCACTGAAAATTCTCATCCATTGTACTGGTTGTTTTCATAATGATTGCAAATATGTAATTCCATAGGAGACAGTAATTTAATGGGCTGATACCTAAGTTCTGTGACAATAAAGATCTATTCTCAGTATAATTCAGTGTGTGCAATGCATTGTAAGCACATTCTCAGTGGTCCTAATGTATGCTAATGCTAAATAAAGTATGTAAATCCACCCTATGAAGTCTGTTTTCCCCTTGATAGATACAAATAACTCCTCTTAACACTTGTGAGCTAAGCATTATTTATTGTTAACTGGAAGATAAATACCCCAGTGACAAGAAACCCCCAACAAGTAATGTAGTTTTGTGTGGAAATGAACAAACTAGAAGAACATGAACAGGTACATTAAGGGTGAAGTCATGGGCGCTCCATGCAGTGAGGGATCAGCAGGAACAAGGCTTCCTCAAGCTGGAAGCTTGTGGGAAGCCCTGACCAGCCTTCCCTGGGTCCTCCTCCAGCACCTCCCCATGACCTAAAACTCACTCTTCAGTTCAGTCCAGGGTCCTCATTCATCACTTGTGGTGATGGATCTGGACACTGCAGCCTTCAGAACAGAACTGCAGGCATGTACATGCATAGGTCAAGTTAAATTTCATGTTCTTTCCAAAAAAGTAGGCAATTTCTCACAGTCAGAGTTATGGGAATCCATAAGCATTAACCAATAGTGAGAAGCCAAAGAAAACATTCTGGATAGACAGGGAACGTCACACCATGTTTTGAAAAGCTAAAGAGGGATTGACTCCTATATTCCAACTATCTTTTCTGCTAATGTAATGAAAAGCTAATTACGAATCACAGCTGTTCGCTATATACAGCAGAAAATTTTTGAGGGGGAAAGCGAGGACAACAAAATATTACAATCTCATCTGCTGAATCACTGTCTGGGCTGTCCTTTTGACTGAGGTAGGCTGATGACTGACAGTTTTTCCTTTCAATACTGTCAGTTTCATTCCATCATCCATTTCCACTCCGTCTTATAAGAAGCTATTCCTAAATTTGGGGAAAAATTAAAGACAAATTTGGATAGAATGACTCTGAATGAACTGCTTTACAGTATTCACTTGAACCATAGTCACAAGTGTCCTAATGTCTATTGCTGTTTTGTATAACTTAAACTTATTTTTACCAGGAACTAGCTTCTGTGTAGCAGGAAAATCTTCATTCTAAATTTCTTGACCTTTCGGGATGAAAAGAAAATAAATCTTCCTTCTCTGGAGGCTCTGCTCGCTAGCTGAGAACTTTTACCAATAGTTACCAAGCTTAGTGCTTAAGTCTGCAGTCTTGTACAGATGTGCATGCTTTGGTTGTTGCTGTAAGCATCCCCATTAGGAAGCAGGTTCTGTTTGAGATGAAGCATGCAGTGGTGTAAAGCACAACATTTAACTGTATCACTGTCAGTGGTGCCACTTACTCTAGCACTGTCCTTGCTAACTTTTTGTTTGCATTAATGTTGCAAAAATAAAAGCAGATTCTCACTGTAGATGTGTCTAAATACAGTTAAAGATTTTAGAAGAACAACCTTCCATACTTTCATCTGTTTTAGAAATAGCTCGTAGTTGTGCTTCTTTTTTCCCTCTGGTTTAAAACAGATTTTTCGATTAAGAAATTCATAGTTTGCTTTCAACTTTACTTTTATTAGTATTTAAGTATTTAAAATCCACGTTGACTAGAATTCACTGGATAGCTAAATCAAATAAATCAAAAATATATCTGAGAGACATAAATAAAGTGCAAAAGACTTTCCTTTTTGGCAACGAGGAAAAGGATTTAAGGTATAAGAATTTTAAAACATGAATTATATACTGTTTCATAATCAAGTATAGCCAGCCAGCTAATCACCCCTTAGTCCATCTGTGCATTCTAGGAGAAAAATAAAATGAAGTTTGGGCAACAGATACAACTGGAAAAATACGAATAATTATTTTCTGGATTTATTTCTTTCCTATGGCAGAATTGTGATCTGAACATGCAAATGGAAAATCCAAACAGATTCCAGTGTCCAGCTGCACCCCAAGAGCCCTTACTATCCCACAGAATTACAAATATTGTCTAATACAATGAAAACTTCAAAATGCATTCCATATTTCTGGCAGTAGACAAGATATTCTTCTTTCCATTGAAATATTAAAGTATTCCTTTTGTTCTAAGGCCCTTGAAATATTTTTTCAAATATTAACAAGGCTTTGAGGAACTCTTCAGGTCCATGTAAAACATGCTGAAACTGATGCCAATGAGATCCTGACTCTTAAAAGTGCCTCTTTAAACATTGAGGTGAAGGTGATTTGTCCTGTCTTCAAGTTCCTGAAAAACAATAGAGAAAAATGTGTATTCCAATATTTCCATTACTTTTCTGTTTATTTCATCCAATACTTCAGTTACGGGGACTCAATAATGCTTTTACAGAAAATTCATGTCTGAAGATTATAAGTCTATGTTGGTGAATTTTCAATGAACAGTAATTTCCAGAAATACTGATCTTCTTCTTTTTGTTTGCTGGGGAAAAACAAACAAACAAACAAACAAACAAACAAAAAAACACCCCAACAATTATAACAGGGGATCATGTTTCTAAAAAGTGCTACTGGTTAAGATTTCCCAGCTCAAATATGAGTAGGCAAAAATCCTTAAATAAGCACATACTGTATTTAGACATTATAAGCTTCCAGGCTGTCTTCTTAGAGAGACACAATTTCTTTCTGAAAGTGTATGGTATGTGTTCTGTTCAGAGATAATCTCCTTTATGTTGCACAGATTTTGAATATTTCACTTCCTCTGTTGTTTCTTTAAGTAATGTGTTCTGGTACAAAATATTTACATAATCTAGGTGATTTATTTTGCAGAGGTTTTTTTCTTTTTTTCTTTTCTTTTCTTTTCTTTTCTTTTCTTTTCTTTTCTTTTCTTTTCTTTTCTTTTCTTTTCTTTTCTTTTCTTTTCTTTTCTTTTCTTTTCTTTTCTTTTCCTCTCCTCTCCTCTCCTCTCCTCTCCTCTCCTCTCCTCTCCTCTCCTCTCCTCTCCTCTCCTCTCCTCTCCTCTCCTCTCCTCTCCTCTCCTCTCCTCTCCTCTCCTCTCCTCTCCTCTCCCCTCCCCTCCCCTCCCCTCCCCTCCCCTCCCCTCCCCTCCCCTCCCCTCCCCTCTCTTCCCTTCCCTTCCCTTCCCTTCCCTTCCCTTCCCTTCCCTTCCCTTCCCTTCCCTTCCCTTCCCTTCCCTTCCCTTCCCTTCCCTTCCCTTCCCTGGTGCTTTCTTTGGAAGCTAGGATAAAAAATAATCGCTTAAATTAGTGACATATGTAAACATCTGTGCATTATACCCTTTCCTCTGCATTATATCCATAGAAACGGGTACCTAATGCCATCTACAGAAATGTTTTGGTTCACATGCTGGTTAGACTATGAAAACTTTGACTTCCTAGTACTTAGGTTGTGAAGTTGATTTTTATAACACGAACATAAGGTCACGATAATTCAGGCATTTATGGACACTGCAAAGGCTTTGTATTCTTCAGCCAAGTATGGATTTTACACTTCAGTCTACTATCTTGGTGATTACAGACTTCCTTTCTGCCTGGTTCAATGACATGCAGTTAGTATTATATTTCTCTAATTCTGTCAGCAGTAAAGAAACACAAAGATTCAGGGTCACCTCCTTGCCCCAGGGAGATATAAATATAAGCACAACTTTGTTACTACTCTCTCATGTAGAAAAGTAAGACAAGGATTAGAAGTACTAGGCTTTGCATGTCATGGTTGCTCCTTTGAAATGTTCTTAGAGTGACGTAAGGTTTTCCCTGTCTTAGGGTAAAATCTATTCCTAAAGAAAAAAAGCAAATGAGATCCGTTATAAGGATATGTACATGTGTGTCTTGCATATGAGTTTTTACATTAGTATATGTGTGTTTCTGAGTGTGTGTGTATAAATGCATTTGACTAACCCTGTATCTTCCCGAGGCAAGGTAAAAAAGGAGTAGAGGTTGCTTTGAAGTTTTAAATTGCAGTCTTGTCAGATTCTTGACCAGTCTCTCTTGACCTTATATCAGTGAGTCTTTGACTAGTGCTACAAAGCTGAGTTTGGCCCTGTGAACATAAAGCAAACTGCACACAGTCAAGAGACAACTGCTGCCCTTTGTCAGCACTTCTGATGAAGCTCAGTGCTGCTGGTATTGTTTCCTGCATTTACCACTGATCTGCTCATCCTAAAGGAAAAGAGTATGTATTTTTTCTTACTTCAGCCAAGTGATTCCCCTGCTGTTAGCTGTTTGGATTATCTTGGTAAAGTGAACTTTCCAACGTGAATGGCAAACAATTGGGGTATTTTATCTCTGCATTTTTGAGTGTCATTTTTTTTTATCGTGTGCTGATTCATATGGGACTGCGTGTGCAACAGCCTTGCTGTTATGTAATGGTCTGCCCACACCATAACACATACCTTCCCATCTTGCCTGCCTTTCTCATCAGCCTTGCAATTAAGTCTGGGCTGATCCTTTCTGGCAGCTCACCATCTGCAAAAGAGGAAACACTGGCTTTGCTGTGATTTCACACTTCTCTTGATTAAGCTCATTTATGTCTGAGAGCCTTTAAGGAGAGCCATGTAACACATGGTGGCTATGGTCACATTTTCTTTGGGGACAAACAGGCAGAAAGGCAGCAGCAATGGAGTACAATCTGGAGTACGCAACAGTGCTGTCCAAACCTGTTAGCTTCTCTTATACTTCAAAGGCTGCGTGTTATGAAATGGATGGTCTAATTTCAAGGCGTACGGCTCTACTTTCCTAGAGGGAATTGCACATATTGTTTTATGACCTTGCAGCCTACTTCCTGGTGGATAAGCACAACTGGAAGGATGAGGCTGGCCCAAGCTCTGAGAACAGCAGCATCTGTTTTAAATGGCTGTGGCTAGAAAATCAAATACCCTCTAATTGCCAGTTTTTCTGTAGATTGCTTTCTACTTTCCAGGCTATAAGTCCACAGCAAGGAGTGTAATAAGTATTACTGTCAATGATCTGTTGCTGTTACTTCTTTAGGCATGTAGGGTGCTTTTCTTTTTTCTTTTTTCTTTTTTTTCCCATTTAAAAATCCTGTGAAGAGAAATGAATGTCCACGGCTAAAATTGTTCAATCTATTTCCAATACAAGAAAATACACTTTTTTTATTTAAATATTTTTTATTTAAGATTGTGTAAATTCCTAATACATACACTCTTCTTATAATACGTTGACTGAAGAAACTGAAGCACACAGCTCTTATTTATCCAAACTTTTGATTCACTTCACTGCTCTGACAGTAAATTTCCTTCAGATGGATATGATTATAACTGTTTCTCTTCATAGGTTATTTTAAAATTTTCTTCTTCTACTGTGAATCTCCTTCCTAGTTGTTCTAGCTGTTTATCATGACTTTTTTTCTATAGGAGCAAGAAGATTTCACTTTAACAACACAACTCTTATATAGAAAATTTTGGAAATGTATAAAACTACGGTAACTCATTAGATCACTTGGGTCCTCCGGGGAGACATCATTGGCTACATTAATCTTCTTTCATAATCCCTGCCTACAGTCCTACCTCAGCCCACGAGACTGTATGTCAATCTGACCCACACTGGGTACAGAAATATTGTTTTCTAGCTCACAAACGTTCTTTAATATTGACCTCACGACATGCCTGAAATTATGGGTGAGAAAATCACAGAAGTTAAAGCTCTGACTTGATTTCATTGTGTAATCACAAGAAATATTTATGTCTCAAATTATTTCCAAAATCTCCTGGATAGTACTCTCATCCAGAATCTTGTCATATTCCTGCCTTAGTTCTTAATACTACCTCAAACAGTGTTTTTCCCTGTCCGTGAAGTTCCTCTTATGACACTAGTACTTATCTGATATTGAGTGCTTCTAATATTGTTGTCTCTGCTCTGAAGATTACTGAGATTTATAACTTCAGAAGTTAGTACACTGAGTTTGGAAAAATTTTGTGAGGATCAAAGTAAAAAAATAGACTGGAACTCCATTGAAAGTTGTCATGATTGGGGGAAAAGAAAAGCATATTAGTATGAAATATGATTTTAATTATATCAAATTAAAACATAATTTGATGAGAGTTTACGAATGTGATAATTAATTGGGATTAATAAAGTGGGATTGGGATCCTGTAGTTAAATTCATTATTGATTTATGCCATGGAAAACACTCATAAGAACTCACATGTATTTCCTTAATACTTGCATTTTTATTTCAAAGTTGTATTCAAATCAATATTGTCTTCATGAATCTCAGGAAATTCTCCATGAAAGTATCTATGTGTAAATCCACACACTGATAGAGAGTAAAATCTTTCAGAAAGATTTCAGCAGAGGGAGACAAAGGGGATTAAAGGCCTGGAGAACCTCCCTTGCGAGGAAAGGCTGATAGACTTCAGCCTGTAGAAGAAAAGACCTAGAGGGGATCACATCACAGTTTATAAATGTCTAAAGTGTGGGACTCAAGTTGATGGGGGTGAAGTCTTTTTGGTGGTGAGCAACAGTAGAAGAAGGGGCAACAGACACACACTGGAGCACAAGGAGTTCCTTACAAATACAGTGAATAACCTCTTTTCTGTCTTTTTACTGTCACTGGAACAGGCTGCCCAGAGAGGTTGTGAAGTCTCTCTCTCCACAATATTCCAGACCCATCTGGGCAATTTCCTGTGCAACAAACTGTAGGAAACCTGCTTTAGCAGGGGGTTGAAGCCGATGATCTCTAGGGGTGCCTTCCCACCCCTATAATTCTGTGATTCTATGAATATGTAATGTAATGCACTTGGAGATACACTGACATTTGCTGTCAGTCTCAAATACTGAATGCATTGGAGATATTCTTGTCAGCCAAAATTCTGAGTCTTTGCCAACAATTACTTTTACGCATATGTGAGACTGTGATTGTAAAAGTAGGGCGGGAGGATATATCATAACGCAGATTGAAGAGGACCAAGCAGAAAATGGAAATAGCCAAGCAATATCAGACTACCATGAGATGAACCAGTGCTTGGTAAATAGCCTGAGATAGTAGTAAGTAACTCTTCCTGCAAAACCTGCCTCCATTAGTTCATCAGATCTGTGGCAACACAACCTCTAAAATTAGGAGATGAGTGTGTAATGATTCATGAAATGTTATACAGAAAAGTATCACAGAAAATTCTGTGCAAAAAGTAATGTCAGTTTTCTGAGCTGGATTTGAGTAGCATGCAGTAAATAAAATGCTTCAAACAACAAGGATAACACAAAATATTGACTAGCTGCTCAGTAAGTGAGCCACATACATATTGTGCCCTGAGGCAGGCATTCTGTTGGAAAAACAGTATGTGCTCATGTAATTAAAGAGTATAGCATCATATGCCCAAACAGAGGGTTCAGAAAAAATTGGCACTACAGATTGCAGTCTGATATTTCATAACTTTGGATTTCTTGACTTCACAGCTTTAAAGATGGCCTTTTATAATGTTGCACATTGCACACAGGAAAGTGTCCAAGTATCTGGAGTGGTTGTACCTCCCTACATTTCAAAAGTCTTGTGAGGCTGAAATAAATCTTCATGTATTTTTTTTATATATATAACAGGAAATGTCTCGTGTTTTCTTCCTTTTATTTTGAAGAGGTCAACAAGACTTAGCTGATTAGCAAACAGTTGAATTACCTACTTGTTTTTTGATTAAATATTTTGCAAGAAAGGTGATATAGTACAATTAAACATTAATTCACATTTTCATAGATACTCAAGCTGTCCAATCTAAATTAAAAAAAGATAATAATGAAAGCTTGGGCTGGAAAATGTAAGTGTACTATTGTACTATTTTGTTTTGTGCTAATGAGATTTGCAGGAAATTATTTTCCTGACATTTTAATGTACAGATCACATGACCTCTAGCATTAATTATTTCCATGAGCTAGTTAGCAAACGAGTCCTTCAGGGCCTGTGACATCTAGAAGTAAATTAATCCTCAGAGTTTTATATGATTGTTGGATAATATTTTAGCTGAGCTATTAGTCGTGGAAGTGCCAGTCTTCTCTAGTTTTTCCAGGCAAAGGTTTTAAAACACCTCTGTAACATTATTGGTCTTGTAACCAGCTTAAAATGGAACATAAGGACCATTGTTTGATAGAAAGCTTGATAGAATGTTTCCTTGCTGAACATGTGCTGTTTAGTGTTCCCCACTAAAGCAACACAACACCATAAAAGTTAAGCACTGCAAATTGTGCTGTATGTGTTGATTACCTTTAGCAAGCATCATAAAGCATAAAACAAGAATTTAGATAATACAGAGAAAAAAAAAATATGGGTGAAATGGAAAAGTGTAATTTTCCTATTTCTGACAGTAAAACAAAATTTTTCTCTTTTATACATTGTTTGATATCATGATGCTGGTAAGAATTATAGATGAAGTGAAAAAAATCTGGTCATGAAAAAAATGCTGAAGGTTGGATTAAATATTGCAAAGAAATACACGTACTGGAATTTTGATATGATAATAGATGAACTGTGATCCCAATCTAAATTCCTTGGATGGACTATTCACAGTGCTTCAGGTGTTTGGAGAATTTATTTTTCATCATAACGACAATTTATGAGAATTTTTAGCTCAATTCACATGAAGAATTTTATGCCAGTTTTCAAGTGGACGCAACAGAGACTTACACTCTAGGTTATCCTTTGAAAAAAGACATTAACATCATCCAGTCAACTGTGTATGTCTATATACTTGCATAGAGTTCAACATAACTCTTACTGTGCTTGATTTAGCTTCTTTACACTTTGCAGCCTTTTTAGTCAGTTAGTTTACACTTCAAGGAATACTGAAAAGACAAAATGATGGTTTGGTGGGTCAGAGATGGGAATATGTAGTTAATCAGATTTTAGCTTGATGATTCAATTCTCCCTTAGCTTAAATATATTTGAAAAAATATCCTTGTCTTTGAATTCTTTGACATTTGTACAATACCTTAATATACCCAAATGCCTGCAAGTAATTTTTCTGCAACACAAGAAAATGTTTTATTTGGAATTAAATGGAAGTTTAGACAGGGTAGCTAAGGTTGTGAAGAAAATGAGCTATTAGGAAAAGCCCAGTTGACATCTAATGACAGATTGCTGTAAAGGCAAAAAGGAGAAGGACAGAAGGAGAGAATGTTTTTTTGTCCTGAATATTTTTGAATTACAGTAAAAAAATCTACTAGCTTTTGCCTTTGTATTTCTGTGTTTCTGACTGGAGTCCATGCATGAACATTTAGGCTTCAAGACAGTTGTACTATATTCCAGGTTGGTCTATGAACAACAGTGCAGCAGCTCTTGCTGATGCACTTTGACAATCCTCATTGGACTGGTACTTTCTTAACAGCCACAACTAGACAGATCTTGGTAAAACATAAATTAATTGAAGTAAACATGCCAGACACTGACACAATCTTGGGAAAAGGCAATATACACCACCAGTGACCAGCCTATGTTAATGACTAGTGAACAATCCTTTGAGTAATGTCACAAGTACTGTGATAGTCTGACCACAGATGTTGACTTGATTGAGAACTTTTAGCAATCATTGAAATTTCTGAATGAAGGCTACATCACATTTCCTCTCCCACCGCTTCTGCTGACCCTGCATTTTCAGGCCCTCCCCTGGAGTGTCATTGTCTCTGAGAGGTCTGTACAACTTAGATGATGAAGCCTTTCATAAGTATAGATGTGTCATGTTCTCTCTTCTTTCCTATCCATAAATTCACTGATGCTCAGTTTCACTGGAAGAATAAAGCAGGAGAAATTCCAGAGCTGTGTTTAATGCATGATGATATGGGCAATAGCTACTGCTTATACTCTATGAAGAGAGGCTTTTCACTGCTCTTCATACTCGTCTCTGAGTGTGGCTCTGTTTATTAGATTGAGCTGAGGAGCTGAAGGTTTTAAAGCACTTTTGTTCACAGAATAGAAAGCTCGCTATTGAGTAACACTGCCTGTAATCACGATCCTGATACTCTTTGAAGCTGTGACAGTAGTTCATAAGTAATGTTAAATCTCTGGAGCACATATGTTAGCACATGCAAAGCTTCTACACTGTCCTAACTCTCGAAGGTTAGAAAAGATACACCTAGGCATCAATTTTGATCTAACTAATGTTCTTTGTAACGCTTTCTCTACATTAATAGATCGACTAATTTCTTCATTATACGGTTATTCATAAATGATTATAGGTCATTTCTTTTAAAGTTTATGCTCTTGCATGAAGTGCATTAATCAGCCAGCATTCTTGTTCTGTGACACTGGGGAAACAGATGGCAACAGTAATAGCAGGAACGACTGTCTCTTGCCTCTGCAGCCTAAATGTCTACTCAGACAAAAAAAATTAGCTTATTATGCCCCCGATTTACTTGAACTCATGTTATTTTGTCTCTGAAGTGCACAAGAATATTAAAGTTTTAAGTCCATATTTTATATTTGTTTATCTGAATGAAATAGATTAGTTACCTAAGGAAAAAAATTACAGTTTCTACACCTAATTTATACATCTTGACTAGTAAGTAATTTCTATTCATTTCCAAACAAAAACTTAATCTGTAGAATGGGAAAGGATTCTGTCTAAAAAGTCATTATTTTCATGTTCTTGTGACATTAAGTTCATCTGATTTACCTATGTTTTAGAATGCTTTTGAGCCATATCTAATGTAGAAAGCGGAGCTGCTTCTGAAGAAGTTAACTCTGTAGGTTTATCGAATTATGACTCCTGTGTTACTACTTCAAGGAGGTAATGGGAAGCATTCTACAGAAGCACTGTATTAGCTGAGTTTTCAATGAGCTAGAGAGCATCTTTGCCTCCTCAGAGCACCTTTCGGGACAGTTGTCATCTAAGAGCCTAAATCATTCCAACAACAGTTTCCTCAGCTTTCTAACTGGAGATTAAAATAACTTGTGATATAAAAGGCTATACCTGCCGTTGTTTAACCTTGGAGCATGAAAATCACAAGTTTGCATTTTGTTGAGCAATGCTCTGAAGCAGGCTACCTTCCTTAGCTTCACTGTACCACAAGCAGATCCTTTTTTTTTCCCCTAGAATTACACTATCATGTTTTTACTTCATCTTCAAAAAGCTATGCAGAGAACAATTTGCAAATATAATCTACTACATAGTGGCATATGCCATTTTTGTAGAAAAAATGCTCACTCTTTATTTAAGTTCTTTATAGTGAACAAAACAGCAAGTGGTTGGAGGTACACACACCAGCATTTTACACTCTTTTTCATACATGTAAATAAAAGAATACACTCTGCAGATGATGCCTGATAGTGTTGAACTTCTATATCATTTCTCAGAAACAATCCATTTCATTATAATTCATTGATTCATAAGGTAAGAACATGCTACAAGGAAGGAGACAGTTCCACTCTGAATTCGTGCTGGCAGTGCTCATCCTAACATGATGCTCCTTAATCCCAGACAGTTTGGATACAAATTGCCAAGGTAGCAATAGCTAAAATCTGCAGTAACACAGTAGTTTTTGTCAACTCGCTCAGGGAAAGCAGCCTCTCTGTCTTAATAATTGTTTCATCAGGCACATTGAAGCTCAGATATACAGATTTGCAATATAAACAATGGTTATGATTCCCAACCCAGCTGGTGCTGTCATGAGAAAAAAAAAACACCCAAAACAAACCTGCAGTCATTTGAATGCAGCAAGATAAACATACAAGAACATTAATTTGTTCAAATACTGTTCCAGGTTGTTACCTATCTTTGGCAGATATAAGTGCTTAATTATAGTAGTGGCGTCCACAAGTATTACAGAAGGTGTTTCATCAGGTGTTTATAATACCAAAATAAATAAATAGATAAATAAATCAGACAGATGTATAATAAGCAATGTTTCAGCCCTCAAAATTATGTGTAAATCATTGTAAAACAGAGTCAGAAAATCTACTTTCAGTCAAATTTTCCATGTAGAGAAGTGTCAGGTTAAATTCTTGTGCTCTGAATATCGCAATTTTTTTGATGGGACCACATAAGATTCTGATAATCCTCTGCTCCATTCTTCTTGCAATCGCGTTGAAGGTCAGAACTTTGTAAGTGCAAAATCCTTTTATATCAGAGAATTCTGTGCAAAATCAGGATAATATCTAAATCAAGTTAAGAAATTTCTAGATCCTTCTTAAAATTGATTTTTCTGCTCAACTATGTTTATTATGACATTTAACTATATAATTCATCTGAGCAACAGATTTGACTATACAGATTGAAGTACGCTATTAGGCAGCTTGCTTATGGATGTGCTTTGGAGCTATGACTCCATAGTATATGAGTATATTCCATAGGATTTTTGGAAGTGAAGTAGCGGAAAGTTTTCCCAATTAAATATTTTTCTGCCATATAAAACTGCTACTTGCACAAATGTTTGTAAATATTAAACATTTTACTAATGAAAGTAATGCAAATTTATGCAATCAAGACCTCTGTGTAGATCTTGGACATAATTAGAAGAATTCTGAGTAAATATATAGAAATATAACCTGTGACACTGAAAAACTTGGAGACACTAAAAGTTCCTGGCTGCCTACTTGGAAAAGGATGAGGTAATTAATACTTCTGAAAAATTCACTAGCTCCCTATTTGCATTTATAGACAGTTTAAAATTCAGGGCATCCACTACAGTTATGATTTGGAGTCCTGAGGATGTTGTGTTTTTCATTAACTAATTTTAAGAAGCAAATTATACCTGAGTTATCTTAGTCTGCAACAAAACTAGATTTAAGTGAAACTGCCATTGCCAACATTACATACAGTTCGGGTATTACTCATTAGAGCCCAAGGTAATAAAAAGGAAATTTTGTCTTCATACTAGGCTAGATTCTGGAATGTATCTGAAAATATAAATTTAAGTGCAAAGAAGTTCTTGTTTTTCTCTGGGCAGATAGACAGCCTTAAATCAGTGCAGGGCTTAATTCGAAAGCATCTGATATTTTTGGAATTTATAGAGACCTAAACAGGCTCTGCAGGGATCCTCTCAACAGAGGTGAACTCATACACACTAGATATACCCTGCTGATTATGAACTAAGATGTAAATAAAAGTAATGTTTGCTTTGAAAATATATCTTGAAGTAGGTCATGGGTTATCTTCTCTGAAATTCAGGTTGTTTAAGGAATTGCCAAATGCCAGTGATAATTGCTTTGTTTAGATCTGAATTATGGGCATGAATGGAAATTAAATGGTATGACTGTTAAAAAGAAAATAAGGCTTTTTTTTGCATTATTAGGAAGAAAATGGGGATTGTGGCTGGGAAAATCAGTCATGTGATGTAGTTTATAATGCTACATTACTCTTGTTTTCAAAAGAAGAACAATCCTGGTGAAAGATGTCTCTTTCCCAGTAGTATAGATATGCTGCAGTCTAAATTTCCATTGTTGTTGAGATTTCCTTTCAGGCGAGTTTCTCCATTGAAGACCAGGAAAGCATTCCAGGTAGACAACGTGCGTGCTACCCAAACATAAGGTGAGAGTTTCAGGTTTCCTTCTGACTATATTCGGTTGATTCATGATAGTCCTTTGTCATTTGAATTTTTGTGGAAACAGAACAACTGAGACTAGAACAAAACAATTATGTGACAATGTTAATCGCATCTAATAATCATTCTAATGACCTATTTTTAGACAAGATATTATTATTGTACCTCTGCTGCAAAGTCTTCTTTTATGATTATGAGAATGAATCTTTCAAAACAAGCTGAAACTGCCTGCGTGTGGCACAAGAGATTAATTTTGATTGCCTTTCTTTTGTTCCCCCTAAGAGCTATTTTTCATTTCTGCATGAGAGGAAGAAACCCTTTTTATTTTAATCTGATTTCTTCTCTTCTTACTTTCTTTCCTTCTTTTCTTTCCTTCTTTTTTTTTTTTTTTCCCTTATGGCAGAGAAACAATCAATAAGAAACCCTCCTCAATACCAGAGAGAACGATCTTTGCATTCTCAGCTGATGATACTGCAGAAAGGTTTGACACTGGTATAAGGCTATTATTTCTCTGCATTTTCCAGCTACGTGGAATTTTCCTAGTACATCTATATATAAAATTAAATGAGGTTATTTGTTAAAAATGAACACAGATGTATACAGTTCTGCTTGACTGACAGCATTTGTCTTCACCAAACATTATTTAAAGAGTCATTAGAAGTTTTACCAGGAAC
The DNA here is from genome assembly GCA_030625065.1 of Alectoris magna. Lineage (NCBI taxonomy): Eukaryota > Metazoa > Chordata > Aves > Galliformes > Phasianidae > Alectoris > Alectoris magna. Next base: position 12,310,115 of record CM060562.1, read on the forward strand.
AATTTTCAATGTAAAGAATGACTTGATAATGTGGTTTTGTGAGTAGTTGTACAGCAATATTACTTCTCTGTTCTGGTGAGATGGTCAAAACAACTAAACTCATATCTAAAGCTTTCTGAAACAGATGTGTCCATACACACATTTCCAATTCTCCTTTCACATCTAATGCCAAATTTGCTGAGCTCAAATCTTAGTTCTGCTCATAAATGCCATAAATGTTCTTATGCACAGGGTAGAAATAAACCACAGCAAACATTTAAGATTTTGTACTTCATTCTTCTACCCATCATGGGTAAACATCATGGCAGTTTGGAGCAAAATCTTAATACCTCATTAAGCACTTTTTCCAGCCTGGTCTGCCTTTGAAAATTTCTGCCTGCATCTTTCAACTGCGAATCAATAATGTCCATTTTTTCAGTTTGCATTCCTTTTGTTCACATTTCATGGACCCTCACAGATTTACATCATGTGGCTATTTACTGCAGTTGTTATTTCTATACTGCTTGTACAGTTCCTGAATCGCCTATCTTCAGAGCTTTCATAGCAAACACAATGTAATGAGAGCAAGTCCTTCGCTTGGGTAGAATAGCTGATGGTTTGCTGAAGACCTAATACACCAATGTATTAGGAAGTAATCCTGAAAGTGAAAACACTAGCTATAATAGGGGGCTGCTCAGATTACAAAGATACAGATTAACGTTCTTAACTCCAGCAAACATGTTAATGAAACCCATACTGTTTTTCTTTAGGCAGTTTATCCTATAGTATCTTATGTTACGTACAATGCACCACGTACATTTACAGCTCTTTCCCAGGCTTCTGGTGGGTACAGCTGAGCAATGAATATTGCTTAGCACAGTATTAGTCACTATTCCCTAGTTCTGAGGGGCTGCAGAAATGGCTGAAATAACATAATGGCTGAATCCTTCTGTAGATTTCCTGTGGTACTGGTGGACTTTATACTTAGAGCATGAAACTCTTTTATATCAATGTGTTTCCTAACTATTTTAATTATGCTCCATTATATCTCCAAAACTGCCAAATGCTACTGTTTTTTCATGGGATCATTCATTTTAATAAACTGAACAACACACATACTGCAGTAGAAGTTGAACAGTGGTCTATATTACATTTATTTTAAGTTTTAATTTAAGAACTGCAAAGAAAATGCACATTTTTATCAGCTGTGGCAAGTGCTTCCAAGTAATTATCTGCTCAGATCAATTGTAATTCATTTTTGCTCTGCTAGCTACACAGGACTATGAACCTGAGAAAGTTCAGTTCCCTGAACAAATGACCTCAATCCATATGTGGGAGGCACCCCAACACAGCTTTGCAGCAGCATTATCATCCATACTTGAAGCACAGGAGTTCAGAAAACCTTCAGGATAGTTACAGTTGGTTGCTCTTAGCATATTATTTTGTGGGAAGCTACTCGCGTGAGCAAGGAACACAATTTTAACATCTTAGATGTTATGGACCAACACACTCTCTTGTAAATTTTCTTGCTAACAAGATAAATTGAACCAATTATGTATATTGGAGCTTCAAATGTAAAAGAAGATATTCAACCCACTTGAGGTTGTAGAAAGCATTGCTTATGTATTTCTGCTAGACAAGACAATGTCTTCAAAGCAGATGGTAGTTGGATGTACATTTCTTTAAATATAACTATCTAAAATAATAGTAAAGTGTGAGTAGGTTTGGGTGCTATATTTGTCTTTACTGAAGTCACGCATGTGTCTAAAAGAATTTGTATGCATTTAGTGGAAGATTTACATAAGGAAAGTTTTGTGATGGAGGTTTGATTTCATTTCATTATCTTTGAGAAATATTACTCTTAGAAGGCCAAAGGAGTACTCATTCCAGAATCAAAAATTTCTATACTTCTTTGTTTGTGTAAATAAAATATGGAGATCAAGCAAAATATACAATTAGACAGTAGTAGTGCCAAGCTATCAGGTGTATTTATCTTCACTGAACAAAGATAATCAACTGAGAAAAGAAGTCAGTATCTTTAGGTGGAACTGGACTATGAAAGTGGAAGTTGCTATTCACCTGACCTTTAGCAAAAATAATGTAATCCAGAAATTAAGAAACTGGCTTAAGTTACTTTTTGGAGATGTCTCAATAATCTGTGGAGGCAAGAAGCCCCAGAGTGTAGTTCACTCTATCCATCTCAATGTCAAACACCTAGGACTGGTGTTATGAAATAATCATTCAGCAGGCATCTGTCTGTCTCTGATAGTAAGGAGAGAAGAAACAGGGTGAGCAGTTTGTAACAAAAACCTGGCTTTTACTAAATTGTGATAAATACTATCTTAATTATTAACATTTTGAGAATGCAGTGTATTATCTCTTTTTACTTTTCAACACTGTGTTAGGTCAGTTTTCTGTTTGTATAATGAACTCTATAATTAAAAAAAAAGAAAGAATCCTCATTGATATTAAGACTGCAATATTTTGTTCTGTTGACAGTATCTTTATGATGTGTTTGCACGTGGACTGGAGGTCTGAATCTAGATAAGCTGCCAAGGTTGAAGTCTGCATGCCTGACAGCCTTTCTTACTTTTGCCAGTGCTCACAGTTTTTAAGGATGCTACAGTTCATTGAATTCATAAAGAAAAATGTAGAAAATCTACTTTTGTTTCATAATGAACTCTTACATTATTGATAAATTTTGATGGTTTTATATATCTGCTTACAACGTGCTTTCCAGTTACTTTGTCAGATTAAAGTGTATATAAAACATAAAAGAAAGCAGCTGTAAAAGCTTCGCTACTCTGTTGGGAATAACAAAAGTCTCTTGACAGTGCCTCCAGATCCTTTGAGCCAAAGTATGGCTCAAAAAGTATATGGAAAGAAAAAAGATTTTGGCTGAATTGTGAATGGTTGTGGAATTAGGAAGAGATTATAGGCCAATGAACGAATCAGGGATTTTCACTTGGAAATGCAGCATAGTAATTCCAGCTGTGCTGATCAATCACTATATCAGTGATATTGAAGATCTGGGAGCAATATAGGAGATCCATGGTCTTTATTCAGGCCATTTGCTCAGAGATCATTTCACAGTGAACAAATGTCAAACTGAGTGGTGTTTATGAATTGTTCACTTCTGATTCAATTCATTTCTGAGTGTAATGACATTACCAAGTCAAGGCATGCTGATGTTCAGCTTCTGTTTTTCAGCCTCAGTCTCAAGTAGGGTGTACAAGCAACCTTTTATCAACTCATTCAATAAATTCTAGGTATGAGTTCTGACTGTATCTGAATACCATACTGCCAGCGGTGCTTCTGAAGTGGTCTACTGAATCTGGTTATCAGGGAAATTATAAGAATAAGTGATGGACAATTATCAGACAACAATTAGTGAAAAGAAACAATACATTTCTAACAAGGAATAACCCCAAAGGCTGAGTTTCACAAGGTGCTGGAAATTTAAAAATGTATTCATTGAAGGACAAGAGATTTCATAAATGTTTACAAATAATTTAGAAATACAGCTCTTACACTACTATTGAAACTCTTGTTTGAGGCCCACTCATAAATAATAATCTTCTCTAGATTTGTGTGAACATCTTCATTTTTTCATATAATTGCTAACTAATAAAAATAATATACTAACAATTCCAAATAAGGAAGTTAAAGTTTATTTGCAAAGCATACCATTTGCTTAGTTTGAATGCTTTTTCATTATCTTTTGGATGCTTTTTATTATTTTTAATGGTATGGATATGACATCCAAAGAATATACCATAATGGTTATCATTTATTATTATAGTTGCAGAAAGTAGTCCTAGCGTTAGGTTTCTAACAATAGTATGTATCTAGTTACACTTGCATTAATAAGTTAGTTGAAATATTAAGTTGCTGACATATTTCATATTTCGTAAATTTTAAAAACCATCCTTTCTCAACATAGTTTGATAAAAATATTATAGGTCATTTATAAATCAGCATAAACCTTCAATTTGTTGTCAACTTTCCACAAGGTGCGGAAAATAACTTACTGTTTTATTAGACAGTACAAATTTTCTTATCAACAGGTATTTCATTGCAGAAAGGGTTACTCTTCAATGGGGTCCTTATTATAGTTTAAAGAGGTTTTATTTTGTTGATATATCTGTATCTGAATTGTCATAAGGTTACTACACTACTTAACAATAAACTAAGTAATGAGCATACAAGTGACAGATACAGGAATATCCCTTATAAGGGTAATTGACTGCCTATCCCATCATCTCAGCCTAGTATCCATGTATGTCTACACTGGCACACTCCTTCCAGGCAAAGGATGTCTCCTAAAGTTTTGTTCTGTACAATGAGAGCAGAGTCTAGAAACCCTCACCCTTGATGCCATGCTACAGCTCAGTTAAGAAAGGTCTACTTTTTTTTTTTCCATCTATTTCTGATCATTTTTGGTCATATACAATATCTTTTATTTTTGAACGACTTCGGACAGATAGCCCTGTCTGGTCATTTACAGTACATGCATCACTGTAATACAGGAAGCTGTGTTAATGGCCTCCAGAACATACACTGCTGCAGTGTTGTCTTCTTAAATTTTGCAGGAAAATTAAAAGCATCCCTAATTTCTTTTGGGTCACGCAAAATATTATTCTACAATGATAGTCCTGCTGATTTCAATGGGAAGCTTGGTTGCAGATGATTGGCAACATCTGATGCTTAATATGATTAAAATTCAAAGTCTAATTAGGCTCAATTGAGAACATTTTCATGGCTGATCATCACCAGTTGAGGCATGTCTGGCTGACGAACATTTCCAGAGTGACTAGATTGACTTATCTCAACTGACATTTGATAGGAATAAAAATGCAGTTCTGTCCACATAAGAAGGGAAAATTCTACTGCAATGCATGTTGCTGTCCTGAAAAGATACTGATACTATTTCTCACTAATGTGTTTAAAAGAAAGATGAAATAGAACATAACATATTAAAAGAGCTTAACAACTGTTCTGGGATAACGTAACTTTTGCAATTATAATAGTGTACTGACCACTTTCTCAGCTAGCATCATAGACCCGTGGAAAGTATATGATCAGTACAACTTATCATACAGGTTTTAATTTGTTTTTACTGAAATAAATAAATAAATAAATAAATAAATAAATAAATAAATAAATAAATAAAAAGATGGTGCTTGAATAAATGCATGCAGTGAAAGTAACGGGCAACAGTTTCTTGGGACCTCAGCAGCCTCAGTATAGCATCCTGATTGATCAAGCGTGAGACAAAGAGATGTATTTATGCACAGATATTCACTTGGGGCCACCTAGTTTATTACCCATGTGTAACTTAGCATTAGGATCATCAGTTAAACCGTATTTGTAAAGGACAAATGAACGAACCAGATCTGGCTACAGTCCAAGGAAATCTCCCTGTCAGTCCTCCATTCCATAGTGTCTTCCCCTTCAGACGTGAGGAGGGTATACCTACTTAGTTAATTTCAAAGTTATAATCTGTCTGTAGTCAGAATGTCTGCAAAACAATCTATAAAACAAATTCTAAACAAAATGTCTCCTTACTTCTCCATTAAGTTTGGATTCTGCCAGAAACCAGGGACAACTGCACTGGCACAGCACATCTCTGTCCCTGTTCTTGATGCAAAATGTTTTTTCTTTGGCCCTTTCTAGATGCAAATGTGCTTCATGGATTGAGAATGGGCAAGGCTGGGTGGAGGGCCAGATCCACCTAGAGCTGCAGAGTTCTGATGAGGTAGCTGCTTCCAGATTTTGATTAATTCTTGGGCTTGGAGGAAGGTGTTATCTTATGGTATGCTTTAACTACTGATAAGCTTCTGATAAATGCTTTTTTGTAAAGCAAAAGTGAAAAAATCTGAGTACTGCAATTAAGGGGGAAGAGTGTATACATATTGCAGCATATTCCTTTAAAAAAAAAAAAAAGAAAAAGAAAAGAAAAGAAAGAAGAAGAGAATATGACATACAGTTTGGAAAAGTTGCTGTGTAGCAGTATGGCATGAGCATTTTCCTCAAGTGTGTGGCTGTGTATTGCATTTGTTCTTCAGTATTGCCTTTGACCTGTTTGGTATCACAAATGTGACCTATTTTGAGTGGTAGAATGAATCTTTTTTTTCCTTTTATAAGAGAAAAGTAGATGTTCTCTATGAATTCCTCTGAAGGCAGAATCTCATCTTGAGTGCAGCCTAGATCGGGATATGGCTTTTAATGAATTTAGAACCGGTTAGATTAAGAGCCCTGGAGTTAGAGTATGTCGCTTATTCTCAGAGAAGGTAAAGTAGGGGCAGCCATTTGTGTTAGTTCTGTATAGTTTAGTTCAGCAGCAATAAAGCTAGCTCTTTTAAATAGCTAATAAATATTCTTGACTGCCACTCGTGGGGACTTAGTATTAAAATAGAGAGCTGTATGTATGGAATAAAGAAATGAAAATTCTATGCTGAAATGCAGCACAGTGAAATACTTTGGGTAGTAATATACACTCACAGGTAAGAAGCAAATTCATATATATTTGCAGACTCCTTTGCTGAAACAGAGAGATCACAGCTGCTTAATTAAATTGTTTACATCCAGCCTTAGGGACATAATATAAGAACCTGAGATCCCAAACCACCTTTTTCTTTTTTTTCTATGTCATCAAAGAATGCATTTCCTTCACCTTCTGTGTGGAGTAACAGTAGTTAGTAACTTCTTATGGTGTATCTGTTAGGGGAAGACTGATCAGAAATACCAGCTCGGATCTTACTCTATCCAGCAGAGGGCACTGATATGCATATACAGCATTAAAAGTATATTAAAAGTTATTTTGAAAAATACTTCTTCAAAAACATTAGTTGGAAGCCTATTTGCATTATTACTGTTAATATAATGTAGGTTTTATATTATAAGGGTTATTATTTCTATGTGTGTCATTGGAATTATTATTTTTACTGGCTAATGATACAAGAGATTATATTGAAAAATAAACTGTACTGTATGAATAGTGTATCATATTTAATCTTTTTTTGCCACCTAAAATTCATACAATAAAACTTTTATCAACAGAATTTTGAAGGAGAATCATGTTAAGGAGAACCTTGAGTCAATTTAGTGTCAGTATTGTAGCACTGATTATGGTAAATGTATACTTTAAGTGGTTTCCAGAAAATCATACACTATTAAAGTAGGAAGTCTAGGCAGTTCCTGTTTATGGAAGAGAAGGTAAGATAATTAACATATAAGCATGATCACTGTGAACAAACAGTTTATCTCTGACTTTATTAAATCACATTAATAGGCTGAGAGCATAACTTCCTCTTAAATAATTGCTTAAATGATCTGAAGATAGACTAAGGGAAAAAATAAAAATAACAAGAGCTACAAACCTCATGAAACATTTCATACCTAGTTATAAAGGCAAGATAAAAATGCAAAATGTTTAGGCAGTCTGCATACATTAGGGTTGGCATGAGCAGGTATAGTGGGTAAGCTTTCCTTTTAGAAGGAGCAACTGATTTCTTCAGAGCCTTTCTGCTTTGAGTTGAATGCAGTTTCTGAGTTAACAAATCACACTGTAATTAGTAACAGGTATGCAAACTCACACTGAAAGAAAGTAGAATGCAATTTTCATTAATCAGTTCATTAATTCATTTTTCATGGAAAGAAGGAAAAGTAAATGCCTGCTGGCATGACTTGAAATAATGATGGAATCAAGGCTGCAACTCAGTAATAAAGGGTTGCAAATCAGTAGATTCAGTTTTGTTTCCATCAAAGGCAGCATGTGATGCAGGTAGGAGTAGGCTGTAAGAAAGTAGGAATTTTTTCTACTGAGCCTGAATTGAAGTTAGCTCAATCGGTGTTTGAATGAATGAGAAATTTATTGTTGGCTGATCATTAAATGTCATCACAAGCAATTACATGGGTAGAATATAGCAAGAGTTGTAATGATCATTAGTGTTATTACCTAAACAACTGTTTCTAGAAGCTGTGTCAGCTATCTTAGCTGCATTTGGGGTTGGGACTCGATGGTCTCTAGAGGTCCCTTACAACCCCTACAGTTCTGTGATTCTGTATTTATTCCTGTTGTTCTCCACAATTCCAAAAATACTTGATATAGAGGACAACTGTTTTCATCTCTAAAGTCCACTTTCCGCCTGCTACTAAAGGCCTACTTTCATAGCCTTTTGTATTTTCTTCTTTTAAAATTAAACATCATCTACAGAAATCTGAATCATTCTAACTTGACTGTTAGCAAACCTCATAGAAGTCTTCTTAGTAGCTCATTAGATTCTCCACTCTTGAAAAAATAAGTTAAGAACAACTAACAACTGACTTGATATGCATCAAGTCTCTGCATGCAGAGAAAGCCTTTGACATAGTGGTGTGGAAACAACTTGCTGATCTCAAAACGTTTCATCTTTTCTTTTCAGAGCAAGAGCTGTTTGCTATTGATCTTAACTTTAACAATTTTAAGCATTCAGCATCACTATTAGAAGTACTTCAAGATTGCTTACAATTTTATATTTTTAAAAAAGATTAATTTATACGGGTTTTACTTCAAAATGTAAACAACTATCCAGAGCTTATCTCCATTAGAATATTTGAAGAAAAAAAACATAAATCCTTTTTCCTTAAAACTAGGTAGCTTTCTTCCATGATTACAGAGATCATTAGAAACGTAGAGCTAGAAAATGAAGTTGCCCAATTTATTTATACTCACTGTACATAAGCTGGCTTTGATTATTCATTATATTGGGAGAAAATGCTATGGGAAGAGTAGTAGTGTGTTATTAATGCTGCATGTTGTTATTGATCATTACGCTTTTCTAAAATTTACTTGCATCGTATACTTCTATGTGCTATTTAGAATAGCAAGTTTCAGTACTCCTTTAACCTCGAACTCTGAAGCTCATTCTGATGAATGAGTTGCTAAGTACCATTTCAAACACTCTGAAGTTATCTGCAACCAAGTTTCTTTCAGAATAAAAGGGGTGGCTTTTCCACTGCTTAGGTTTGCTAAGACAAACACACACACGCACACAAACAAGAATCCTAACTCCCTGCCTTATTGTTACAGTCGTAATCCTTACTGTGAAGGATAAAAGAATATAATAATTTCTTCTCTTTTGAGAATTATATTTAAATCTTCTCTTGCTTGTAAAATAGCTGTTAGGGTTCAGTGTTGAATTTGGTGTTTATTTTGTTACAGGCTGTTAAACAAGCCATGCAAGAGAGAGGCTGCAGTTGAGGTGAAGATCAGATATGAAAGAGGCAATTTCTTTCCTGAACAACCGATAAACCTCATATTATATCATCTCCTTAGCAATATAATAATTATGTGAAACTTCCTAACCTCTCTACTGTGTTTCAGTGTTGGACACTGGGGGACCTTTCTTTGATCAGTTCAAGGGAGCAGATGCCTTCATTTGGAAATACTTCAGGCAGAAGGAAGAGCTTTGTTTGCCTGAGTGGACCATTATGGCGCTGATTACAAGAATGAATGGCTGATTGGAAACCAATAGCAATTGAGGTGGTAACATGTTAGCCTGTACCAGCCTAGTCGAATTTTGGTTTGAGTGGTTCCTGCACTGTGAGTTAAACATACTGTCTTGAAGTGATAAGTACAGAATTTTAAGGAAAATATGTATAAGCCATTTTGAGCCACCATTGTGTTGATCTCATTGAGCCAATGCTAGCATTAATATATTCAGATCTAGGGTCACCAAAAGCCTCTTGGAAATGTTTGAGCTACAGCATTTACTGAGCTGAACAACTAAAATATGCTTTTGGTCTTAACAAATAAGTTTTTTTTTGTTGTTGTTTTAATACTTCCAGTATTCAGTATTTTATGTACATACAGACAATTGTGACTCTAGCATTGGTGACCCTGTCACCCTTCAGAAAGATTATTAATTTGCTGAAGTTGCCTGAAGGCAGCTTTCATCTTTCTCTGCAGTGTTAAGTGAGTCAGAATGTTCTATGGCAGGAAATGCCAGGAAAAAAACTGGAAGAAAACACATAGACTTACATAGAAGAGAAGACATGATGGAATAAGTATAAAAATAGCAATGAGATTCGTAGCAGGTAAGATTTATGATATATAATTTCAAATTATATATAAAATTGATCTGGATCAGCCTCAATTTGTGGACTTTAAATTCTCAGTATATTACAAATGTGAACAAGGGCTCATTTCACACACAAAAAAGAACTTTTCTGTACCTCTAAACTGAACAGCTTAGCAGTTGGTCTAGGCTGGTTATTGTTAAGAGAGATAGCCGTATATACCAGATCTGATTTGTGGATTGCTCTGAAGTTTTGAACTCAGTTTATTGTTTGCTCCCAAATGAATTCTCTTCTGGTAGACAATACATCATACAGACTGCAATTTGCTGATATTCCTGGTCAGGACAATTTTCAGTCAGAGAAAAAGCAGAGCACCTACCTTTCTGTGAGATGTAGTGATCCTCGCTCCAAATTTTCCAGGCATTGTAGATCACATAACAAAATCTGTATCTTTGAAATTAAATGGGAAATATCTGTCATTCATCTCGGATTATAAAACTCATGTGATATGGAAGCAATAATGATATTTTGGAATTGCAGAAAAGCTATGCCAAGAAATTGAAGGAAGTCAAAGAATCATATTCCACCTGACCCTAGAGATGCTTACACACCTACTGAGAAACACAAACTTTGTAAGCTGTCTTTAAACTCACATAAAGGAAGCATATGCCCATAAACTGAGTGCATATCTCAGTGTCCTGAGTAATAAAGCTGGAACTTATGATGCCTCTGACAGCCTGTATTAGACAATGCCTTTTCTTCACCTACTTCTTGCTAATCACAATATTTTCTGAAAGGCAATAATAAAATAAAGCAATACAAACATCATGAAGCTGCTTGGGGAACTTTCTACTGCTCATTTTCACTAGTAATAATTCAGTGTTAATAAATAATTAATCAATTAAGTGGGGTTTTTTTGGTTGGTTTTTGTGTGTTTGTTTTTTTGTTCAGTGATCAAAGAAGGGATGGAGAGTTTTGTTTTCTTCCTTCTTTTATTAACTGGAATAAATTCTTCCTCTTCCTGGCTTCCGTGGTTTAAAACACTAAAACTTGCAGATGTGTTCATTTACTATATGTATAAAGCTAACGGTTTGTGCTGCTGTTATAACCATCTACATTTTAGGCTGACATTAGATGACTTACTGATTACATTTTTATGATAGCATTTGGATCAGTCAGAATCAGTTTTGTATGTTGCTGTGCCCTTTCCCAGCTGTCACTAGTTAAATACTACGTCAATGCACGTGTTATAATTACTGCTTGCTTTATTTCTATTTTCTGTTTTACTTTATTTATCTGAACACATAGTGACCAAAAGCTTTCTTCTGTAGTGAGTACTGAGGCTGAATGAGTGAATAAATGCCTCTGAGAAGTGATATGCCTCTAAAAATACATCATCTTCATTTAACAAAATTTATTGTACTGTACATTTGCCCACAGCACTTTCAATATGGTTCTGCTTGATGAGTGTGCATTCATTATCTTATCATAAGTGTAGGTTCATGGATTTGAACCAGACAGAGCTGGTTTGTGAATTCATTGAAGCGATATATTCATGGAGAGGAAATGCTGCATAATAAAAAGAAACTGGTTGCAGCAATTATTGTATTCTGAGGAGAAGGCTGCCTGGTACACAAGTGCCCTCACAGTAGGGAAAAGAAAGAAAATGAACTGCCCTAGGCTTTGATCAACTGAGAAAGCGCTACTCCAAAAACCAGATATATTGTGAAAATGTTGAATAAACATGTCCTAATAAAAGTGATACTGTAAACCTCAACGTATGTTGTTTCAGTTTTACAGACACAACGGCAGTTAAGATAAAATGTACTCTTTTGTAAAACTGTAGTAAGTAGGAGGTAACAATTCAATAAATGATACTGCGCAATGCAGAATACAGAAAGAATGGCTGGATTCTGCACCAGCTGACTGCTGATAAAGCTGGAATACTTAGCATGCTTAGCTGTATGATTCAGTTTTGGCCTTAAAAAAAATATCAAAATGTCCCATATTAGGTATGCATTGTCTAGAGAAGTTTCATTTGGCTTAATTTTTGAACCAACAGCTGCCTAAAGCAGAAATCATGTGGACCAGCAAGCGTTTGAGGATTTGAGATGCAGGTTGGCACCAGACTTAACAAAATACTATCTGAAGTCACTTAAGCAGTTTGCATACTTGTTACATGTTAAGTGATGTGTACTCCAGCTATTGCTTGCAGGTTATTGGTAGGACAAAGCAATCAGGCATGCTCATGCTAACCTTCATCCCCAATTGCCATCTCGTGGGATCCACATGTATTTGCAATGCTACTTTGATTGTGTGAAAACTGTTCGGAAATGCCCAATTTTCTAATCAGCAGAAACAGAGACACTGTTGCTTAGGTCCCATGTGCCCTCCACATTGCCTCCCCTTTTCCATAACTCAGGGTTTTTCATCCAAATGTTGTATCTGTCCTGACACCAACTTCAAGGACAAAATTAATTAAAGAACATTCTAAACTTTGAACTGACTCTACGGTGAAGCTGAATTTTCAGAATGAAAGTTGAAATATTTTCAACTAGCAAAAGAAAAGAAAATGTATATGCTATCCTAGTTATTCACGTATGTATCTAGTTAGTGTGCAGGAATAATACCATTTGATTTGCAAAACCTCATGTCAGCATGTCAGATTACAAAAACACAAACTCTAAACTGCCATTCTTCACAGATTGCTGAAGGAAAATGAACTTATTGTTAGCCAAGAGTCATTCACTGATGAAATAACAAACAAAACAATCTGAACAGCAAGTGCATTTGATAAGCTCTGGAATTCATCACTGAGCTGTCAGAAACAGCTGCAGGAAGAAACCCGTATGCATTTTGAGAAGTCTTCTTACAGAGAGCTATATAATCCTGTCAAGGGTTTATGGGTTGGTTTGGCCTGGTTCTGTGACTAGTGGGGTGGAGGGATTTCGCAAAATCCATGCCTCTGGAAAAGGGAAACAGGGGACCTCAAAATAATTAAAAACAACGGCAATGATCTGAGAAGAAACGAACTAATTTACTGAATATGGTATCGGAATGCAAGGTAACACACCATAATACAATATAATTAGAATTGAAGCTAATAAATCAAATATAATGAGAGTATCTGAAAGCTGTAGGCCTTACAGTAATACTGAAGTGATGCACGCAGTCGGGATGGGCAGCAGCCAGAAGAGGTGAAGGAGAAGAACACAAAGATTAAAAGCGTCATCAGGTGACCTTGCCGGGAGTTATATCTCCTCTCTGACTGCAAAGCCCCCTGGGAAATGCAGTTCTTCTTCACTTCTGGACAGGTACCTGGAACTGGAGCGTTAACACTTTAACTCCCAGTGCACTACATGATGTTATGATGTGGAATACCAGTAACCAAAAATCATAAAACCATGACAAATCCATACAAATATCTCACTGTTTCTCCTACCCAGACACCTTAAATTCACAGCTTTATTCCAGTGACACTGAATAATTTAAATAATACATGATTTTTAAATGGACAAGGAAGTGTTACTTTTTTTTCTTTTAATATCTTATTTTCCAGATTCTGAAAGTGACTTTTCTGACCTGAATTACAATACCTGTACTTAGATCATTATTTCTGCTGACAGCACTTGCTTGCTTTAGCCAGCACTTTTACCAATCCACAGAAGAGCTAGTTGAGGACCAAGATAACTGCAGCTTGCAAGAGTATGTCTTGCTGGGGATAAACAAACAAACAAACAAACAACAAAACAACAACAACAAAACTGCTGTAGCAAGCTGGTCTCAATAGGGATTGGCTGTTCCGCTGAGATTTTTATGTATGTATCTGAGCTAGGTATCCCATCTTTAATTTCATTATTTTATATTGCAAAATGTTAGGTTTTACACAAGCAAATCCAGGGTGCCTGAGTATAATTATTGGTCTCTTGCATATTAATTATCCTACATATAATTTACTTTAAATGGCTTGTTATCAGTCCATCATTTAACTACGCGGCATTACCTTTTTTTACTGCATAAGGGTAGTTTTTCTTTTATTTTGCTCATATCTGTGAAGAGAGATAATAATTTTTTGCTAGTCAAGAACTTCACTTGCCTTCATGAATCAAATAAGTCATCATCAAACTTGCAAAACATCACTTGAACTTCTCAAAATTCTTAATGTTTAATGCACTTTCCTATTGCTTCCACATGCAGGCATAAGCACTATCTCTAGGCTGCTACAAAGTTTCAGAGGTGTCTCTAATGTGTATTGTTAGAGGCGGGCTAACATCTCCATGGCTTCTCTACCATGATTTTTCTGGTGTTCCAAGACAAGCCAGCAGCAGCTGGGCACAGCTTTGTCAGGCGCAGCCTGTCCCTGAACAGGAGGCCTGGATCTTCCTGGAGGCAGAGGCCTGAACTGCAGCCACTGGAGCTGATGTGGCAGACCCTCCCAGCTGGGGCTGCTAACCTTTCCTGTTGCCTGCAATTTGTATATGAGGGTGTGGCAGACATTATTCCTGATTCTGTCCACATTTTACCAGCCACTGTCTGAAAACTGATATAAGCTGCTATCCCTGCTCTGCAGCAGAACAGGCCTGCATCGGAGCTGGTCACCTTGGTGAGCAGCCATCTTGCTACGCTGAGACACGGCTGTGCTGCTTAGTCACTTTCTGCACATTTCTGGGATTTGAAAAGTGCCCCAAACTCACGTCTGTGAAGCCAGTACATTTAGGTCAGTGCTGTGTAAAACATAGCTTTGAAAGATCACTCTCATCTATAAATCTGTCTGGGTTTTTGTTTGTTTGTTTGTTTGTTTTCCTCACTGTTAAATAATTTCATCCATCTTGTGTAGTTAGGAACCAGTTTCAGAGGAAACTGTATGTTTCAGAGGAAACTCAGCTAAAAGCCTGTCTGATGAGATTTCTTACAGTTCTAATGTACTACACCTAATTTCTCAGCAGCAGATAATTCTTCTAGTAAGTGCTGATTTCCTAATTTTGAAAAGGAAGAACCAAGATATTTGCATTTCTAGTGACTTTCCCATTGCCATCAACTGATCCAGTGACAAAACTGGATTAGGAAAATCCAGTTACTAACTTCCATTCTAAAATTCAATCTGACAAAGCAAACATGGGAATATTTGGTTACAAATCCTTTCTGCGCTATACAGTCATGTAATACAGCATTCTTATGAAAAGAGTGCTCGGTCTTTGTAGAAAAAAATGGTATGTAGAAGCATTAGCTATAATTAGAAGTAAAACCTTATGATTAATTATGATTAGCACACATAAATATTATATGAATAAATATTATACATAATTGAGAAACTCAAGAATAATAAATAGACAATGTTTTATTGAAATTTACTTTTTAATGGATCAACTGTTTATTTTATTCCCAACATGAAAATCACTCTTGAAAATGTTATGGTGATATGCCTGAAGCTCATTGGATAAGTAGTTGTGTCATTCCTTAAGAAAATACTGCTATTAAGTACAAAAAAAAACTTAAAAACTTTAAGTGAATTATCCATTTATACCCAGGATATTTTAATAGTTACCTTGCTTATGATCACTGAACGCGATTACAATGAATAGTATCTCTGGCCTGAATTGCTTACAAGAAATGTGTAATCACAATATAATGGATAGGGTCTGCCACATTAATAAGTAAAATCTTGGAAAAAATTAACTTCGCATTTGAAGAGGGTGAGAAAGTGTCAAGAAATAATTATTATTTTTCATTATCTTTTGTGATTTTCCCTAACCAAGTCTGGGGATGCTGTCTTCTTTTTCTATTATTTGTCTAGAGTTTCCATTCACTAAACTGGTTACAATTAGTAATAAACAGTTCCATGTGAAATTACACACCTGCTTCTGCTATACTTTTGTCCCTGTCTCCCAGCTGAGCTGTTCAACATATGAAAAACGTTACTGCAAGTTTTTATCTATGTATATGTATAAGCATCTGAGGAAACTGGAGCAGTGAATTCTAAGTTGCCTGCAAAATGCTATCTTAAGAGGCTACCAAATTCTTCAGTACTGCTGATTTACTACATATTTGATACGAAATGGATATCTTGGATCCGATCCCAAGGCCAGTTACAGCTGCCTCTGCAAAATGAAGTACTCTTAAAGCCAGTTCACTTAAATGGGGAAGCTTTCTTTATACAGAAGGATCCAATGTAGCTAAGCACCACTGAGCCTGTCCTGCTTTGTGCCTCGTGCATCTGCCCCATGTCTCCCTGATTCATCCCGGTCAACAGGGAGTCTGTGCACTGCTGCCATCAGCTGTCTGAAGGGCTTTTCCTTTTGTGTCATGGTTATGGAGCCATAACTTTTGCTAAAGCCAGGAAGTACAGAAATGGCCTTCTAAATTTTAAGACCTTACTTTATTATTTGAACTTGCATGCACTGATATAAATACCAGTTAAGTCTGGTGCTGTATGTGCACACAAACATTTTATATGCTGGTGTTAAATTGTGCTAGAAGCAGAATATATTTTTTTTTTTTTTCAAATTAATGATGTAATGTCTTTATCCAGAGGCTGACATAACTTCTAAAAGCATGTTTTAGAGAATGTAGGCTGAGCAGCGTAAGAGCTCTCTCTCAAGCACTGGGGAGAGATCACGCAACAGGGGAGCAGTATGGTTTGACCTTCAGATGATATTGTGTTCTCATATTCCAGATACAGCCATTAAAAAAAAAATCTTAGAATTTACTTTTGAATTGAAAATTGGTTTCAGTGCAATCTGCAGACAGAACACATTAATATGATGTAGAATAACACTATATTGTCATGCACTGTACAATATCTGATAGCCTTTCTTGTTTAGCAGGAAGCTGAAATGGATCAGAGCACTGTTTCCTGATTGTGATAAAAACATGTGAAATTCTGTAATTAACATTTCTAACCTCTTTCTCTAGGTATTACTAAACAGAAGGAAAAAAAAATCCAACACAAAAAATCATGAAGAAAAAAAAATCCTGAGAAAGTTATTCTCATATGGTTATCTAACTATTTTCTGTTACATATTTTATGCTTGAGTAGAATCAGAAAATTTTAGATAGTGTTCAGGTCTGAGAATAGACATTTTCTCATATCTGTTTTCTGTAAGTCATGTGAACCGAATACAAAGCACTGAAATTATTAGACTGGGCTGATAGGCACATATATGTAAATTAAAGAAAACTTTATGAGACTTTTGAAAGGAAGGTATGTGATACAACTATTGACTTCTGTTCTCATGCTGCCGATGTGACATTGGAGCATGGAGTAATCTATACATATACACACAGAAGAGAATATTTTTGCATTCTCTGCAGTGGATTAGCATGGTCTGGTGAATTCTAAAGGAAAAGAATCATGGTGAAATGTTGTGGTCTGTGTAAAAAATCCATAATCAAATGCAGTTTGACTTTTCTTGACTCTGGGAGAAACTCTACATGAAAAGTTGTACCTCCTCAGGCTCAGTATGCCTTTTTTTTTTCCTTCCAGTCTGTGCTGGTTACATGAAACTTCGTATTTTCTAATGGATGGACTTCATTTGTCAGTTAACACTGTTCTTTCTCGAATTTCTGTTTCAATATGTTAACAAATTAAGTCTTGGCTCTGTTTGAGCCAATACAGGTTTTACTCATCACACTAGTGGAGGAAGGACAATTTTGTGTTACTATTAATGCTGAGGGATAACAAATTCTTGCTTCTGTTCAAAAAACTTTCAACTCTGAATTTGCCTGAGCAATAGGCAGGTATGAAGTCTTCTGCAGATGACTGACTAGATCCCTAAGCGAGGATGCTAAATGATTGTCCTCCAGCCTCACTGGCAGGAGTTTCCTGACATTGTTGTGGGTGCTAGACCCTGAGACAAGACATCAGGAATTCTAGACTCATTCTGGTGAGGCACAAAAGGATGAAGATTTTATGAAGAGGGGTTGGTTAAGAATAACTCATGATACACAGCTTCCCTCCTTTTCCAGGAGACTGGCAGGACCAGTCCGGGGAATTTCTTCTTTATTATTTGCTATCTTATAACAATCTTGCTTTAGAAAAAAAAAGAAAAAAACAAGCAGTTTCCTTTTTTGTGGTGCCAATTTTTGATTCTTGGTCTACTGTGCCCCTACTGATGTCGTAATATAGCACAGGAAATAATTCTTCTGGACTAGAGAGTCATAACTCTGCTATAAGTATCTGCTTATTCTGTTTCATTCTTTCTTTAAATATTCGTGGGGCAACGTTCCGGAGAATTCATCACTGCAACAAGAAAATCAGAGATTAATGTCAGTAAGGAAAATAAAATTGCTCTTGCTAAGGGAAATTGAAATATCATATACAGATATTTGGAAACTGATTTAATATGTTAAAAGAAGTTACTTAGAAAAGTTATTGTACTTTCAGAAGCAGTACATTTTTCTAGCTGGACACAGTTTTGAACTAAGACTTTTATGTCTTTTTTGGTGCAATTTATGAACATATAGATTATACCCTGGCCTAAATACTCAACCCAGAAATCTTCAGGCAACATTTATCTTGGAAAAGAGAGCTGAAATACAGTGATTCTTTAGTTATTTTGGGAAGATGCAAGGATGACAAAGCCAGGCTGTTTATGGTGGTGTCCAGTAACAAGCCAAGTGACACTGAGCAAAAACTGAAACACTGGTGGTGTCTGAACACTGGGAAGAACTTCTTTTATTGTGAGAATAGCCTAGCACTGGAACATGTTGCTGAGAGAATTTGTAAATTTTCCTCCTTGGAGATCTTCAGAAAATATCCAGAATGACTTCCAGAGGTGCCTTGCAAGTTTCATCATTCTATGATTCTATGGTTCTGTGATTGCCCAGAAACCAGGCTGACACTGTTTTGAGAAATACGCAGTAAATAATGTATATATAT
The DNA here is from genome assembly GCA_030625065.1 of Alectoris magna. NCBI lineage: Eukaryota > Metazoa > Chordata > Aves > Galliformes > Phasianidae > Alectoris > Alectoris magna. The sequence goes on from CM060562.1 coordinate 12,329,034, forward strand.
ATAAATATATGTGTATTTATATAAATAAATGTATATATCTGATGAAATTCTATGCCTGTTCCCACAATCTCACATATATTCTCACAGATATATAGTCTTTTAAGTATGCTGCCAGAGTTCATGTAACAGCAGTGAACCTTTTGCTTTTTGTTACTTTTTCTGGACAGGTTTCAGTGATAGTATACGTCTGCTTGTTTATCACTCTTTCCATTTGCTCTGCTCTCTATTAATCTAATTCCAGCTTTCTCAGTACTACTTTAGAATTATCAAGGCATGTCATATCTGGCAAGTGTGAATGTTGTGGATGTTTGGTTTTGATGTTACTGCGCCATTTTGGGAGGAGAGCTGTGCAATTGTGACAAGTTGCTGGTTATTAAACTTTGACTGCTTAATGTTGTTTGTTGAGATGCAAAAAGCAGGAACATAAAGGCAATTTTAATTCTCTCATCCTTATTGACTTCACTCACTCTCTCTCTTCTTGCCTGGATGTTGTGGAATAAGCTCCCATTTTCAATTCATTCCCTAACATGAATGTGCTCTTTCATGTCTTTTCTAAAAGCTCATTTATTCTTAACAATATGTTAACTAAACATTCACCTCTTCTTCAGGGTTTTACTTTTATTTCACCTGTCCTTTCATAAACCTAGTTTGCACTTGCTCTTTCCTTTCTTGCTTCTGTCATTGTGATTATTTTTTTGGCTCATTTTGTTGTGGTATATGAAAATATGTTTAGAATGACCCAGCCAGGGGTGGTCTGTATAATAAGCAACTGTAAAATACTCAGTCAAAACCTCAAAAATAAAATTACGTCTACAATGTTGGGCTCGGATTCTGAGCATGAAGTAAAAGTAGACATATACTTCTTCATTAACATTTGCTCAAGGGTCCTGTCCTGTAGTTCACTGAAAACTCTGAAGTCATGGATTTCTCCTCAGTTAGCAAAATTCTTATCAAATGAGAAAATTAAAAGGTAAGATAGAATGATGAATGGATCAGATAAAAATGTCCAATAAAATAAGTATAAGATGCTATTTTAAAACACCCATTTTCATAAGAATATTATTTAAAAAACACAACGTTTTTAAAATGCAGGGTTATACACATATACTCTTTGAGCAGAACTGAAGCCATGACGTTAAATAAGATTTCTTAAGCACAGGAGTATAACAGAAAAGAAGTAGTTCCACGGGTCAAAGTAATACGCAATGAATTAAGCCTTTTAGTTCTTTTTAGAAAGTTGAATACATTAAAAATATCGGATGCCTATATCTTTCTGTTTCCTTTGAAACACATAGTTTCAAGTTCTTCAGTGTATAATCTCTTGAATTTTGTTAATTCCGTATTTTCTTAGAAGCGTTAATTGAACCAAAATATACATTTCTTCTGAAGTTCTTTTGCATCAAAAGAGAGACATTTCAAAAAAGATAAAATTTAGAAACTTTATTTAGTTAAACATAGTAATTTGAAATGAAATTTTGAGGGCATTTTCGTTGCCATCATTCATTTTTTTTTCTAGCCTTTTGGATTTCATATAAGAACATTCTGGTCACAAAGTGAAAGATATTTTTGATCCCAGACACATATTTCCATTTAGAATTTTAAAAAGTTTATTCAAATAAGTATCACATTTGCAAGGGTAGTGTAAGGGAATACTAATTTTAATAAAATGATAAATTTATTAAGAAAAAATAAAACGATACTGAAATTCAAACAGAACAAATAATTGTGACTTTTCATCTTCAACAAAGATTTCTTCTATTTTTGTGTACATATATGTGTATATATTATATAGGTACACACATATAGATATACCTAGCCTAAACAGTCGAGGCTCTTGTTTATAAAATGAGTTCAAGTTCAATATGGTTTGTCTGATGCTCAGGGGAAGCCTGTGCTGACAATTGTCAGCATTTCCTCCATAGCCCTGTTAGAGTGCTGCCCCATGCGCTGCATTGGCTCATGTTGCTAGCACCTGTGTGAACAGATTTGATTGAAAAAAAGCAAATTCACAGATATTTTTGAAGGCAGTTTAAAGCAGCACATAATATACAGTGTTTAGGATCAAATCTGGGCTGGATGGGGCTCTGAGTTGTGGACATCCCTGTACATTGCAGGGGAGTTGATTGGACCAGAGGACCTTTAAAGGTCCCTTCCAATTCAAACAATTCTATGATTCTATGACTTGCAGAAAGTGAAGCCCCAAAACATGCCTTATGTGTGTGCTCAGCTGTGAGAAGCAGACATCTGTAAAACCTAACAGTAACCTGAAACAATTACTGCTAATAAAAGAGGAATGAAAAGAAGACTAAAGTCTGAAACAAGCTCAAAGAAAAAATGGGCTACAGATATTACTGACAGATTGTGAGATTTTGTCTAGTAAATAAAAGGAATGTTGGCCTGGAAATCAATGAACCAAAATTGGTGTGTTGGAACCAATTTTTGTTCATTGATTTGGACTTGTACATCTCCCAAAGGAAAAAAGGTCTATTTTATCAAAAGCAAAAAGGGAATCACAGTAATTGCAGCAACTGACTTGGGATTTGATTATTGAACCAATCTTTTCTTTTCCACTATGAAGAATGGCATGATAGATTAAGAAGTTCTTAATATTGTTCTGTGAAATTACCTCCATGGCCTGAAGTGGATCTTTATGTATAGAAGAAAACACTGCAAATGGATTCTGATCTCTTAATTTTTTGTACTTTCATAACTCCTTTGACTCAGTTCTTTGATGAGAGCCTCTCCATATGAGCTAGCAAGCTGAACAATGCAAAAAAATGTTAGTGCTGTTGCAGGAGAAAAAAATGAGAGAGTCCTCCTGGTGTTGTTGATGGTGTCTGTGATTACACGTCTCCCTTAGCCTTCAGATTCTTGGATAAGAGCTACCCATTATGCTCTGGCCCTGCCTCTAGTTCAGCATCCAAGACCTGGGGCACATAAAACACTTCTGAAATCGTGAATACTTGGCTGGGAGGATGCAGGTTAGGCTGACTAGGTTTAGACAAACTCACATAAGATTGGACGTTCCCGTTGTAATTATTCAGTTTGTTCATTACATAGGTATTAATGATGAGGATGGCTCACAGATTTGAAAACAATTTGCTTCAGCTTATTTCCTTTCAGATTTTTTTCTTTTGATACAGATACATTCCATATAAATGATACCATTAATCAAATATTCAGAGTTTGCCACCAACATAACTGAAGTTGCTCATCACTAAGAAATTAAATCTAGCCATGTACATTTATAATACATTTATGAGAGCTTGGGGTTGGAAGGGGATTGGATTTTTATTGGTTTTGTTGTTGTTGTTGTTGCTTGAATCTTAGTGCAATTCTGGTGATGTAAATTTTTGTCATCTTTTTCAGGAAAAAAGAAGGTAGCTTTCAACCAATATTGTGTGCCTTACTAGTGCATACAATATGATATGGGCACTCATGAGAGTTTTTGGAAATTCCTTCATTACCTTTCACAGCAGCAGACTGAAACTGATTCCAAAGCTATTTGAAAATCTTACTGAAAATGTGCTGAAAATTCAGTTCAGTCAAAAAGAGGGACTATCATAACTTTTGATTTTGGTGAAGCTTGGTGTTTCATTCTTAAGGCTAACTCCTCCCATGCTAACAGATTTATGCATACACCCATAAATGAACATGATAAATGTATGTTCCAGTATGTTTTATATATATATATATAATATCTAATTATATATATATACTATGTACAATTAAACATTTAGAGAGAAAAAAAGTATATGTGGTTGCTTTTATCTCATCTTACCACGTTTGCAAAGGTTCATCAATATGATAGAGAAAATAAAAGTACACTGAATATTGAACGGGTTTTTCAATGCTTCTCCTTCCTTAAATTCACAGGAGATAGAAGTATAAAATCATATGCATTTTGAATATACAGGTTAAATGCTTTTCTGGTTACAGTCATGAGCAAATCTCTCAACCTACTATAATTTAAGATGAAGAAAACCGTGACGCAAAATAACACCAAAAATACAATGACGATAGCTATCAGATAGTTGCAGAAATGAACATCCAGAAGAATTCTGTCTCTGTTTAGTTGGTTTGGTGTAAGTAAAGTATGCTTTCTTGACAGCTATGAACTTCTGATCATGTGACACTAATTTGGTGGTGATTTGCATCAGAATTTTCTTTTCACTTTTGTAATGGAGTTCCAGGATTCCTTGTTAGCATCCACAGACTATCCATGGTACTTCCATTACAAAAATAAATCTTCCCTTAACTCAGTTGTAAAAATTGTTCTCCCGGTTTTGGCTTCATTTGGAGATCTAAGTGGTAACACTTTAAGGAGATACAAGAATCTGTGGGATTCCTATTCAATCTGCTTCTGAATGTGTAGCAAGGTATACCAAATACATTGTTATAGGGTGTTTTGAATGTAAATTAAAAAAAAAAAAAGGGGGGGGGGGGGGAGACTGTAATAAAACAAATAAATAAAACTCTCTGGCTCATGTAGATTTATCAACAACAATTAGATATTTCTCTAGTCTGTTAATAAAGCACAAGTTCAAAACAAATATCTTCTAGACATTTGTTAATAGAGCAGATGTTCCAGGCATCAGTGAAATGTAAGCAAAAGTTATTCTATTTGCATTTAATAGATTTCAAGCCTAAGTGTTTCAGGTTCCCAAATAGAGTTACTTTGACTGACAAGACAATGCTTAAGTAGCCCTAACATTTCTGAGGTCAATGAGAATACTCCTGTGTGTCATAGAAGTGCAAAGAGTTATATTATTTGACAAGAGATCATACGAAGCATCACAATCAGGTACTCTTTGTCCATAGGATAGAAGTGGAAGATGAGAAAGAGATTTTAATACAACAAATATGAAAGGAATTTCATTGAAAACAAAGAAAAATGCTGAAATTGTAGCAATTGTGTTGTGGCTTTTTTCATAGGTGCTTTCCAACTTATAGTAAACATTATGGGTTTTTACATGGATATCTGTTAGAACGTAGACATGTTCTATTTGAAACAAAATGAAACAAAACAAAACATGCTTGCGTGACTGCAGTGCAGTGATGAACAGTAACAGGATTTTCAGGGGCTATGGACAGGGAAGGAGGTGAGGTGGGACAGCCCTCTACATTAGGAAACGTCCTCACTGCACTGAGATTAGTAATGGTGATGAAAGTGTCAAGTATCTTTGGGTAAGAGTCAGTGAAAAGGCCAACAAGGGAAAAGAAGAAGCAGATAAAACTTCCAGCTTCTCATAGAATGTTTTATGTTTGCTGGTGCTTGTTCTAATGTGAGACTTCAGCTTTCCAGACATTTGTTGGAAATACGGTTCAATGGAGATGAAAGAGACTAGGAGGACTAGGGTGGAGGATATCCTCCTGACACTGGTGGTGAGGGAACCAACTGAGGTAGGTTCCTCACTTAACTTGTAGAAGCTGACTGAGGTACTTAATGCTTTTTTGCCTCAGCCTTTATGAGTAAGACTAGTTGTTCACAGGTTACCCAGTTCACTGACCTGGAAGGCAGAGACAGGGTGTGGAATGAAGCCATTGCATTCTGGTGAAGTGAAATTATATCCACTGGTGGCCAGTCAGAAATATCATTCCCCAGGGCTCAGTACTAGGGCTGTTTTAAAAATAAATGTATTTTTATTAATGATCTTAAAGGGAGTCATTTGGCCGTCAGTGTGTTCACAGATGACACCAAACTGTGTGTTGACCTGCTTGTGGGCAGGATCTGCAGAGGTCTCCAGATGATAGGCTAAGTTGCTGATTCACATCAAATCATACTACTTTCTACAAGGATAAATGCTGGGTATTGCACTTGGATCATAACAACCCTAGGCAGTGGTATGGTCTTGGGGAAGATTGGCTAGAAAGTTGCCTGGTAGAAAAGCATCTGGGATGCTAGTTGATAGCCAGTTAACATGGGAACACTGCTGGCTCAAGTGACCAGGAAGGCCAATGACATCCTGGTCTGCTTTAGAATTAGTGTGGCCAGTAGGACTGGAGAAATGATTGTCCCCCTGTACTCAGCTCTGGTGAGACCATACCTCAGTTGTGATAGGAAGGGAGGAAAACTCTTCAAGTTGCACCAGGACAGGTTTAGACTGTATATTAGGAAGAATTTCTTCATGGAAAAGGTGGTCAGGCATTGGAACAGTCTGTCCAGGAGTTATCATTCTTCAAGGTATGTAACAGACATGTGAATGTGGTGCTTTGGTACGTGGTTTAGTGCTGGTGTTGGTATTATTTGTCTGATGATTGGGCTTGAGGAGTTTGTCTTGTGCAACCTGAATGATTATATGATTCTTTGATTTTATGCTGAAAAATCCATGAAGGATAAAAATAGAAGTAAATAAAGTTAGTATGTAGAGAGTTCATTCAAATAACACAATAATGATGGTATGAAGTTTTAATTGGAAGGTTGTGCAACCTAAGTCTTTATCAGTGCATTTGCTTCTGCTCCTTCCAGCTTCCTCTGTTAACTGACATTCCTCTGTTAAATATTTTTACAGCGTCTTCTTGTTGAGCATCAGGACCAAGAGAGCAAAGAACACAAGAAGAATAAAGAGACAAAGGTGATAAAAGCCTGGAAAGGATGGGAGGCCCTGGGAAAAAGGACAGTAAGTGAGAATATCTGTAGCACTAGTTTTACAAATAGAGAAAACTTTTTATCTCCTACAAGGAATGCTGTTTTAAAAGATCAGGTATTCCTTTGCTACAATTGCTTGTGCTCTGCAAGGGACACTTTATACACAAATTGATGGGAGACCAAAATGGAGTTCCATCGTGCAATTTTTATAAAGTACGTCTGTATTTTAATATTGTTATGCTGCTCTGCAGCAGTCCACAATACTTGTTTATCTAGTCAGTTGATATGGATCTTTTCTTCCTTTCTTAGGGTTTTTTTTTTTAATTATTTATGGATTGTAACAGTGTGTACTATATAACAAGACCTTTTACTTGACCATTAGAATATATTTTATCTGAACTAATACTCAGTTCCATTTGCAAGGTCCATTTCTCAACCTCAGTATAGAAAAATTAATCTCAGCTCGTATTTAGTGATTTCTGCTTTCCTCTGTTTGCCTTAAAATTCTGTCGTCTATTCAAAATGCACTATAAGGTCTTAGCTTGGGAGCTGCTTTTCTGAGTTACCAGCTAGAGTCATAACAGAAGGAAATAGCTCATGATTTAGAGCTTACAGCTGCACTTTTGCATCTTTACCACATCTCTTACTTCATGCTATTATTTTTAAAGTGAAAATATTTTTTAACAAGAGATCAAGAAATGACAGCAAACAAGTAGACAATTTGGTAACAATTACTCAGTTTTAGACAAGAGGAAATGTAAATTATATTATAGCAGTTGTATAAATAAATGAATTGTCTGTGATATAAACAAGCATCTTGCCTTCTCACATTTCTTCACAAGTTGGCTTGTACCTGTGGTTAACCTCTAACAGCCATAAAGGAATTTAACCTTTAGAATTTCACATGCTGTTTTAAATGAAACTCATAACCTTACTACAGAGCACTCAAATTAGCAGGTAAAAATGCACTGTGTATTCTGCACCTGCGTCAGAGCAAAACCAGTTCCAATTCTTACCAAGTCTGGTATATACTGAATACATGGGATCTTAGTGTGCAGGTTGCATCTCTGTGATGCAATGTATTTGTTCAATTAATTTGATGCATCTAAAATGCATGGATACATTGTATGTATGAAGAACTTTTTGTTCACGCATGCTCTTTGGAGATAGCAACTTGATTTCAGTTCTTGCAGTAGTGGAGATGCACATTCTTCTGCACAAACTCAAGTAATTCCTGTGAAATACAGCCAACACAGAATGGTTATGTGTGTGTGTGTATGTCATGCATGCTTTAACCAGAAGTAGCAGACTAATTTTTTAAAAACAAACAAACAAACAAACAAAAAGCCTACATTTTTTTTGAGTGACATCAGCATCTGTAGTAGTTTTAGCTACATGCAATCCAGTAAATATACTTCTAAATGGTAAAACAATACCCTCAAAAAACACTGTGCATATGAGAATGAACAATAATGAAAGCAAAGTTCCATAAAAATCCAGAATAAAGAAATATTCATAAAACCTGGCATTTTATAGCAATCGATGGGTCAAAGCAGACATTAATTAATTTTCATGACTCCTTTGAGTGTTGGATGAAAAGATATTTAAATTGCAGAAACTAAGCCAGTTAAACATTTCATTTCCTCAGGCTGTATAGCATAGAATATTATGCCTTGGTGTTTGTTTCTATTAATATTTATGCTATATTTATGTTAATCACATTAACTTACTTTCAATTCTTTACATCCATTTGTTTGGAAGCTGCATTTCATTTGTAGCCACAGCCTCACTATATAACTGCAGGAAATTGACTAAATTTTTTGTCCAGAAATTGCAGCAGTAGGCAGTAGTTCCTTACCTTGTGTGTTCTTTACTTACTGCTTCCATATTATTCATTAAATAATGTAGTAATGTTAGAAAAAAAAAAATCACAGGTAGATGAATAATATTTTATAAGCATTAGCCGTTTAGTAGAGATGTTATATGTATAAAGCTGTATTGATGAGGAATTTTCTGTGCTGCAAACTAACGGCATTGTTTCACGGATCCAGGAAAGTTTCCTGTGCATCCACATTAGCATTAGAGACTGTCTTCCGCATTAACAGAGGACTGGCTAACCCACCCAAATCTTGTACAGTCACAATTGTCAAGATATGCAGAATTACATTTTCTTTTACATTTTCATCTAAATCATTTTTTGTTGAATTCTGTCAAAGTACATGGGAATAATAAAATTATTATGATGGCTTGCTATTGTGATTCTTAGGCAACATACAAATAGGCAGAGGCAGCTCAGTTCCAACAGGAAAGTAAAAAAGGGCTTTGGACCGATGAAAAAATGTTGTGATGACACAGACCAAATGGTTTGTCTTGTGAATGCATAGCATTCGTTGCATTGTATTTTGTTTTGTCTTAAGCTAGGATACTGTAGTGTACTCGACGGACACAAGAAGTTGTGTTTTGTCCTAGCCATCATTGTTGTCCCTACCGATCATCTAGCATAGGAAGACTGGGCCTCTGACTCCCACCCACACACCAACTGGCACAGTTGGCAAACTGAAGTGGACCATTGACAGCCTTTGCAGTTTTATCTTGATCTTGGTATACTAGGCATTTTTCCCTGATCCCCTCTACAGGAATTGAATGATAGTTAGGAAATTTCCACTGCTGTTTAAAAATAAAAACTCTTCATACTTGCAGTGGAGATATTAAAGGCATGACCTAACGATATTTAGAAAACAAAAACATTTAAAAAAAAATTAAAAAGAGAAAAAAAATCTGTGTTTATAATAATCACACAAATTTTGGTGATCCATCACGTTAAACAGTTGCAATTTCTCATACTAGAAGACTGCAATGCTTTATTGAGGAGTAAAAACATGCTACCCTGGGCCAAGTGGCCACAATTAATATTCTTATTACTGTGTTTTTTAAAAACAGCTGTTACATACAAAGTCCTTTCTTGCTACAAACTGCGTGTTTCAGAATCAAATGCATCTCGTGTATTGAATCTCCTCCTGTAACACAGAACTTGCTGCATCCTGGATGAGCAATAAGACTCATCCTCAGAAATATTACAAATCCTCATTTCAGAGAACTATATCTAAAGATGTGGATTAAATTTAGTCAAAGCTTTTGCATTTATGTCTAACACCATTCTGAGAAGTCGTTTTAATCTGCTGCTCTTCTCATGCACAAAGTGATCACAGTGAGTGTAGATTTAGAAGGGAACTGCTAGAAAGAATTAAACTTTGCTGACATAGACTGACAAGGGTTTAACACTAATAATTGGAGGTGTATGTATAGATATGTAGAAGGGGGGAAATGCTTCATTTTTATTAGAAAGAATGTCAGCACAAACTAAATACAGAATTTAAGTGTAGTACTTTAGGTGCAGCAAATCAACAGTGAATTGTGCAACAGTAAAGCTCCAACAGGAGCTTAAAATTAAGTCAGTCCCCTGGCTAGATATGTGATTGTTGCCTGTGCAATTAGCCTTGCAGTAGTACTAAGATGAGCTGAGAAGGATTTACTGACTGAGGCCAAGTCTTATCAGAGAAGCCTTTTCGGGTGTAGATTAATGTGGAAATGACTTTTGCACGCCTCAGTAAGCTAGTGCATTAGGAGTAAAGACTTTGCTAAAATGCATTACAAAGGCCATTTTGCCTTGTACCAGAGAGAGCCCGCTTACCCTCTCTGTAGCAGATGTTGTTGCAGATTGTCCCTGCTGATTGCACTGGGATTTAACAAAAGTCTACCTTATCGAAAATTAGCAATTTTTTCAAATTTTGTGAAGTAAAAGACAGTAGAACCTTGCAAAAATGCAGTAAACAGTGATTGATGACACAATCTGAAATAATACTACCTGAAACAGCAATGTACAGAGGATGAGAAAGTGGAGACAAGTCATTGGAATTGAAGACTCATGCCCCTAACAGCCAGGAAGCTATTATGGACAGCGGCTGATAAAACAAGTGCAGGCTAACAAGTGGGAAAAAGAAAGGAACAAATAAGTCATTATGCAGGGGTGGCTAGACACGGCCCAACAGTATGAGAAATAGCATAACATAATAAATTCAGAGCTGTTGGGGTATTTCAGAAAACAGATTTATTTCAACTGATGTTGAATTTTTAATTTAGATTGCAAACAAGTGTTTGAGATCTAATACTAAGTAATCTTTAAAGAAATCACTTTGCTTTCACAAAGCAACACGAAATGCAATTCTTGTAGCTTTGCATTGAATAACTAGCACAGTCATGGTGGTACTTGAGGAAACTCCCTTAACTTGTCACACTCAGAAAAGAGATTTGAATTTTAGTTATTTCTGAGATGAGCAACACAGCCTCAGCCACTGCATGTTTCAGGGTTTTCTTGTTCACTTTGGAATACTAACATGTACATTAAACAACTGCTCCATCCACTTAAGTTATAGAGAATATAAATCTAACCTAGCAGTGAAAACATCATAGAGAGGTATAATATTTAGGCATTTCTGTGGCTGTGGACTACCACATTTTTAGCCACAGATATTAGCAGAGGTTTAAGTGAAGAATGAAGGAACTGACAGAAGAAAAATCTGCAGGAAAATCTATTTAACACTCTGAAACCATACAGAGATTACAAGAACTCTTAAATGCAAGTGGCTGCTAGAGTCTGGGGGAAAACTATCTTGCCTTGTTCATGTACTGAATTCATGTAGGGACCAGGGTCCATACACACAGTGCTCCTGTCCTTGTCAGCTGTTTCTACCCAGTGCTCTATGGTTTATGTTAGCATTATAGTAGTGAACAGGATGGGACTTTGGTATGATCAAACTGATTGTGTCAGGTAAATGTACTGAAAGTGTAAAGTAGAAAATTAATCCAAGCTTAATGAAAATTATACATAGTGTAAATTTAATTTTTTTTTTTTCAAATATTTTGGAAGAAAAAAGTTTTGGATTACCTCAGTTATGTGTTGATTCTTTGTTTTTTTTTTCCATTTCTTCCACTAAACACAAATAAAATGTTAAGATACATCTATGAAAGAGCCAGATATCTCTTCATGTCCAGTCTCTACTAGAAGATATAGATCTTGAATGCCTATGAAAGGGAAATAGTTGCAGACACTTTGCTGCTGTAGTAGGGTTCTCCCTTGAGGCACCCAGCAGAGGACAGACTTCTGGCCATTCCTATGGTCTGTTCTAATACTTTGATTACCACATCAGTCAGGAGATTTGCAGCAAGCAGACAGATCACAGTGGAAAAAGGTGTTGCTACTTTGTTGTGATACATGGAACTGCTGTGAAGTTCACAGCTGTGGCTTAGGGAAAGAGTGTGGACTCCTTGTGTGTGATGCATGTGCAAGTGAGACAACGAAACTCATTTGGATAGTAATCTGCAGGAGGCTTCTGACAAGTTTGAAGGATGAAGAGAGTATGAAAGATGATGGAATCAGTGAAGATACATGAGGCAGAGAAGAAAGATTTTCATATCCTGAAGTATTTGGATAGTGAGGCATAGCAAAGACAGACTAATGTATTGGTTTATAACTTTATCAGGAAAGAGTTTCTCCATTTTACTGCTGTAGTGTGATCTATTGGCAGTTCTGATGCAACAGCTGGGGACAGAAAAAAAGTCTTCACCTGTGAAAGGAAAAATCAAAAAGAAGTGAATTACACAATCATTAATTACAAAAAAATATATTACCTGGAAACATATTTAAAAATAATTGTGCAAAAATTGAGCTACCATGCAACTGCTTGCACTGCAGTGGGTGAAGTACTGCCTTGAGTCAAGTTTCAATGACCCTACCTTATTTCCATCTTGAATGGCAACATGATGCTACAGATCTGTTTTTGCAAGAGATATTGTTGCTGCTATAGTTCACTATGAAAACTAAAAAGACTTGCAAGTCCAAGATGGAAGCAATCTTTTTTTTTTTCCCCACAAAAGTAATGAATAGATGCAGGTAATAGCTTAGCATAAGATTAGATTAACTAACAACTGAAATCAGCTCCTATTCATATTCCTACATGAATTCAGATAAGTAAATTGAATCTGATTTGCTGTCATTTATATGGAAGAAAACTTTGTTGCATGACAATTTTCACAAAATTGGGACATACCTTGGCTAAGGAGGAAACAAGACCAAAGGGTAGATTTACAAAGTTTTCCTAAAGTTTAATTCATGAACATGAGACCCTTCTTTTGTTAGGAAAACGAAGGGGAGAAAGCACTCCATTAAAATCTGCAGTAGATTATGTAAAATTTCTAATAAAACACTACTGTAAACACTTCCAATCATGTAATTACACCAGCCAGCAAATCATGTTTCCTCACTTCCATGCATCACTGTCTTCTGAAAGAAAGGTTAGGAAGAACCTATAAAAATCACTGAAATTATTAAATATTCATAGCCCACAGTTTCTGAAGCGCTTTAAGATGACACTGGCAACAGAAGAAATTTCACAAGGACCCATTTTCCTCTTTTTCACAGTGACAAAACTATCTAATTCAAGTGCTTCTTGTCAGACAAGGGAAAAAGACAAGTAAGAAAAACCTACACATCTGAAGCAGTAGTTACATTTCCCCAACAGTGTCTACAATCTATCCAGAGTTTGCTAACTTACACTCTGAGCTACCTTTTCCAGATTCACTCAGGCAATTCTGGACCCTGAGTGGAAACCCTGAAGAATAAGCTTAGTAACTTCCTGGTTAAAAATTGTACAAACTGTTTGCCTATTTTTTTCCCTGTGTTTTTATTCTTTTTCTTTTTTTTCCCCCTTTTGTCTTTCCTAATACTTCATTCTAAGGAATACATGAGTATTTTCTTTCCTTCCTCATTTCCTTCATTTCTTCCTCCCTGCTTAACAGAGGAAAGCATTATAACCCTGTGACTTCAATTCCCCCTCTACTATACAATCTAGTGAATAGGTCACTTGCTTGGAAGAGAGCATATTTGGCCTATTTTAGAGTTTAAAAATCAATGGCTATGGACTCTTGGGGAAAATGAGATGTAACAGTGACAAAACATTTTTTTTCTTTTTTGATTTGCAGCACTGTAGAACTTAACAATTGAAATAAACGCAAAAAGTACTTAATCTTCATTGTTTATTACTATTCTTGTTGTTCTGTGAAGATTTCTAGAGCAGTTGTCATTGCCTTAGCAGTTCATAATGGCAGCGAGATACTCCTGTATCTTTTCAGATATTTCAAGATGTGAAAAAATGTCCTGAAAATCAAAAGTCAGCTTGTTCCTTTTGGATAGCAGTGACAAAAGAAGAAAGTTAAGAAGGGATCAGAAACAATTCGTGGTAATACCTAGGAACACTTAAGTAAATGGAAAAAATTATATAGTGAGGCATTTGTAAACTTATGCACATGTGATAAACTGAGAATGCTCGTAGTCTCAGAAAGTTCAGTAATATTATTCACATGTTTAAGCTATCATTAAATTGCCATTTCAATGAACCTTTTGTGCTGTTAATGGAATTTAATTTTACACATGCAGCATATGGAATTCTGAAGAAATCTTAGTGGGAGACAGTGATTTGTAAAGAAGAGTTAATGGACTTCTTTTCCTCTGTGTTAGAATCCTACTGTGTTTCTCTTAGTGCCTTCTCCATATTGAATAATCCCTCATCATCACACAGAATCACAGAATGACCCAGGTTGGAAGGGACCTCAAGGATCATGAAGTTCCAACCCCCCTGCCTGTCATCACTAGATTAACTGTTAATAGCACGCTAGCACACCTGGCTAAGTAACATTTTTCCACCTTATTTCTAAAGAGAGAATCCTCCTCCTTGAAATTTATCATGTGGTGAAATATTATTAGCTTGCACTTGAATCTGGATTTCATAGAGAATGATTCCATCCCTCTCAAGTGGGCTATTCCCTTATACATAAGCCTGTTTATATGGCACATCTCTCAAATATTTCTAGAAGGAAAGACTTGAAGACTAATTAAAGCGTAAATTGAGCCAGTTTGCTCATGAATCCTAGGGATTTTTCCTAGGTTTTTCTTACCTCCTAAGTTTTTCTTACCTTGCTCAGTCAGAACCTGTAAGCTTCAACATGGGCACTAGTACTGAAAAAAAGTATTAAACAATATTAATCACTTCAACCGATAAAGCTCAAGTTCAGCCGTGATCAAAAGAGTAATTGCAGTAGGAAGTGAAAATCTCTTATACTAACTTTTAAACCAGTCAAAAGATTTGCATGGGTTGGAGCCTAGCTTTGCACTGTGGATGTAAGACACTTTAAATTTAACCTGTTCTTACCTACTGTCTGTCTGCACTGGAGAGTACTCTAGGTTTTTGTAACATGGCCAGGTAAGAAAATAACTTCGTTGAAAATAGCATCAGCTCAGTCTCCCGGTTTACCTAATTAAATAGTCCCTTTCCAAAATTAGTTGTACAGTTCAATCAGAGAAAACTAAATACTTGCTCTGAGTCAGCTACAGAGCTACATATATGTTACTTCAATTGTGGCAGTTTGTTGTTTAACTTCGTATAGATTTTGTGTGGTTGTTGATTCAAGATTTCTTGTAAGGGGGAAAGATCCATGGAAAAGAGTTTCCTTCATATCAAAATGATGGTACCATAAACTTTAACACGTACATTTTCAATGTTCATATTTATTTTGGTCATTAAACTTTGTCTTTCATTGTTCAGGGTTGTCTTCATTTTTCTTATGTTTTTGTACCCAGCTTAAGTGATAATTCACCATCCATTAAAAAAAAGCACTGGATATAGAATCCAGGACAAATGTTGTATGAAATCACCATGAAAATATTTCCAAAGTCATATCATCAGTTATTTAGGGATTGTTTGTCAGATTTCAAGAATAAATGGCTGCTTCTTCATTAAAATATGCAGTTTCTACACATGCATTTCCAAAATGCCAGTACCAAGTCTGTCGTAAAACATTCATGTATATGGCAAAAGATCTCAATCAAAGAAATTTAATACCACTGGATCTTTCCTAATGAGCAACTCCACAGCAGAGCAGTTTAAAAATACTGTTATAAAATGCTATTTAAACATGCACATCAGAAAAGCATAAATAATTTTTCTACTTATGGCTCTATATTCATATTCGTTATAACTCTAACTCTTTTGAGAAAAAAATACTAAAAACCTGATACAGTGAATGCATTACTATGGCATTTTGACCAATATGTCTTTATGCAATTGTGCATTTGTTTGATTTGCTTAAGTTTGTTCAATACTATAATCACATGAATCAGTATTAAAATAAATACAAGTTTTAATTAAGTTATTGAATACACAGATTGCATATAAAATTAATTCAGTATCTTCATAGGATAAACTTCAATTCAATTTAGTATTTGATCAGATTTTATTTTTCCATTGAATAATATGCATCCATGTTCAGGTAAATTTTAATAATTTATAAGGCCTATAACTTCATAAATCAATCATGAAAACATCACTCACATTAGAGATCACACTATACTACTTCATTTTGTTTAAAAATATATGATTGCACTGTTTTGATCATATTCTCCTTACAGGCATTTTACTTTGTTAGTTGTCAAGAAAAACAGGTCATCTGTAGTTCTTAGACATTTCTTGTATGCATCCTGGTTCTCCACAGTGTTGAGGTCTTCCAGCATATACTCAGGTACATAAGTAGATTTTAGCAGTCTTATATTATAGAATACATTTTAAAAGGAACAAAAATAGACAGTCATGTTAGTGAATGTTTTTTCCCTGTGTACCCAGGTCTATCCTTATATGTCACTGACATCAAAAGCAAATTCATATTCATTTCACTGGAGCATTCTATTATGGTTTTCATTTGTTAAAGTAGCACATCACGCATCCTAAGCGCTTTCAGTCACTGAAGTCCATGCATAGGCAATGTATAGTAATGCTCAGTCCCTGTGCAGCCAGAGTCAATCTCGAACGTTTAGAATGAGGACTGGATCTTTTCCTTGTCATCTCTTAAAGTGTGTTACTAGTTTAAATTTTCACCTCCTTGAAATTCGACGCACATCTTAGTTCAACAACCTAAGTTCATAAGTTAATTTATAAGTCTGGTAAATAAGTATAATGCCAGGATAGTAAAAATGTTAGACCTTACTAACTCCTTCAACATATTAATACATTTTGTCAAAAATCAGACATGGAATTTAGGATTGTTTCAGAAAGGATGAATGAATGTTTTCTTGCAGAATATTCAATCATAATCAAGCCTTTAGTATCCATTTGGAAATTCACAGCATTTGCAAGAAACTCTAAAAAAAAAAAAAAAAAAGTGATTTTTGCATAATTCAATGTTAGGCAGAAATGGAAATAATTCCATTTAATTCTTTCACTTATTTAATTCTTTCCAGAAATGGAAAGAATTCCATTTTCTCTCTCTAAGTTTTCTCATGTAAAATAAAACCATTTGATTTCTACATCGCTGGGGTTTTTAGTGCAAAAATATCCTTACAGAGCAAAGGAAAATGCTATGTAACTGATGTTTAGTCAGTACTTTTTTTTATTGCTACCTGTCTTAAAATCACATATCTTCATGCAAATAACCAACAACAGAACATGCCAATGATGTTGTTGTACTCCCCTGTGGTCTATAGTAAATTACCAACCCAGATCTTTGATAGGAGTACAAGAATTTAATGTAGAATAGGACACATTCCTTATTTATTCTTTTACATTGAGAATGTGTTTAACTTTTTCAAAACTTATGTTATTCCTTATTAAATTCCTGACACTTTTGCGTGCAATTAGAAAACAGGGTCTTCATGGCAATTTGCAGAACTCTTGGCCTAAAAGGCATCCAGTGACAGGAAATTGCACAGCCTAAAATTACCTTCCGTTGAAAAGAATATTTCCTTTCATCCTGACCTGCCATTTTTCAGTTTTATTGAGTGAGTCCTTGTTCCTTTATTAAAAGGAGAGCTAGAGCTTTTCTGTTATCATTTTTTTTCTACCAGTTACTATTTTATGTTCTTTGTCATGAAAGTTCTTATTCCTTACCTTTCTGAAGGAAGTAACCCCAATTCTCTAAGCCATTTTCTCAAATAGGATTTATTCCAATGCTGATAAATATTGTTATTGCCAGTCCTTAATCCTTTTTTGCAGCTTTTCTTTTTTTTTTTGGTCAGTTTGTTTCTTGAGCTAGAATGAATGATATTTTATCTCAGCAAAAAGCAAATTCATTTTGTAGCTTTTGTATAGATGACCATAGATACTTCTGGTATGTTTACTTGGCCAAAAAAATTTCTAAGCAGAGGCTTTCATTTAAGTAGTTTAATTTGAAAAAATACAGTTCTTCAAAACCTAGTGGTTCTTGTTTTTCCTTTGACTCTACAGTACTTTCAGTTTATCAAGAGTGAATTTCCGGTGGCATTAAGCTTTTATTTCAGGTCACTCTGAAGTTCTCCACAGTTTTTGACAGTTTTTGACTGTTATAAATCATGTTTGATTCATTCTGCAAAGTATTGAGGATTTGGTAGTATTTACATGTTCCATTACTCCCCTTAGGATGTTCTGACAGTTTCTGTGAATCCTGGTAAAATGTGTTACTGGGGAATAGGTCAAAAAACAAGTGGATGCAATTTTTAATACAATTTATTTGAATGCATAACCTGCAGCAGCTAGGATTATCAACATCCTTTATATTATATAAAATATTTAAATCTGTAAAACACAGCCTTACCTGGATTTTGTTCCATAAAAGGATACAATGGCTGTGGGAAAAGCAAGTCATGGGTGACTCATTCAGCTATAGACCTGCACACCTTGGATTTTTTCAGTTTTCCCTAAGTTATTTGACTAGCTGTGATAGAACAAGCTTTTAAGGGTTGAGGTCTCTACCGTTATGGAAAATGCAAAAAGAGGGATATTGGATACTGTACTTGTTTAAACAACTATTTACTGACATTCTTGAACACAACAAGTCTTGCAGTGTAACTCCACTATCTTAGTGATGTTATTTCTGCAATTGTGGATAGTGTTTGCTCTAAACTCTTCATATGATGCACCCACTTATCTGCTGCTATCTGGAAGAAGTACCTAAATACTGGAAACTTTCTAGCCTCTTATTGGTTTGTTGCTTTTTTGTAACTCTGATCATTACAGAATACTATCACTGACCTGCATCATGGGCTGCATCAAAAGAAGCATGACCAACAGGTTGAAGGAAGTGATCTTCTCACTCTTCAGCAGGACCCAACTCAGAAGTACTGCATACATTTCTGGGGCTCCCAACCTGAGAAGAATATGGGCTTGTTGGATTGAGTTCAAACAAGGGTCATGAGAATGTTTGGTGGGCTAGAGTACCTCTCCTATCAAAAAAGCCTGGAAAAGTTAGGGTTGTTCAGCCTAGAGAAGAGAAGGTTTTGGGGAAAACTTATATCAGCCTTCCAGTACCTAAAAGGAGCATATAAGAAAGCTGGAGATAGACTCTTTATCAGGGACTGTAGTAATAGCATCAAAATAAAAGAGTAGAGATTGAGATTAGATATTAGGAAGAAATTCCTTACTACGAGAGTGGTGAGGCAGCAGAAAAGATTGCCTGGAGAAGTTGCAGATGCTTCATCCTGAGAGACATTCAAGACCAGGTTGAATGGGGTCCTAGGCAGCCCGATCCATGGTAGAAGCATTCATGGTAAATGATTTTTTTTTTTTTTTTAAATTAAGATCTCTTCCAAACCAAGCCATCCTACAATTTCAGCATTTCTGCTAAAGCATGTAATCAATGAATATTCCAATGTTATAGATTGTTATAGAATATATAATGTTATAGAATATTATGTTATAGAATGTATATAGATTGTTATATCAGAAATATACAGGAAAGTTAGATTAAGTCACTGTTTTAAAAAAGAATAGATGGTGCATATCCTTATCCTAGGGCTCACTGAAGATCTTCACGAGGAGCAGTCTCCAAAAGTGATCCTTCCCCACTGGTAGTCAGCTCTTAAATGGGATCTAGGAGAGGTGGAGCCTCCACCCTTCCAGTAGCACAGGAAAATTGCCTTCGCCTGTACTCCCAGGGCTGACTCATTGCTCGCCTCAGGTGGTTAATCTGAGTTTCAGGCGGTGGTCCAGGAGTTCCCATACACAAAGATTCATCATTTACTTCTGTAAGAGCTGGCACATCTGTAAACTGACCCAGGCCAGATGCTCCATAGGCGGTTGGGATTTTTTTGTTGTTTTATTTTGGTTTGTTTTACTCTTAGAATAGATGTGATTACTGGCTTAATGTTATAGCATGTACAGCAGCTCTCAACCTCAGACAACTGTAAAGCTGACACTTCGAGAGATACCATGGAAAAGGAATGCTACTCTTCAGAAGCAGGTGGGAGATCTGAAATCTGTGGCTTGTATCTGAGAGTCTTCCTGAAGTCGGCATGCCACAGAAAACCCCCAGTCTTCCCCTGATAGTAAGTATTGGTGGTTCAAACCCTCAGGAAAGACCTTGTAGGGTCTTAAAGTATGTTTTAGGAGGGCAGCATTGCACTTCTCTGTGGACTTACAGTACTTTACTGCAGAGATACTTGCAGTACTGGTGATTTTGGTTGAAGATTTCCAATACCACGAAATAAATTACAGCTGAACAGGAAGACAGTTTAGGATTTTGCTACACAAGACTGACAGGACAAAACGGGGAAAAAGCATCATGAATCTTCTGTACAAGGTTCCTTCTGAATATAAAAAAATTACTATTTCATATCACCTACACCATCAGAGGAAGTTATGAGCAATTTAAGTATAAAATAAAAACAGCTCGGGAAACCTGAAGCTTTGATTGGAAGTTAGCATATAAATATATATATATTTTTTTATTTTTGTTGCCAGCAATTTCATTGAAAACAAAATCAGTCCTTCAACAAGTTAATAGTAGCACAAGAGGTTGCTACCTGTGGTTTCTGGGCAGTGAGACATGGCCTAATATGCTTTCTGCTCTGCGCTGCTATGGTGATTATAGCCTAGGTTGTAAATTGGAGAAATCCTAAGCGATTTCCAATTCATGATAGCCTCCTAGGACTTCAAAACTGCTGCAAAACTCCCACTAGCCCTTCAATCAAGCAACTTCTCTCACTCAGGATATACTCAGGAGATGGTCATTGGCTTCACATAGATTCTACACCAAAATAGCTGTCCTTGAGTAAGGAATGCCTTGGCACCTCTCAGAATTTTTGCAGTGGCATTTTCATTTAAAAGAAGATAGGCTTAAATTAATAATTCTTTGTCAAATCCATTCAACTGTGCGTAGTAACTGTTGAGCCATGGCCTGAACCACTAATGGAACACGTGGGGAATGGACCCTCTCAGCCCTGGGAGCACAGGTGGGCAATTCACCTGTGAGGGTGGAAGAGGTGGAGCCTGGCTGCACCTCTCTTAGATCTCATTTAAGGGCTGACTGATGGTAGGGAAGAATCTCTGGTTGGAGATTCTTTCTCTGTGGAGTCTTTCCTGCAAGCCTAGATCTTCAGAGTTAAGTGAGTACCTTTACTTTTCCTTTGAAATACAAATCCTATCTGTGTTAGTTCTGCTCCTGTACTGTGTTTTCACCTCTCTAATTTTTTGAATTGTAACTAATTGAAATTTGTGAAAACTAGGCTATGTGCTATAGGGAAGCTCCTTTGTATTTTCCGTATGCGTTAGGGACCAGAATCACTGGTTGAGTTATAAGAGTATTACTTACAAAGGTGAAAATGCATAAGTAATACTTTCTGGAGCCATGCTCTCAGTTTTACTACAAGTAATTTTAGCTGAAGCCTGGGGATGAAATTACATTTTATTTGAGCTCTAAACAGTTTCTTCTCTGAGTTTTTGTTCTGAAGAGTTTGTTTTCCTCCTTCAGGGTGATGTTTACTTCTTGAAAAGAGCTTGCTCAATGCTAGAGCCCAGAAGGCACTGGCAGGCCTTTAGTGGTTTTGACCAGCCTTACCTGGAGCCCTGAATCACAGTCCTGTTAATGTGTTTGGGGTCTCTATGTATGCTTTACCTGTGAACCTTGGCTCTCCTCTGGGTGATTTTTCAGATTAGTGTGTCTTGAGTCTTTTCTGTGGTAAAGGTGAGTGGCTGCTTGAATGCTCTGTGTGCTTAAGTTAACTTAAGACTTTACCTTTCCTTAGTGTGTCTGAGTTTTTAGATTTGCAGGTTTGGGTTAGATATCAAGGAAAATTTCTTCTCGGGAAAAGCAGTGAGGAATTGGTACAGGCTTCCCAGGGAAGTGGAGTCACCATCTCTGGAGGTGTGCAAGAAATGGGTAGATATAGTGATGAGGGGCATGGTAGCGATGTGTTGATGGTTGGACTATGGTCTTACTGGTCTTTTCCAACCTCAGTGATTCTACTATTCTAGACTTTCCTGGCAAGTCTATTTCCAATTAATCTGCAGATTGCCTATGTGGCAGTGGAACAGCAAGGAATGAAAGGAGACAGTTCAAGTGCTATAGCTGAAAGCAGTCATTCCAGTGACAGCTGTAATTTGAAAATATTGTAATTTACTAAGATTCCTTATTGCAGCTTTACAAAAAAAATTTCAAATCAAGCCTCCTATATTTTAGTATGTGGCTTATCAGAGTATGTGCACAATGTAGAAACAGAATGACACCTGTTTGTTGGAATAACAAATTGTAAAATAACTGTTGATCAACTGTTATATATCTTTACACTCACTGAAAGAAACAATGATTTAGACTAATAAAACTGTTTTCTAGAAAAAGTAATATAGGAGACGTTTCCAGGTTTTTTGCCTTTGATGGTTTAAAACAGATGATCCAAGATGATCCAGATGATCCATCGTATAGTCACTGATTTTAAAAGAGTTTTCTGTACAAATGCAAGTCCTCGGTGATTCAGTCTGTCAGAAAGAGGTAAAATAACTTGAGTATTCAAGAAAAAAATCTTCCCTGCAAATCATAGTATAAACATGGCAGAATACAGTAAAATAGGATTACAAAAAAGACTTCTGACCTTCTGTAATTTAGTCTGTCTGATATTCAGACAATTTATTATAAAAGAAACAGCATGAGGAAGGGGAGAAATAAATGTTATTAAAATATCTATTACAGATAACTAAATCAATTCATGAATTTGCTATTGTCTGCACATGGATTTTTAGACAGAAAAATATTAGGAAGTAGTCTTCAAAGTTTACTTTCCATGCAGGCTTTAAAACACTTTGGTTTATAACTGTCTATATCTGTAGAGTACATGGTTAGTGGGTATGCTTTACAATTTTCTGAGAAGATTTATAAAGAATATTTCAAAATACTCTTCCACATAAATCGAGAGGTTTTTTTAAAGACTTGGAGAGACTGTAAAACCTCTTATGAAAGGGAGCCAGAAACAGAAGAGCGTGTTTCTGAAAGGGTATGTTTTTCTGAGAGCAGTCAGAAAGATGATGCTTGAGTTCTTTGTTTCCAGAGGTACCAGCTGGTGAAGTTCTCTGCACAGTAATCTAGTCTGGAGTTGCTTAAGTGAGATTTAAATGATTGAAGATTACTCATATTACATTTTTGTCTGTTTATCTGATAACTTTGAAGCCAAACCATGACATTTATTGGTCGCTTTAGTTGTCTTATTCTTCCTAATGTCTTTGTGTATGAATCCTAGGCAGTTCAGATGGTAGTTCTGCTGCTGACTGCCACTATATTGCTTCTTTTTGGAATTCTGCATCACAAGAATTCTTCTATGTTCCTATCCCATTTGCTGGTTTGCACTGCCTTTGAAAACAAAGGATCTCCTTCTTTAGTGCTCATGGTGGTTAACAGCTTTTTTGTATCCGCATACACTGCCTCCAGAAGTGAAGTTCCTTCTCATGGCCTTTTACTTAATTGGTTAATCTAGTTTCCAGCCCAGTTTATATCTTCTATGGAGGAAGATGGAAGAAAGATTTAACCTTTGCAAATACAAACCCTGCAGTTCTCCTTGAAGAGTATAAGAAGCTTGTCATGAAAACTTTCTTATAGAATAGAAGTTATAGTAATTTACCATGCAATACAGATTAATGGGCTCAGGTATTGGGGATTTGGGTTCTGTTTCTGATGTTGTGACTTTGTCAAAATCTCTCCCGTTTGTGTTTTACGAACACAAGACATTAGACTTAATGATACTAACATTTCTTTGAAGTTAACTCAATTTCCATATTTAGAATTGTTTTAGATTAAAAGCAGCTGATTGGAATGTTTTTTAGTTTGCCTGTAGATTAAGAGAAAAAGACTAACAGAAACAAAAGCCTGTTTATTTATGCCCTGGGATGTTAAGACTCACCTAGGGAGATTCTACAATAGAATGGAGCAATAGTTTGTTTGAGGGGTGTTACGGAAATGCAAATTAAAGCCATAAGTTATTTAATTTTCACTAGTACTTCCTATCCAGCTTGCTTTAGGAGTGTTACTTCACAGATAGTGAATTCTGATGTATTTCTATTTATTCGATCAATTGATTTCCCTACTGAAATGTGTTTCTTTTTAATTAGTACATTTGCGACTTGAGTTCTCCAACCTCTTCCTGAGAGAAGTAGTTCTCAGGTCAATTATTTCTGTGCAGTCATTTTCTGCAGTTTTTCAGTACGAAATTCTAATGAAGAAGAAACATTTTGTAGATGTGAGGCTGAAAAAGAATTGTTCTGTTGTACAGAAACTGTACTAAAGAACTGGAGTGGAGAATATAACTATAAAGCATATGCTGTTTATTTCAACAGTTAGTGTTTTGGGCAAGTAGATTCTCAACAAAAGCTAACATCCACGTATCTGGATCCATCCAGAGGTACTAGATCTTTAAAGAGACTCAACTTTCAGGCCATCTCTGGGAAGGATTTATGTGCAAAGAGCTGTTGCCTTTGCAATTCGTTTAATAGTTGGTTTTTACTTTTTGGCTAGGTTACTTTCCACAAGGGGGAGATGCGTAGCATGGTATGTTTATTCAGTGTTTGCTCCTGTGGTTTAATGCATTATTCATTGCATCCAAATATTGAACTAGTGACTCTTCTGGCTTAAGTTATTACTGTCTTGAGGTCTTGTAGTTTTTTCAAACATTAAAACTTCATTTTTTAGCAATAACTTATTAAGATTTTTTTAATCTCCATTAAGAATGGACAAACTTGTCAGGGTCTGCATGATTCAAGTTTGAGTCTGTCATGTTGTATAACTCTTGGTAACAACTGATAGCAGTGACACAGGGCTGTCCTCAAATTAGGATATTTACTATGATATTTCGAAGTGCAATGCTAGGTTCTCTAGATACTCTTTCTTGGTGAAAGAACACATTTCATTATGACAAATGGACTAGCTGCCTTAGGAAAAAAAAATCATCATGAGTCATGCAAGCTTGCCAAAACCACAACCAACATGAATAATTTATTCTGATAAGAAGTGTTGGACAGTCTTTGATATTACCAGTTTTATTTGGGTTGTCTACATTGATTTCAGCAATGCATCTACGTTCCTGATTATGTGCTGAATTTATGTCTGTAAATTGCTTTCATGAAACTTAGCACACTTTTCTGAATTTCTTATTGATTTGTCCACTTGTGTGTATGCATACATTCATGCTAGACTTGTAATTACATATAATTTTCTTAAACTGCAACTGTGGGTAGTCTATCAAATTTCTGCAGCTGTCAACAAATACAGCATGTACTTAGAGTATTCATCAATTATGCTTCTAGTTATAAACTATTAAACAGAAAGGTAATAAACATTGTATGGAAGATCATGCTATTAAATATCTAGAATCTGTTTCTGCTGGAATCAAAGTGTGGAAGATCTTATAAGAAGTTCTTGAATGTAGAAAATGCCCATGAAAATCAGGAAAAAGTATTCCAACTTTGACAGACCTCATAAAACAATGATTACAAGACAACCAATAGCTCCAGAAATAATAAGTAAAAAAATTAATCAGTCAAAAGTAATTAAAGACTATGTGATCTAGAAAATTTTTAAACATAAAATACAAGTTTGAATAACAGAGGAGCGAAGGATGAACAGATATAACATATTTGCTTCTCCTCATTTCTAATGTTGACTATTCAGTAGCAAAATGGGATGGGTATTGTAGATCTGTAGTAATACCGTAGATCCATTAAATATAATAGCCTCATCATTATCTGATGTGAAATCCATGTTGCTGTCTCCTGCTTGGGAGTATTGTTGTTAATCTTGGGAAGATTTTGTGCTTCAAGGGCAACTCAATTTTGAAAGTGGGGTTTGTATGCAGGCTAGTTATTTTTCTATGATTATTAATCATTTATTCTAGTTGTAGTAAATATGTTCCCTGACTTAAGAGATAGAATGTTAAGTATTTGCATTAATCAGAAGATATGAGTAATGAACTGTTTTATGCCAAAACACCTTTTAGTTTGCTGTTATGGAGAACATAAAATACTGACATTAATAACACCTCATTTAATTTTATAAATACTGATATTAGTAAATAACCCATTTACTGTATCAGGTGAAGTATATACTCAATTGAAGCACACAGCATGTTCTGTGCCTGATAGTGGGTTTTTGTCTATCCAGGTCACTGGTAATAAGAGTTCATTGGAATTCAATTTCATCCACTATGTTTGTAACCATGTTATGTGAAATACTGTATTAACTAAAAGTATGTTTATGCCAAGTTATAAGTAACTTTTTAATCCTTGTGAATTACAAAGATCAATAGTCAACTTAAATAGCATTTAATAGCTGGTGTACATGACAAGTTTTTTTGCCTAGTCTAAGAAATTAAAATAGTTGTATAGACTCCCTATGTAGTCCAATGTTAGGTTCCCCAAACCCTGTAAGATATCAAGGTATATCATAAAGCTCAATAAATTGTATGGATTTTTGCACCCTGACACAAATGGGAGATCTAAACAGGTACTGGCAATCGTAATTCCTGATTTCTGTTTTTTAATCAGCATTTGTATTCACATGAAACTACACAAACTGGGGTGTTGTGTAGTGAACATAAGAGGTTTCATACCTGTTCTAGTATGTAAGACTAAAGATTAGGACTGATGAATTGAATTCTATGCCTTGGAGTCCTTACAGTGTTAACTGCAATGAGTAGGATGGCAATGATAGCAACTGAAACAGCATAAACAGATTAAAAACTGTTACAGCAGCAGGTTTCATGTTATCTTTTTACGAAAACGTAATATTTACAATAAAAATGGTTTGTAAGAATAGGATGTGGAAACAAATGTTCATTTTTTTTTTTATTTTTTTGCTATGAAGGCATTGATGAATCTTTTTACAAATGTTATCCCTTTTCAAGAGGCGGGTTAATTTTTTGTAATAGTACCTGAGTAAAAAATAAACGGAGCCCTCTAATGAAGGTAGGCTTTCTTATGCATACTCAAGAACATTCCAAGGTCATGCGTGTATTATACCAAAATATATAGTACAGTATAAATAGCACAATAATGTTCTCTGTGTTTAATTATATCACTGCAAAACTATATCATACTCTAAAAGGAAAAGTGTAGTATTTATTTTTCCATATTTCTCTTGTGAGATCACAGAAGCTTAAAATTACCTTTAATTAGGCAGGTACCATCAACAAAAATCAGAGTAATTCAGTTTGATATTTTTTTTTTAAGTTTTGTTCCTTTTCTTGCTATCCCACCTTTTGTGAGCTTTGCTTGTGCTATTTCATCCTTCGTAATCTAAATGCTAAATTGTACTGCTCATTTAAAGTCTTAACCCTATTTCATGAGCATGCCAAGTATATCTATCCTTTTCCTGTTGACAGCTTATTTTAAGTAGCACTTCAGTAATTTCTCTTTGAATAATTGCTAATCAAATATATCACAGGTTTCCTAGGCTGATGAAATGGCAAAAGAAAGTTTAGAGTTTTTTCCCTTGTTTGGCTGTCTTCTACCTCTAGATGATAGCAGGCACTGATATAAAATAACTCTCAAAAATTCCTGTACGTGTTTGTAGACACTTGCTGATTTTCATAGGACAGCTTAGGACAGCATTATTTTGGACCTTTCATGAAGATAGTGTTGATTTACAAATGTATCTTAACATAATATGGACACATGGTTTGGCATTTTGCTGTCATAAATCCACAAATTGCATTTCAAAACTGAAATTGCTTTACCAAGATATTCCAAAACAGCGATTTACTTTTTACAGTAACAACCATAGATGTTTCTTGCTTTACATGCAACTGCTTGATACAGCAAAACTTATGGAAAGAAGCAGACAGTTAAGTTTTATAACTTCTAGTTTACCTTCCACTTTATAGTCAAGATTAATGCCTGTGTACTAGGGTTATATGCATAAACAAATAATGGTTTATTATCAGTGTGTAATTTTTAAAGACTGAGCATTGGGACGAAGGATTTCAGTATTAAATTCACAGCACTGTGTGAAGAAAATAGCCTGTTTCATTTTAGAAAATCACCTACGTAAAATATGTTCACTAAAAACAATCTTTCGTTCTGAATGCAGGTGAAAAATTCAGGTACTGGATCACTTTTAACATGCAGGAATGTTGGTCCAAGCACTAAATATTTTGGATTGCATCTTTGCTATTCATGTATCATGCACAGGCATGTCCTTTTCTGTTTGAAAATGCTGCAGTGCGTGGAAATGTTGTCAACTACATAACAATGTGTTAGTGTTTTTGCACAGGAAGCATAATCTTTCAATGTTGAGGTGAAAAAATTAAACATTTCCAATGTCTGCTTTTGATGATAACAAACATAGGTTTTTTACAAAACATTTTAAAAACTTTCCATCACTTCTAAACAGCATCAAAACTGACACAGGAAGTCACAGGAGCTCTGATGGTTGTGATTTTCCCCCATTGTTCCATGCATGCAAATTTGAAGAGAGGCCTTTCCTTCCCCTGTGCATCCTGTGCAATCAGCCCAGTGCTGTGGCCTGCTACAGCCACCTGACTCCAGGCTGTGCTAGCAGAGCTGACAGGCTGGGGAAGGAGTGGAACCTGTCCTTCCTCTTGCTGTCAGCAGGCAAGGTGCTAACTACAGCCATTAGTAGCAAATTAATGTAATACTGAAATATCACAAGTCAATGATTGTCAATGGTTTGTGGGCTGGTTTGGCCTCCTTCTGTGACTAGTGGGATGGAGGGATTTCGCAAAATCCATGCATCTGGATGGAAAAGGGAAACAGAGGACCCCAAAATAATAATAATTTAAAAAAAAATGGCAATGATCTGAGGAGAAACAAACTAATTCACTAAATATAATGAGAGAGTATCTGAAAGCTGTAGGCCTTACAGTAATACTGGAGTAGTATGTGCAGTTGGGATGGGCAGCAGCGAGGAGAGACGAAGAGAAAAACCGAAGGAAAGCAAAAGAGCGTCAGGTGACCCAACAACACCTTATATGTGTTCCCCCCTGTGCAGGAATGATATCAGCACAGCGATCAGTCTTCTGGGGAATGTAGTTTCTTCTCTTTAGTATGTGGAACTGGGACATTTACACTTTAATTCCCAGTGCACTAAATGATGTTATGATGTGGAATACCAATGACCATAAAACCATGACAATGATTCAAAATAGACCATACAGCTGAGAGGACAAGACTGCCCGTTTGAACCAAAACTTGTCACCCAGCAGCTCTTGATTACACACCATTAGAAAATGCATAAACTGTGCTGTGCAGAAGACAATGAATGCTGTGTACATGACCTTAATCAATCTAAGATGTGCCAATTTAATAGTCTGTGAGCAGTTCCACTGATACTGCTAGTATCCCTTCCCTAACACAATACACAGATAAATAATTTAGGCTTGTACACTTTTGTCACTCTTCTCACAACTAACAGAACTAACCTTCTGAACAGATATTTGTAGGGCGAGAGTCACGAACCACACTGCCCTTCAGGTAGGAAACTTTCTTCATGAGCTGCATATAGCACCAAGCACAGCAGAGTTTAAGCTGACTGAAGTGCTTATTCATTAGGGTGCAAAATAATGTGAATAGGAAATTAATGCTATTAAGATTCTACTTTAATGTAGAACAGTTTTATTTTTCAGATAGCTTGCATGTTTTCAGATGTCTTTTTTTGTTCTGCATTAACTTTAAAATTTTTTTATGGAATTAATTTACTGAAGGAGGCAATGCTGGTAGAAGGCTTAGGGAACCTCACTTTGTTTCCCATGTGTCTAGGGTTTTATCTCCCAGAAGTGGTAGTCTGAATCCAATGTTATGATTATAAATGAAAGGGTCAAGGGCAGATATAAAGATATATCTGGAGCAGTTAAAATATATTTCACAAAATAACAGGATAAAGATTATTTATCAGTTGGTAGGAACTGCTTTCAAAATATATTTTATTGTGTGGAAACTTTAATGGCTACAATAATTTCTTTCAAATATTTTTTTTGTCAGTAGTGAACAAAAAAACACTTTTGTGATCTTCACTAGTCTTGAAAAGCTCATAGAGCTTACAAATAGTTGAGCACAGATCGTTGAATAAATTCAAGATATCAAAAAGGTAAGATGTCAGATTAGGTGAAACACAGTTATCTTTGTGTCCCAGGCGAAGCTTAGCAGTAAGAATGTCTAACATATCAGTGAAAATGTTAAATAGTGTAGTATTGGCCTCAGCAAAATCTGAGTAGAATTTTTCATGTCATTCTTAACTGGAAACTACAACTGTGAATTTATTAGGTGGCTTGTAATCTGTTTATCATGTGTGCTATCAATGTTGGAATATTAGGTGGTGCTGCATCAAATTTATATCTATTAGCTCTAAAAAGTTCAGATTACTTCCTTTGATATTTAGAGTTACTTTACTGGAAGTGTTGTTTTCTGAAAACTGATGGACCCATTCTGATTCAGATCAGTTTGAGTGTAACTACATGGCATGCACAGGACAACAAGGGGATCAGTCCAGCCAGCATGTGTTTGTGGAAGTCAAGTCCTGCCTGACCAACCTTGCCTCCTTCTATGACCAGGTGACCTACCTTGTGGATGTGGGAAAGTCTGTTAATATAGTCTACCTAGACTTCAGTGAAGATTTTCACACTATCTTCCCTCAGTATTCTCCAGCATTTGAAGCCCACAGCCTGGACATTCTTTACTGGGTCCAGAACTGGCTGGATGGCTGGGACCAGCCAGAGAGTGGTGGTGAATGGAGTTAAATCCAGCTGGCAACTGGTTATAAGTAGTGTTCCTCAGGGATCAGTACTGGGTCCATCCTGTTTAATATCCTTATTGATGATGTGGATGAGGGAATTGAGTACATCCTGAGTAAGTCTGAAGATGACTCCATGTTAGGGGGGAAAGTGTAGATCTGCCTGAGGGTTGGAAGGCCCTACAGAGGGACCTAGATGGGTTGGAATAATCGGCTGAAGCCAGTGGGATGAAGTTCAACAAGACCAAGTATTAGGTCCTGCACTTTGATCACAACAACCTCATTCATTGGTGCAGGCTTGGGTCAGAGTGACTGGGAAGGTGTGTGGAAGAGATGTATCTTGGGGCATTTGTCTGTGCTCAGCCGAATGTGAGCCAGCATTGTGTCCAGTTGGCAAGAAGGCCAAGAGTACCGGGAATTTCACCAGAAATAGTGTTGCCAGAAGGACTAGAGAGTTGATCATTCCCATGTACTCAGTTCTGGTGAGACCACGTTTTGAGTACTGTGTTCAGTTTTGGGCCCTACATTACAAGAAAGATATGGAGGTCCTGGAATGTGTCTGGACAAAGGCAGTGAAGCTGTGAGGGAGGCTGGAGCATAAGTTTTTGGAGGAGTGTTGGGGGGACTGCATTTGTTCAGTCTAGACAGGAGGAGGTTCAAGCAAGACCTTATTGCTCTCTAAAATACCTGAGTGTGTACTGAATTTGAGTTAATAATTGTTCTTTAATTTACTAAGCTTTTTCTATTTTGTCCATACCAAGTTTCTGTGCTATCAGGGCAAACTTCTAGGCAAGGATGCTGTAATTTATTGTGGAATCATGACTTGCTACTTGTTGCAATTGGACAGATCAATACAACAGGAAAGGCATTACAACAAATGCGTGATGATGGAAGGACCAGCATGAAGGAAGATTGCTCACCTGTATCAGAAGATTCTAGGTTTGCAGGGGAAAGCTTCACCAAGAAGGGATTTCCAGAAAGAGATTCTTCTCCAGTGGCAGTCAGCCCTAAAATAAGGTCTAAGAAAGGAGCAGCCAGGCTCTACCCCTTCTAGTCACACAGCTGAATTGCCTACACCTGTGCTCTTGTGCTGACTGGGTCTTTTGCCCAGGTGCTCCATCAGTGGTTCAGACTGTGACTCAACACTCAACAGTTCCCATACACTACTTATCTAACAAATTTCTCTAAGAACTGACAACAAAGGTAAACATAAGCAATGAGTCCCAGAAAATGGGGGGGGGGGGGGGGGGGGAGGTTGGGGATGACAACAAAACTTCTGGTACATTCATCCATTACTGATCTAATACCAGCACGAAAAAGATATTCTTTTGAATCCTTGAGTAGTGACAAGCAATTACAGGTATATGAATTACTGCATATGATTTATGCAGTGAATTTTGGTATTTTGCACTGAATAAAATATTAACAAGTCAAGTTTGTTATTTATAAATTAGCTGTTTCAATGAGTAAAATATTTATAGAAAATTATGCTACCACCAGGCTTTCTTCAAACAGTTGAATACATTATATATGAATATATGTTTTACCTCTTTCAATGACTACTTACTGAAATTCTGTCTGCATTACTGTAGAATAACCCAACATTAGCATAAATTCACATAATGTTGTTTAATTTGCCATAGTATTTCAAAATTTCCATAAACATGCAAGGTTTAAGAAGAAAGTGGTTTCCATTCTGAAAAAACATAGTGCTGTTTTTGCAATTCATACTTAGGATACAAACCTTCAAAATGTTGAGAAGGCAGTAGATTCCACAAGATAACTAGTTATGCAGGAGCCCCCTCAGAGGATGTGGAAATACTGAATTTGCTCCCTGATTTTTGTGGGGAATGGGAATTTCTGTTAAAAGATCTGTGAAAGGTGACCCTTTTCTCTTGAAATTTAAATTCCTAAAAACTTCTTACTTTTTAATAAGACATTAGTTTACAGTAACTTTATCAGTAACAGTAGTCAACTTTGTGGATTACCATTTTTGATAGCTATGCAAGCATGCAGAACCAATGAAAGCAGAAGAGTGTAATAGAACTAATTTCAGAGTAGAGATGATTTTAATGTTAAAGGTCAGATGGTGACAATGGAGTTACCACTGAAAGTAATTTACTCATCATGTAGATAAAACTGATAACTGTTGAGGCTTCTAGAACTGCACTGGTGTTCTGGAAGAATGATTTAAATATTTGCTGAAATAGAAATAGCTTACTGCAAGAATGTAGGAGATGTTTAGGGTTT
This sequence comes from Alectoris magna, assembly GCA_030625065.1. Lineage (NCBI taxonomy): Eukaryota > Metazoa > Chordata > Aves > Galliformes > Phasianidae > Alectoris > Alectoris magna. The sequence goes on from CM060562.1 coordinate 12,361,951, forward strand.
TGTTATGCTCTACGATGTAATACTTTTCAGCAGATATAACTGTAGCTTTCTATCTATAGCAAAATGACACATCTTTGCATTATTGCTACATATAAGTTCATTTGTTTTTGTGACTAAAAAAGGTAATTTAGACATTTTGGCAGTTTATTCATTTGGAAAGAACTGTCCGAAAAACAAAGGTCCAGATCCTTTACACATCAAAGTATACTGAGTCATATAAAACCCTTTTAAGCCATGTCACAGATGATTAATACTAAAACCATCCTACCCATAGGCATTTATCAAATGTCAGCCAATCACAGACATCCATATCATGAACATATTTGTGCCCACTGCCTACACTTGGTGAATGATGAAGACACCCACAGCTTGTTTGGATTCGTGCCTCTTAGGATTTCATGTATGATTAGAATGGGTAGACTCTGCAGAAATGCAACTTGGAAGATGCTACAGAAATTACCCAGGTTAATGTAGATTTGCAGAGGAAGTTTCTTTTTGCAATTCCTGGGGAAGCTAGAACTAGAAAATCATTCAAGCAGAAAAAAAGTGTATTTCCTATTTAAGAAGGGATTTTGCACACCAACTTTTTTTTTCTAAAACACTAAACTTAGGTATCATAGACTAGTTTTGGTTGGGAGGGGCCTAAAAGGTCATCCCTGCCATGGGCTGGAATACCTTACACTAGATCAGGTTGCTCATGGAATGGGCATCTTTGAACATCTCAGTTATCCTTACAAAAGGCTTTCATTTTGTACACCCTTTACATTGGAGCCCTTGGGCTAAAGGCTGAAGTTTACTGTCCAGTGTTTGGGTGGATCCAGTTTTGCTGACAAACTGGAAGATCTGTTATTAGCAGAGCCCCTAAAGGGACAAAAAAAAAAAAACACACACACAGTTTAACTTTTATTTCCTTTTCCAAAGGATCGCTTTGCTCCAAATAATACTCTTTTTACTGATAAAACTACGTTTTAAGTCATGAAACAGAAACCCAGTGATCTTACAGAAATTCAGTAAAGCTTTGAATTTAGTGAGGGAGTGTCTGACTCAGTGAATGAAGAGCTGTTTTTTGCAAATCCCAGTAGAAGTGTACAGTTCAGTAGAATCTGTTATTATTGTAATTTTGGGACTTAGGATACTTGATGAATATAATTCCTAGTATGAAGCCTATGAAAGCAGCTATGGTGTACTTACAGACGCAGACAGGAACTGAAGCATGGAAAACAAAGCTTTATGGAACAAAATACAGGAGGTACAGCATTCAGTGGATGGAAATGTCAGTGTGAATGGTTTACAGGCTGGTTTGGCCTGGTTCCATGACTAGTGGGGCAGAGGGACTTCACAAAAATCCATGCCTCTGGAAAAGGGAAATGGGGCCCCAAAGTAATTAGAGAAAGGAACAGCAGCAACAATCTGAGGAGGAACAAACTAATTTACAAAATATAATAAGAGAGTGTCTGAAAAGCTGTAGGCCTTATAGTAATACTGAAGCAGCATGTGCAGTTGGGGCAGGCAGCAGCGAGGAGAGACCGAAGAGAGGAGCGATGAAGAAAAGCAAAAGGAACATCAGATGACCCAACGATGCCTTATATGTGTTCCCCCCATGCAGGAATGGTATCAGCACAGCGAACAGTCTTCTGGGGAATATAGTTTCTTCTCTTTAGTACATTGGACTGGGACATTAACACTTTAATTCCCAGCGCACTACAAGATGTTATGATGTAGAATACTGATGACCATAAAACCATGACAGTGAGCATTGCAGCTTACATGTATCATTAGTCTTATCCGAAGCCCATTACATTAACAGGGAAGGTTAGATGTGTTCTACATCCACTTCTGAATCAGTAGATTGCAACAAGTATTCATTCATTTTTCATAAAAGTAGACCTTAGTGAAAACTAACTCTTGTACTTCTGAGTGTGTAATGTGCTACAGGTAGTAGTTAAACAGTTTTAGTTAAACTCTACCTTAGAAATTTTAAATACTAAAGCTTCTACCTGTGTGACCTGCTGTAGGGAACCTGCTTTGGTGGGGGGGGTTGGACTCGATAATCTCTAGAGGTCCCTTCCAACCCCTACAATTCTGTTATTCTAAAGAAGTCCTAAATCCTGAAGAAATATCACCTGTTGCTTACCTGTACCAGTAGCAGTAACATTCTTCAACTAAATATGCACTCTATAAGCTTCACAATAACTTTAGAAATTTTATTTGCGTGAGGGCTGGGTTTTCATCCTGAAATTAGCAGCAAAATTTGGTGTTCATTTATCTACAGCCCTCTTTTAGAGCCTCTAGCTATATCAACATCTAAAGTTTTCTCCCTCTTACTGACAGAATGATTAGTCCCTCAAAAGTGTGGTTTTTATTTGGATTTGTGCCGAGCTATGCTGTCGCTGGGGAAGATGTTGAAGAGCGTCTCCCAACAGTTCCAGCAATGCACAACCTAGATAGTTTACCTGTTCTGTAGGGGCTAAGCAGCTTTAAAAAACAATTATTGGAAGAGTAAATTTTAAAATTACATATCTTAATCATGCCTAAACAGAGGATAAAGCTGTCATCTCAGTGCAAGTGTTAAAAACTTGTATGACTCTGATTATATCTGTGAAATAGCACAGGGAACTCAAACTCATTTATTATTTGCTCAATTTTGCGGTGAGCTCTGGCGTCTGATTTTAGTGAAACTGTTATTTGAACGGTTTCCCGGATATAAGAGCAAACAGCACAATTCAGCAGAGGAAGACTATTTTGGGAATAACATGTTGAAATGAACTGGGATCTGTTTACTTTTGAAACATTCTGTGGTGTACGATCATTGTTAATAATAATTTGAAGGAGAATTACAGGAAGTTTTATCTGGTGTCAGTGGGAAGTCCATGATTTTGTGGCAGACACAATATGTCTAGAGGATATTTTGATTTGACAGTATTGTAGTCACGTGACTCAGCAATATAACATTTGCACTGCTAGCGGCAGACTGCAAAGCCTGTATGGAGTTTTCAAGGCCTCAGAATTGAATTTTTATTCAACTCTCTCACCTGAATGGATGTTAAAGTAGCTTCCTATTCCTCTAAGGAGAATGTCCAGATGGAACTGCCTGGCAATGGTGTTGAGTACAGACTTTGGGAAATCTGACAGCTCTCTGCTATGTCTTATTTTGTAATGGTTGCCTAGTCATAATAAAAGTTAAGTGACTGTGATCCAGTGGTTGGATAAATTGTGTAATTATCATTGTTTTCAATGTGGAAGGATGTTTTCTGCCTGACAACCGAAATGCAAGTTGGTGGCTGTGAAGCAGGAGAACTTGAAGGTTTAAATAATTGCCTAATTTATATGTACACAAAATGATCTGATATTTACTTTACTTTAAATATAAAAGACGTTGGCATTAGGAAACTGTCAAGTTGTTGGGGTTTCTGTCATTTTTCATAGATAGCACAAGGAACCTTTCACCTTTCCAGGCATTTAGGACTGTCTCAAAATACAGCAGTGAGAGGTATCATGTATATTTCTGTGACAAACCTGTTTAGACTGAACACTTTTGGTCTTAAAGTTACTACAGGTACAAATGACCTTTGAAATTTTTATTCTGATAAATGGCAGTTTTGTGTTAAATGTTAGTGTATCTGCCCAGGTCCCCAGGTAATCTTTATTACAGTGCAGTTGATGGAAAAATAAAACTATAAAGCAGAGTTCATTTGGAAACATTTTGAAATACTGCCAAGTTACAATTTCTCGTGTTTTTACTGAGCAGAAAATGTTGACAAATTTCTGGTAATGGCACAATCTTTTAAAATTTACATCCATGCTAGAAGGTTGTTTTCTGATCTATCAAATCTAAACAAAATGGTCATATGTTGGTAATATTTAAATATTTTATTTTTTTTTTTTAATCTTTTGGCAGTTGTCAGAAACGTTGGCATAAATGCCTAGTGCTTTACAAGCTGAGCGAACTCAAGACAACTCATACCTTCTAACATCCTTCTGGAAGTTTGTTCAGTAGACTCTGATTGTACACTTTTAAGTACCGAAGCTAATGTAAAACTTTTCTGTAATTCTCTCTTCAGTTATCCCCTCTCAAAATGAAATGAAAGACTTTGTTTTTCTGCAAAATTTTGTTTGGTATTTTTCTTAACTGTCAGTACAACATGCTACCTTTCTTTGTACTATTTTTTAATTCTAATTACTAGTTGAAAATGCCTTAATCACAGTCATGTCTTTAGTAGCTTCACGCTCAACAATATAGAACAAATAGTATGTGTTAAAACTATCCATTCCTAATGTACCCTGTTGTTTCTGATTGTGGCAAGCTGATTCAGATTGAGGCTCATCTATTATACTTGTTTGTACACATATTACAGCAGTTCATGGACTTGATTTACTTTCAGACTGGATTTTTCTGAAGCTAGAATGTCTATTCTTGGCATAATCTTTCTTTGTACTTCATTTTCCCTGCTTTAACAAAGATGTTGCAGTGATGCAACTTTGCAGCAGTTATTGTTCTTAATTGAGACTGGAAGGATTCAGCTATGTCTTGGGCAGCTTTATGCAGTTCTGTCTCCTTTTAGAGTGGAAAAGGAACAGTTACAGTCCTTAGAGATGAATTTTCAGAAGCCAGTCGGCTGAACAGAGACAGCAAATGATCAGACAATGCACTTAAAACTTGTGCTAGAGTACTATTGACTACAGTGCTTTAATGGACTGCTTCTTATGTTGAAACACAATTAACAGCAAGGTCAACGCAGGGAAAACTGACCAGGCCAGACCAAAGGAAAGGACTTGGTGAAAAATACTTACAATAGGTTAAATAACTTTCATTTTTATATTATTGTTTTGACTTTTTTTATTACACACACAGACTCCTTTGGTATTAAGAGCACAGCTTATGCAGAATTTGCCAAAGTTGACTTTATTGATCAACACTGGGTTTCAAATAACTGGAAAAGACACTTATAACTATAATAAAAAAGTAGCTGGGGATGTAAATAAGGAGATCGCCTTGAAGGAGAAACTTATGTTCATTCATATATAATTCTAGGCATTAGTGTACATACTATATATTTTGTTTCACCTGATGGATAATTTTACAAATAAAAGCTGCTAATAATTATTCAATGCTTATAGTCAAAAGCTGATAAGGGAGGATGGTTTAAGTTCAATCATATGAAAGTGTTGTACCTCTTATTCAAGTTTGCAGAAGTCAGAGATCACAGAAATATGGAGCATACGGCATCATTAACTTTCCATACTCCCTGTCAAGCCGCTGTCACTATTTTTGGGACAGTTTGTATGTAAATACAGACATCTTAGCCAGAAATTGACATTGAGGTTACTGGAAGAGGGTGGCTTTATATTCCTGGTTTTGATTTACAATTAATTGTGACTGTAGTGTTTATCATGCAGGCAAAAAAGTGAAAATGAAGCAACTTAACAGACATTCACGAGATCTCTGTCAAAACATGTTTTCTTCGACAGACTTGTATTAGCAATTTTTTGAGCCTTAACGTTTTTTTTTTAGAAATGAAATGTGAGTTTCTGCACGTTTCCGAAACAGATACATTTATTTTCACAGGGAGGAGAAAAAAAAAGAATCCTAATTTTAAAACTCTCCTTAATTTACACTGGAAGTAACTAATGAATCATAAATATGTCTGTACCTTATTGCTAAAGACTTAAAAATGATCTCTGTAAAGATACAGATTCTTCTCTTTTTAGAGCCTCCAGGGATGCAGTATTTTGTGATTTTGATGAAAAATAGTAGTGATGCCATTGTTTTCAGTTGTTGCAGAGCAGTGCTTACACAGAGCCAAGGATGTTCCAGCTCCTCGCACCGTACTTCCAGTTAGCAGCTGGGGTAATACAAGGAGCTGGGAGCAGACAGTACAGCTGACCCAGTCTGTCCAAAGGGATGTCCTGTGCCATCTAGCATCATGTTAGCAATGAAAGCTGGGGAAAAAAAGGAGTAAGTGACAGGCATGACACATTTGGACCAATGGCATTTTCTTCCCGAGAAAGTGTAAATATGATGAGCGCTGCTTTCATGGAAGTGGATGAACACCTGCCTGCTGATCAGAAGTTGCAAATGAATTCCTTGTTTTGCTTTGTTTGTACATGCAGCTTTTGCCTTGCCTAGCAAACTGTCTTTATCTCAACCCATGGATTTTTGCAATTTTACCTTTCCAATTCTGTTCCCCATACTACCTAGGGGGTAAGGAAGCTGTGTGGTGCTGAGCTGCCAGCTGGGTAAAACAACAACACTAGGGCACAACAAAACTGCCAGCAGTTATTTGAGAATATCCATAAAAGATGTGGTCCTTTCTGAGCTTCTGTGGGCAATGACCAGTTTTCAGTTCTTCTTTGTCCTCAGTGGCATTCCCCTTGCTTTTGTGATCGTAGAAGCCCGAGGTTTACCTTGGTGAGTCCTCTCTAAACCGGACAGGTCTGCTTCAAAGTCATTACTGATCCAATTTTTTCAAATTTCTCTTCTTGGGGTAAAATCTTGTGGCAAAACAGTACTTTCCTTTTCCCTTTATTGAGTTTCCCTACTTTTCTTCTTAATGGGTAGTTCCATGTGCTCTTGATGTCAAGAGAAATTGATAATGCATTTGAAGAATGTTTCATGGAAGCATCTTGCCTTCTACAACTAAGGCCTGCATTTTGTTCACAAAATTACTGGTTATGCATCTGTTGACAGCTGGGAAGATTATGAATTTCTTTTACCCCTCACCTGCAATTTGATCACTTGTTTAAGTATGGAATTTTAGACATAATAATTTGTGATCAGTGATATGAATTTACACTTAGCTTAAGTATTTGTGTGCATCTCTCCATTAAGAACGTTTCTAGAAAATAGTTACATGCCTGCTTTCTGTTAAGATTCATTTAGAATTTGCCTTTTCCCCGGATTGGATATAGAGTGATAACATTTGACTCTAAAGATGTATTTTTTAAAAATTTTACTTTTCGCTGTATTATCTTCGTATTCTGAAATCATTACTAATGCCTCTATAATCAGACATTATTACCAATTCATAGTTTATTGTTTAATAACGTACCTATTTCCTATCTCCAGCAGTAACAACAGTGATATAATTTTTTGTAGTTGTCTGGCAGTAAACTTGCTCCAATATGGTAGACATACAGTTCTTGACATCTCACTTCTTGTAAGATGTCTGAATTGCTACAGACTAGAGAGAATAATTCATTACTTGAACAGTCCTAAAAACAACTTTTTCTTTCTTTCTTTTAATGGGTGAGGGAAAAAACTTGTTTCATTATAGATGCTGAAAAATTCTAGTATCTCATATGGCAAAACCTAAACTTTGAGGAAGTGCTGCCTCCAGCATCTGACATCTTTAGATTAAAATGACACGAAAATTTGGTTAAATGGTACTTTTTCACATTTTAAAAGCTACACTGTAAGGTGTCAACATTTAAATGTGAAAGTGTTACTTCCAAAGCGAAACTGTTAAGTGTTGAAAAGAGAAATAATGAGAGCAAAAATGCCCCCAAAATAACTGAAGATGTATCTTATCAAGTTTATGAATAAAATAGTGTGTGGCATGATTTCTTGTAGCTGGAGAGGACAGTTGCAAAAGACTCCATTTCTTTATACATAGGAGTGTAACTTTGGTATTTCCTAATGCTGTCATAGCCAAATGCTGGAGGAAAAAAAAAGTGGTTTTTTTTAATATTTCTCCCTGTACAACTTTCTCATTAGGCCATTTTTACAAGATCTAAACTGTTTACATGTGAGTAAACTTATATACTGTCGATTTCCAGATCTTTTAAATAAGTTATTTTTTTTCCTACCTTATTTGGTGCATTAAAAAAGAAATTTTCCTCTTTTGACCCTAGCAACTTAGAGGAGGTAGTTGTAGTGACAGAATTTTATTTAGGTTTTGTCTTTTAGTGAATGAATTTTTGGATTTGTGTTAAAATCTTATCATCTGTTAAATTCAACCAGATGGCAAATGGCAATCAAGTGTTAACAGCCCTGTCTTTTTCACCCTTCTGTTGGCTTTTCATTGCAGAACTTGGAGTCATTTAGTGTGAAATTTTACTATTTACATGCAAGTTCACTTAAGAGCTTTTGAATGGGGTTGGAAGTTTGTCCTCATGAGACAGAAGAAATGCATAGTTTGAGAGCCTGGTTACCTTGGGGATGGGGTTGAGCAGCAGCTATTTTCCCTGCAATTTTCCCATAATCAATGAAAATTACTATAAAAATAAAAAAAAATATTTTATCGTGGTCACTTGGTCTTAAAAATTGAGAAAACAGATTCTTAATTAGCTGTTTATATAAAAGACGATCTTTGGGAATTGAATCTACTTTTTTTCTTCTCCACTGAATAGAAGATTCTGACATTTTGTGTGGTTTTTGTTCATCCAAAGTGAAGAACTATTTTAAAATAATGAACTGCAGGACTGATATATGCAAAATGGCAGTGTATTTCTTTCAAATATGTTCCTCATATTAGAGATAGAAACCAGAAATGGAATTTCTAGAATATAATAACTTTTTAATTATTAGATTTCATCTTTGAAATGGGCTCATCCGAAAACTGAAGTGAGTAGTGATTTATAGTTGGAATCTGAAATGGAAATGTGAATTGGAAAGTTGGAAATCCAGTAGTCACATCTCATTGGATCCTTCATCTTAAAAAAAATAAAATAAAAAAATTACACTTACCAATTGCATTTTTGTTAACTTCTAGAATTGATTTCTAGTGTATCATTGCTACAGTGAGTCTGAAGAGTGAATGATATCTTGTCTTTGAAACAAAGGATGTCAAGAGCTATTGTACATATAAAGAAATGTTTCCATTGGCTGTCACCTCTGCAAGGAGGTCTTTTCTGGATGTGACTGCTGATCATCAAAATTCCAGGTGATAGCAAAAATTAGATTTTTAGAAGTTTTGCTGGGTTGAAGCTTCTGTAGTTTTACTAAGACCCAAGCTGACAAATCTGAACTATCTGTTATGTTCCTCGAGGATAGAAATAGGAAACCATGAAAAAATATAACACGCTAGTTTGTTGCTATTCTCAAAAACATTTCTAGTGAAAGTGAATGAAGTGTCAATTTGAGGAACAGTCCTCTATTTTCTTTTCTACTCTATTTTTTCCAGGAAGGGTGAAATTGAAAAATAGTCATATAGCAAGTACTTCAATAGTGTTTTCTCAAAGTTGAATTGTTTTATTTTCATGTTATTATGCTGTACTGATTGTCTTTGCTATTTCCATTTTGTTCCTGGCAAAATTATTAATTTATTTTGAGAATGTTACCGTGTTCAATAAATTGCATGCCTGTGAAGATTGACTGGTTATGATAATTTAAAAGTTTGTCAATATGTAATTATTCATCAGTAAGCCACTGTTTTGAATTTAGAATTTGTTCAGATACTCTATACTGAATGAAAGTGTTAGCCACTCATTAATGCACGTACAATGAATTGTCTTGCTTGTCTCCCATCTTGAACAGGGAAAGCCTGCAGTGGTAACTCAGTGGTTAAATGTGAGATTAAAAATTCCACTGCTATAATCTGCTGAGCATCTTACTCTTATTTTCCTTGCAGCACCTTACATAGGCTCCTGTTTTTTTTTGTATTGCTGCTGCATTAAGCCACATAGGCTGTACTAGAAAACACAAGTGGCATCTCTCTTGCTTCTGTTTATCCTTTATGAACATTTTTCTCCTTACCCTCAATCTCTGTTTTCATGGGTTTCCTTTCTCAATCTTTCTGGTTTAGGCAAAAAGTACTAAACAAATTTATAGCCTGTATCTCACCTGTCTACCTTTCTTTTTTCAACTCTTTTAGCCTTTAGTGGAATTTCATATCCTCTTCCATTAGAAAAAATAACCATTAATAACCTAACCATTAATATGTTAATTCCACACCACTCCCCATATCTTATCTTTAAGAGTTGCAAGGTGTATGTCTTAGAATATTTATCTTGAACAGAATTTCTTAATTCAGAAGCTTATTCACAGAAAAATTAGTGATTTTTTCAATTGAGCCTTCTGAAGTGAACGTATTAGAAGAGGTGCATTTTAAAAATAATCTTAAGACAATGATAATCAAAATCAAATGAGGGGTATTATATCCATGAAGCTATTATCTTCCATTGGTTTGGTAGGTAGATAACCAATAAATTAACATAAAGAAATAACTTCATCTCCAGTATATTCTGTTCATGCTCATGTATTCCTGCTAATAATCTTCATACCAATTCATGAAGCACAGTTAAGAATCCCTTGAGCAGCTTCAATTCTTGCTCCACTCCTGCTATTTAGATGGAACCAGCCAGGGATTAAGACAAACTGCTCCTGTCTGAGTCTGGCTCATGGAGGCCTTCTTGCCCCTTGTGAGCCTTTTCTCCCAGAAATAGTACCTTTGCAATCTTAATGTTGCAAGTGTGTCTTTCCCAACTTCTGGTACGTGACTTGTAGTGCAAAAAATTGAGTCATCCACATGCTTAAGTGGATATAACTCAACACAATATAGCTAAAGCTGTTACTACTGTTTAATGCAAGTGGTTCTGCCAAAAGCTTGGAAAAAAATCCATTTTAATGTCTCTGCAAAACAGTTGTGACTATTAATGCTTATTAACAGTCTAACAGATTGCAACGTACTACTTCATTGCATTGCATGTAATATAGCTACAAAACTTCAGACTTTTTGCTAGACAGTTTACTAGGAAGTGCGTACTACCGATAGTCAGAGAAGCAAATGTATGCCTGGTAATTTCCAGTATTTTCCTATATGAATCAGTAGTATTTCTGATTTTATTACACAGCTCCCGTTGCATTACCATCTTAAATATTGTACTCTGCTATTAATAGGTTAATGTTTAGAAGAAATTACTTTATGTAGATGTAGATAAAACCTCTCTAAATTTAGTTTAGCAGCACTTAATCAATTATTTAAGCGATTTTAATTTTATGGATTCAGACAGTACAAACACTGCCCTTTAAGAATGGTTATGAAATTATTTATAATACGTGTTTATAAGAATATACTTCAATTTAAAGGACTGGTACTTACTGCAAATAAAACAACAAACAACTTTATGTTGTCTGGGAAAGGTGATAAGCAAAAATTTGAATTCTGATCAGATGCTTGAGGCAAGGATAGGAAGCAAATATTATTTCTTTAGAGAAATGATGAAAACAGAAGTCTAATTAAAGCTCTAGCGGTTGATGGGTGAGTTTGCTGATTTCACTGAAAATGCTGGGTTTTTTTTTCCCCTTTCATACACATGTGGAATCAGGGTTGGTACTTGTGCTAGAGTACAGATAATAATTATGCTACATGATAAAAAAAGAAGAGCAGGAGATAAATAGAATAAAAACAATTCAAGTAGTAACAGCAGGAAGTACTCCGGGAATGTCCTTCTGGATAAGGCTGACTGTGTGCCAGCAGAGTTGTTCACTAATTCCAGGTGGCTGTATCTGAGCAGGATTGTACCCAGCTTTCTTACTTTGGCACTTGACTGGCAGCAGGGCAACCTATCTTTCTGTTAGTGTTTGAATAATTTATATCTGGGAATTAGTGAAAATGAATATTTATGAAATATTCAGAATTCAAGTTCTAGAGCAGTAAAACCTCTGAAATAGTCAGCTAGAATGGATCTTTTGAAAGATCATAATTCCAGTTGTATAGAAAATGGAGTCCCTTAAGGTGAAGCGATTCTTCTATATATAAGTCACACATATGAGTGTTTTATTTTGCTTCTCCAGAAGATGTGATTTAGCTTTAATAATAACCAGACATAATCTCCTACTGGGTTAAAAATAAGACTTTATTATGATCACAGGATGTTGAATTTCAATGCAGTTATTTACATGAGTTTTAATTGCTGACTGCACTTACCTCAGTTTTGTGCAATTTCAATACTTCCAATGTCAGTTTGACCTTTTCTGTTATTTCTTTTCAGATTGTTTATTAGTTTACAGACATTTCACACGTCTTACAATTTGGAGGAGATCAATACATTTCTGTAAAATCAACGAACGCTCAAACCAGAGACACAATTGTGACCAAGTAATAAAAGTAATTTTAGAAAGGCATTTTGTTCTTATGGCAATTAAAACTATAAAGAAAAAAAAAAAGCAAAACTGAAAGCCAGGCTTATGAGCCCTGCTCAAGCTTAGAGTGCGTGTCTATACTCTAGAAAGTAGTGAACAGTGTTTTTAAAGTTATTTCTTTAAAAGTAATACTTGATAGCATTATTCAAAGCAATCCAATATTAATTTGATGAGCAATAAGCATTATAACTTAAATTCCTCTTAGTTCTGCAGAGCAAATGAAGCAAAGAAGCAGTGAAGTTCACAACACCATCGTTGAAGAAAATATTAACCCTGATCAGATTGCCCATCTCATTACACCAATAATAAGGCACTACAATAAGAATAAAGTCTAAGATGTACTGCCTCAATGCTGATTTAGCCCAAAAGTTTACCAGGCCATATTCTGTATTTGTTTATATACATGCGGTCTTGATCTGTTCATTGAAAGCTGAAATTAGAATAGGAAGGAGTGGAGATACTATTGTCTTACCTGGGGCCCATTTGTTTACGCCTCCGAAAATATCAGGTCTATAGAGATCCACAGCTGAACTCTTTTAATCTTAGGCATATTGAATGGTCTTAATTCTGACAAAAATGCAGGGGAACACTGTGCATTTCTGTGCATGCAAGTGTGTTAAGCAGATTGAGAAAATGTCACCACTGTCTTGAAACTACTGAAAACTTATGCTGAAAACTTCCTAATTGCCATCACAGTAGCAGGGGTGTTATGATATAATAAGTTTTTAGACAGACTTTCTTTGGTCATGTTTTGTATTCAAATATGTTGCTATGCTCATGCATAAATATACTGCAAATATATTTTGTAATCAGGAAAGTCAGAATTTAGTTAGCAGCTATTTTTTTCTGTTATATCATCCAGCAAGTCACTTTTATAAAACTACCAAAGCAAGAAACATTAAAATGGAATTGTATTTAAAAGGACAAAAAGACAAGGCTTATTGATTTATTTAAACTGAACTGGCAAGAGACTTTGTTTTGAAGACACTATCAACAGAAAGAATCCAAGAGCCTTTTGCGTATAAACTGAGCTACAGAATGGTGCATATTTGACAGAGGAATTCATCAGAGAACTCATCCAGGCTTTACAAAGTGATGAGGATGCGTTTTGTCTTACTTTCTCTATTGACAGCATAAGAGGCTTCTGAGATTATTTACTAGTGCACTTCCTTTTGTAGGGAACAGTAGGGCTCTTTTCTGTGATGAGGGCAATTAATGCAGCCAGAACCTCTTCTTATTCTGGAAAAAAACAGAAGATGATAATTCTCGTGGACTTGTGCACCTGCATAATTAACCTATTTTGAAAAAGCAAGTTTGATTGAAGCAGGTGAATCTACAAATATCAGAGGGGATAGGATGGATGGGACAAGAAAGAAGAGATATCTAAATCTTTTAAACTGTCTTTAACTACCAACTACAGAGGGGAAAAAAAGTGAGAGTTGTCCAGAGGAAGTACACAGAATCAGTGAGAGGACATTAGAAGACAAAGTCATTATTTTAATTGCTCATTCTATTTTTTTCCTTTATGTGTAGAAGTTGTCAACACCATTAATCGTAAAGATATCAAGAGGGCACTCAATTTTATTAAAGGGATTTAACATAATTTATAAAGTTGAGAATTTGGGAAATGCATATAGTTTAGGACGTAAACTGACAAAATGTTTGAATGAGTTTAGTTATGAAATGATTAACCTCTGAATCTCAGTCTCCCCAGTAACAATTTCTGGTAAATGAGTGTATTACTCATTTTTACTGCAAGTCACCACAGTTTCTTGAATTGAGTTGTTTGTGCTTAATTGTTTGGGTCTGTTTAGAATAGTTAACACAACCACTTGCTTTATGAAGCTGTCTGGGATAGAAAAACTTACATAGAGACAGATATAGATATAAAGTGTCTTACTTCACCAGTCAGTAGAAAAAAAAATTCCCTTGGCCAACCTCCTGTCCTATGTGAAAGGATGGAAATTCAATAATGGTTTGTTTTTTCACATTTCCACAGACTGTGGTAGAAGTGTGGTTTGTATGCTTGGGGAAAGCTTACTATGGGTATGAGATAGCACTCAGAGGAAGGGATGTGCCCTTCCTCTGGAACAAGAGGTAGAGGAAAATACTGCTTCTTAAAGCTTCTATTTCTTAGCTGTTAATGAAAATAAATGTTCTCTGCCTTTGCTAGGATTAGGATAACTCCATGCCATGTCAGTCTGGAACAGGGCAACAACCTTCAAAGTGTGCCCATGTAAAGGATGGGGGGAAGGGCAAGTTTAAGAAAAATAAAAAGAAAGAAAGAAAAAGGGTAGATAGTCTTAAATGACATAAGAAAGCCACCAGAGAGGTATCTTGCTCTTCTGGCAGTAGCAGCGGGAGATGTCATCATCCTGCTGCTTTTCACAGCCTCACTAGCTAAAACGGTGTCAGTGCTCCAAGCCACCTGATGTGTACGGTTTTCCCCTAAATTTAAACCACCAGTGAAACAGATATTTATAGGGCAGCAACAGGAGCAGATTAAGGAGTACTCACAAAACCTTTCTGTGTAGATGTGTGTTAGGTAAAACTAAGTTTTAGAAAAGGGGTGGCAACAACAAAGTGTCTTCCCCTGCTACTATTCAAAATTATTTCTACGCTTTCCAAAGTAGCATCTCTAGTAGGCTCTCCATCATGCCTTTCGCATTTCATAACTATTAAGTTATTATATACTAATACAGAATATTTAAATATAAGGTTTTACAAATAGCCTAATTTTCAAACGTCATCAGCACTTAATGTTCAATTGATTTAGGCGTATGTTTCGACTGCTGGTTATTTGCTGAAGAATGCAGGATACAGCCTAAATTATTCACAAATTAAAGTTGAATTTAAAACAAATGGTCACTGCTGGAAAAAAAAAAAAACAGTCAATACTAAAATTCTTGAGCTTCAATATGGATTTCATAAGGAAACCTATTAATATAGAAGATGGTGTAAATTAATTATCTTAAGATTAAACATTATTGAACTTTGATTAAAAATCATTTTTATTAAAAACTTTATTTTAACAGTCTTTTTTTTTGCCAAGAAAATTGAAAAATGGAAAAGTAAATGTAAGGTCAACTAAAAGCCAATTGCTTCAAACATTCATCTTTCAATCAAACTTGGAGCGAAAATGTTATTCTGCAAAATTCACCCCTAAATCCCAGTTACTTGCCATTGTTTTAAATTAAAGTTACTTAAAATTTTCTGAACTTTTTACAGATAAATTTGTTTGACTGAGGTATATGTGCCTACTCACATTTAATTTGAACAATTTAAACATATATTTAATATGCTTAGAAATATTTGATTCTTTTTCTATTATTGGTTCCTACTGTCTAGCAAGTAGTCATGCAATTCACCAAAAAATAAGATCAGATTATTTAGATTAGTTATCTGTTATAATATTTTCTCTTCGTTGAGATTCATTAATATTATTTTTATTTTCAATTCCATTGTAGGGTCAGTCCTGGAGCTGAATTTTACTTTGTACTTTATATTCAGGCTCCCTGAGATACCTTTTCCTTTCACCATCAATTTTGGAGGAGAATTTTCTCAGAACATAAATCTTTGGTTTACATGTCCAAGGTCATAGCTGGAACAAGCGCCATTAAATAAGGGATTGTTTTGTTGGCAAGCCAACTGAAGCTAGCGATGGAATGCAAGAAGCAATATACCAATTAGAGTAAAGTGGAATTTAAATACTAATAAAAAATCTGCATTACATTCTGGCTCATTGTTCTTTAAAGCAAAAAAAAAATCAATGAATAAATACTAATGAGGCATTGCTAGTAGGTAGATTTTTGTCTTCTTTTTGGATTGTAGTTTATTTCCTTGAGTGGCTTAGCTGCCCGTGGGAATCAGGAGAATAGAAACAAAATAAGCAGCAGATATATACGTTAGCATAATAGTTGAGCTTGAAAAGCACGTGGTTTTTGTAGACTGCTTTCATGTTTGACATCATTTTCCAATGGATTAATAACTGTTGGTGGAAAACGTTTTTATTACTTTGTGATTGCCAGTAGTGTTGTTATGGTCAGTGCATACAAACATAGAGCGTATGAGCATAAAAGGAAGAAAACAGTTCTGAGAGGCACCATCAAGAACAGCAGTCCCATTCCAGGTGTTGTTAGCATATCAAATCACCACTGAAGGGCCAGTCTGCTAGTATTCAGCCAGAAGCCCTTAATTGTAGGATAGCACAGGAGCACTAGGTAAGGGAAAGTGAAGGGCAAGGAATAATGAGTCTGTCAGAGTTCTGATGATGTGAGATTGGTAGGCTTTGGAAAAGGACACATGTATATTAACAGAATTGCTATCCGACTTGAGTAAGAAAACCTTTAGAAAAATAAGATTTTTTTACATGGCAGAAAACAAGTCTTCCACTGTTCTGGATGTAGATAAGTAGGGAGAGCTTTGGTTTATGACTTCTTTCACACATGTTGTTTTAACACTGATGGACAGCTAAGCAGCAGCACACAGCTCTCTTGAAATGGTCAGAGAAATACAAGATGGTGTCTGTGCATGACCTGATAGTGATTCTTGACCTTTGAAATATCTACATTCAGATCTAAATTTGAATTTTTGTGTATGAAGAAATCTGCAGTGGGCTGGATATTTCTGGACAAAGGGAGATAGAATGATAGTGAAGGAAAAAACTTACTGCTTACTTTTTTCCTAGCAAGTCCTGCAACTGTTGCAACTTTCCTCACTAAATGATGTTTAAATGTTCCCATTTGCCATGGTCACATAACAAATTAAATATTCCTTCAAAAATTTGGCTATATTAGTCCCACATGCTATTCAGGATTACCATTTAAAATATCCTATAGATGTATCTTCTCTGCTTCACAGTTTGGAAAACAAGGTTTTATTTTTCAAAAGTAACGTTGAAAGAAGATAGGAAAGAAAAAATACAAGCACATCCCGCAGTGATCTGTCATCAACAAGAAGGCTGTTGGACATGGAAATACCAAATTTCTCAGGCAAACCTAGACTGAAAATTGTAGCCTCTGAAATCCTGCTGCACAGCACTGTAGCTGTGGGTGCTGTTGGAGAAATCAGTCTAAACTGCTGAGTGCTGCAGTGTCTTCTGGCTTCATTTGGAAGTGCTAAGAGCTGTGGCAGCAGTACACAGTGCTTCCAAAACAAGGTCTAATTAGGTAGCTGTAGTTATTGCATTATCAATAGGGATTTAAATGCAAAGAAATCAAAGATAGAAGTCTGAAAGCTGTCTTATTGCTGTGCAATTACACGATTAATGCTTTCAAAAGGTTTTATTACTACTTAAAAGCAATTATACATTAAATATACAAATCAACTTCCACACAGCTTTCATATAAGTATCTTCTGCATCAGGCAAACATTCAACAGGAAAGTGGGAAGCAAATTTTGAGACTGTAGATGATACAAGCTACACTAAGCTAGCATTTCTAGTATGCAAATTAACAATTCCTAAGTTTACCTTAAGAGCCCTGATGAGAAATCTGTGTCAATGTCTAGCATTTTTCTCCTCTTTTTAAAAACAAAACCAGAAGAATATTATCCTGAATTCACTGCTGTGCTTTATGCCATGCCTTCATTCATTGAAGTTTACAATCCAAAGTTAAGCAAGTTCTCTGTTAAATAGCAATTGACTTGCTCCCTGGGGAGTAGAGAAGTGCTATTGTAACGTTCAACTGGAAATATTTCTAAGTAAGTTCGTATCAGTAGTCATCACCTGTCCAGAGCATAGAAGTTTATCTTTAGTTAACTGTCTTCCAAAAGGAAGCAGGAGGGAAGCAAACAAAAAAAAAAACAAAAAAAACATTTCTTACACACAGGAAAAGTACAGGTAGAAAGTACAGCTAAATGAGTTTTTTAGGAAGAACGAAAATCTGTCTTAGCTCTGCCACAGTCACTGTTTCTTCAGTGGTTTCGTTTACATGTCTTCAAAATACTGCTGTCAGGTATTCTTTCCACATGAAGAAATGTCAATCAGATATTTAAGCCCCAAATATTTTGCTTTGCAAAGTTACTTTAGTGCTTTCTGAAACTGTAGTTCCATAATTGTTTTTTCATTCTCTTTTCTATTGTGGTCTTTGGTTAGGTTATATCTCCCATGGTGCCTATCTGTCAGGGCTCATAAGGAGTCTGTGATTATAGTGGTTTGCGATGGTTATGTGCATGGGAGCTAAAACCACTGCAGAAAATGGAAATATCTAGGCACAGAAAAACAGATCTTGTGAGGTACAACCCTACGGTATTCCTGCTGGGAAAAATATTTTGTATGAATTAAAAATAAAGACCTGGAAACTTAGCAGTTTCTCTTTTAAAAAGATCATTAATTGAAACCTGAGTTTGTTACTGAAGATCTTTCATCAGACTAATTGGAAATGTATGATCTCAAGTGTATTCCTTCCCAGGGTGTATCAAGATGTATGTGCCAAAATGTGATCCAGAAATTATCCGGATCTACTGTGTCATGGAAGTTTATCCAGTTTCTGAGAGCCAGCTGTCTGGCTGAATTCTCCTTGAATTTGTTATTTTAATCCCACTGTGATTTAATTGAATTATTAACGGTATATTAGGGTGCCTAGAGCTTTGGCAAATCTTTTTTTGAGTAGTTCTTTAAAAGGAAGTAATGTGTAAGGAAGTAAATAGGCAAATTTATTTCCTACATCATTCTGGAGCTCTACTGGACAAATATTACTTGGAAGTGATTGTTTCTTCAAACTGACGTGTTATAACCAGAAGCAAATAAAAAAAAGAAACCTCTCTGGGCAGATTTTGAGCCACCTGTAATGATTAGATATAGAGAACTACAAGAAGAAAGCAGTTTGTAATATGCTGGTAGCTTTATTCAGCTGAATAAGACAAATTGCTGTTTTACATTTCTTGAGTGTCACTGGTATGCCAAAAATTTAAACTAATGGAGAGCAAGTATTCAGACATACAGAAGCATGGAATAATACCACGGAAGCAAATCGTTGTTCCTCTTTTCCATTGACTTGCTTGCAGTTTTGCTCTTTTTGATAGTGCTGGTGTGAATCTCGCTTAGAAGAGATGCACACCAAAGCCAGTACTCCACTGCCAAAAATAATTGATGGATAACATGTAAGCATCACAGGTCATGAAGAGAACTATGAGTGAAAGGGTTATTATTATTATTTGTTTTTCAGTCAAGGCTATCACATTTTTAGACAGACGTGTGATCCTGTGATAGATCCCTAGATAAGAGCTTTATTGTTTCAGAGAGTATCGCTGGAAGGATCAGATAATGACCTTAGCATTAGACAGGCTGAAGGTTTAAACATTAGAGTAGATACGGAGATCACAAATAAAGGATTATAATTTTAAATCATCATCATAGAACTGAGATGTGTCAGAAATGCTTAAAAAATCAAGATAGTATCATAAACTGTGAAACTTAAGATGGATTAACCTGCCTTTTTTGGCCATAATTGTAAAATCTTTTGCAAATGCAGCTTGCCAGGAAATAGCGTTTCAGTTTTAACCCAGTTAAATCTGACCTGTTCTAACACCAATTCCCAACTACAATGGGGAAACTACTTCATATTGTATTGTAAGTGTTCTTTTTTTCTTCTTGGCTTTTGCCTACTGCAAAATCAAATGAATACTTCAAGATTCACATTTATTTTGCTCACTGATTTCTCCCAAATGTCCTCCAAAAACTACAGGTTTCATATGTTTGTGTAAAAGCTGTTCTATAACTATGAAAATCTAAACATAAATATGAATTTTTTTTATAGTCTCAATTATTCATTATTAGTTATTGGGGGAACACGTACTACCCTGCCAGCTGGTGCGAGTTTACTTAAGCTTATTGCATTCAGTAGAACTGTACTATTCCACATGAAAAAAAATTCTTCCTATATAGCTTCCCATTATGTTTTCCCTTTAGCCCGCATAGCTTTTTTTTATTGTCCATTTATTATTTTTAAAGGGCTCATTGAATACTAGATAAGGAAACAGCCATACCTTATGTGTACTCCTCCCCACCTTTTTAAAAATCAGGGGAAGATAACCTGTACGACTTTTTTTTCCCATTAGCTAAAGCTATACTGGAATCAGTTATCTATATCTACTAAGAGTACATTCATGGTTTGGTTGCTGCTGTTGTTATTGTAGTGAGTTTTGTTTCTTTTGGTGTTTTGGGTTTTTTTTCACAATAGGGGTATATCTGACCAAATAGTCCGCATAACTTCACTGTACATGATCATCAGAATTTAGGAGCAATCCAGAGTGGAAATGCACTATGTAACAGCGAACACTAGCATTGTGTCACAGCAGTCTAGACGGTAGCTTATTGATCGTATTGTGCATATGAGACCATGGCTTGATTTCCCAGATCACCCGTTAAGTTGAGAATTGAAACACATGGTAATTAGCAGCCAGTTTTCAGATCTCACTGTACTGAGCAGGCAAGTTAGAATAGTTCCCTCCTGGGGAGATGGAAAAACAAGTGAAGGAAATTAGGGAGATGTTTCTGAACTGCATCTCAGGGAGGAACTACCAAGTCAGTGATTCACAGGACCCATGGCTGAATTTCTGCACTAGGGAATTCATAGCAATAGGGAAAGCTTCCTGTGAATACCACAATACACTTAAGAAATCCTACACTTGTGCTCCAACAAATATGATTTCATATAAGCATTTTTTATTTCAGTTACTTTATTGCATCAAGATAAAGATCTGAACGATTTCTTTACATGTCGACTACAACAATTTGCCAGGATCCCTATCTCAAATACTCAGGGGAGTATTAGAAAGCAACCATCTGGTAAAATCCAGTATAGTGATTCACTTCTGCTCTGTTTTAAAGTTTCTGTGGGGCTTTGGTAAGACTAGAGCTTGTACTGACTTTCTGCTCAGCTTAGGTTTCCCTCACTGTAAATCCGCAGTGCTGTTTGGGATCCTGGCCTTACTGAAGCTATCAGAAGCTTTGCCACTGGCTCACTGTGATCAGTAGTTTATTACCATTGACACACTGCTCAGAAGTGTACCAGAAAATATTTTTTCCCGTAAACCAAAATTTTCTAGACCTTATATTAAGCAAAGACCAATATAACTACACGGATCCTTTAAACTCCAGCTCATTAAAACAAGATATGCATTCATAGCAACAGAAGTTCAAGAAGGATCTTCAAGCATGTTCTAAGTGGTAGGTTGTCCTTCTCCTAAGTGTGCATGCTGGATCCTTTGAAAAGAGGGTCTGAGAAATAGAAAATAAATAATGAAATCCTGTGCATCACTATTTAATTAATTTTTTTTCCCTTCTTTCCTTTTTTTCCCCCCCTTTTTTCCTTTTTTTTTCTTTTTTTCCCCTTTCCATCTTTTTTTTTTTTTTTTTTTTTTTTTTTGGTGACTTAGGAGGAAATATGCATTTCTGAAATGCCCTGTCTTACTTTCCTCAGATTCTGAAATCTCTTTCTCTGCCTGATTGCTCACACTATCTACTTTTGAAGCTCAGCATCTCTGAAAATTTAGCCAATTATATTTCAATGCATAAACACTTGCCTGATTGCTCTGCATCCTCCTTTGCCTGTGTGATGGATTGGATGTATGGCAGCTGTCCCCAGAGGCCATCCTGAAAATAAGATGTTGCAACTCATGAGTTTATTGAAGTGAATAAAACTGAAAATATTGCATAAGTACACAAACTGGGGTTTTTTGTTTGTTTTTTATTTTTTTTTATCTTTTTTTTTTTTCTCCTAGTTAAGAGAGATTAAGGTGCAATAATGTTAGTCACATAGGGGAAATTCCTTTAAATACCTGAGCTCATTGTAAAAAATGTGGAAGTTGAGACATGCAGTGTGTGCTGATAGCAGGATGTCACCATGGACACCAGCACGCAAAAGTCAAATATGATGAAGGAGAGAAAAGGGAAAAAGGAGAAGATGTAGTATCCATGACAACAAGTAGAAAAGAATAAGACTCTGAAAAGTTGAAATCCCTGTGCTTGTCTGTATTATTAAAATGAAATTTGCAAAGATAGATACACATACAATAATATTTCTGTGCAGCTGGGTTTTGTGCAAGTTGACAGTGTCAGACAGGTACAAGGGAAGTTGAGATGGTGTATGGATCTTTTCTATTATATTTATATATCCCTGAAGTGATCTCTGTGTAACCAAACTGTAGCTGGGTGTACAGCAAAGATCACATCCAGTTATCTTTCTGTGTACATACATATATACACAAACTTGTCCTTAGTCTGAATGTCTGTATCCACTAATGATGTGCTACAGCATATTACAAATGTGTATGACAGCCTGTACTTTGATATAGTTCAGTATGACCTGAAGTAAAAAATGTGGTATGGGGAGATGAGTGGGATGGATTAAAAAAACATGGGTTTTTTTTTTTTGACCTGACAGGAGTATGCCTTTGGAAACTAGACTATATAGTTTGAAGCAAGTGCAATGGACAGAGAAGGAGTGACAGGATAAGAGCTTGTGCTATCTTATGCCCAGAAGATAACATATATTTCTGTCTTTGTGAAATATTTTGGGGTATCTGCATGTGTCCAAATAAAACTGCTTTGCATTTGCTTTGTCATGTATATGACTTGACTTATTGGAGCTCTGATATGTATACCATGTGATGATGTCATATCTTATTGTAAGGACAGGTGCTTCATAGCTTGAATTGACACTGTGGTAGGCATATTATTGTAGATTTTTTTTTTCTTAAAATGTAACTCTTTTAAAGCAGAAAATATTCCTATACCAGTTGAAGAAAAATAGATTTTCATTAAAAAAAATACACTCCATTTCATTGTAGAAGTATTTGCACACATTTAGTAAGAAAAGATGAAAAAAAAATACCCTACTGAATTTAATGGATTTGAAGTGAAACTCCTAAACACATTGGTAAATATATGTTATTCTTTTATAATCAGTAAGAGTTTGTATTCCCAAACAGCACTGAAATTCAGAGCGTTTTTATTTAGATGGGAAGTTTATATAGAAAAGATGTAAAAGGAAGAGAGGTGAAAAGCAATATATGTGGAATTTATTCATGAAAAAGCAAGAAAGTAACATTTTAGAAGTTGCAGTAATCAAATGCTATCACCTGCACAAAACTGGAAAAGATCATAATGAAATCTTGCATGGAATCTCCTTCATTCTGAGTTCAGATAACAAATCCAAGATAAGTTCTAGTCCAGTATAATTTCCAAAACTGTGAAACAATGTTCTCTTTTTTTTTTTTTCCTAAAACTGCCTTGAAATGCTTTCCTATAATTAACTTAGAGATACATTTTAACCTCAATAGTTATGAACGTGCAGAGCTCAGAGATAAGTCACATGTTGAATGTTAATAGAATTACTGTGAATAAGCTGAGAAGCAAAATATGAAAGCTAGAATTTTATATTATATTTGATATTAAAAGTTCATTGTTGTACTAGATGCAGATGTTTTGTTTCTGTGAAAGTATTTTGTATAGAGCTTGGGTTGTTTGGTAGTAAAGGCACTAGGAAGGAATTAAATTACTTTGTGTTGAAGTCCTAATCCTCATAGATTTATACCTGATGATGTCCTCTGAGATCCATGAGATCTTGGTCAGCCAGATTTCATTTGATTCACAGGAACACTTTGTGGCCAGAATATCACCCACATTCATAAATTATGCTTGTTTGTCTATTTATATTTGTATACCCAAATCTAGGATAATTCTCCACTTCTAAAGAACATTGCTTCCAGAAATAAAACTCTATGTAACCAACAGTGTCAAACAACTCCAAGCAAAATCATTGGCAGGAAGAGGCAGTTAAGAGAAGGAAGAAGGAAGGATAAAGGGAGATAGACAGGGACCTGTGGGAAAAAGCCGTGATAGGCTCTACTCTTGTGTTCTCTCTCCCTTGCCCCCCCATGCGCACACATCACCACGCTATTTCTAAATAACTTTTTTTTTTTTCAAATATAATGAGTTACTGGCAAATATGAATGTGTGTGTGTCAGGGGTATGGGAAGGGTAAGTTACTTTAGATTTTACTTCTTCATTTAAAATTTGAGTTTGTATTTAAACACTTTTAAATCTTGATTCAGAATTGCAATATAGGCATATTCCATGCTTGCTGTAACTGTCTAAGGATGGTTTAGCTCTCTAAGAACTAGAACTGATCTAAAAATCATAGAATCACCAAGGTTGGAAACGACCTACAAGATCATCCAGTCCAACTGTTCACCCATCACCAATAGCTCCCACTTAACCATGTCCCTCAACACAACATCCAATCGTTCCTTGAACACCCCCAGGGTCAGTGACTCCACCACCTCCCTGGAATTAAATGATTATTTTTATTTATAAGAAATAGCAGCTAAATGAGTGTAAAAAATATTTTTCTTTTACATATATATATATTTTAGGCATTAAAAAATTATTGATAAGTCCATAAAATACTTCTGGATTTCTATTCTTAATTGAGAAGGGAAAGGAAAACATTAGTGTCAACCCTTCCCCTTAAGCCTCTTTTTTTAAAGTGAATTCAGCGTAATCAGGAAGTGTTTGGGAAGGTCAAGAAGGCCCACTGTGAATTTGTATGTGAGAGTATTTCACTTATGCCTCCAATATGGTCACTTTTGCACAGTGAATATAAATCAGCAGTATCCCTTTAGACAACTATTGTTACTCATTTCACTTGATTTTTGAAGGCTAAAAACACAAATTATCAATGTATATACAGATCAGATATGCTTTAGTTTATATATGTTCAGTAAACCTGCTCTTAGTATCCTTGGCTTATTTCCTTATAGTCTTCATTCTCGTATGAAAAAAGTATACAAGTTGTAGCTCCAGTTTGTGCAAAGCTGTAACCTGTAACAAAAGGTTGGAAAATCTCTGCCTGTGATTGTGAAAATGGAGACCTCATAGAGGTAAGCGTATTTCACTAGTGTCAGCTGCTATGGTGGAATTCTTTCTGGATCTACTTGATTTTGCACTTTGTGGGATTTACCATGGGAGGCTGTTATTGACCTTGCCCAGAATGAATCTGACATAAATGCTGAATTCCTCCTTGTTTACTCAGTTTCACACAAGAGAAAGCTCCTGTCACAAAATTAACTTCATACCAATGACTTTCTTCTTAAGATTCTCAGTTTTCGTTCTTTGATGAATATAATTGAGCCTAGTTTGCTGTGGGTTCATTTGTTATGACAAATATTCTTAAGATGTCAAAATTTAGGGAGGGAATGAAAATCTTTTTAGTATTGAGTTTGGCTGAAATACTTCAGTGTATTATCAAACAAAAAGTCTCCAACTGGTCATAGCTTTTTACAAAAACAGATACTTCAGATACATTTGTGATGTCTAACAGCCTGGAGGTGTATTGCAAAAGTGGCTTATTGTTCAACGCTAGTATTGATGGCACAACTTTCACTTCACAAAGTTGCAGATAGGGTTGTAAGTTGTTTTTTTTTCTTATGCACACAAAATATACGTAGATAATTTAAATGGATTTGAGTCAGGATATTATCTGCTGCCTGATGGGCTGTTTGACCATGTAGATCTCCCATTGTGAATTCTCAGTCAGTTAAGCAGCAGGGAATTGGTTATATGTCTTGAAAATCTGTTGATTCAAATGGATCTGATATGCTGTTAGTACACTTTTCAGACTTCATTTTCTTAACATATCTTATAATCTCCTGCTTGCACTGTGTTCACGTAATCCTGCAAAAAATACTAATGAAAGACCCTTTAGAGTCATCCTTAATGCTATTTACAGAGCGCCAATGTTTCATTTGGGGCAAGCATCTAACAGAATGTGGTCTGAAAGATCCTGTGGAAGAAGAGTATTTTGTAAATGCATTTTTGATGGAGGCTTTTTGGTCCAAGAAAATTAACATCCAGAATAACCAGTTAAGCAGAGCAGAGGTAGAGGAGAATTGCACAGGGACAAGAAAAAGAAGGAATCTTTCTTTCTGAAACAGTCTTTTCCCTGTGTTTTGAATGTAGATGAGATTAACGTAGCTGTATTTGTGGTCATGCTCCAGGATTACAAATTAGATCAGGATAGTTCCCAGAGGATAGCGATTTTGGTTATCTGTAGAGATGGAAACTGCAAACGAGGAAAAAGCTTTGTTTTGAAAAGCAATCTGAAAGCTAGTGCTATCTGCTCGGTGTCTGTTCCATTTTGGACCCTAAGATCTGAAATGTGTGGTAACTCCTGTTTGAATACGGAAGGAATAATTCAGCTGGGTGAAACAATAGAATTCTGCGCTTAAAAATAGCTTTCCACATTTCTTATTTAATTAGTGATTTAAAAGCAGACTGGTATCAGATAAGCATGGAAGAGTAATTAATACACAGGGGAAAGTTGACATGGAACACAGGAAATAATTTTAGTCATCATTTCTGTTTGGAAAGCTTTCCTAATGTCTACAAAAGTATTTCTTCTTTGGCTTTAGAAATGAAACTTTTATCTGTTCTCTCTGTATGATCATCAATAATTTGCTGAAAGTTGTTCATACAGCGGAACAAAGTCTCAGTGGCTTAAAATTGTAATAGCTTTAGTAATTTCAGTTCTGCAAACACAGTTCATCCCACTGATTAATCCGTTATTCTGCAAATAATCCCAATTTATACTTTTAAGAATTTAAAAAAACAAAAACAAAGCAAATTGGTAGCATGGATCTAGATTTAGTGTGGAAGTAGTTAAGACCTTTATAGTGCTCATTATACTGCAAATTTTAAGAATCTTGCAAGGGACTGGAGATATCATGCCAAAACTACACAAGTGTACATCCGAGGATGTGACCAGAGATGTTCTTCTGACTGCAGCTGAGCAGCTTACTAGATCACAGTCTTGAGTGTCTTGTTGCTGTCTCCTTTTATACCCTCTGCCTTCGTAAGGTGGAATTCATCGCCCTTTGGATCCGACAGCTTAACTATGCATCTGCTTCATTCTCGTTCCATCTGTGGTTTTTTGTTTGTTTGTTTTTTTAAATTCAGACCGTTTGACAGAACTGGAACAGGGAGAGACTGTGCATGTGCTGCAATATGGCGGTGGCCATCTGAGGGGAGGCAAAGAAACAGGGAGTTGAAAGTAGGCCACAACCCCTTAACCCAGTATTTGTGCCACCAGCGTGACTTGTTTGACTGTGTTCATAAGGAGAAGAGTGAAGTGAAATAACTGAAATAGTGTAATGCATTGTAGAGCACAGGGAATAAGAATCCACCTCTAAACAAGTAATTCTGTGTGCCACATTTTATGTTGCTCCAGGAAAATATAAAACTGATCATACGACTTCAAGTAATAAGAAAAAAGAAAAGGGAAGACTGCTAATGCAATATCTGTATTTGTTTTCTTATCTGCTGGTTCAGAACGGCAGATACAGACCAGTTGCTTTTTTAAATGGGAAATTACTAAGGAAGCAAGTACCATCAGTAAGGCTGTCAGACATGCTGTGTGGGTGAATCTTCTCAGCTGGTTTCTATTATTTCCTTGGTTGCAACTCAAGCTTCTACCCCTCCTTTTGGATGTTGATATCTATAAGGAAAATGACTGGATAATTATAATCAGAGTAGCTACCAAAACTCAAAATATTTTAAATATTTTTTCTTTTCCTATCTATTATTTATTTGTTTGTTTGTTTGAAAGTCAAACTTTAATTCATACTGAGAAAAGGGCCTACAAATGTACCTTCCTTGGTCCAGCAGGTGACTGTTGCAATGTGGAGGATTCAGGTTCAATTACTTTTCCCTGAGTCCAAATTCATTTCTAAATTGCTCGGATCCTTTTCTAATCTGTTCCATTTACTGTAAGTAGTTAAATGATACTTTCCTCTACATGCAACTAGTTGTATTGTAAATCCAAAGAAAGTCTGTAAGAAAGCTTTATCCATGTAATGTCACCAAACAAAGCAGAGGATTTGACTCCCAGACTGCTCCTCACCTCTTGGCTAGATGATTATTTGTGAATGCACAAATCCTCCTGAACTCACGCTTGTTTGGCTGCTTTTCCTTCCATGAGTCTCTGGTACTTCTGTCTGTGCTCCTCCCTGTGTCCTGTACAGAGTAAGAATCATTCACACATTTATATGTCTGTCTTTAAACAATATCCTGCAAAAGTATTCTTGAGTTCTTGGTTTTTTTTTAACAGAATTTTTGCTTTCCAAGAAATGAGTGAGAATTTATTTTAAAAAATATATGAAACTGCAGTTTTAATGTAAAGTTTTAACATAAAGGCCCACAGGGCCCTTACTTGCTGAAGTCACTAGAAAATTATCATTCTGATTTCCTGCAAATCCAGAACACATATCTCGCAGTACTTCTGCTTCAGTATGCTGTTGTTGCTGCTGGTTAGCTATGGAGATGGTCGCAGTTTACTGAGATAGATGAGCTAAAAGTGTTGTGTAAAACTCATGCTGATTGGAAACTGCGTGGAGAATACAAATTATGGGCATTGAAGGACTGAGGTGATGCAGAAGTTGAGTGCTGTTTACTCAGTGAAGAGGGGTATTTTCACCCAACTCTGTCCTGTACTTCATCACTGTCCAATTACTTGCTGTTGCTAATGGAACTGTCTGTCACTAACCAAGTTTTGAAATGCCATCATTTATTAAAACCATATTTGTTTTTTTAATATAAATGATATAACAGTGGCTATAATGAATGCAACCAGTAACAACAGATTAATTATCAGAATTATGTCTTGAAAAGTAAGATTTGATTAATGCAGTAGCGCATGAGAAGGGTTTTGGTTTTATTGCCTCAAAACCATTAATTCCTCTACTATTTCCTTTCTAATCAGAACACAGCATGGTCTCTGCTGAAAATAATTGATTTTTTTTGGCAAGTCTTAATAGACAGCACAGAGAAATACAATGATTACAAGACAGAATGGAATCAGATTTATTTGGAAAACTGTCATATGGAACATCAGTCTGTCTTACAGGGACAGGAATACGTTGCAGGTAAGTGATGACATGTATTCAAGAGCTACTTTTTCAGTGTCAAATATTACAAATGAGTCTCCTGCACAGATAGTTCTCAATGGAAAAAATTAATATCCCATGTATTGACTCTTGCTTAAGAATATGAATGCTGCAGAACTGATTTTTCCATTTTAAGGAAAGACTGAGGTACAGTATGTGTTGGTCGTTGCAAAAACTTTAGGATTTTTCCTCTCCCCCAGTAAAATAACATGAAATCAAGTGTTCCGTATGCAAAAGACAAATCATGGCTATCGTTCATCTGCTAGCCCGGCTGACAATTTTCTGTTTATACAGAAAAACTTAATGTCACCATCTATATTTCTTTTCTCCTATTACTAATGTGGTAAAATTAAAAGCAGCTTGGCAATGAAACTGGTTTACCTTGCAAGGTATAATGGTAGTTTGGTTCACATAACAATACTGAGACTAGAGCCAAAGGCTTTGAGTTTTGCAGTACACTAGAAGCTGCACCCACTTTTTCATCCCATAGAAAAAGTCTATCATGATAGAAAAATATCAACAACCAAACACTATAAAAATTCAAATAGTAATATAATTCTAACATATTTCAGTACATGATTTGTAATATGTTAGTGCCAGTAATTTGAATTTTAAATGAATTTTCATTCTGATTAATTTTTAAAATGTAACTGTGCACACCTACGTAATGAGAAAACTATTTCAGGGTTCCCACTTAGAAGAGCAGAATGGCCACAGTGTTGAATATTACATGTATATAGAGACACCACTATAAGCTGCAAAATTACTGTGCCTAGAGGATGGTATGCAGAGGTCCCTTCCAATCTGAGTCATCCTGTGGCCCTTAATAAAGGCAAAGTTTAACGCTGAGCAATTTTAGCTAAAAGAGGCCAGGTGATTTAAGAACAGGAAATGTCTATTAATAACATTGCTCAGTAGATGGATCTTAAACTTTAAATGAGGATTTCGATGTAGACCTTTTCTCTTTGGAAGTTAAATGAGAAACTTTAATATCTTATCAGGCTTTTACACATATGCCTGGAGGTTTCACGTTGTGGAATGTTTCCTGAAAAGTCTTGGAAAAATGTCCTCACTGATAAAAGACAGAATTGTGGTACAAGAAAAGTAGAATTTTAATACCCAAATATGGCATTCCTTATTAAGCAGTCATTCCATTACTTTCTCTGAATTTGGCTTCATACATGGAATTAGTCGTTTGAATCAATTTCAATTTTTTTTCTTTTTTCTTTCTTTTTAATAAAATATGAAGGCTTCCCCAAGAACCTCAGGAATTCTAGCAGAAACAGGAGAGGAGAAATGGAGATATGTAGAAACCATACATAGAAGTTGATAAGTTAAATCCTAATCTTCAAAATAATGATAACATTTTCATTTGCTTCACTAAAACCACAAAATCATCCCAGTTTTCAGGGAACAAAAAAAACAAACCATACTTTAAAAGCACAGTTACAATGCTATTTCGCAAAAGTCTTTTCCTTAATATAAGACCTGAGTTGCACTGACAAAACGTGGATGCAAATATTCATGTTGTTTGATTCTTTCTTTCTTCCTTCCTCTAAAGTCACAATGAACATGAGACTATCCCAAGAGAGTATTTCTCTCGCCAATGAATTTAAAATCAAATTTGTCTCTGAAACATGACACAGATGGACCAGGAACTGTTTTTCTTATTTGTTGTTTTGAATTCACTGTTCATATGAAAAGGTTTACCTCTAATAAGACATCAAGAAGAAATTATATTTAGTTTTACATATATAATATATGGAAAATGAGTAGATGTTATTTTTCTGTCTTTGGTGAAACAAAACAAAAATCAAAGTAGAAGTTCTATCAAATAATTCTGGGTTATATCTCTTAATTATAGAAAGTCAAACACTGATGAGTTTCTGCAGATGAAACAAAGTTATTTCAGGTATAGAGTATAAATTATCAACATTACAAGTCTGAACTGGCTTATTTTCACTGTTATCTATACAAGATTAAAAAATAAATAATGAAAACAGCATATCATTCTAACTTTTTCTTTCTGGTTGTTTATGAGTTATTACAACAATGCTATCCCTGTCACTGGACTATGCTACCAACTCTGGTCTACACACTACATAAACAATAGAAAACAAACAAAAAAATTATGACTTGGTATTCTTCATGGTGAAATTGATTAAAATTGCTAACGCTTTCATTTAGTTTAAGTCAAGCTGTTTAATCATGAAGAAAATTTAAAACACCTTTAAAAATATGTTTCTGCAGTTTGGTCTCAATGGGATTGTAGATCCCATGGCATGTTGACTGATATGTTATTAAACACACGGAGAAAAATACTGCGTGTGTGTTTGGAAAGTTAAGATGCAATCAATTAAATGCAGGTCAGAACTGTGTAAGCTGATATAAGCACAAAATGATTTAGAGTTACTGTCGGAGGTGACGTCTCAGAATGCCTTTTGAATGTAAAATAAATTCTAACAAGTCAGCAAATGTGTATTTTCAACAGTATATACCCTGTGTACAGTGAAATACAGTTTAAGGAAAACTATCATGTAGAACAAGCAGCATTATTTTGCAATTATACATCAACTGAACTAATGCTGTATAATATATTATAAATACATGTATCAGTTGATGTTTCGCTAAACTAAGATGTGCAGGCATTTGCCTGTGATCCTTAGATTTTGCCATTTTGATGGGGTTTTAGAAATGGATAAGTAATAGTATTTCAACCAGTCACTCATCAGCTTTAATCCTCTCTCTCCAGGATAACACACAAAGACTTACATTACTTGATAATGCTGACTTCATATTTCAGCACATCTCCTAATTCCATTCTACTTTCTTCTTTGCATCTTCCTAGCTCTGTAGCGTGACCTGAACAGAAACAAATAATAACTTGGACAGCATATTTACGAGTGTTTGCTGATGACACCGACAAAATTCCGCAAATGAAAATTACAGAAGATATCAGAATCTCTATTTGGTATTTAAATGTACTGGAGGTGTTCTGCCAGTTTGTGACAGACTTCCTGTTCCAAAAACAACTGAAATTGAATAGGTGTAATAATGTTAGTGTATATGTAGGCTATATTACTACAGGTAATTTAAACTCATACTGATGAGCTCTGAGCTCATACAACGTTTTAAAAGACTATTCTGAGGAGCTCAGTAATTTCCCATTATGCTGCAGCATGTGAGGAAGAAAATAGTATATTTACAGTAGCTATATAACAGTGGATAAAAGTATTAATCTGTCCTATCATCAGAGGGTCCGTCAGTGCTTGCAGCACTGTGTTACCTCTTCACCTGTCCTCTTGTCAGATATGAGTGGGGAAAAAAAAGCATGGGAAGTAATGAACAGAAGCAGAAACAATTATTCTGAATTAGTTATTTTAAAAAGAGAAAGGTTAGTTGGAGTTTGTCTGAAGTATTTGTCTTAAGGATAACTGTATAAATTGATTAACTGCATAATTCAAACAAGTTTAATTTAGAGTTAGGATTAAAGAACTCACCACATGCCACTTGCAGGAAAGCACCAGCATTAGAAATTCATTGAGGCTTTTCTGTAGCACACTGACAGTGGATGTGTAAATTCAAGGGCTGACAAGCCATAAATCGAAATGAAAAAAAAGACGTCTTTTTCCATGTCTCTTTCTAATGTTCTTGACATTTTAACAATACTCCCTGAATTTATTTTCCTTGAAACTTTAATGATGTAATTAAAAATGGCTGTAGTTATTGTACAAGCTCCTCATTAGTCACAGAGTTGTCTATTATAGTAAACTGTGCAATATTCTTAAATACTATATATTTTCTCATTTCTTATACATTTTCATGAGATGCTAAATGTTAAATGATTTCAGAATTTTAAGGACTGCAGCCTGATTCAAATTAGAAGCATACATTCATATAGGTGTTGATCAGTTTCTCTACAAACTCAGACAATTCTTTGCGTATGACCAAAAATAATTAGTCGCCTCTACAGAGTTAATGAACATGTGTTAACAGTGGTGCTACTGAGTTACACTACTGTGTAAGAGAACAGTTTAAGGGAGATTGCTCCCTGCGTTTTGACTCAAGAATTTTAACTTCAGGTTGCTACCTGCCAAAAAATGCTAAGTAAGTGGGTTAGATCAGCTACGTAGGCAGTAGATTTTAAGGACTGCCACTTCAGGCTCAGTTGTCTGCCTCCAGAAAGGCCTTTAAGAAGTAATTTCCTATTTCCAATGATGAGTTTGTTCCTTTGTTTATATTGCTGAGGGCACTTGATACAGAAGCCTTTTCCCTTTCCCTCTAAACATAGAAGGAATTGAAAAATCTTTGTGCTACAAATATCTTGGAAAAGAATATTACATATTGTCAAAATGAATTATGATAATTTCTTACTATTTTTAATCATGAACAATGTGTTCAGGAAGATACAGAGGACAAGTATAGAAGACTCTTTCTGCCAATGGACTCTGGAGGACATGCTTGCCATCTGAGGTGCTCTGTAGAGGCACAAGTAGTTGTGCATTGGATTCAGAAGTACTTTGTTTTTCACTTCCATTATTTCCTAGAGACATGGAGGAGACTAGCTAAGGTAAACCAGTTGGAAGTATTACGAGTTTTTAACTTTGTCTATGCTTATTCTTTCTCTTGACGCTGGTGTTTCAATGTGACATATTGTCATACAGGTACATATGACAACTAGTTCTTATGATTTTGTCATGGAGGAAAAGTCACTGACTTACAGTCTGGATATTTTCTTTGTGAAACTTATTTTATCTACATTTCTGGAAGAAAGATCATCTAAAAGAATGGAATGCCTGGATCTTTTTCCTCGGCTTTCAGTCCATCACCAATATCTAGGTCCAAGGCGGTAATCTTGCCACTCAAATCACTTCAAATAAAAAATAAAAGACAAGAAAAATTCCACTGTGATTAGACATGCAAATCTTGAATTCCAAAAGACTGTGTCTTTTTTCCTGAGTGTGTTCTGGTACTTAAGTGGAATTTATTAACTGCTGTGGAAGGTGATTCTTGCCTTTAACTTAAGGAGTAATTAGAAGAAATTGCTTGAAGGAAAAGGGAACATTTAAGTGAAATCCAAGGAGAATCAGTATGAGGATGAAAGGTTTAAACTGCAGAAAAAGTACTTAAGGGATTGATGATACTCTAGATGAAGTACAATAAAATCTTTATCATTTTGGTATTTAAACTCAAGTAAAGTACAAAGGTACTTTAAGACACTTTAAATTATTTGAACAGCACGGTTTGTCTTGTGGTAGTTCTTTTCTCACAAGTTGTTTTGCTGAAATGTTATTGCACATATCCTCTGGGCCATTCACCCTGTGTTCATATGAAATTTCTGCCTCAAGTGATACTGTAAAGAACATACTTGGATGAGGAAAAGTTGAACTTATAAAAATGAGAATTGGAGCACAATTTAAATGGAAAGAAAGATGAACCTATTTGTGAATTTTAATAGAAGTTATATTTTTTTCCAGCTGAGATCGAACTCCGACTAAGGTAGTACTTATGGAATCACTTAATACTTCAGGTGTTTCAAGTGTAGACATTAAGATGGAAAAGCCTTGCCATTTGTTGATGGCTCAGGCCTCTGTGGCTAGGTGGAGATGAGGTTTTATCATTTTATCAGCACCAAGTAATTCCTACTACAACACTTATGATGAGACAGTCAACATTTTGTGGACTTAAGTGAACTAGAAACTTTGAGGTTCAAAACCAGATTTTGTTAAACAAGATGTCTTATTTTGTCATTTAGAAAAAAAAAACAAAAACCCTTTTTCTTCACTTTTTGAAAAAAAATCAAAATCTTAAACTCAACAAAGTGCTCTAAAATTGTTTGCAATTGAGAATTTTATTGCAATTACAGCAGAACACAGATTATTCAGCCCCTGCCTTAAACCATGCCATCTATTCATGAATTCAAGTGCTGAGTTCTGCCTACAGTATCAGAAAATATTAGTGTATCCCTTTCGGACCAGATTGTCCCTCATGCTACTAGTGCTGGGGGGGTTAGTTTTTGTCACAGAAGTGTGTTCTACCCACTTTTCACCTCTGCTCTGTGACACACATGAAAAAATACTCCGGAAAGGACAGTTAAGTCCATTTTTCAGTTATCTGCTTTGCACTGACAGCTCCTGGCTGTATGTAAAAGCAACATCCGCAATTCTTATTTTCTTATGTAATTATTTCTTATATAATTCAATGTAAAAATCAGAGGAAAGGTAAAAATCCATCCAAGTCAATTTCCAAATTTTCATCTACATACTTTTAATTCCAAAATACCTACGGAAAGAAAATATTTTTCCTGCTTGTTTATCTTTTCCCGAGTTCTGAAACTTCACTCGATTAACTGCTGTTACCTTGTGCTATTAAAATCCTTTGCCGCTCTGAATAAAAAAAGCTGTAGTCAAGAGAGGCAAGCACATGCATACATGTATTTCAGTGAGACATCTCCACTACTTCATTTCCACTCGACCAGGGCACTCATCTTTGCCTGTATCCCTTCAGATTCCAAACAGCTGCCTTTGGAAAGGAAAAACAGTCTCTTTTCTGGCATGAAGACCATTTGTCTCTCATTTACAGTGTGTTGAAGCGCAGTGCTGAACCCGTACTGAGTCTGCTGTATTTAGTGCTGGGCAGAAAACATTTCTAATCTTGTTTGTTACCACTAGTTCTGGTGCATCTGTGACAGTGGCTAAGCCTTTATTTTTAAGAAAGGCCACTGATAAGCTCCCAGCCCTGTAAAAGAGGATATTTTCACTTTTACGCTCTGTTATATATCTGCTTTCAAAATAAAACAATCAAAACCCAGTGAACTCAACAGGACTGCAGTAGTTCTCGTACCAAATCCTAGGACCAGATCCTATTAGGCCTTTTATATACTAAGTTTGAGCTCCATCTATACTTCCAATTCCCACACTATCAGAGGAGGGAAGGGTTCTAACTAAATTATTTCCTGACTTCCCATAAACTCCATGTATAGGGAAGATCACAGTCACTTTCTTGCAGGCTTGCATGATCTCTACTGAGGCAAAGAGGTTTGAATGCACTTTAGTGAAAACTGGCTTGCTGATCTACTCTTAAAAAGCAGAATATGTAAACAAAAAGTCATAAAAAACAAAGCAAACAGTAGTGCCTGCTTTCAGAAAATATCCCTTTTAAAATGCAAACAGAAATTCTGCCACTGAAAATTCTGGTGACAAACAATAGAAGTAAGCAGTGGTTGGCAACCCTGCCCACGACAGGGGGTTGGAACCGCATGATCTTTGAGGTCCCTTCCAACCTAAGCTGCTCTATGATTCTCTAATGATGTGTTTCTCAACTTGAAATGAAAATCATACCTGCAATGAAACTGATTTCTTGTCACATAGTTATATTGCTTGATCTATTGATAATGTGTAATTGTCTGCTCAACTCTCGTGCTGTGAAGAAAATGACATAGAGTTTTTGTAAATCATTTTTTTTACTTTGGATGGTTGTGTCACATTCCTCATTTTCTAATTGTGTGTTTTTCTTAGGTGTAAAATTCCATTCCTACAAAAATATCTTTCCAACTTGAACTAAATTCAGTGTTTGCTGGTTTGGTCTTGTCTAAAAAAGTAGAATTTTCTATCTGCATAATCTGATTCTGCTCTTGAACACGCCAGTTTAAACTTAGCCTATCTATCTCTGAAAGTAGTAGAGTAGTACAAAGTCTATTTTGGCAGTCTTCCTATGTCTATAAATCAATCCCAAATGCAATAGTAGCAATTTGAAAAAAAAAAGCAAAAAAAAAAAAGCCTGACCCTAACAACAGGCTGTTCTGCAAATAACAGTGTATTGTGTATACTTGGGAAGCAATTTAAAATAAATCGTTGTTATGAAATATGCCAAACAGGCAGCACTGGAGATTAAATCCACTTTACAGAAAAGAAACAAGAGGAACACATCTCAGTGAAAAAGATTTTGCACAATGTTCTTTCAGTGAGAACTTGCCTTTATTCTTTTCCACTAAAATAGTGAAAACAGCAGCCAATGTTAATTCTTTCTCTTAAACTTTGAGTGAACAGATTAATTTCATTTATTCAACAGGGCTCAGGCTGTTGTCCAAAATTTGGCTCTGTATCTGCTGGAAGGATACAGTTCATCAAAGGTGAAGTAATTTGTGTCCGTGCCTGAATTTGTGGCTTCTGAGTATTACAATCTTAGTGACAGCACAGATACTGATTAGACATCTTTGTTTTTTCCACTATACAAACATAGTCAAATTAAAGATACTGAGAGATTTTTGTTTGTTTTTTTTTTTAAGCAGCTTTTGTTCAATAAAGTATATACTTGCAGGAGTAACATTTGTTGCAGAACACATAGTTCCTTATGCACTAAAGCCATACAGAACAAGAACTGGGCGTTCACCTTCTAGTGCTTGTATGGATAAAGATTTTCCTGTCATAAAGTTACTTTCTGTGAGCACATGACAGAATTACAAAATGGGTGGTGGAAATACTTTGATCCAGCTTCTCCACTCCCCATAACCAATATATGAAAAGCATGATTGTAAGAGGTGGTGAGGAAAGAACCTAGAGGAGAGAGGCATCAATGGCCAGTAGCAAAGCCCTTGTGGCAGGATAGTCTCAGTTCTTCCTGCAGCTAGGAAAAAACAAACAAACTCCCACAAGGAGCCAGGTATAGAAATTTATCACTAAAGCCCAAAGCTGCTAGATTGTCATGCTGGAATAGAGTAACATTACCTCTTGGCAATTATCTGAATCAAAAGATTGAAGGCTGCTAAATGCTTAATTGCATTTCAGGTAAAACCAGAGAATGAAGTGAGTCTGAAACAAATGGTAGTTTAGACACTGTTTTGAATGAAAACTAATCTTTCAAGTTGTTTTCTTACTACAATTCAGTTGCTTTTTCCCATGTCATGTCATGATGACATGTCATGAAGAAACAAAATAGGTAATGTGACCTAGTATATGCTGCTGATTACCGGGGTATTTTTGCTTTACAGTACTCCATACCTGTTGGGAAAGCTTTCTTTTCATCTTTCTGAAAGTTAGCATCAGGCTGATTTTGGCCAGCACTGAAAAATGGTGGAATACTCCAGCAGGCTAGATACAGGTATGGAAATAAAGCTGAGGAGAATTTAAGGTCCTAAAAATTTGAGTTGATTAGGCTTGGGAATACAAGTGCTTTTGGAAGCATTACAGACACAGCCACGTACTGGCAGCTTTCTAACCATTTTTTTTTGTGTGGGACGGATCATTTCAAGAGTGAAATGATGGAATGAGAATTGAGATATGCATGAGCATAATTAACTGATTAGGAAAGGGGTCACAGTGTGCAATGGGGGGGTATGCTGTGGTTTAACACCATTTGGCAGCTAGGTACTGCATGGCTGTTCTCTCACTCCCCATCCTCATCAGGACAGGGCAAGGAGATGAGATGGAGGAAAAAGAAAACAATCTGTAGGTTTGAGATAGGAGTGGCATAATTAAAGGGGAGAAAAAACAAGCAAGAGCCATGGGAAGCAAGAGAAGAAAAAAATAATTTTTTTTCTGCCTCCCATCAGAAAATGATGTTCAGCCACTTCTTGGGGAGCACAGCCTCAGTATGCATACTGGTTGCTTGGGAAACTAATGCTATCATAATGCAAGTTCCCCCTGTTCTTTCTTCCTTCCCAGCATGATGAGTGTGAGGCCATATGGTAGGAAACATACTTTGGTGGGTTTAGACTGGCTGCACTTGCAATTCCTCTCCCCACCTCTTTCCCACCCTCAGTGTCCTGGCTGTAGGGGGGGGTGTAGGTGGAGAGGAAACCGGATTTTTTATTTTTTAAAGGATGGAAGACAAAGCATAATACTGAAGTAATTATACAAAATGAACGTGAAGGGAACTTGAAAAAATAAGAAGTCATTTTAAACTATTCTTCTTTAGCACATAATCCAAAGTGATATCCATTTCTGACGATTTTTAAAGGGCACTTTACAGAGTAACTAAAAGATTATATTTTTTACTTTAATTTGTGTCTCCTTTATAGTCAGTCTCGTGCCAGCTGTTTAAAAGCTACTCATCTTTAGTCCTTTTTGCCTTGCTCTTAAAATAACCAGCTTATTCAAGATTCCACAAAGGTATTCTACCAAAAAAAAGAAACACAAGAAAAATAATATACTTAAATGTGAAGTGTAGTAAAATGCTCTATTGTTTGATATTTCACTACAAAATATTCTTCACAACAGCTGTCATATCTCAATGTATCTTCAAATCTTTTTCACAGTGAAGAAATTGGAAAAAGAAAAAAAATAAATTATTATTTACAAAAAGCATTCTTGTTTTCATAGTTTTTATATAGTCAAGTACTGTGTAATTCTTGACAACCTAGCCACCTCAAAATCCTGTGTTTCTCTGATTTTTACTGTGATGGCCACATATAAATAGCTGTTTCTTAGTAAAAGCCCACGTACCTTGGAAGCTGATACCTCTCTGCTGATGTTTGTTTTATATTGGGGTGGAAACTAAGGTTATCCAAAGTCCTTGAGAAAGGAGGAAAACTTATTTCTCTCTTATAGAAGAATACTGAAACAGTGCAAAGGTGATTATTCTTCTGGAAAGTACTTCTTCAGAAATCTTACGTCTCATCCTCTTCATTACATCTTAATAAGCAAATGCTGCTTCAAGAACTATCACGTTTATTAAAATTAAATTAAAAAATAAAAACACCACCACACATTTTGTTAATTTTTGATTCTCTATTGTCTTGAAAGTCAGGCCTTTTATCTGCGGACAAGCTGCTTGACACGAATTAGAAATCAGTGTGCAAGACAGAATTTCTATATGTATAGATTTCATATTATGTATGTACCTTTAAACATTATTATGACAATGAGGTGAACAGTTTAATTACATATTCTGTGGAAATTCTATGTCAGTGTTCTCTTCAAACAACAGTATATTTGTTTTCCTTGGAAAGCAGTGATATCTCAGTTTCTAAGGACAGGCTTCCAGTGTTGAAGCACACCATACCAGTGCTCCTCGTTTAAAGATAGTACTGAAAAATTCTGAGAGCTGAGAAAAATCCTCTTGATATCAGCTTTCAGAATTTTCACCTTTTTAGCTGTAAATATAAAGGTGTTATTTCCATGTCCATTACTCAAGTAAATTCAGTGTTCTTGTTTTGAGCCTTTTAGTCAGAGGTGATAAACATTTCTTGTTGTAAATGTTGTTAACTTGTTTGTAAGAGGTCACATGCTTACCAGAGCTCTCATTCTTAGAGCAAATTTAGTAGCAGCATTAAATTTCTCATCAGAAAACCGTATTGAAGAAGCACTGTTGTAAGTATGCTTTTGTTTTACTCATATGAGGTTGAAGTAAGGTAATGTTGTGATTTTTCCAGTGGCAAGGGCTTTACACTCTGTTGTGTATTAACGACAAAAAAGTCCTGTGACATAAAAAGTATATTTTGATCTCAGAACAGACTTCATCCAGTATACCATGAACTCTAAGGGAAATAAGATTGCTGCAGGCATTTCATTCTTGTATTTTCATTGCTACTGGAAGAGCAATAGTAAAACTGGTCAGTAATTCTCTTATTTTATGGAGGATGATGTAGAAACTTCAAGTCTGTCAGGTTCAGTCAGCAGCTCATGTGGCTTCCAGACCTTGCATGCGCTTCTGCCCCGATGCTGGGAAGCCAAATGCTCCAAACTTGTGCTATTTCTGATGTGGATTATTGATAGATTGAAGTTCTTGTTTATTTATTAATGTATCTAATATTTGGATCTTATTAGATAAATGGAGGAGTTCAAGCCCGAGTTGGATAGGCCCTGGGCAGCCTAATCTAGTGGATGGAAACCCTGCCCATGGAAGGGGGTTGGAACTAGGTGATCCTTAAGATTCTTTCCAATCCAAGACATTCTGTGATTCTGAGATCTTCAGGAATTATGGATCTGTCAACATTCAGTTTCTTAGCCAGTGACATATTTATTCAGCAAGTTTTATGTTTAATTACGATACAAACAAAATGGAATGAGCAAATCACTTTTATCTGCTTCTCCAATATATGCTGTCTCTACATCAATTTACATTTGAGTTGAAGAATTCACACTATCCATTCTATTGCTAAATGGGTTGTTAAACTGGTCCACAATATTTAGTTTCTAAAGGCTTGATTGTCTCTCACAGAATTGTTTACAAATATTCTAGAAATTCATTGCAAATGCATCTATAGTTTAACTTCAGTTGTCTTCTTGTTTATGCATGCATGAGCTTGCTAGTCCATAGGTCAAAGCCTTCAGTATTCCACTTTACTGCCAAGCACAAATAAGCTGAATAACCAGAACATTATGTAGTTACCAGGCAAAAATATCTACTGATTAATAGTACCCCAGTGTTTGGCAAGAAGAAAATTTTCCTTGCTAATAAATTCCCATTTATTATTTGTTGTATTATTCGTACAAAAACTGACCTGTTTTAGAAGCAAGAGAGTTGTTTAAATAATTGAAGGTTTTTTATGTGTGTGCTTGCAAGTGTGTTCAAATAACACATCTATGTACGTTTCTGTATCTTATTTTGCTTCTCTGAAATCAAACTGAAACTGAACAGTGTTGTATCTTCGTGTTTCCATCATGCAAATTGTTGACTTGTGGAGAGAAATGAGGGGAATGGTGTTTCATATGGATTTGGTAAGTGTTTTGCTTTCTTTCATATTTGATGAAATGCCAGGTTCCTCTAAGGCCACAAACATGAATTTTTAAAAAACTTTTGTTCTGAAAGCAGTCTCTTTCTAGAGCGAGCATTGCTTTAAACAATACCATAGACCCATCATTTTGGACTTCATATGTGATATATGGTTTCAGCTTATTTTAAGTGCCAGTCTGGATCCTAAACCTTTCTAATACTTGAGGCTGCTTTACCTGTACCTAAGTGTGGTACAGTACTATGAATTATGTTAAGAAGACTCTGTGCATAAAGGATGTAGCGTTCTAGCAATGTATTTCTAAGTGATTGCACTTAGAAAACATGACATTAATTATGTGTAAATTTGAATGTGCACCTTATTTGGATATGGAGACTGGTTACTGAAGAACTTCCAAATGTTTGTGACTTAAAATTCTTCGTGCTTTGCAATCACATAAAAAGGACTAAAATTTTAAGAGGTACTTTCTGCTTAAGGATATGTACATATAAGGAAAACCATACGTAGATAATTAAGAAGAATGTTCAGTAGAAAATTCGTGATATATTTTTCAGTAATACAAATGAATTTGTATTTTGTGTGAACTCATAGAGACTATCAGTGGAGATACATTCATACCTCAGGGGATCCGTCCCATTCAGAGAATTATTACACTGAAGAAAAAGTAGGAATCCCAGAAGACTTCACGAGAATATTTCATTTTCACTTCGAGATTATTGTAGTAGTTGTCAGCTTTGAACGTATGATAAGACTTCTTGTGGTATGTCACTCTCCTTGCATAGAGCCTGAAGAAAAGACAGCCTGCTTTTCAAAAGGAGATTTCCAGTCAGACCAAAAAAATAAAAAATAAAAAAATCATTCTAATAAATCTAGGAGAGAAAGGGAAAACCTATTACTTGCAGACTGAGGATTGAAACTACTGTGACTTTCTTACGGCTTTGATTTTTAAAGAGACAAGCTTGACACTTTTGTTTTTCCTTAGCTGTGGGGGAAAGTATACCAACTTGAAAACTTTCTGTAATGAAAGATTACTTTAAGAAGCACACCACAAAATATTATTTGAAGTTAAAATGTGCTTGAAGTTGATATTGTGTAGAATTTTTTTCACCATTGAAATCATACGGAGCATATTTAGACTTGGGTTTTTTTCGCTGAATTTTTGATTCTTCTATAGAGTCAGTGTTCCTCATTCCCAGTAAACCATTTGTATGGCTTCCTCAGCCACAGTTTTTCACCTCATAACACTGAATTTATTTGTTCCATATTTTAGGAATCTTTTGAGAACAGTCTACATATTCATGTGTAGTGGCAGGATAACAAGGTGATGATTATCACCTTTAAGAGGGAAATTCTAAAAATAAGAAGCCCCTGCAAGACTATTCATTTATTGCATAAAATGATTTTTCTTCTTTATTTTTACTAACCAATCTTTTATTGTATTTCAAATGGAGGAAAGGCTACAATGATTTAATGACTGGTTATCCAGTTTACCTTCCAGTGACATTAACACAGTCTTTTCATCAATACCAGAAGCCCTTGGATACATTTTGCAAAAACACTGCAACCTAAGCAAGGTATTATTTTTCTGTTAACAGCCATATTTCTCCTGAAAGAGAGATATTGCATCAATTCATGTATTACTTCAGACAAAATTACAGTGTCAAGAATTCTTGTCTGCAGCATGCACTCTTAAAAGCATTTGCATGGTGGAGACTCAAGCTTTCATTGCCCAATTGACCGTGACTCCTGGCTACCACTGCTTTCAAGAGAAAACAGCGATGAATCCTATTAGAAAC
This sequence comes from Alectoris magna, assembly GCA_030625065.1. NCBI lineage: Eukaryota > Metazoa > Chordata > Aves > Galliformes > Phasianidae > Alectoris > Alectoris magna. Next base: position 12,405,446 of record CM060562.1, read on the forward strand.
CTATGGGAGACTTGAGGAGAAGTAATAGTTCTGGATTTCTCAGCCATGTAAATAAACAGTGGATGCGTTCTGGTACATGGCTATGTTTCAGTTGTCTCTAGCATCATTCTCTAATAGCATATTTTTAGTATAAAGTATTCATGTATAATGAATGAATTCAGTCTTGGACTCTTGTAAGATATTTAGGTTACTTATATCTTCCACAATAATTTACTGTTTTTTTTTTTAGATAGCTATCATAATGAACATTTTATTTATAAATAACTTAATGCGCTGAAGAAGCCTCTCAGAATTTCACTGAGACATACTCCATTGTTAATCTCAGTACTGAGCTTTATCAGTTTCTCTTGAGCTTAATGGAAATGTTTTCAATTGAATTAGGGCAAATGTATCAAGCTACTAAGGGAAAAATAAAAAGATTAAAACGTTTCTAAAATATCTCCAAAAAGGTTATGCACAGATATAAAAAATCTACTTTTGAAAAAATAAACTGGAATATAGTAGCTGAGAGAGGTTTATACTACGCTTTAAACTACTGTGATTTACTAAAAATTGGGTATGTTTCTTTGCCACATAAATGCATAAGACTTCTTACAACTGCTTCTAAAGTATTCTTGTATGAGAGAAAATACTCGTTTTAGACCAGCTGAAAAGAGGGGCAAAGAGCAGTAACTAAAAGTGGGAACTTCTCGAAAGAATTCAAATATGAAATTAATGGCAGATTTGTTACAATTATGAAGAACATCTGAGTTAAGACTAGCAGAAATTATTTTGACTTTCCCTCTTCAAAAAAAAAAAAAAAAAAAGCATAACTTGCTCAAACTAAAACTGAACATTAGTTTTATTCCTATGTTCATCACTCTTGATCGATCCACAGACAGACAGCAGAAGAAAAGAGGCTAATTGATTGGAAGGGAAAGAATTTATGAGTGTCTCTGCAGGCTTAAAACAGCACAACTCTCTATTTCAAATAATGTAGTAGTGATGTAACTTAAAATTTCTGTTAAATATTCTCTGCACAAAAAAATAAAATAAAATAAAATTACTGTCATGGCTCTTAATATCACCTACAGAGTTCTACTTAAAAAGAAAAAAAAAAAATCATTGAGCATGCTGGTATTTCCAATATCATATAATTTTTCATTCTATTTAAAGGAGAAAATAATATCCTTTCACATCCTCCCAGGCACCTTTCAGCTATTTTTGAGGCTTAAATGCTGGCTGTAAGGGATAGGACACAATGTGAATGTTAATGTCCTGGCTGAGCTGACAAATCTGCTCTGTTTGGGCCACGGCCAGACATAAGCATCCAAAATACAGAACTAGTCCAAGAGGCTGGGATTTTCAGAGAATCTGTGGAAAAAGAATCTGAGAAAAGTGCTCAGCAGCTACCTTCTAAAGAGATTGCTCTAGAAATCTACAATGTGTGGGTGAAAAAGAATGAGCTGTGACAGGACCAAAATGAGTTGAAACTGCTCAGAACAGTGAAAGAGTACAAAGTTTCCAGTGCATCAGTGTATGGACAGAATGAGGATGACAGGAGAACTGAAGTACAAGGAAATAAACTTTAGCGCAGTTTGCAGTGAACTACTCGAAAATAGCAACACAATTCTTGTCACCGTGTTCTAGATTTGACCAGTACTACAAATGTTATTAAAATAAATCAGTTAGTTAATCTCTCTGACATAATCCTCTGTTTTTGTACAAGCAGTTTTCTCCAGGGGAGCACTACCTTAAGTGGTGTTTTGTAGTAAAGACAGCCATTCCATCAAAGCTCTCCCTGCCAATAGCAGAACCAAGCACAGTTGACTTTCAGGGAGTCTATTATAGGGAGTCCCTATAAGGGAGCTGTCAAATGCTGCTGTTTTCCTGAATTCATCTGAACATCCATGTGGTTAGATGCTCTTCTTAAACCACCCTTTTAGCAAATTCCATGAGTCTGTAGGAAGCAATGGGATCATTTCTGGGCAGCGATGGCTTAGTGGATCTTCTTTTGAAAACACAGTAGGAGGTATGTCCCCAGAGGGAAATGCAGCTGGGATTCAGAAAAGGAACTCTTGGAATATACAAAGACTTTAAAACTATTTGTCTGAAAGTCACTTAGACTTTACAACAACAGGTACAACTTACTGCCTCTGTTAAGGACAGCAATATTTTCTGTTTCAGTTCCAGGTTAAAAGAGCCCCTTCACTGCACATGCCCTCTTAGCTGCCATCAAAATTGGAATCCTTCTGTGACTTTTAACACTCACTACAGTATGTCAGATTTAAGTAGCTACTGAGCATTAGTAGCCAACTTCCTATCAGTCTGTCATCCAGCTTTGGGATGATACACTCAGGATTGCTTTCGGGAGTAGAAGAAGGGCATACATGAGACTGCAGGACTTTGGCAGCTATCCAGATGGACAGCATGTATAGGCAGTAATTGAGGTGTTATCCTGGAATAATGAAGGCAGAGGCTCGCAGTCAGAAGGTAGATGGTGTGGTGAAATGTCAGCCCTAGAGCTCTGATGTGTGTGGAGAACAGCCAAGCTCCATGGTGACTGTGATAGATTTTGTTTAGGAGCACTCAATGAGCCTGTGTCCTAGGGCAAAACACTGAAATCATCCATAGTTGTATCGTTGTTCCTTCACCATTTTTCTGATTATTGAGATTACATCTTTGGTATAACAAAATGTAGCAACAGGAAGCACAGAATAATTTTTAAAGGCAGATCTTCATCTGTCAAAGCAGATTTTTAGTTCCAAGCCCTTTGGGCTGAATACAGCTTTCATACAAGGTACAAACTTAGGTTTTTAAACCTTGATATTCAGAGTTTGCAATCTGGCTTTCCACTTGCACATTACAGGATTTACAGAATTGGCCTTATCCCAATTCCTCTGAACGCTGGCAAAAACATAAAGGGAAATCTATGACCAGCTGGTGAAAAACTTGTCCTCTAGGTTCAATGGGTGTAAAATCTTCTAGGGAGGCTGGCCGTAATGTCTGCATTCGACGAAGTTTCCTCCAACAACACAGTATTAAGAAAAATAGAAATACCAAGCAGTAAGGAGAGTAGTAATAGTGCTTAAAAAAAAGCCCGACAAAAAATCAGTCATCATATGATTTTGATTCAGTTTGGTGACAACTTGGGGTTTGCAAGGGATAAGAATTACACTTGTCTATCGTCTTTCTAAATATTACATTCCCCTGCCCTTCACAAAAAGAAAGATTGTGGATTATTATCTAATGAGTCTCCTCTGTTACTCTGACATAGTCCTTGTGACTCCTAAAGTGTTGAGAAAATGCTGTCTTCTCTCCTTGATATTGATAAAACTATATAAGTCTAAGTTTACCGTTCTTTGCCTTACATATCCTGATTGAAAGATCTATTTTTTAAGCACTTATAGTTAAATGGTTATTTCACACTGATGGCTAGCTAAACTCCATCATGCTGCTCTCTGATTCCCTCTCCTCAAAAGGACAAGGCGGAGGAAATGCTCAGAAAAGCAGGTAAAGACAGAACTTTTATGGACTGCTGCATGTAATTTCACCAGGAAAATACTAAAGGTTTCAACAACTCTTTTGAGATGCCCAGTATATGAAAAAAAAAATTAAAAAAAATCTTGCCACTTTTTAGATTATGGATGCATGAATGTATGTAACTGCAGTTCTGATTTGGTGTCTGCCTACTTAGTCCCTTACTTTAAACAAAAATGTTGGCATCTGTTGCCTTGGGTTATCCATTAAATAGTAATGACAACCTGTGGAGAGAATGTGACTCTTGTGACACACAGTAAAAAGCAGCAGTCAGTGCACAGATGATAGAAAACATTCAAGATAAAAATGTAGGTGATCATTAAGTGGATGGGCTACCAGCCAGTTTTACTGAATACAAATACCATTTTCAAAGTAGCTTTGAATGTGACTAAAATATATTCCAAAATGGTTTGAAAAGATACTGATATTGATCCATGCTGATCTTTAGCAAAATGACAGACTTGCATTTCATTCAGTGGCTCTTGTATTGCAGCTCACTCAGTACATTTAATGATATTCAGTATCTTACTGTTACATGTGATTTCCATAGCAATACTACAGGTTTTTTTTTTTTAATAGAACATGCTGGAGTAGATAACTTGTGTTATCATCCCCATTCTTGAGTTTTATAGCAGTTAAAATTTTCTGCTCAGCATTTAGGACTGAAAAAGGTTATAACCATGTACGCAGAATGTTAAGTTCTGAAATGCTAAGTGGAGTCACTCTTTCCACATGAAGTGCCTTTCCCTATCATAAAGCTATTGGGGAATTTATTTCTAAAGCTTGATAATTCAGTGTGCATTTTTTTATTCATTTGAGTATATATTCATAGATTAGATGGAGTCTTCCATGCTACAGTGTTCTGTAAGAAAGATTGTAAAATAATGGCTTTATGGCATGATTTTGAAGTAACTTTTATGTGATCCTGTTGATATCATTTTATATTAATCTTGTTGCTGACAAGGCAATTTAAAGTTCTACATCAAATATCATATCCTAAAAACATACATTGAGCATTTTGAAAATAAATAAGTGAAAATTTGTGGATGAGGAAGTTCCTCAGGAGACTAAATCACATAAAATGAAAGTATCATAGAATCTTTTGAGTTTAAAGGAAGATTTAAAAGTCATCTAATCAAACTCCCCTGCAATGAGCAGGGACACCTACAGCTAGATCAGGTGCCCAGAGCCTGGTCCAGCCTGAACTTGAATGTCTCCAAGGGCAGGGCATCCACCAGCTCTCTGGGCAACCTGTGCCAGTGCCTCACCATCCTTACCATAAAAATATTTTCTTACATCCAGTCTAATTCTCCTCTCCTCTTTTAGTTTGATAACATTACATCCTGTCCTGTCACAACACAGTCCACTAAAAAGGTCTGCCACTTCTTCTTGTATAGTCTTCCTTAAATACTGACAGGCCACTTTCAGATCACCTTGGACCCTTCTCTTCTCCAGGCTGAACAGCCCCAGCTCTCTCAGTCCACCCTCGTAGGGGAGGTGTTCCATCCCTTGGATCACTTTTATGGCCCTCCTCTGGACATGCTCCAATAGGTCCACAAGTTCTCTTGTACTGAGGACTCCACATCTGGACACAGTACTCCAGGCAAGGGCAGGATCACCTTCCTTGCTCTACTGGCCATGTTTCTTTTGATGCAGGATATGTTTGGCTTTCTGTGCTGCAAGGGCACACTGCTGGCTCACGTCCAGCCTGCCATCCACCAGTACCCCCAGGTCCTTTTCGGCAGGGCTGTGCTCTTTCCTTTTGGACTTGTTGAACCTCATGGGGTTCTCCTGGGCCTATTGCAAGATCAGTGTTTGTTTATTTATTTGTTTGTTTGTTTTTGTAAACACACAAGTACTAACTGGGCATTGGGAAGTGCTTTTGTACTTTCTTTCTGTCTTTGCTAATAAAACTCGTTTTAGCTCCTAGGCCTGCTTTTGCTGGATTCAACACCTTTGTTTTCAAAGGGCATTGACATGTACCTTAGTCTATAATATTTTGAGTAATATTATCTATTGGTTTAGCATAGTGATACTTCTAAGATAAAATGTTTCTTACTAGCAGAACAGGTCAGTTTTGTACAAGGAATTCAGCCTTCCACTGCCAGTAGGCTGATTGTTGTTCATGCTGATAATAGCCCTAGAAGGTGATCTTTGACTATCTCACCAGTGATAGCAAAGAGGTAGTAACAATTTTCTAATATATTTTTTTGTTTGTTTGTCAAAATTCAACATAATGATTTTTAGCAAAAAAATAGTTTGCAAAATGTAGCTGGTATAAGAAAGGAACATTACTCTGCCATACAATCACCAAGAAGATAATTGTATCAATGCTGAAGTACACGTATGTGAGTAAAACCAATTAACTCATCTGGATTAGTCACATGCATAGAAATAGGAAGACAAACAAACTATTTCTATAAATACATTCAAATATAATGTTTATAATCTAGAGAAGCATTTTTTTTTCCAAGTGATCAGTGTTTTATAAAAGCTGAAAACTCTTCATTGCCTATCATCACACTGCTTTTGTAACATGTTTTGTAAAATGTTTTAAATCAACTTTTTTTTTTTTTTGTCAAGGAAGTGTTGCCTTTCAACTGCTCCTTCCATTACCAAATCTTCTAAGTAATCAGAGCTCAGAAAGGAGTAATCAGTTTACTTCTGTATATACAAGTTTGAATGTGATATAGATTTAAATAAGTACATCCTCTCTATGCTACTTTAAATCTTGAGCCCTTAAATACCTAATTCAGCTGATTTTTATATCAGATAACCGGTTTACCAATGGTTGTGCACTCGGTGTCTGAGTAAAGATGCTTTAAAAAGTGTTTTGGGGAAAAGAGTAGTAGGGCTGATGGCACTAAATAGGTTTTGTTCACCATTTCCTTCAGGTATTGCCTGTTAAAATCATATTACTTTCTGCTGCATGCGAAACTGTATTTTAAAGCTCAATTTATTCTTGTGGTCAAATGAACCATCCCTTGCAAAATCCAAGATCAGACTTCATTACTCTCATAAGTACAATAAAACTTATTCCACATGTCAAGAAATGCTCGTTTGCTGTGCACACCACAAATACCAGTTGATACATATGTTAATAATACAAGGTAGACAATTGTATTATCTCTGCCTTCACAGTAGGAGAAAAATTAAGTAACTTGTCCAATCTGACAGCTTCAGAAAAAGACTTGATCCACTAGACAGGTTTAGCTTGTCTAGTAGGTCTTTCTATTTCACTTTGAAGTTGAAAATTCTCAATTTTGCATCAGAATAGGACTGTTGAAATGGCATATTTTTATGTAAAAGGGAAACATCCATCACCTGATGGCTGACAATGGTATTTGCGCAAATGCACAGTGGAGATCTGACTTAGAGTTCTCCGTTTTCATTAAAATGCTCTGATACTATGGCCGTTCTGGGGAAGTTTTTCAACTTTCAACTTGAAAACTGAGCCAGGCCTGAGATACTCAAATGTCAAATTGTAGTGAAATAAATGTGTTGTCTTTTTTTGTTTGTTAGTTTTTTGAAGAAAGGCACCAACTTCATCAGCTAACCAGTGCCAGTGCCTCTGTGTTATTAAAGCCTCTTTCTGATGAGCACTGTCCCACAGAGATATTTTTTTTTATGCTGAGTAATGTGAAGTACAGTTCCTAGCTGAAAAGACTTCTTTGCTATCCTCCAGAGACCTAGTTCTCACATACATGCATATCTAAAAAAGACTTTAGTGTGTTGGCAGGGCAGCATTTGAGTTCTGTAAGGATATATGTCAAGGTAAAACTACCAGCAATAAGACTGTCAGTAAAATGTTTTCCGGAGGACTGTCAACATTAAAATACATTATTCACTCAGGCCTGTCAACTTCACTTATGTGAGTAGTAAGCTGTGGCTTTCAGTTATTAAACAACCAAGTAGTGCAGACTGCTTGGAAAAAGTTCAAGAGTATTCAACGTTCAATTCCTTACCTTAATAAAGAGAATCTAAATTCTCTTGAAAATTATTAATGAATGTTACTTCAGTCTCGAGTAGTCCATACTGACAAAATTTCAAGTTCTGACTGAATTAAAAAGAAAAAAAACAAAAAACACAAAAGCCATCCTACTTATTGCTTGTCAATAACTCAGTCAGGTTATTTACATCTACAGTTTGCTATCTTATATAATCATATTTACTAGCAGGAATAATCATTCCTTCATTCTTGCTGTTTCAAATACTGTCCTAAAGTACATAAGGTTTCTGCTTCTGTAGCATTCATGGAAATAAAGACAAAAGCATGTGATCTACTAAAATTATTTGCAATGCAGTTAATTATGTAATGAAAATGAAAAAAAAATAAAAAGCATAATAAATTTTACATTTATTTTCATATAATGAAGTGTAGAAGTTACTAGGAAATTTCAGCCACTATTAGTTGGTTGAAACTAGGAGCATGTTCAGAAACGTCTAGTATATCTGATCTTCATCAACTTCTTGCTGCTTCTTTTAAATTATTAAAAGAATCTATTAGAGTAGCTCAAATGTAAACTGCATTACTACTCCCTTCAGATAGGCCCAAATCAATTAAGAATGTAGATCTGCATTAAGAGAAGTGGGAGTTAGTGCTTAGTCAAAGCCTCCTGAAAGATCTGTAGAATGTGGGAAAACATCATCAAAGAGCTGTTGAGAAATTATGGCAGGTTTTTTATCACAGTTGTATTGTGAAATTCATATTTGAGTTTCAATAGAATCAAATTCATTCTTACACAATGTGCTACATTCATGCTATGCTATTAACAGTGTATATCAAATCTTTTAAACTCTTCAGTTCAGTGTGCTATAGCCAAATAACCGCTGCAAGTTTAGTCCTTGGTATAGTATGTAAGACCAAAACTCTATTCTGTAACTGCTTGGGCAGGACTTGTGAATGAGGTGGCCCAATTGTTCAAGGCAGAGAAGATTATAGGCCATATTGCTCATGTTTTAATGAAATAAATAGACTTCTGGATTTTACTTCAATTGCTTTTGAGTTTGATATATGAATGACAGCAGAAAAAAAAGTATAATCTCCTTTCTAGTTATAAGACAACACTGAGAGTCTTCCAATGAATAAAGTGTGAATGTTGGTAATATTAAAAGCAGATAAGAATATTTGCTTTAATTTTGAATATCAAGTGGTGTTAAAAAAAAAAAAAATCAGTGATGTTTTTGTCATTGCACTTCTACCTGCAGCCCTAGGATTCTTAGAAAAGAATTATCACCATCTGGAGCACTGCAGAAGTATAAAGCTGTTGTTATCTGTTTTTTTTCCCCAAAACTTCAAGTGAAATGGTGGCAGCAGATATCCATTTAATCAAACGTATCACTGAGTTCATATTTTTGGTAGTAGCAGATGGTTGACAGTCTGGAGAACTTACCTAGAAAAGGCTCAGGGTAGTTCTGAATATTTTGTTAACATGTAAGCATGTGCTGAAAGTGAGTTACCACAGTTAAGTGAGTTTCTGCTTGTCAGTAGTAAATGTGGCAACTGATCATGTGCAGATTTAGTCCATGCAATTGGAAAGTCTCCATGACGTTAGATTATGGAGTCCATACCACAAGTACTTCTACAGGATGTCAAAATTGATCTGTGAGAACAGTTTTCATGCCACAGGTGGAACAAACTGAGAGCAGCCTAGCTATCAAGGCTCAGCAGATAGGCATAATTTACTCAGCTGGTAAAATAGAATTACTTTTCAGTGTGCACCCATATGCTCTTACTCGGGAAGCCTGTGATTAGTGACCATTGCACAGTCAGTCATTAAAGACCAAAATTCTCTTCTGTCTGACACGAAATTATTGCTTGAACCATAAAATTACTAATTCTTTCTCCCTTAATCCTAACAATAAGATTGCAGGAAGAATTTACTACAGCTTTCTGTACTGACTTAATGATATTCCCTTTTAAATAGATGTTATGTTTCTGAACATACTTACATCTTAAATCCCTTGAGGTAAGACTGGACAGATGCAAAAAAAAATATATAGTTTGAAAACTGAGAATCTTACACATTTCTGTAATAAAAATATTTGTATTTTTTTTTTTTGTAAGGATTTGTTAAGAAAACTATTCAGATTGAAAAATAGTTTGCATTTGTTAACAACAAACATATGTGATTTGTGTTTGTTTAACTAAGGACCCTGGTGTCATCCCATTCTTGCATTTTGAAGTCTTCTGTTACAACATTCTGTAGGTCTGCAGATTTTTAATTTGTAAGCATCAAAACAGCAGCCTAGTTAATCAGGTTATTTTAAGTGCAGACAGTAAGACCAGGTGGTGTTCAAGGACTTTAAGAGGTCGGCAGAGTTTTCTTCCATATAGACTCTTTAAATTTTGTTGCCTGTTTGCAAGTTTCTTGGAATTCCTTATATTGTGCTTAGATGCAAATAGAAACTCTACAGAGGTACATGGTGATTTTGTTCCCCGATAACAAAAAAACTTAATTGCATGCTTCTTGTACTTTCTCATGTTTGTAATGATTAGTTGGACTTTCAATTTTATAAATGAATGGATTTTTTTTTTAAGCTATTGAAATAATTTTAGAATTACAAATGGAACCTTCCTAAAGGAGATGTGATCATAGGGAAAACTAATAGTCTATAAAAAGAGCAATATATGCCATTTTGTCAGATTTGAAGATTTTCTGGTATTTGTAACATTATTCCCAATTCTGTGTCAAATACTTTTTTCTTTAACTGTGTTAGTAGCCCCTCAGCTTGAGCATCTCACTTGATGAAAAGGTCCATTAAGCAGAGTGATAATTAAAACTACTTATGAACAGATAGAGTTGAATCACCTTGTGAACAGTTACTCAACTAAATAATCAGTTCTTTACATATATAGATTATCAGACTTGCTGTATTTTCTTGTCTCTCTTTATACATTCATACCTGAAAATGCAATAATACACCCACAGTTGATAAATAAGTTTTCTAACAAGTAGTTAAACTTTAAAAAGTAAACTGTCAAGTATAAAATAAGATCAGGAATTCCATGAAGTACTGCCCCATTTCTTAGTAAGTTTTCCAAGAACAGACAAAATGTTCACATGTGACTGAGAAAAAAATTGTAGGAGAAAAAGTGAATTTCACTAATTCAGGAAGCCAATGCAGGAAGAATTGGCTTCACTAAAATTAAAGTGGGATAACCCTTGTGGTACGTCAAACTAGGAAACCTTTGAATAGAATAATTACAATAACAACTGCTGGAAAGTCAGCAAGTGCTTCATTCTCTAGAGGTACGTTAATTGAAAAGCTCAGTATTATTCACAGCAAGAAAAGATAGAGCAGAAAATAAATTTCTTGTAGGATGCAGGAAAAAAATGTCACTACAAAACAAAAATAAGAACAAAATAATATCTGTTTATGCTTCTCTGCAAGCATAAAAATCTAGATATAACGTGAATTAATTGAAAAGTCTCATTTTAGATAAGGTTATTGCTACTCTTGTTGTGTACAGAAGGTGCTGAAAGAAAAATATGGTCTGTGGAATCAATACTGGGAAGATTAGAGATTCCAAAGTAAGCCACACCATGGAGGAGTGATTCCAAAAGATGAAGAAATAAAGAAAACATAGAGTGAAATAAGGCAACTATTTAAAAAAGAAAATCAACCTGCAGCAAAGCATTTTTATGAGTTGTATCATATCCTTATGATTCAAGGATAATACATAGGAGTATAAGAGCTGTAACATGAGAGTACGTCCAGTTGCTAAACACCTGATTAGGATCGTAAGGTACAAATAGTGTTTATAAGTCACAAGACCTTAATTTGCACCAATAGCAAGATATTTTGGGTCATGGCCATGTATATTGGCTATATTTTAAAAGTTCTTCCCAGAGCATCAACACAAAAGGAAAACAGTAGAAGAAATGTTTGGAATTCCTAATCATGATGTAGTATTCTGCTGAAGACATTAGTTCTTTCCAGAAGTGACCAGAGTATTCTTATGATTAGAATCACTATAGGAGAAGAAAGAACATTCCAGTTCAGAGAGGGAAAATAGAGAAACTGGTTAAAATGTCTGTCCAGAGGGGTAGGATGCTTGCAGCGACTCCGTAACTGTTTCAAGATGTAAGAGTGAATTTTCAGAATCATTGACTCATGGAATCTTTTGAGTTGGAAGGGACATTTAAAGGTCATCCAAATGTCCAATTCCTCTGCAATGAACAGTTTGATCAGTTTACTCAGAACCCTGTTCAGTTTGATCTTGAATGTCTCCAAGGATGGGGTATCTACTGCCTCTCTGGGCAACATCTTCCAGTGCCTTAGCACCCTTATTATAAAGAAAATTCCTTATCTCCAATTTAAATCTTCCCTCTTTTAGTTTGAAACCATTTCTCCTTGTCCTCTCACAACAGACACTGCTAAGGAGTCTGTCCCCTTCTTTCTTATATCCTCCCTTTAGATACTGAAAGGCCTAAGAGATCTAACAGGTGCCTTCTCCAGGTTGAACAGCTCCAGTTCTCTCAGCCTGCTCTTGTACAGGTGAACCACTGGATGTGTAAAAAAATCCTGCCTCCAAATTACTAAATATGCATTTGTATTTCAGTAAGAGATAACTAAGTGAATAGATTTCAAAACACGTTTATCCCTCTCTTTTTTTTTTTTTTTACCTCCCAAGAAATCATTTTTCTTTTTTAACCTTTTATTAGTTTGTTCCTCTAAATTGCTTCAGCCTATTTGTATGGTATTCATCCAGCCATGTTAATTTTGATATGTGTCAATAAATTCAACTGATAATGTATATTTTGAATCATTCATGTTCTAAACTGTCAATGTTAGAGGGAAATTCTTGGCAAAATACAGTCATGTTGTGGATGTAAAGAGTGGGGCTGAAAGGAAGGCATAGTCGAATGTAAGATTTCCATGCTTAGGTAAGAAAAATGAACATAGTGGAGAAATACAGACAGCTGTCAGGTTTTAAGGACAGCAACTGGTGTTCTTTCATTCTGTGCTGGTGGTAAATGTGAAGAACAGATGTGGAACTGAAAGAAAGAAATATTGGAATGCTAGACAAGAGGGTATGGGAGTTTTGGGGCAATAAAAATAACTTGCTTCTACTGTTCTGAAGATGAATCAAAGAGTCATAGAATCATTCAAGTTGGAAAGACCAGTAACGTCATGTAATCCAACCATCAAATCATGCCTATGACCACTGTAGATTGTATTACTCAGTGCAACCTTTTTACCCTTTTCTTGAACACCTCCAGGGACGTGACTCCACCACTTCCCTGGGCAGCCTGTTCCAATATTTCATCACTCTTTCTGATAAGTTTTTTCTAATATCCAATCAGAACATTCTCTGGCACAACTTAAGGCCATCACTTCTTGTCCTGTTGCTACAAAAGGATATGACACCAAACGAGTAAATGAGCCTAGGACAGAGGAGAGTAATATTGTCAGAAAAAAAAACAGTCAGTGCAGAATTATGAATGCAAAAACATTTGAGGACAATAGAGCAGTTGTAGAAAGCGCAGAGTAAAAAAAGGTTTTTCTTCCTTCTTTCTCATTACAGCTAATAATGGTATCTCATTTTCAAGGAAGCATGTCTTCAGACAGTTGGAACAGACAAATTGTTCAGGTACTTCAGATTTGCAAAAGCAGGAAAATTGTACAATGGCAAGGGGAATCCTTTACAGAGCAAATTTATCAAACTATGTATAGCCAGAAGGTTGGAGCCAAAGCAAGGATAAAATAAAGTATAAAGGAAAAAGAAGTGTTAAAACGATGATAACATTACAGAGGAATTTCAGAAAGTTTGGAAAGGAAGGATAATAATCACCAACTGGATTATGATAGTTTTTGATTCATTTTACTGTTTCTACAGAGGTCATATTCTAATGAGGGAGGAAAGAGAAAAATATTGATCTTATGATAAAATCATGACCTTTAGTTTTCTAGGCAACAGACCCCTGGCTGTGGCTTGTTTGGAATATAAAGTTCAAAGACTGGACTGTTTCACTGTGTGTTTTGTTTTTGATCAATGTTGCGTAAGTTATTAGAGCTCTGATGATTTACACCGGCAGTATTACAATCCAAAAATGGCTTAATCATCTCTTAAATGATCTTATATAATAGCTGATAGCCAGAATAATATTTTATTTAATTTAAATGCAAATCACTACTATAATTTAGAAATGTCAGTATTTTTAAAATTTTCTATTTTCATCCAACTATTTCTCTTTCTGATGTGAAGTTATAGTGAAATGCCTGCATGCTTTTAAAGGTGGATCTATCTACCAGTTTCATCTAATGATGTGTGAGATATGTAAGATAGCAGAGAATTGAATCTGTTGTTAGAGAACTGTTGCAGTTGGAATAGACTTTTCCTCACATCAAAAAGAACAAAAATAAATTGTATACTTTAAATAGTTGTTGGACTTTGTATATATGAAGCAGAATCTGTACATAATATTACTGAGCAAAGGCTATAGTGAAATTGGTCCTTTTAAAAATATGGAACGTTTCCTGATCTGCCTTTTCTCAGAATCAGTTTAAAATGTATAATATAACAGAACTGGAAAATCAAAATAGTGTATAAACTAGTCAAAATAGATGAGAATCAAAGACTCTTGTGAATACCAAAAACCCTGTGCATATGCTGAAACAGATGATTAGAGTGCTGTGTCTGTCCTACCCTTCAGTGGGAGGTGGTTTAATGTACAGCTGAACTGTCTCTTGAGTAAATCCAGGTTTTGCTGTTCCCCTGAGCTTACAGGATGGTGCTTTGATATCTCTGAACTCTCTGGTTAGTTAATAAAAATGGTGAGAAAATGCTAGCTTTTCCATTCTTTCATCTTTGTTGTTGCATTTAAATTTCCCCCATTGAAATGGTTTTCTGTAATTATGCCTCATCATTAGAAAAAACTAAATTTTTCAAATACCTTGCTCAACTGTTTATCAGAGTAGTTTATGTCACGATTATAATGAAAAGTAGTCTGTAGCACAAATAGGAAATGAATAGCTGTGTTTTTCCTTACATTAAATGCATCAATTTCTTACTTTTGATGGACTGTTTTGGAGAGAAAAACAGGTATGAGAAAGAACACAATGTAAAGCTTCTCATTAAAAAAATAGTTTTTACAGCCATTTGCTCATAATGAGCTACTAAACATCAATTTGTCATAAGCTTTTTTTCATAAAGACAAAAATGAGTAGTAGCCTTTTTATAAGCAATTTGTGATGAGAAAGAGGAAAAATCCAACAGGGTTTACTCATTAGGAAAGGTTTGTAAGTTCAGTGTGTTTATACAAATATAATTTAGTTCAATTAAAAGCCAGATAAATAAAGCGGTCAACTTTATCAGAACAAACTTATTAAATTCAACATTCATAGTTTGATATTTCCGTTTTAGCACATCTGGAATATGAAGTGAAAAACCCACCTATTTTATGGGACAGCATTTAACCTAATGTGTTTGATGGTTCCCTAGATTGCAGTGATTTCACTGCATATATATGGCAATATTTTACAGGAACACTGACTGCTGGTTAACTTTTCCTGCTTTTTCCCTGTTAACGTAATTTACTAAACATGTTTGCGAGAAGCAGTGTCCCAGTAAACCTGAACTAGTGCCAGATCCGGGAACTGGTGTCCCTGCCTGCGGCAGAGGGATAGGAACTTGATGATACTTGGGTCCCTTCCAACCCAAGCCATTCTATGATTCAATCATTCTATGACGAAAGAAATAGTATTGTTATTCTTCTGTTATTAAAAGGGGGAAAGAAAACCAACCAACAAAACAAACAAAAACAACAACAACAAAAAAACCCCAAAACTAAACACCAAAAACCTAACATACAGGAAAATATTATTATGGTTTATATATCCATTATTTGCAGGCAGACAGATGTAGCAGATTAAATAAATTAAGTTCGTACCTCATACAAGAAGATACTGAAGGCTGAGTATTAACAGTGTTAGTTTCAAGGGTAAATGAAAAGTTTAGAATAGCTGTGACTGTTAAAGCTTTTATCTGAAACTTAAATTGTGCAAGTAAAATTATATAACATCACAGCTGCTGTAATAATTCTTTACGATGCTGTGTTTTATGGGGAAATTATTATGCATTATTTGCTTTTTCACTAATAGGCATATAAATAACAAACAGTATTATTCAAAAAATATAGAGTAGGACTTAACTCATAGCTTCACCATTAAAACTGGTTCAGTTCAATGTACCGTAAATTTAAAATGTTAATAAAGGAAAGCTTGAACATGATCACCGCCTGTCCCTAACTGGCCCAGGTGAGGTGAGGTATCTAAAAAAAAGTCCCTAATTATTTGCTGAAGTGAATAATGGTTATAGCTCTTTGTCAACCATAAAACCACGACACTCTTTAATTTCATCAGGTATATTCAGTGAAAAATATATCAGAGTTTGGGGAAAAACAGAAGAAGAAGGCATTTTACAAAATGTTATATTCTGGGATCCTTAGTAATGTTTTTATTCATTCAAGAATGAATAGAAAAAGTCAGTAACTTCTTAATGTTTTTGGCAAACATTTGACCTTTTTCATGCAAATGTAAGAACACAATTTAACTTTATATCTTCAATTAGTCCCAGGAAACTACTTGAACAGAATGATAAACAAGGGATTTTGAGCAAATTTGAAGAATAGGGTAGAGTTCCTTCTACTAACAGATGGCTTTACAGCAGGTAACAGAAGAAGATAATGAGTAATCAAGTACAATGACTAAGCTGCCTTGGACAGTTCCTGTTTTTTATTCTGCCTCCCACTTCATCTCTCCATCTCCCTGACCACAAGGATTCAACCACTAACCTGCATGCGTATCTGCATATTGATGAAGGAAAAAAAAAAAAAAGGAAAGAAAAGAGAGAAAAGAAAAAAAAGAGAGAAATTGCGACAGCATTAAGTATAATCTGATAACTGAATGGAATGTAAGCATCAACAGTTTTTTCTTCTGTTCATATGATTTTGCATCCTTAACAGAAAAACTACCAGGAAAATGAAACAGATTGGTGATATGATAATCAACTGCTAAAAAGAAGTAGGAGGTCTTCTATCTAGCTAGAAATTTCACATTTTTATCATAGGTTTGTCGAGTCATATAGTGAGATAACTCTGTTGGAAGGACAATGTGCTATCTATTTGGCATAAAAAAGCGAGTGCTAATGGAAGTTATTCAAGCATATCATAGAAGAAATTCTCATCACCAACTCTGTAATATAAATAGTGAAATACATATATATGTTTCTGCAGATTATACAAGGTGTTCTACAGTCACGTAATGTAAATTGTAACAGCAAGATTGATCTTGACTGCATAGTCGAAAGTTTTTCCAGTGTGAGCTCAGAAGACAACTGAATAGAAGGAAAATATAAATTGTTTTTTAGATGTCCTTATGGTTTCCTAAAGAAAAGACAGATGGCAGAAAATGCAAGAGGTGAACTGGTGTATGGTGTGTGTGTTGAGGGTTACTGTGTTTTTGCAAGATAAAACAACTGAGTGAGCAGACCGTCCTATTTTTGTAGAACACTGATATTCTCAAAGAGTAGTAAGCAAGAATATCCTAGATAATGCTAAATAAACTAGTCCTATATAAAAGCAAGATCCCAAAGCTATGACGAAAGGTATTTTTTTGTTTACTATCAAAGCTTAAAGTTTGAAAACATAAACAAGCAGAAATTCTTGGTGATGACAAACATTTTATACAACTGGCATTATAAAAACTAATGACTATGGGGATCTACATGAACATCAAATTATAAAATTCTTTACCTTATTACAACACAATTTACAACACATAAGCTTCTATGCATGAAAAAGAGACCTTCTAAATAAAATAAAACACTATCTGACTTAAAGCCACAAAAAACTCAGAAGTGCTAGATCTGGAGTACATGCAGATCGATGAGCTCAACAAAAAATGCACAAAGGAGCATGTTGCATACCAGCCAAATCAAACTACAGAACACAATAAGGAACCTTTTAAAACAGCTATTTATTGTGAACAAGGATTATTTATAGATTACTTGTTACAATTAGAGATTTCTCTTTACATATCTATAATGGAGAACATCTGTAATAGATATTAAAAAGTGCTGAGCTTCAGGAATTGTGGTGTTTCTAAACTTACAAGTCAGAAAAGAAGGGAGAAAAGAAAAAATTGCATGCAAATGTAAATGAAAACTGGTGATGTTTGGAAGGTTGTATCTCCACAGCACAGGATGAATGACTGATGAACTAGCATAAGAATGATTCATTCTTGCAGCATACTTGGCTCCAGCAGATGTCAGATTTCTTGATATGAAGATGAACTCTGAAGCATGTAGGTCACTCCAAAAGTAATGCCTTTTCTTTATTCTGATGGAAACTACAATAGATACAAAGAGTACAATAACACTGTTTGATAGTGTACAGGAACTCTTAGGTCATGGCTCGAACCAGCGATTGAGTAGCTCTAGGAAGCATAGGTGGAAGCAATTCACCTTTGTACGTCCCTAGCCTCATTTAAGAGCTGGCAGCCACAAGGAAAGCATCTCTACTTGGAGACTGTCTCCTTTGGAGTGTTTGGTGAGCCCTGATCCTTGGAAAAGTGTAGGTGTTTCCTTTTTTTGTTACTGGATTGTGATCGCTACCTTTCTGAAATGGTGATCTGAAACTGATTTAAAGCAACTATATCTGCTGCCTCCTATCTGTACAGATAGAGAAAATTCTCAGCTGCAAAACATTATTTTTTAATATAGTCACCACTGTTAGCTGTGTATTTTTGGCAGTGGTGAACAAGAGCCTGCATGCCACACTTGCAAAATTCTGCATGACCATCTAGAAAGTTGCTTGTCTTTCACATCACTGTTGCTGCTGCTAAAACCACCTTACTGTGCTCACATCCACTGTTTGGTCTCCATAAATATTCTGCAAGCATTTATGAATGCCAGTGGGTGGCGTTTTTTCCACATTCACAGACACACCTTTGCTCCATACGCACTTCCATGTCAGATACCATAGTGTCAGACTGCTCCTCTACTGCCATCTGTCACATAGCAACAAAATGTAATGGAATATTGACAGAAGGTTCAACCTCTACTGCCATCCCACCAACATCTGCCTCTGACACTGTAGGCCAATTCAGTAAAATAGGAGACGTTGCTTTCAGAGCATACCTTACATTCAGATTCAAGTCCTGTGTTCATGTCTAACTTAAATGAGTAATCCTCTTTTTTGTAACCTTGGCTAAACATGCCTATTTCTTCTCTATACAGTTAATTCCAGTAAACAACACAAGTGATGAAATAAAGGCAACAAATAGCTACTGAGAAGTATAATACAATCAAAGTAAAGATAGGGGGAAAAAAAAAGTCAGTAAAATTAGAACTTTGAATACATAGAAAATTGGCAAGAGCAAGAAGGATCTTGCAGGAAATTCCTGACTTCAAAAGCAAATCAATCAAACAGTGAGTATGCTGGTTTAGAATAGAATAGTTCAGTTGGAAAGGACCAAAAAGATATCATGTCCAACTGCCTGACCACCTCAGGTCCCTCTGCAAGGCCTCTCACTTCTCCAATGATTCAGTAGCATCTCCCAGTTTAGTATCATCAGCAAACTTGCTGAGAATGCAGTCAACTCCTGCATCAAGATCATTAATAACAATGTTGAGCAGAACTTGTCCTATAATTTAGCCCTGGGGAACACCACTAGTGAATGGCCACCAACCAGATGTAGCCTTATTTGATATAATCTTTTGAACTTGACCATTAAGCCAGTATATCACCCACCATACAGTGATTCAATTCACAACTGGACTATTTGTCCAGAAGGAAGCAGTGAGGCATGATATTAAAAGCCTTAGTAAAATCCAGAAAGATTACATCCACTGCTCTACCTTCATCCACCAAGTGGGTGACCTTATCATAGAAGAAGATGAAATTATTAAGAAGGGAATTTTCTTCCATGAATCCATATTGACTATGCCTGATAATAGCTTTGTTCTTTAAATATCTTTCAGTAGCACCCAGGATAATCTTCTCTATAACTTTTCCAGACACTGAGGTTAGACTAACAGGTCTGTGGTTTACTGAGTCTTCTGTCATGCCCTTTTTGTAGACAGATATAACGTTGGCTAGCTTCCAGTCATCAGAGACTCCCCCAGGCTCCCAGAACCTTTGATAAATTGCTGAAAGGGGTCTAGCTATAACATCCTTCAGTACTTCGAATCCAGTCCGGCCCTGTGGACTTATGAATGTTCAGCTGATGCAACTGTTCCTTTATAATTTCAGCAACCACAGATAAAAAATCACTGCTCTAGTCAAGGTCATCCAACACGGAGGACTAGGCAGCTCAAGATCTGTTATTACTATTAAAGGCATAAAAAAGCTTTAAATATCCCTGCCTATCATCAGACTTATTTGTTAGGCAACCACGCTCATAAAATGTTGGCCTAATGTTTTCCTTAGGCTCCTCTTGCTGTTGACATACTTGAAAAAGCCTTTTCTGATGTCTGACACTGCACTTACCAGTGCTAATTCAAGTTGAGCTTTCACTTTTCACTTTCTTGTTTTGTCCCTGCAGATGTGAACTACTGCATTGTAATCTCCCTGTGAAGCTGGGCCATGCTTATAGGGATCATTTATTTTCTTTTTCTGCCCTAATTCCAGGGGGAGTTCCTTGTTTAGCCAGACTGGTCTTCTGCCCTTCTTGCTTGACTTGTGATACAAGAGAATTGCCTGTTCCTGGACTTCTTAAAAGGTGGTTCTCAAAAAATGACCAACTCTCATGGACCAGTAAAGCCTCTGGAAAAAATTCCCAGGGTACGCTGTTATCTAGATCCCTGAGTAGCTTAAAGTTTTTTCTCTTAAAGTCCAGGATGGTAATTCAGCCAATTTTTTTTCTCCTTACACCAAAAACATCAACTGTTTTATGATACTGTGGCCAGGACAGCCACCTACCATCACCTCACCCGCAAGATCTTCTCAATTCTCAAACAGCAAATCTAGTTCCTAGTTGTCTCACCCAGTTGTGATAGGAAGTTATCTTCAAGATGCTTTAGGAATTTCCCAGGCTTGTTTATCATGTAAATATTATATTTGCAGTTTATGTCTGGGAAGTTGACAGATCAGATAAGGATAAGGGCAACTGATCCAGATATTACACCTGCTTTTCTACTGAATATCTCATCTGTACCATTGTCCTGAGTGAATAGCTGATAGTAGACACCCATTATGATGTCTGCTTTACTATCTGTCTCTGACTATCTCTTTACTATCTGTCTTACTCTGTACTGCAGTATCCCTAACAGCAAAGGCTGTGCAGTTTTTTTGTTTAGTATTTGAATATTGGAAGCATAATAAGTAATACTGGGACATAAACCAGATGCCAGACAGGTGATGATGGAACTTTGAATAACAATGTAGAAAAGGCATAGTAAAGTATGCACTAATCAGAAATCGTGTGTCGTATTTGGAAAGCAGTGAAATTTTCTTAGTGTGTCTGATGATGCCATTGACAACAATGAAGCACTTTCCAATCCATTAGAGATGACAAGTAGTAGAGAGCATTTGTTTGAGATTCAATTTTTGTAAATAGGTAGGTTTAGATAACTGTGCTGTCTTCTGATTTTTAAACAGGAATGGAACTCCCAATTTCTTTCTCTGTTTGGAGAAGGGCAGACATTAAATGAGATCTCTTAAAGTTATCCTAAATACAGAATGAACTCTGAACACTACTTACTTTCCCAAAGTGAATTAGCTAAAAATATATTTGTATGTGAAGTAGATCCACAAAGATTTTGTTGTCTTTTTTTTTTCTTTTTTTTTTTCTTCTTCTTCTTTTTTTTTTTTTTTTCTTTTTTTTCTTTTTTTTCCAGGAAAGGCAAATAAGATCACCTTCCTCTCTAAACTGGATAGTCTGACTGGCTTTTAGTAAAACACCAGAAAGAAATGAACAAAAATTCCATCATATCCCAAACTGATAGATAAAACACAAAGAATGTTAAAAATACTCAATATGCTATATGCGAAATCTGTCTTATGATGCAAACTTATTTTCAGCGATTCAGATCACAAGTATGATAGATAAAGGTAACTGTCTATATATAATATAGTTCCCTTCAACACTGTTTCAGCAAAATAGCACTATTCATATCCAAAGAGCCCATGTGAAAAGAATTAAGAGCTAACTTGTTGACAGATCTGCAAAGTAGTTGTCACTGGAGGTGTTTTCCAGCAGAATCCTGATAAGAGAAATAATAGGTATAACAGTATTCAGCATTCATTCTGTTAAAAGTAAATTTACAGTCATTTAAAAATCAGTTAGAAAGCTGGGTGGAGAGCTAGACTACCAAGATCAAGGAACTATATTTGTACCAATAGGTAAACTGAGCCTATTTGAAGAAGAAAAAAATACATATGCAAAATTATATTCAAGGGCAATTCTGGAAGTAATGCGTCTCTTTTTATTATGTTGGCTCATGACGTCAGAGGTGGATGTTGGTGGGATGTCAGCAGAGGTTGAATCTTTCCACCAATATTCTGTTACACATTGTTGCTGTAGGACAGATGGCAGCAGAGGGGCAGACTGACAAAATGGCATCTGCCATGGAAGTGCATATGGAGCAAAGAGGTGGAGCTCTATTCCTCCATGTGGAAAAAATGGTGCCCACTGACAATCATAAATGCTTGCTGAATATTTATGGAGCCCGAACAGTGGATGTGAGCACAGTGAGGTGGTTTCAGCAGTGACAACACTGATGTGAAAGACGAGCCACACTCCAGATGGTCATGCGGAATTCTACAAGTGTGGCATGCAGGCTCTTGTTCATCACATGCACAGCTAGTGGTGGTGACTATGTTGAAAAACAGTGCTTTGTAGTTGAAAATTTTTTCTATCAAATAGTGCTATTGTACTCTCTGTATCTGTTGCAGTTTCCATGGAAATAAATAAGAGGCATTATTTTTGGAGAGACCTGCATGCATAGTAACAACTCAGGTAACAAGTTAGGTTCTAGGGCTGCAGAATCAATCAAGTGGTGAGTAAACAGAAGAAAAGTCTTTTTCTATCATTCTAAAGGGTTGCGATTGAAATGAGGTATCTGTTTTTGAGGTACAGCTTTTAATCACATACATAGTAGTACATAAGATTTCAGGAAGGCAAGATCTATAATTACTTTTCAAGAACTACCCGATGAAAATCACAATATGACATACTTCTAAAGAAATAGATTTAAAATTCATTATTACTGTGTGTTACTACTTTCATA
Source organism: Alectoris magna (assembly GCA_030625065.1). Taxonomy (NCBI): domain Eukaryota; kingdom Metazoa; phylum Chordata; class Aves; order Galliformes; family Phasianidae; genus Alectoris; species Alectoris magna. The sequence continues at coordinate 12,428,202 of CM060562.1, forward strand.
AGTAGAATATTGGTAACATTCCACATGACTCCTTGTGTCCAAATTGAAGAGACACGGATATGACAGAGGAACCACTTGGTGGATGAGGAATTATTTGGATGGTCTCGCTCAAAGTGTTGTGGTTAACAGCTCCATGTCCAACTTAGGAACCAGTGAAGTGTGGTATTCTTCAGGGGTCTACATCTGGACCAATATTATTTAGCATTTTTGTTGTCAGCATGGGCAGTGGGATTGAGTATACCCTCAGGAAGTTTGTGTATGGCACCAAAACAGTGTGGTGTAGTCGGCATGCTGGAGGAAAGGGATGCCATATAGAGGCATCTTGACAGGTTCTAGAGGTAGGCCCAGGTGAGCAACATGTGTTTCAACAAGGCCAAATACATATGGATTGGAGCAATCCCAAACATAAATACAGGCTGGGTGACAAGGGAATAGAGAGCAGCCATGTAGGGAAGCACTTAGGAGGTACTGGTGGACAAAAAGCTCGACACGAGCTGGTAATGCGCACGTGCAGCCTAGAAAGTCAACCATATCCTGGCATGCAGAAAAAGAAGTGCAATTAGCAAGTTGAGAGAGGTCATTCTTCTCTGTTCCACTCTCATGAGACCTCACCTGAAGTAAAGTGTTCAGTTCTGGGGCTCTCAGCATAAGAAAGGCTTGGAATGCACATTTTTTTTTTTCATTTCTCGGTGTCTTTATGACTAAATTTCTTCCTTCTTCAGGAATGTAAGTGGTTTGTTTTGTTTTTTCTCCTTTTTCCTGAAGCTTTAGCTGCTCTGCTATGTGCTGCAGCATATTGTGTCTGATTGCATCAATCACATTGTGTTTCCTGAAGTAAATAATACATTGTCAAGTTATGTATTATTCATTTCTGAATGGGGCCTTCACATGTGAACACACAGGTACGAATTTACAATTTGCTGCATTGCTGGAAGCTTCATTTGCCACAAGGTATGAAGGGAGAGATGAATGAATTCATTTTTTTTTATGCTGATCTTATTTGGATATTAATTGAAAAGTTCAAGTTGAACTCCATCATCCACTTTGGTGAGATTATGAAATATTTACAAAGGCAATATATTTTCCACTATCTAAATACCCATGAATGCTCAAAAATAAACAAACAAACAAAAAGCAAATGCTGAAGATTATACTTAGGCCTTTAGCTCTCTGCAGTTTGTCTGGCACTAACGAGGAATGGGGGAAAGGCTGTGCATTATTCCTTTGATTTATTAAAATGACTAATTCTAACACGCTGAAGGCCTAATCTGTATTTTACACTCCACTGAATCATATCATTGTAGTCATATAAGCAATATTTTTATTCCACAAGTTTGTACACAATTAAATTACAGAATAGATCTTGTTACCTCATTTCAGGTTTGTTTCTAATGACTTCCACATGTTACTTCTAGTGCCACTTACCTGATGGAATCTAGGCCCCAGACAGTTACTTATTTGTGGTAGCAAAGGTTTCCTGGGTTTTGACATAAAGTCTGAATGCTACAAGTATATGAGTTAAAATCCTGTTTTTGCAAAGAATCATACAAATTTAAGGTTTCATGCTTGTTTTTTGTTTTTTTTTTTTCTTTTTGTGTGTGTGTGTGTGTGTTTTTTTGTTGTTTAGATTTTTGTTTTTCAGTTTGATTTAGATAAAGATCTATATTCTGATCTTCTTGGTGATAACTTCACACCTGACTGCTAATTTCAGTTGTGTAATTCTTTACAACTAACAGTAACCAAATGTCAAGCTAAGAAACTTGTCTACTAACTTGTTTGGAAATTTCAATGATGCAACCATGGCAGTAGTGACTAATGAATAAGAAGCCATATTTGTAGGTGATAAAAATTTATACTAGCTGTAAAATTGCCCACAATGAAGTTCAAACTAATGTCCTTGTCATGGTGTTTTTTTTTACTCTAGCTGTACTGAAAAAAAGAAGTGGTTTTGATGTCTCATTTGACAGTTTTTCTTCTTTCAGTCATCCCCAGAAGTGAGCTGGGAAAGTGGATACTTATGACCTCTGCTCATTGACGCAGACAACTTGTGATAAGCCTGTGATAAGCGAGGGGACTTAGCTGTAGTGATTTATGTCAAATGTACCCTCACTACTGACAGAATCAATGTTACCACAGTGACAAAAAAACCGAAGCATTTTTTTTACAGATCAGTTCGTTTCTTTTCTTCATTTTGGTTTCAATACCAACATTTTGAAGTTCTGTTAAAAAAATAAAATTACAAATATATTGCACAATTACACCAACAATCTTTGCATGACTCCCCTCCCTCTCCCCCCCCCCCCCCCCCCGAACCTCAAATTCCAAAGGTATCTTTAATATTTACAGTCATTTGTGCAGTATTTTTTTGTAGAATATATTTACAGTTGCCTGTGAACCATTCAGTGAGTTCTTTCTATTTGCTCTGCTTGTGTCTACGATCAGCTAATTAGTGTTGGCATTGATTTTGCAAGCAGGTAACAGATATGTTAAACAAGATTACTGCTAATGACTTCTAAATAATTCCTGTCAGAATTATAGCCACTGCTATGAATGACCAGTGACTATCAAAGTATTTACAAATTGAAAATCTGATTACTGAGAGCATAAGTATTTAGAACAAATTAAGTATAGTCCTTTAAGTTACACAAATACTGCTTTGGCTTAACCACGCAACCTCCTTGAAGTGAAAAGTTAGTCCATCTGGTTTCAAATAACTTAATAAGATAAATAATATTTACTTGAGAGTAAACATAGAAGAGTGAAGGAGATTTGAGATTAGTTTTGAGATTAGGGACAATGGATTATGTTCTCATGTGATATGTTTTATGTGATAGACACAGATATTTGTCTGCATTTACTCTAGACTTATTTTATGTCTGGAGTAACCATTATTTCTTTTGTGTACTAGTCTTCATAGAATCATAGAATCTCAAGGTTGGAAAGGACCTACAAGATCATCTAGTCCAACCATCGTCCCATTACCATTGCTACCACAAGCCACTAAACCACATCTTGTAGCTCCTCATCCAGAAGCCTCTTGAACACTGCCAGGGATGGTGACTCCACCACCTCCCTGGGCAGGCCAATCATAAAAAGGGATTTCAGGTCTTACTTGCATATCTTTTATTAGAAACCTTTCTTTGAAATGTATGCATGACTTTGTAGCAGTTGAGTTCAACAGCAAGATTCTCACAGGTTTCCTGGTGTAGGAATGGGGCATAGTTAACCTAAAAAGATTTTATAGTAATAGATAGGTTTGAAAGTCACAGTTGAGCTGTAATATGAATGAGCTATGAAAACCTCAGAAACTTACTATTAAAAATTCCATCTTGGTAATCTGACACTTTTACTTGTCCAAGCATATTCATTGCTGATGATTAGCAGAAGTTGACTGGGTGGGGTATGTTTGTGTTCTGGTTTTGTCGCGTGGCAAACCCCTTCTTTTTTTTCTTCACTCCATTGTCTCTCCTCTTCTTTTTCCCAGGTCCTGTGCCCCCCTGTCACGGACTTATATCTAGGGATAACCCCGTGACAGTTTGTATTTCCAGAAAACTATATTTGATATGTCTGCTAAGCCATTTAGGATTTTTTTTTTTTTCTCTTTCCAAGATGACATTATTTGTTAAATTCAATATAATACATGTTCAATTGTTTAATTACATAAAATAGATGTTCAATATGATATGAACTTGGAATTAGAGGTTAACAATCTGGTGTGTAAGTACTATAGCTCCATTAAAAAATAAATGTGTACTTGAGGAAAGAAGAGTCAGCAGGAGTCCTTACTGAAGAACTGTAAAAATGTAAGGAAAAGTATTCCCCAAGGGAGAATTTTAAACATTGTTTCAAACCTTGGAAGCAAACATTATTCAGTTTCAACCTTCACAGTAAAAAAAAAGTAAGCATTTGACATTTACATATTAATGAAATAATTGATTTTCTGTTCTTTATAAGCCAAATATTAAAAAACCCCTAAACTTCAATATTGACAAACTTGATGTTGCTTTTCAAAAGTAGGTAAGCAATAAATTCCTCTAACCTGAGCTACTTTACACAGTTGTATTTAAGTCCCACAGTATCCGTTTACTGCTTATTTTAGTGATTATTATATAATTACAATTTTCTGCTTATGTATTCAAAACTAAAAAATATATTTTTAATTGCGAGCATTATCAAAATAGCATGACTGTATACAGACGTTATTACTACTATGACAAAAGCATTTATGTTTAAGGCCACCTTTAGCTACTGGATAATATTTTGGGTGAGATGTATCTTTATTAAAACAAGTGCACTTGCTGTCTTCAGCGCTGACCTGATCTTAAAAATATTTACCATACTAAAGGTTCTAATATTTGAAGTGATATTTTACAAATACATAGAAGTGGAAAACTGTACAGCCAAAAGTTTATTTATTAGAATGGAGTTCTCCCTGACTCAGTCAACTTTCTGCTAAAGATCCTTTTTAGAGGTACTCTCAGAAAGCCATGGTGAACTCAGCTGAATGTATTATATGCTGGTTAAGAGGTTATTTTTTAAAAACCATCATTAAATAAGCATATGTGTGAGTAAAAATTAAATGGTTTAGTGTTATCAATTGATTTTATTATCCCATTCAGAAGATATGAAATTATTTGCCAGGACTATAAAGCAGACAGGTGTAGATATTACTACCATCCTTTAAAACGGTACCTTGGAACTATTAAAGTGGTGCCCATTTTACTGAATGCCAAAGACTAGCTGAGGTCCTTCTGAAAGTATTATATGAAACATCTCATTCAAAACAGCGAATTTCATGGATCAGTAAATCCACTAAAATATTTAAAACACTACAAAAACTATGACAAACCTAACAAGTTCAATGACAGCAATGTCACCGCTTTATAATGATGTCTGAAACTCAGTGTTGCATAATTCTAATGAGCTATTAAGAAGAAATGAATCTTTGACAATTTCAACTCTTGTGTCACCATGTATCATTTTTCCTTAATTATAGTTACATGGCACCTCATGTGAAATATTATTCATAAGGCAGCTAGCAATGATTACTTTGATGATTGTGATTCCAGTAAAATCTAGCAGAAAAGTGGCTAGGAAGCAACTTATTGTTACTGGTTATAATCTGAAACTATGTTTAATGAGCAAAGAACTTTATTTCAGCTGTATTTTGACATCACTATTAGAAAAATGTGTATCACCATAATAAACATTGCTTTTACCCTGAATTTGCTACCCTTACACTGGATAGCACTCGATGCAAGATTACAAAGGATAAAATATACTTCAAATTAAAAAATGTCCAACTGGTAGCAGATCATGACAGTAAAACTACTCATATTTGTTATTCTGTTATCTCTCATGAGAAAAAGCTATTTCCCATCAGTCACATTTTGACCAGCGTAACAGCCTTCTACTATGAGATGACTGTCTCAACAGATGAAGAAAAGCAGTACATACTAACTGCAATGTTGCAAGGTTTTTAATACTGTTTTACAAATCATCCAGACTAATGAAATTGACTCTAGATAAGTGAGGTGAATTGAATTAGGTGGATTGAAACCAGTGGACTGAAAGGCCTCTGATCAGTGGCTTATATTGTACCTGGAGGATAGTTACTAGTAGTACAGCCCAAGGGAGATACCGGGGCTGCTACAGTTTAATATCTTCATTAACAGCCTGAATGATGAAGCATAGCGTATTCTCACTAAGTGATGTTTGTGCTGCTATTCAGAGATTCCTTGAAAGGTTGGAGAAATGGGCTGAGGGGAACCTCATTAAGCTAACAAAGGAAAATGCTAAATCTTTCTCCTGGCAGGAGAGGAGCTGGAGAGGCTAGGGGATTATCAACTGGAAATGTTTTGGCAAAGAAGGACCATGGGTTCTGGTGGTCAATTAGCTGACCATGAGCAGGCAGTATACCCTTGGAGCAAAGAAGGCTAACAGCCTCCTGGAGACTGTTAGGCAAAATGCTGCCAGCAGCTTGGGAGAGGTGGTCCCTCCTGACTCTCCTCAGCACTCGTGAGAATTTGGAGTGTTGGAGTGCTGAGCTCCCCAGCACAAGAGAGATGTGTGTGGGGTAAATACGATGAGATGCTACAAAGGTGATTAATATGCTGATTGTCTTGTTGTATCAGTTGAGGTTGAGAGAGTTGGGACTATTCAACGTGTATAAAGGCAGAGAGCATGGAATAGTGAGCCAGACTCCTCAACCCCTCCCAGTAATGTCTAGTGAAAGGGTAAGAGGCAATGGGCACAAAATGAAATGCAATTGAAATATCATTCTAGCCTAAAGAAAAGAAGTAATACTGTGATAGTCCAACTGGAAAAGCTTGCCCAGAAAGGTTGTAGATTCCCTGTGTGTGGAGATACTAAAAAACCAGCTGTACACAGTCCTGAGCAGCCTCTTGTATCTGACCCTGATCTGCATAGGGAGTTCGGGACAAACAGCCTCCAGAGGTGCCTCCTAGGCTAAGCAGCCAAGCCATTCTGTGATTCTGTGCATTTCTAAATTTGAATTTAACACTTCCCTTTACAATGAAAAAATACTGTAGACCAATGATTTCCATATGATTAGAACAGTTTTAAGCTCATTATTCTCTGAAGAAGATATTAAAACAATCTCTGTGGTTACTCAAATGGTCAATATCTGGAATATCTTGGATATCTGGAAATGTTTATAGTCTGATACAGTTTCTGTCTTAATGAAACAAAGGACCACTGGCCATTGAAAAGATCTTTGAGCTTCTTGTGAGGACCTCAAATTCTAAACTTTTTTTTTCTGAGGGCCCACATTTTTGGAAGTTCTTTACATGATTATAGTGTAAAGATTACATTAGTGTAGTAGAAATGCTAAATCACAGTCTGAAAGTGTTTCAGCACCTGCTGGGAAGGCAGGACCAACCCAGGGGAACTCAGGTGCATGCAATGCTCCTGAGTGAATGGAAGAGGTGGAGCCAGGATCCATCCCTTCCCAGATCTCATTTAAGGGTTGGCAGTGGAGGTGATGGTATCTTTTGCTGGAGATCCTTGTCCACCAGAGGCCTTCTAAAAGTAAGCGACTCTTTTCCTTCATTTCTGTAGCTGCTGTATTGGGCTCATTCTGTAGCTGAGGGCTTGCTGCCCTGCTGTTATCATTTTATTATAGCATTACGATTAGTAAAGAATGGCTTAGAAATCTGTTTTTAGTTGGGAATAGGGATCTTGCTCTTTCTGATGGTGTGTATCATTTGGCCAGGAATACTATTGTATGCAAACTATTGAGTCATGCAATCATAGAATGATTTAGGCTGAAAGAGACCTTGAAGATTATCTAGTTCCAACTCCCCTGCCGTGGGCAGGGTTGCTATCCACTAGATCGAGCTTCCCAGGGCCCTGTTCAACCTAGCCTTGAATGAGAGATGAGGCAACCAAAGCTTCTCTGGGCAAACTGTTTCTATCTCTCACTACCCTCTGAGTAAAAATTTTTCTCCTAATATCTAATCTAAATCTTCTTTCTTTTAGTTTAAAACCATTCCTTCTTGTTCTTTACCTATCTGCCTGTGTAAGTCATTCTCCCTCCTGTTCATAGTCTTCCTTTGAGTACTGGAAGGTTCCAATGAGGTCTCTCTGGAATCTTTTCCAAGCTGGAAAACCCCATTTCTCTCAACTTCTCTTCACAGGTGTTCCAGCCCTCTGATCATCTTTATGGTCTCCTCTGCACCTGCTCCAACAACTTCACTTTTTATTTTTTTTCTGCTGGGAGTCTATGTAGTTACTGTTAGGTTATGGCCTGAACCAATGATTGAGCACCTGGTGAAAGGACATAGCCAGCCCTGGGAGTACAGGTGCAAGAAATTTCCTGGGGCTACCCCTTCCTAACCTCATTTAATGGCTGGCAGCTTGCAAGGGGAGCATCTCTACTTGGAGATCACCTCCTCTGGAGTGTCTAGTAGGACCTGATCCTTGGAATGGGGTTGGTCTTTCTTTGTTACTAGATTGCAACCACTGCCTTTCTTGGGTGCCCTAAAACTGGCTCAAAGCAACTGTATCTGCTGCTTTCTATTCTTACAGGGCACCAAGCCTGGAAATAATATTCCATATGGAGACCCAAATGGAGAGAGGAAATGCAGACAATCCCCTCCCTACTGGCTGCCTTATTTTTTTTTATGCAGCATAGGATGCAGTTGGTCTTCCAGGCTTCAAGAGCACACCGCTGGTTAGCGTCAAGCTTTTTATCCACTGGGATCCCCAAGTACTTCTCCACAGGGCTGCTCTCATTAGTTCTTTTAGTCTGTATACATATCTGGGATTGCTTTTCTGTGAATTTCTCTTTTTCTTAATCCAATTAGCAAACTTTTCTCCATAGGTTCTTTGTTCTTAGGATTCCTTCCCCTTCTCACTTTACTGTTTCCACAATGTATTCATTCATAGTGGGAAAGTTTATTTAAATACCTGCCCTAAGCCATGTTCAGAGTAGAATAATTTTCTGAAAAAATCCTCATTGTTGCCAGATTTCCCAACACTGATCTTGCTTGTGGACCTCTGAGGTAACCTGGCCGTCTCTTAGAATGCAGGCTTTCTCAATGTAGTGTTGCCTGGTATTTTTCAGGAAGCTGGTAGTTTTGTTTTTTCTTTTTTAAAGAAAGCTGCAGGGTTCTCCCTTGCAAACTCTCTGGAAACCAGGTAGATGCAGTTTAGCACTGAGCTTGCTCCTGGCTAATAAGTCCTGGGGAGAGGCAGAACACAACAGCCCTGGGAGTTCTTGTCTGGGTTTGATAACATGGAAAATGTAATTGTGTATCTCCTTGTTTCCTTTATGCCATGACCTATACTCTCAAAAAGAGCCTAACTGTGCTAAATTCTCAATGTTGCTAATGCCACTAGAGCAGAACTGCACTTATGTGTTGGTGTGAAATATCCCCAGGGTTAGCAAATATTTGGTCTATGACTGCACGGGCAAGTGTTTTCAAGTCGATTGGCATAAACTGTTTTGACAGTGTGCTCAAGTCATCTGAAAGAAGCTAGACAAAAAAGAAAAAGATGTCTGAAATGCAGAAGCTGTTTCACTCTGATACTTCTAGTAGCTACTGGTATGCCCAAAAACCTGCTAAAGGGTACAGAAGCCAACAAAGGCAAAAGCACTTTCCTGGAAGATGTTGCAGTGCTGCTCTGGAGTTAAGCTGTGGCATAAAGAAAACCCAGAAAAAGTAAAAAATCCCACTAGAGCTTGTCAGAGGAGAACAACGCAAAAGCTGGTGGGCCAGATTTTTCTTAAAGAGACTAACAACAAAGAGTATTTAACTGGGCTAAAGAGGGAGACAAGATCTGTCTCATTGTCATAAATGTTACAAATAATTCATGCCTATGGTATTTCCCACAACTGTAGCATTCTAGTAAAGGCAAAATGAGAATTCTCCTTATTCATCCTGCATGAGTTTTGCTGTTGTCTATCTTGTTGATGTTTTTTATCTGATAACTGTCATCTGGGAAGTTTTAAATATACATGCTGCATTTTCTGACAGATTTTACTGAAGTAGCATTTAGATTTTTCCACTGTTTTCAGTTCTGCATTTTCTTGCTTTCCCCTGCTTTTCAAAGGTATTCCTGTAATTGTGCCCAAGGTTAGAGTTGAATTACTATAGTCTCGCATTCCATTTCTGCTTATTCCTATATCTAAATTGTCTTACTTAAACTCGTGTTCTCCTATGTAACTTGATTTTCTTTAATTACTTCAATATCTTCCCATCAACCCTCTTTGCTGTAAGGGAATGTGACCTTTAAAACAAAAACAATACTTGAGAAAGATGGAAATATACCATTAACACCTTCCAAATGTGAAAGTACAGCTTGATGATTGCACTGAGCTATTTAGAATTTTTTTGTATGTAAAGTTAAAGTGTAGTGGTTTCAAGTTCTAGTTCCTAGGGAATACAGAGAGTGCTTTACTTGTGTTAATGATGACTTCGTGTATTATATTGGTATCTATCCTTTACACTGTACTCTTCTAAAAAAGCAAGGTGCTGTAAAGGTCTTCTAATTATTTAGGGGAGTTGATTAGGCTTCTTAAAGAGATGTTGACATGCTGTTTTTCCTTTGTGCATATATGCTTAAAAACTTTCCACACCATATTTCCTTTATAGTGTTTAAAAATAGGTTTTGGTTACAGTTTTTCTAGATCTAAAAATCATTCAGGACCTTGGATTTCTTGCATCTCTTCCAGCTTTCTCCATTTCTCTTATTCTCTGTTATATATTGCTTTTAACATGAATCATTAAGTGCCTCCAGAATTCTTTTCATACTCTTGTCTTCTGGTAGTAATTTTTATCAAGTCTTCAGACATGTAATTCTTTGAAATACGTTCTTTTTCATACTATGCTAATTCATGTTTAAGAATGGTACCCTGCAATCTATGTCATAGTTCCCCAGAAGCATTTTCTATTGACACAATCAACTTATTTTCCATCACCTAGCAACCTGCAAATTCAGAAAACTGAAGTGAATCTCTGCAACAGATATTTTATTAATTTTCAGCTCATTGTAGAAATTTTATATTGTCCTTAGATGAAATTAGGAAGTTATGTTTTGACTTTGAATAATATATTTATCAGGGGAGATTTCATTCCACTGAGGTTATGGTGCATCAAATGAATTTGTTTGCTGTTCAGCAAACAGCTGAGATATTCACTGAAAGTTCAGAATATCTGTGTTTCTCATCAAATTTAGCTGATAGCACATTTGGGTTCATTCAGAACAAACTAAAGAAAATAACACCGTATTTATTCTTAATCGTGCTACACATTAAAAGGAAATGAATTCATAATGTAAGAATTCAAGTTGTATATAAATGAAAGATGGAGAATAAGAACTCAAAACTGAATAAAAATTCCTTTATAACTTAGCACCAGCCTTATACAGGGTCTTTTGTGGAATTCTATTTGAAAGCAGTATTTATACATTAAAAGCAGAAAGTTACGGAACAGGTTACAGAATTAAGTCTTTCAGATATTCATATATATTGAATCCCAACGATACTTTATCATAGGGAAATGACTTTTTAATTGAGGCTGTGATTCCATTTTCATTCAGAAGTACTCTGATTTGTAGATAATTTACACTTTGGTAATTATATACTTGTCAGATAATCTATATTGGGGCTATTTTAATATTGCTGTACTGATCTTTCGCAGCAGGATTTGGGAAAAAAAATTACAGCATCCAATTTCCCTTAATACCTGCATGTGGAAAGAGTAGGCCCTTATGAATAGGGGGGTCACTATACTGATGCACCAGAGGGGAGAATTCTGAAGTTATGAAGTCACCCCAGGAAGCAGTATTTTATACCTTCATCAGTCTGAACTGGTCCGAAGATGCGTCTCTTATCTAGCCCAGCCCAAGGCCTAATGGGCAAAGTAGGATTTTTTTTTTTATTGGCCTGTTGAGAAAATGATGTTGGGATGGAAAAATACTTCTGACTGGTGCTGTACCTACAGGAACAGAAAGCTTTTTTGATTTTTTTTTTTCCTGCTATTGTGTCCCTCAAAAAAAAACCAGCACCCTAAGACAAACAAAAAACAACAACAAAAAAAAAACCAAAGGGGGAAAGAAAGTTTGAGAGGGTGGGAGGCTTGAAGAAAGACAGAAATCAGAGAATGACAAGGCTGCGTATGTATATTTGATGGTAATTTAGGGATTTTGCTACTTTTTCTTAAATATTGTTTTAAAGCTCAGAGTTCTTTAATCAGCTTACTTGTGGGTTTGTTTGTTTTAAGAACAAGATTTGTGAGATTGAAATATTGTGACTGGAAAGAGTGTGGTCAGATGTACAATCATAGCTCCCTCAGGCAGTCCATCCTCTCCTCATCCTACGTCCCTGGTCTGCTGGCAGACTTCTTATGGTTCTTCTGTAGCTCAGCTGCACAAGAAAACAGTCTCAGCTTTAACAAAAGCCAACCAAAAGGTTACTGTTGACAGTGTTCATGCTAACCCAGAGCATTCTGACAGGAGTGGAGAGGGCAGTGACTACGTTACGGGCACTGGCCAAATGAGGTGGTTTCACACAGAGCACGGGGTGGTTGGAGAGGTGATATAGGGTCAGCATTGTTGCAGCTGACCCAGAAGATTCCAGGAGGGCGTGCATAGTTGCCAGCGATGACTTCATTTTTTTCAGCTTCAAAGGTGCTTCTAATAATCGTGTCTCAGGCAGACATGATAGGGACTTCTGTCATCAATCAAAATACTTGCCAATTTTTGTGCTATCTGAAATACTGAAAAAGAGACAGCGTTTTTAAAAGGTCGTTTCCACACTAGGGATGGAATGAAGATTAGAAGTTCAAGGTGGCTGACTTGATCTGTTACTGTACAGTGTTAATCAATGCTTCAGAATGCATTAATTTTTATGTTAAAAATAAAAAGTGCTGGTTTGTTTAGTGCTTGGATGCAATAAGATTCCTGTACAATGTAGCATCATCTTCCTTTTTCATTCATTTGACAGAATTAAGAAGTTCAAGTCACTGACGGCATTTTTATTATAGTCAGGGAATGCATTTTGTGAAGGAAACAGTTCCAGCCAAAAAAATAAAGTACCCATCACCGATCATAAAATTGAAGATGACTTGATTCTTCATCTGTTTGTTTTTGTTTGCTGGTTTTTCATATTCCCCGCCTGCCCGGTAGTGGTGATAGGACTAAACAGGATCAAGCAAGGAGAGTAAATTAGCTGTGAAGCTGTGTCCGTGCACTTAGTGGTTTTCTTTTTTCTATCAGATTAATATATGAGCTGTCACGCATCTGCAGTTTCTCTGTTCGTTCAGCCATTTTGCTCTAATGAGTTCACTGCGTCATTCAAAAAAAAAAAAAAAAGAAAAATGGACAGGTTGCATAGATGAACCAATATACACAGTTCATTTATAGCTTATAGTACATAAAGCTTAAGCTGCAGAACCAGTAAGCTACCTTAACAGTTTTGAGATAGTGGCATAGCATGGTGACAACAGATGTGGGTCTTCTTTAATTTCTGAGCTTCTGGATGAGGCAGAAATCTTCCTCCTGGTGTCTTGTAATTTTTACTTATTATTTGATATGTTTCAAAAAATCTTGGCTTCATCTACACGTTTGTGGAATGAAGCCTTGTAAATTAGCTTGGCAACTACAATAGGTAGTTCATCAGAAGCTATTTTCTCTAGTAAACTCTAACCTGGTAGTGTGAGATAGATGCTATTAAAAACAAATACAGCCATTTGATGGCTAAAACAATTCAAATAGTACTCAAGATAGACTAAATCAGATTGACCACTTTTATGAAATCGCTGAGTCCCCTGAATAGCTAATATTTTTCTGAAATTGAATGTTCAGTTCCAAGAGAAGGTTTCTCAGTTTTATGATATACTTAGAGTGTAATTTTTGCTTTCAGGCTTATGCAGGCATTACACAAAGGACAGGCTACAGAATAAGTTAAGGCAAAGACAGAATTATTTAAGACTCCAAGTTTTGTTTCAAATATTCAGAATTAATCACATGGCAGAGATTGCAGGTGTGTGGAATAGGCCTTTCCTATTACTTACCTGCTGATTTTGCTGTTCTTTCTCTTGAACTAAATTTGGAAGAGACCCTCTAAAATAGGACTTTAAAATAAATATGTTTTCATAATAGGAGAAGTGTACACATATTCAAGCATCTTTATAAGAATACAACACAAAAGGCATCTTGAATGCTCCCTCTCAAAAAAAGCTTTGAAAAGAAGGCAGAATCAAGACTCTGCCCAAATACTCTTGTAGTCAGTAATGCTTTGATTTGATTCTACCAACATGTAAATTAATTTAGTTAGTAACTTTCCACTTTAAACAATTCTGTCTTTAAGTATTTTAGCTTGCCTGACCTTCACAGTGTGTATTAATGTAAAACATGAAACTCTTTATCCAGCAACTTTTTTTATCTGAGATAGAAGATAAACATGGATGTAGCAGAGGTATTCCAGTGGAAGTTCCTAAAGGTGTTTAAAGGACTGGACTCTTCTGTCACGTGAGAATAAGCTGAAAAGCTGGGATAGTTCAACCAGATATTCAAAACATGCCTGGATGTGGCTATGGACAGTCTGCTCTACTGAACCTTCTCTGAGAGGCAGTTTGGGCTAGTCCCTCATAAGTGATGCTTTCCAATCTCAGCCATCACATTGTTTTTATGATAACTTGTCCAAACAATATCTGTTTCAATGTATTTTCTGCTTCATTGAGAATTCAGTTATATATGCTTTATTATCAGTTTGTATTTGGTTATAGAACAGGATTAACTTTGAACAAAGTGATTAGGCTGTCTAAAAACCACAGGGTTGTAACAGTAATCCAGCCAGAACCGCTCAAGTAAATACAAAAGTGACACAGAACATTATGTCCTGTGGTCTCTGTTCTGCCTTCAGATTCAAAACTCTCAACTAAGATGAATTCTTTGCAAATTATGCCCCTGGTTTCTGTTGGTACTTGGTACTTATTTCTTGCATAGGACTTAAAATTTACGCAGTCCTTTGAGTTCCACATTTCTCTGCTGTTCTCCATGTTCAGAACAAAATTGATGAAGCCTTGCTGAATGTTCATAAATTTTTTTTTTTCTAATTGACTGGAAACATCTCTTTGGTTTGAGTAGCAGAACATAGGGTGGCTATGTTCAGTTTGGTAATAAGCAGTTAATTGCATCTCCCAAAATCCAAGAGATAATTAAAGTTTAGGTAAACTTTAATCTCTTCAGTGGCTTTGGAATATTTCCCTACTTTTACTGTGATGGTTAATATTAACGTGGATGTTTAAACCAGAATTTAATTGAAACATTCAGGATATGCAGTTATGTAAAAACCACAAAGAGACACTTTATTATGTGGAAGTCATTCTTTTGAGGGAAAAAAAAAATGATATGATGGCGATAATACATAATTGGACTTTTTAAGTCATCTTGCTGATTGTGGCCAAGACCATTCTGTAGCTATGCAAACCATGGCAGATGGTCCTTTCTGTTTTCACACCATCTCACAAAGTACAATATGACCTTCTTAATCAATACTTTGTTAATCCTCATTCGTTATGAATCTGCACTAAGAGTTGGCAGTGTTTTTGCTTCCACTGAGCGGAGTTTTCAGATAAAGTGCTGAGATCCATGTACTGTTAGAACATTATTTTTAGAATATGTAGGACAAAGTACAGTACAGACGTGTGATATATATTCCTATTTTCTTTTCTGCTTTCTTGCCTGATAGACTTCTAAGGTTGTGTTATGGTTTTGTAGTCTTTGCTATTGATATTTCACATCATGACATTATGTGGAGCGCAGGGAAGAACTACACATGCTAGAGGACCTCACATTCAAAGAGGAAAATACGTCATGGAAGCGATGCTCTCTCTCACTGCCTGGCAGTGGATGTGGGTGTGCTTCCAAGCCGTGCGCCTTCAATATCAAAGCAGGCTTCTTGAAAACTCTCTCTCTCTTATTTTACTTGATTTACTAGCCTCAATTTCAATTAGATTGTATTATACTGTGTTATCTTGCATTCTGATACCGTAGTTAGTAAAATAAGTTTTCCTCCTTAGATTGTTGCTGCTGCTCTGTTTGTTTCCTTGAGCCCATCTCCCTACCCCTTTCCCTTTTTCCCTTTCCATTTTTGGGGGCCTGGGTGCCCACAGGCCTATGGCCCCTGTCATGGATGTAGGTTGATCTAGATAACTCCATGCCAGTTTTCAGTGGGGAATGTGGGCACAGTGCACTCTAATGCCCTTGAGTCATGAAGGGCATATTTTTGGAGTGACTGGAGCTCTCAAGAATTGACTGTATTGGAGGCCCAAATAAGCCTCACTGGTAAGGACTGGCAAAAGCATCCTATTGTGACTGGCCCAGGGGCTCCATGCATACTTGGTATTGATTACCTCAGAAGGGGGCATTTCAAGGATCCTAAGGGGTATCGATGGACCTTTGGAATAGCTGCTGTAGATACAGACAACATTACATAGCTGCCTGTTTTGCCTCAACATCAGTTGTGGGGCTGCTACAAGTAAAAAGCAGCAGGTACCGACTGCTGCAAAGATGGTGCACGGACAGCGGTACCGCACCAACAGGGATTCCTTGCTTCCCATTCATGAGTTGATTTGTCAGCTAGGCAATCAGGGAGTGATAAGCAGAACTCACACACCTTTTAACAGCCCCGTAAAGCCAGTGGAGAATGGAGGCTGACAGTAGACTACCGTGGCCTGAATGAGGTCACACCCCCACTTAGTGCTGCTGTGCCAAACATGTTAGAACTCCAGTATGAACTGGAGTCAAAAGCAGCCAAATGGTATGCCACCACTGACATTGCCAATGCCTTCTTTTCTATTCCTTTGGCCACATACTGTAGGCCACAGTTTGCCTTCACCTGGAGGGGCATTCAGTATACTTGGAACTGTTTGCCCCAGGGGTGGAAACACAGCCCGACCATTTGCCATGGGTTGGTCCAAGCTGTACTGGAACAGGGTGGTGCTCCTGAGTACCTGCAGTAAATTGATGATATCGTTGTGTGGGATGATACAGATGTTGTTTTCATGAAAGGAGAGCAAATAATCCAAATTCTTCTGTGTGCTGGTTTTGCTATTAAGCAAAGTAAAAGGACTTGCCCAGGAGATTCAGTTTCCAGGTATAAAGTGGCAAGATGAGCATCGTCACATCCCAGCAGGTGTGATCGACAAAATCACTGCTATGTCACCACCCACTAGCAAGAAAGAGACAGTCTTTTCTGGGCATAGTGGACTTTAGGAGGATGCATGTTCCAAACTATAGCCTTATTGTAAGTCCCCTTTATCAGGTGACACGAAAGAAGAACAATTTCGAGTGGGGTTCTGAACAGCAGCAGGCGTTTGAACAGATTAAATGAGAAACAGCATGTGCTGTGGCCCTGGGGCCAGTAAGGACAGGACAGGATGTAAAGAACATCCTCTGCACTGCTGCTGGAGAGAAAGGTTCCACCTGGAGTTTGTGGCAAGGAGCCTCAGGAGAGACCTGTGGCCAACCCCTGGGATTTTGCAGTTGAGCATACAAGGGGTCCAAAGAGTGCTACACTCCAACTGAGAAGGAGATTTCAGCCGTGTATGAGGGGGTTCAGACTGCTTCCGAAGTAGTTGGTGCTGAAGCGCAGCTCCTACTGGCACCTTGACTGCCAGGGCTGAACTGGATGTTTAAAGGAAAGGTTCCCTCCACCCATCATGCTACTGATGCCAGCTGAAGCATGGGGATTGTGCTGATTACACAACGAGCTCAGATGGGGAACCTTAGCAGTCCAGGAATTTTAGAGGTGATCATGGACTGGCCTGAAGGTAAAAAGTTTGGAACATCACCAGGAGAAGAGGTGTCACGTGCTAAAGAGGCCCCACCATGCAATGAACAACCAGAAAATGAAAAGAAATACGCCCTGTTCACGGATGGATCTTGTTCAACATCTTCATCGGTGGCCTTGGTGAGGGGATAGTGGCCACCCTCAGCAAGTTTGCTGATGATATGAAGTTGGGAGGATTGGCTGACACACCTGAAGGCTGTGCTGCCATTCAGCGAGACCTGGACAGGCTGGAGAGCTGGGCAGTAAGAAACCAGATGAGGTTTAACAAAAGCAAGTGTAGAGTCTTGCACCTAGGGAGGAATAATTGCATGCACCAGTACAGGTTGGGGGATGACCTGCAGGAGAGGAGCTCTGCAGAGAGGGACCTGGGTGTCCTGGTGGACGACAGGTTGGCCATGAGCCAGCAGTGTGTCCTCATGGCCAGAAAGGCCAATGGCATTCTGGGGTTCATTAAAAAGAGTGTGGCCAGCAGGCTGAGGGAGGTGATTCTCCCCCTCTACTCTGCCCTGGTAAGGCCTCATCTGGAGTACTGTGTCCAGTTCTGGGCTCCCCAGTACAAAAAAGACAGGGATCTCTTGGAAAGAGTCCAACAGAGGGCCACAAAGATGGTGAAGGGCTTGGAGTATCTCCCCTATGAAGAAAGGCTAAGTGAACTGGGTCTGTTTAGCCTTGAGAAAAGAAGACTGAGAGGGGACCTGATCCAGATCTATAAATATCAAAGGTGTGGGGAGCAAAGTGGCAAGGCCAGACTCTTTTCAGCAGTGTGTGGAGACAGGACAAGGGGAAACGGCCAGAAACTGGAGCATAGGAAGTTCCACACAAATGTGCGCAAGAACTTCTTTATGGTGAGGGTGACGGAGCACTGGAACAGGCTGCCCGGGGGGTTGTGGAGTCTCCTTCTCTGGAGATATTCAAGACCCGCATGGACACCTACCTGTGCAACCTGGTGTAGAGAACCTGCTTTGGCTGGGGATTGGACTCGATGATCTCTGGAGGTCCCTTCCAACCCTTACGATTCTGTGAAAGACATTGCTGCCCAAATAAAGAATATGGTTATAAAGGTGTGCCATGTGGATGCTCATGTGCCCAAGAGTCGGGCTACTGAAGAACAACAAAACAACCATCAGGTAGATCGAGCTGCCAGAATTGAGGTGGCTCAAATAGACTTGGACTGGCAGAACGAGGGTGAATTATTTCTAGCTTGATGGGCCCATGAGACCTCGGGCCACCAAGGAAGAGACGTGACATATAAGTGGGCTAAAGTCCGAGGGGTGGACTTGACTTAACTTTGGATGCTATTGCACAGGTTATTCATGACTGTGACACATGTGCTATGATTAAACAAGCCAAGAGGATGAAACCTCTCTGGGGGGAAGGGTGATGGCAAAAGTATAAATACAGGGAGTCATGGCAGGTTGATTATATCACCTTGCCATGATCTTGCAATGGTAAGCATTTTGTGCTTAGGCAACCACTGGGTGGCTTGAAACATACGCAGTACCCCACGCTACTGCCCGAAAGACTATATTGAGTCTTGAGAAACAAGTCCTGAGGTGACATGGCACCCCAGAAAGAATTGAGTCTGATAATGGGACACATTTGAAAAATTCCCTTACAAATAATTGGGCCAAAGATCATGGCATTGAGTGAATTTATCATATCCCCTATCATGCACCAGCTTCTGGTAAAATTGAACGATACAATGGGTTGTTGAAAATTATGATGTTGAAAGCAATAGGTGGTGGAACATTTAAGCACTGGGAGAAGCATTTGACAGAAACCACCTGGTTCATCAATACTAGAGGATCTGTCAATGGTGATGGTCCTACCCAATCCAGCCCCCTACAGGTTGATACAGTGTATGGAAAACTCAGTAGCTAGTTACTAAAAGTATGCAGCTTTACTGCATAAGATTCTTCATTCATTATTACAGAACCTATGTGTAAACTGGTCAACACACTTTTATTCTAGAGCATTTTTTTTATACAATTATTGACAGATGTGTGTAGTTGTGGTATGTGAGCTAAGTCCTGAATCTGCTTAATTCTAAATATTTAAATGTTAGAAGTATTCAAGATAGATATGTCTTCCATTTATTTTTAATTTTTGCAGTAAAAATTATTTCTAGGCTGTTGTGAGAAATGTCTCTGATCAGAAATCTCTGCTTGTGGAGATTATTGCTGTAGTGCATCTTTCTCTTTTCCAAACACATGTTTAAATATTTGAACTGATTGTGCATAAGACTCTCAAAACTGATTTCAGGATGGAATTAATGTGAAACTTTAAGAATTTTTAGGTCTTTCATTTAATATTAGGAGGTACAGTCAAGTCTTGCTCAGATTCAGTAGAGATTAGCAGTTCATTTCAACTTAAATAACATTTCCTTCCTGTAGCGATCAATATGCTGTATGGTGATGTCAGGCCAAAACTTTTGCAACCCTCCTCGGGTCCACCTATCTTCATAAACCCTCCAGTGCAATTACTGCTTCGCATATTCTTTACTGCACAAATGCACTCAGGAAGCATGTCCTGGATGTTAAATATCAGACAGGTTTAAGCATTAAACCCAAGAGGGGCGTGTTTAATCAACAAAAATAGAGTGGTGTGGTTAGATCGGTACCCACAGGTAATGTAGTTAGAGAGATTATCTCTATATAGAGGTTAGAAAGGGATAATTGGAAATAAATAGATGAAAAATGCTCACTTGTATAGGCTCACAGGGAAAGTTCCAAAAGGAACAATCACCAGAGAGAGATCCTTCCTTACTGGCAGTCAGCCCTTAAATGGGGTCTAAGAGAGGTGCAGCCAGGCTCCACCCCTTCTGGTCATGTAGCTGAATTGCCTTCACCTGTGCTCCCACAGCTGACTCATTGCTCACCTCAGGTGATCAATCAGAGGTTCAGGTTGTGATTCAACAGTTCCTGTACAGGGGGAAGGGGGATAAGGAAGCTTCTATGAACAATTTGTTACATAAATGTCAGAAAATATGAACATAACATTACTATTTATTTTAGTAAAAAGCAATCAGTGCCATTTTGTAAAACCTGTTACAGACGAAAAACATATATTACCTGAATATATACAAGGGGGGAAAAAAAAACTATGAAGAGAAGCTTTTTGCTGAAATTAGTGCACAATTATGATGGTTTCGAGTGCTTGCTTGTTATGATGGCTGTCCAAGAACGTCCTATATACTCCAGTATTACTGGATCAGAAGAAATGTACAAGCAAGCTTTTCAGCCAGCCATAATATGGTCATGATATCATGAGTGAAACTGTAGACTAGCCAAGATCAGAAGTGCATGATGGTTTAGCAGCAGTAAGCAGATAGATAGATGATATAAGCTCCATCATGCTGCTCTCTCGCTCCTTCTCCCCAAAGGATCAGGGGAAAGAAATACGATGAAAAGGGGCTCAAAGGTTGAGATAAGGTTGAGATCGTGAGCAAAACAGACTAGGCATAGGGAGATAAGATTAGTATAATTTGTTGCCTATTGCTAACAGATTCGAACAATCAGAACTGTGCAAGGGGCCACTCGGTCTGCTCTTGCCAGGGTATCCATGGGCTGCAGCCTTCAGGCCTCATCCACTGCTGCACTGCAGGCTCCTCTGTGGCTGCATGTGGAGACCTGCTCTGCATGATGCCAGTGGGCTGCAGGGGGACAGCCTGCTCCTCCACAGGCCTCCCCTGGGCTGCAGGGTGCTGCTGTCCTCCTTCTGCACTAATCTTGGGGGCTGCAGGACCACTTCTCTCTCATTTCTTACTCTTCACTCCCAGCTGCTGTAGCGTAGCAGCTTCTCCCTCCCTTCAGTCTGATTTCCCAGAGCACACCCAATGTGGCTCATGGCTCAGGTCTTGCAGCAGCAGGTCCCTGTCAGAGGAGCTGGAGCTGCTCTGCTCTGACACAGGGCTTCTGCTCACAGAAACCAACCCTGTAGCTTCCTCTAAAAAAACTGTTGCCCTGTGAGCTCAACACAACTTGCCGCTTTCTAAAAATATTGCTGTACAAAACAGGGACTTCACATTGAATACTGAAAGAAGAAGCTGTGTGAGTGCGCTCCTGCAGTGCCTAAAATGACGCTGGGGAGGAGCCACAACAGAAGCATGGAAGAGTGCCTACTTCTCCCAAAGAAGACTTCTTTTGGGTTTCTAATGTGTACTGAACCCCAGTCAACCACAAAGCACACAACCTGGTGTGACAGGGGCTTAGGGAATGGGGATTAAGAATATAGAGACTTTATTACTGCACAGGGATCTTAGTGGTTTTCCTCCAGGTAATGACGAGCATATGGTCTTCAGTCAAATGTGGCACTGTAGAATCTGATCAGCCCGTGCTGTTCCTCCAACCATATCTAGCTATTCAGCTATGCCTTTTTAGCTATCATCTAACGCTGTCAGATTGCATATCTCCTGTTGTCTTTTCAGGAAATTATTTTGATTGCCTGGAACAGTCATTGAAAGTATGAAAAACTCAGGAATTTGTTAGGGTGCTTTAGGAAAAAACACATTCAAAATATTGGTCCAAGTGAAAAATCATTAATGGCTTATGTAGTTAGTATTGGGCTATTGAATTTTGAATTGGGCTTTGAAAATCCTAGATAGATAGGAATTCTTGGACTTCAAATAATGACTTACGTAGACTGGAGAACTGAAAAAAGGCAGTAAGGTAATCACATTTATGAATTATTTAAAGGCTGGGAAATGAAACATTAAGTATATTTCAGGAAAGGAATAATGATATCAGCTTGATAAATTGAAAAAAGTAGACTCGTGTCAATTATGTAGTTGAATTAAGACACATAACAGGTATTTAAATAGAGATAAATAATGAGAAATGAAGAAACAGTAAAAAACAGGATAACTATCTCAGCTCCAGCATCTTGAATAACAGATTAGACTTCAAAAAAGGTAGCAAGAAAGCACAAGCAGACTTTAATGGTATTATTAGCAGTATTATGTGTAAAATGAGCAATTAGTATACTTCCCTTTATTTCACACTGTTAATGGCCTGGCTCCAGCATTTTTGTCACACATAAAAAAGAGAACAAAGAAAGTAGGGAGGTTACAACCTTGAAAGACTGAGAACGATTAAAAGTTAAAGTGAAGCTGGTGATAAAAGGTGTGCTTAGATTGGAGAAAAGACAACTAAGGAAAGACAAAATTGCTAGAAAATAGCAATAAGGATGTTAGAGGAGAAGCATAAAATATTTTGCCTCTTCAGAGAGGACAAGAACAAAATGTGCTTTAACTGCAACACAAAATATTCTGTTTAAACATTAGGAAAAACAATTGCCAAATGCTAAAGTCTATCTAGAGTCTTAGAAAGAAATGCAAATAGTAAGCTACGTCTGTGAGTATTCTCACCTGAGATAGTTGCTAATGTGTGCCTTAAGATAGGATTCCAGATGGAATGGAAATGTGTATCTTATTGCTATAAAGGGAAAAGTAATCACTTAATAAGCAATTTTTCTTATAAAATGTAAAAGAAGAGACACACTCTTTCAGCAAACACTTAAGATTACTTAAGAAAATATTTTAGAATGAGACTGGATGAACACAATTAATTTTGATTTGATAAACCCTATGTAAGTTTTGTATGGTCTATTCTAGTTATCTTGGTAAAGCAAATATTGTCAAGTATGTCAACTTTTTATATAAGGTTTAAATAATTTCCTAATATGTGAGAAAATTCATTCATTTTATGGAGGAGTTCAAACCCCAGCAGTCCCCAAATTAATGACCAAAACTAGCAAATAAGATTGTATGATTTCTTGAGTAATTAATCCTGATAATTTTACACATCTGGTATCTTAGCTTAAAGAATCTAGTTAAGTATTCACAGAAATGTTATTAGTATTCTCTATTTTTCCTTTAATGTTAAGAATCCTCTTGCAATTTAGAAGCTGTAATGGATGCAGTTTTTTATCAATTGCCTATATGTCAAGTTACTACTGCCCACATGGCTATAGCACTATGATGATGCCACTTACTTACAATGGGCTTGTGTAGCAAGGTTTTGGTAGCGGGGAACTTCAGGGTTGGTCACTACTGGCCTGAGAGCAATGCTGGTTGTACCTCTGGAAGAGCAGATTTAAGACAGGGAAAGATGCTGTGCCATAGCAGGTGGGAGAGAGGAGTGAGAAATGCGAGAGAAGCACTGCTGCGAGCACTGAGGTTGCAGGAGAGCAGGAGGTGCTCCAGGCTCGGAGCAGCAGCTCCCTCAGTGCAGCGAGGCCCATGGAGGAACAGACTGTCCCACTGCAGCCCAAGGGGAACCAGGAGCAGCCCCAGGCCAGAGCTGCCACCCTTGATGTGAAATCCCCGGAGCAGTTCTCATTGCTCTAGTCTTTTAGCAGTAGACAATAAATTAATCTCCCTATGCTCGGTCTGTTTTGCCCACGATGATAAACTGTTGAGTGATCTTTCTGTCCTTATCTCAACTGTTGAGCCCTTTTTCATCGTATTTTCTTCCTCTGCTCCTTTGAGGGGAAGCTGTGAGAGAGCAGCATGATGAGGTCAGACATTTGTCAGTGAAGTCACTGCACAGGTGTAGGCGTTCAGTAATAGCACTAGCCTGTCTTTTCTGTGGTGGGGAAAAAAAACCACAACAATAATCCTCTAAAATGTACTGTTCTTGGCCTCTTTCAGACAGCCCAAGAGCGAAGTAAGTGTGGAGCGATTGGAACATCGTGTGTTCCTTCCTGGCCACTGCTGGATATGTGTAGCCAGTGAAAGGAGCAGCAGCTGGCACAGGGAAAGACAGTAACATCCATGGGGATACTCGGTGAACTACAGTGCAAGTGCTTTCTTTTGTCTAGAGACTATGAACAAGACCAGGTCTGACTAGCGTGCCTTATGGCAAAGATGGCTTTCTTCTTTTCTGGGGGGAGTCTGTGGTATTTTGATATTTTCTTCAGTGCAGTTTTTCCCTCTACCTGAGCGACTGGGAGATTCTCCTGATTCCTCAGTAAAGCCTCTGTATCTTCCCTCCTTTATGACAGTGCTTAACAGTAAAGATTCTTAAGAGAGGTACCTCAGTAATTGTTAAGCAAAGCACACTTTGCTTTGTCATAAGTTTCTTTTTCCACAAATAATTTATTTTGACTGCTTTAAGAAAATCTTATTGTTAAAACTATGCTAAAAACAAGAACGCCTCTACCATGCAA
This sequence comes from Alectoris magna, assembly GCA_030625065.1. Taxonomy (NCBI): domain Eukaryota; kingdom Metazoa; phylum Chordata; class Aves; order Galliformes; family Phasianidae; genus Alectoris; species Alectoris magna. The sequence goes on from CM060562.1 coordinate 12,452,689, forward strand.
TATGAAACAAGAAAAACACAGGCTATTGTGCTGGCAGCTAATTTTTCCATTCTGTGTCTGAATCACCAGCTTGCCAATTAAAGTCTGACTTGTGAGGCAGAATACTTGAGTGAAAGAACGTGCTGTGGGACTCAAGAGCAGCTGCAGGAAGGAGGGAAGCGCGGCTCTGTTAAAATACACTTTGTTCAGGTGTCTTTGTTGTTAAACTGAAGTGACAGCTAGTTTGGGCTGCTAGCGTGTAAACAGGTTAGGAAAGTAGGAAGGAAAAAAAAGCTTGGAAGGCAATAAGAGTTATTCTGGCTTGCAGCCTCTTTGAAGTAAAATAAAAATCAGACATCTTCCATCACTAGACATACTTAAAGGGAACTTTAAACCTTAATGGGCAATATTATTCTTCACACGAAAAGAACAGACCAAACAGTTGACAGGGAGTTCCGTATGTTTCAAACAGGTAAAGAAACTTTACTAGAAGTTTGGCAAGCTAATGAGATGGCTTGAGTATAATATAGTGGAAAAGTTTTTCTCGTAAATTCTGTGATGGTCATTTTGGAAATGCTGTCTTGAGAGCTCCAAATATTTGACAACACAATTGAGGAAAAAGAGAAAAATCAGTACAGGTATTGGTAAGAGTGTTCTTGGGCTTCCAGTAGCATATAGACTCATTTTTATTATATGTATTGCTATAGTTCTTCTTTGATATTTGTTAATGGCATAGGATTTTTAGATGATAGCTAATATTGTTTCTTTATTTCTGATTATACCAGCAACTAGGTATTTTTCAAATCATAGAATCACAAAACGGCTGAAGCTGTCAGGGACCTCTGGAGGTCATCTTGTCCAATCCTCTGCTCAAACAGACACATATAGAGCAGGTTGCCCGGTATTGTGTCCAAATGGCTTTTGAATATCTCCAAGGAAGGAGATTCTACAACATCCCTGGACAACCTGTTGTAGTGCTCTGCCATTTTCACGAAGTGTTTCCTGATGTTCAGGTGGAACATCTTGTGTTTTATTTTGTTGCCTTTTGTCCTGGCACTGAGTATCACTGGAAGAGCCCGGCTCTGCTTTCAGAGCATTTTCCCTTCAAATATCAATATGAGTGTGGCCTTATCAGTGCCGTGCATAGGGAGTCCTCACCTCCCTCGGCCTGCTGGTAACACTTCGCCTACTGCAGCCCAGGACCATTAGTCTAAGTGGCTAGGGCATATTGATAATGAGCTAGTTATAGATCAAACTTGTACTCAGTTTCACTGGGATTTAGAAACCTAGCTCAGTAAAAAAATGAAAAATCCATCCTAAGCTCATTTTAATACTTCTTATTTTTCCTCCTATTAGTTAATAAGCATCTATAATCACAGTCCAGATTTTTGAGAATTTCTACTCTCTGACAGAAGGTAATTATCAATAACTACTTTGTGTCAATTAGGAATATAGTTCTCTGCATAATAGCTGGAGGTGTTGCCACATGACCATCCTCACCATAACACTTGGGAAAGGATGTAGCTCAAGACAGCAGGGAATGCACTTACATATCTTTCATAGAATATGCACAAAAAGAATGTCGGCATTACTTCAGCTATTGAGCTTGAATAATGTCTGGGAAGAGGAATATCTATGCTGTGCTGCTTTCTGCCTACAGTTCTCGAAACCAATACTTTCTATCACTCATCTAAGTTTTCTATTAACTTTACTGGAAGAAGTGACCCCTGCCTTTCATTGGTAATGTAAGAAGTCCTTATATTAGTAAGTAACTAAGAAAATATTTTCTTTCACTTCTGTACGTGTCAAAGGTAGGCCCATTGGTCAAAGTAAGTTGAACTATTAGTTCAGTAATAATATGCTTGAGGAAAATTTGTATTATGGCTTTTAATTAGTTACAGAAAATTCAGACCTTTCTGCAAAGAAAGTGGTTAAATATTCAGGGTTCTTGAGTGTATGTGGTTTGTTTGCTTGTTATAACAGGGGTAGTTAATAGCTTAAGCAGTAATATTTTCTTGCTCCATCTCATCTTCTCTAAAACATTTTTTTCATCTTACAGTGTGCTGTAAGGAAACACACTTACTGTAATTTCTCCTGGAAATAAAATTTCACCTGTCTTTAGCTTTTCTCCTGGAAAGCCTCTTAAGATATTTTTTACCTTATCCCAAGTCTTCTCTAATTTTTTATTTTTCCTCCTGTCTTCTCAAGTGCTGTGTTCAGTTTTGGGCCCTTCACAACAAGAAGTGCATTGAGGCCCTGGAGCTTGTCCAGAGAAGGGCAACAAGGCTGGGGAGGAGTCTGGAGCACAAGTCTTACCGGGAGGAAGGCTGAGGATTGCTCAGTTTGAAGGAGATTTAGGAGAGATCTTATTGCTCTCTACAACTACTTGAAAGGAGGTTGTGCTGAGGTGGGAGTTGATCTCTCTTCCCAGCTAACAGTGATAAGACAAGAGGGAATGGCCTCAAGTAGTGCTAGGGAGGTTCCGTTTGGATACTAGGAAAAAATTCTTCTCCTAGTGAGTGGTTAGGCAGTGGAACAGGCTGCCCAGGGAAGTGGCCGAGACACCATCCCTGGAGGTGCTCAAGAAACATTTAGATGTTGTACGGGGAGAGGGGACATGATTGAATGGGGAAATGTTGGTGGTAAACGGATACTTGGGCTAGGTGACCTTGGGCACCTTTTCTGATCTTGGTGATTTTATGATTCTGTTGTACATCCCCTCTCAGCAGCTGGGGATGCCAATGAACCCTGCTGCTGGCATGTACAGGGGTTTCTGCTCCACTGGTGAGGCGGTGTCTTAGGTTGAGGCATCTTCCTTTCAGGAGCAGCCTGTCCTCGATACTCTCCAAAAGATAGCTTTTTCTTCATCACCTGTCAAACAATTCCTGCCATATACCTATTCAGGGAAGAGAGGATAAGGTCTTTCAAAAGAAAGAATTTCTCAAATAATTTTCTTGGACAGCTCAGTACTCTAGTAATAATCTGAGTTGCTTAATTCTGAGAGCAATATGTTCTGCACATATGACCCAAAAAGCTGTTTTCAGCAGTTTACTAACAAGTTGGGTCTTTCAAAACCATGCTGACAATTTAAAAGATGAAAATATTTAAATGAGTTCATTTACTACATTCTAAAAATCTAGTTTAAGACCGAGTATTAGTAAATTCTGCATCTGTGACCTGATTCAGTCTTTGGCTCTTTAAAAATTTACTACTTTTAAAATTGTAACCATTTAATTTAGTTTGTGGGTATAGATTTGTACTTTATAGCAGGCACGTTCATATGACGTAAGCATGAGCTTATCAATTTTTTTTATACGTAATGCACCTTACTGGAGAACCTCTGTCTGAATATGTCTTGGGCCATTCTGGAACATTAGTCAGCAACTACACTGAAGTGCCTTGTTGACTAATTGTAGTTGTAGTTCATCACCCTTCAGAGAAGAAGGAGCACTACAAAAGAGGCACTGAATCTCTCACCTTTGTGAGATAACTTCATTTGTTTTCTTTTTGTCCAGTGGCTAGTGGAATTACATTGGAACATAAGACTGCAGTAGAGCGTATTCTTGCAAAACTAATTTGAATGGCTAACTATACTTACTTAGTTTTGATTAATCAAGGAAAAAATGTGCCTGCCATATTTGAAGGGTATATCTCATAAGACTAATCTACCATGTCAGGTCTGAAATGGACTATTTTAGAATTAGTAAGAAGAAATGGAAAAAAAAAATAACTCTATTCCAGTCAAAATCAGGACACAAGTAAATAATGTATTAATGTAATTAAGTACTCTGTTTAGAGACCTTGACTTGCAAAGGCTTACCTGCAAAGTGGACTTTGGCCATATGAGTAGTCTTACTGATTTGAATGAAGCATCTCAGTGCACAGACATAACGTATCTTTTCAGCCTAGAATTATGAATTTTAAAGTAACATTTCAGCTCTCTTTTTAAACGTTTCAGATGAAATGTTGCATTTGAAGGTAAAGTTTTATTAAAATTTACCACTTCTCCCCTTGGACTTTTAATTTTGATATTAAAAGGCTATAAAATGACACTTCAGTCTGAAAAACAAAAGTATTTTTAAAATCTGTGGAGGTTGTGTATAGGACCTGATCTATTGCTTCTAAAGAAAGCAGCAATTTTAATCCTGCTTTTGTGTGTTTTAATTTTCATCTCAGATTAACTTTGCTTATATATGAAGTAGTTACTCTGGAGGTCTAATATGGAAAGCAAAATGGACACCAGTTATAAGAACTCAAGCCAAAGAATTGAAGCAATTTTTCTGAAAGTTGGCAGTAATTAAAGGACAAAATTGGGATGAGAAATAATATTGGTTGCCTGGTGCAGTAAGTGGCTTTGAATTTAGATTTAAAGTAGTTTGTACTTGGCTCATTTGTTTCATGAATCTTGGTGAGACTTTTCTCTCTTTTTGAACAGTTTCTATTCTTATTTCTCTGAGTTTCTAATATCAGGTGATGTCATTTATAGGTATATAAATACCATATTTACATGTATAATACAAAAAAAAACGACTTCAAGGAGTGTAACAGATGTCAAGCAGTATGCCCCACTTAGACCCAAAAACTCTTATTATGATAGAATATTTCAGTAAACTATGAAAGATCTCTGAATAAAGCATTCTGGGCAGCAGTAGAGTTGTTTCATTATTTCCTGCTTCTAGGATCTCCAAGTACACTGATTATATCCTGGAAAACAAAACAAAGCAAAAAATCGATAACAAGCACCTGCTTCTCCTGTAAACATTTCCACCCCCCTCCCGCCCCCCCCCCACTCAAATAATGTGGTCCCACTGACTTTAAATGTTGCTCCAGTTTTCAGAATGAGGTGATGAGGTAAACTCAGTTTGAGAGAGTAAATTCCTGAAAATAAAGCTGTTGAATCTCCTGGTGCTGCTATTCATGAAATGTGTTGTACTTTTAAAACATTTAACTTTTAATAGGATGTATTGAATGAGGGTCTGGAGCAATGTTTAAAAAAAAAAAAGCTGCAAAATAATAGAAGGAGTAAGTTTTTTTTCATGTCAACAGCTTTACATTAATTGATGTGAAATAAGCTCACATAATCTGTAATCAGAAATAGTAGATCTGAGGTTATTTTCAGGTGTTAAGAAAATGCTGTACTTGAACAATTAGAGCTGATTCAAAGATGGCTTGCGTAAATTACCTTGTATCACACATTTCTGTTGGAGATAATGAAGATTTTCCCATCTGGCTTCTAGACATTTAAATATGTAAGAAACTGAATCAAAATATTATTTTTACCCACAGGCGTTGTCTAAAGTAAACTGTGTAATCCACTGTATGTACTGAAAGTCTGGTCTCAAATAAATAACTAAAGAGAAAGCCAAATGATTTTACTATCAAAATGCTGAAGTGGAATATACCGTAATTTTGTTGAAGAGCAATCCCTACTATCCTTGCTGATGATTCAAGCTGACAGCTTATTTTTCTTTTTTCCCCCAAAGTCTATTAGATCTTGTTTTGTCCCTTAAAGAGGCAGATTCTCCAGGAGGCTTAGAAATAAGACAGTTTCATTGCACTATTATTTAATTTAATTTTATTATTTTTTTTTTCGCCAAGCTTCATTGAAAGAAAAATCAAGTGTGTTTTTTTGTTTGTTTGTTTGTTTTTGTTTATAATGTAGTCTTGAAGTAAAATGGGACTCTGCTCCCACACCCTCAATCTCATAGCGTGTCTTCCTTCAAAAATTTTATATGAAGAATTATGGAAGTGATGGTCAGATCACACATTAGCCCTGCTTAAAAAAAAGAAAGCAAAATCATGTCATTGGTTACTATGTAGGAATCAGTACATCCAGAGGCTTTCTGCCTCCTTGTTCCTTACGGGACCTTGGTCTCTTTGAGAATCTGGGTAGAATGTAGACTTCTGTCACCAGAAGTAAAAGGGGGTGGGAGTTCACCAACATTAACAGATTTCATTCAGTGTGTAGTAAAAATACTGGGGAGAAAATGCTAATGGACATATACAGGAAGGTAAATCTAAAAAATAATACCCTGCAAAAACTGTATTTCTGTAAACGTATGAAGTTGAAGGCTTTCTCAGGATCTGATTTTTCTAAAGAAAATAGTAAAAGTGTGGCTGAGGTTAGTTTCAGATGCTCATTATCAACTTTCATGGTCTTTCTGTGTACCAAAATACTGGAAAATAACCTCAAAGGAGGATAGGAAGAAGTGGGGAAGAATAATTCAAGAACAAGGGTAAAAGCAATCATCAAGCAACACACAGTTGTTAGACTTTTCTGCTAGGTTAGTTTATGTAAATCTCACATTGCAGAGGATTCCATGACATCTCACACTGTATCACTATTCTCAATTATATGTTGTGGATCAAACAGCTTTTATGCAGGTTAATGTTGATCATCAATTAATATTTACTCTCACTCCCCCTCCTCCCCCAACCCCTCCTTTCATTTCTTTTCTTGAAGTGAACTGCAATATAAAACCTTGTGCTCAAAAGAAATAGATATGAATGAGAATGCTTTGCTGCTTTGCTGTTGCAATATCAGACCTCTAGGAAGAAGCTCAAGACAGATGATATGAGACACTTCGACATGAGAGATTATTCTGCCCCTTTGCAAATCCTTTGATATCAGAGAACAGCAATAAGTAAGATGTGAACTCATGACTGTAGATATGAATGTGAATTAGAATTCATACTGACACGAGTTAGGAAAAGGAACTTTGTGCAATATGAACATTTCATTTGTTTTCACATTAGGTTTTTGTGTTGCACTCACCTGCTGAAATTAATGACTTACTTACTTAAGTAATTTCAAGAGAAAGCGTTGTCTCCTTAAAGGACTTTCCTCAATTAGAGAGAATGATAGCAATTTGTCCAATTGCAGTGGATATTGTCTACCTTGACTTCAGCAAGGCTATTGACAGTGTCTCTCATAATATTCTCATAGGTATACATGGGAAGTTTGAGGTAGATGAGTGGACAGTGATGTGGATTGAGAACTGGCTGCCTGACAGAGATCAGAGCATCGCAATCAGCAGCATATAGTCTAGTTATAGGCCTGTAACTAGCGATGTTCCACAGGTGCTGCTGCTAGGTTGGGTCTTGTTCATCAGTGGTCTGGATGAAGGGACAGGGTTCACCCTCAGCAAGTTTGCTCATAATACAAAGCTGGCAGGAGTAGCTGACACATGGGAAGGCTGTGCTGCCATTCAACAAGACCTGGACAGAATAAAGAATTGGGCAAAGTGGAACCTGTTGAGTTTCAACAAGCCCAAGTGTAGAGCCATACACCTGGGGAGGAATAACTAACTGCATGCATCAGTACAGTTTAGGAGCTGACCTGCTGGAGAGAAGCTCTGAAGACTAGGACTTGGGTGTCCTGGTGGACAACAGGCTGACTATGAGCCAGTAGTGTGCCCTTGTGGCCAAGAAGTCCAATGGTATCCTAGGGCGCATTAAAAACAGCATGGCCAGCAGAGCAAGGGAGGCGATCCTTCCCTCTGCTCTGCCCTGGTGAGGCTGCATCTGGAGTACTGTGTCCACTTCTGGGATCCACCAGTTAAAGAAAGACAGGAATCTCTTGGAAGGAGTCCAGTGGAGGACCACAAAGATGATTAAGTGCCTGGGGCATCTTCAGTACAAGGAAAGGCTGAGCGACCTGGGGCTGTTAAGTCTGGAGAAGGCTGAGAGGAGGGGGTCTTATCAATGTTTATAAATATCTACTGGATAGGAGTTGAGAGAATGGAGCCGGGCTCTTTTTGGTGGTGCTTAGTGCAGGACAAGAGACAACAGGCACAAACCGGTACACAGGAATTGTGATCTAAACATGAGAGAGAACTTCTTTACTTCGAGAATAAGCTGCCCAGAGATGCTGTAAAGAACCTGCTTTAGCAGAGGTTTCTTCCAACCTCTGCAGTTCTGTAATTCTGTGATAAGGTGGGTTATCTGTGATTTAATTGATTTGATATTTGCTGTTTACAAATGAAAGGCTGAATTGCAAACTTTGTGTAGAAATCTGAACCCAAAATATGGTAAATGATCTGCTGGACTGCTGCAAGTCCCTTTTACTTAAACTTATAATTCAATTCTATAGAATGAATTTTGATTAGTTTTTGAAGGTGGCCAATAATCAAGAATTGTAGGAAGCATTACTTTAAGCAGCCACAGCAGATGCCACCTGCTGGCAATTACTGTTTTAATTGACAAGAATGTCATGATTAATGAAGCAAAGACTAATGTGACATGTTACTGTGCTATAGTATGTATGTAGTGTAGTGTATGTGCTGTAGTATGTCAGAGGTACTAGAAGAAACATCTTTTCTCTGGTTTTGAATGTCCATCTCAAAAGCAATCATTTAAATGCAGAAAAACAGTGTAATTGCCACACTGGATCAGATCAAATGACCATAGGTGATGCCTCTGACAGTAAAGCATGATGAGATAGATTGTGTATATGTATTCATACATTGTTATTTCCAAGAATACTCTCCAGTATCAAATGACTTGAACAATAAATATTTTTTTTATTTAGTGGCTGTATAACAAAGATATTACACAGGCATATAGAAATGTGGAGGCACATAATAAAATGTACAGTGGGATCTAAAACTTGCATTGCTTCTGTCTTTATGAAAGCTTTGAAGCCACAGCTGTGTGTATCTAAATGAGCGACAACCTCTTTAATGGACTAATTAATGACAGAGGGGAGAGGGGCAATGACAAAAATAGAACTTTAATTTAGGCAGTGTCAGGGTTTTTTGCCAGGTTCTTTATCAAGGTTGTTATTTTCCCCTTTTTTCAGTGGAACAGCATCAATCCTCAACCCAAGAGATTATGGTGAGGCAGGTGGTGGCAGATTTATACCACCTGTCCCCATAATTTCTCTTATTCAACCTCCTTGTGTTGTACAACCTGAGGAGTTGTTTCAAAATGTCTTCAACTTATATTTTGCTATTTGTGCTAGTGGAATGCAAAGCATTTTGCAAACTACATTACTTTCTTTGTAAGTACAATGCAGTTTCTTCTGAAAATGCAAATCAAGTTTGGTTGTTTATTTATTTATTTATTCATGTGCAGTGAGTAGAATGCGGTCAAAATTAGGGACTATATACAGTAAAAAACAAGAATGCCTCTCAGGATATATATTTGACCTGGGTATTTAGAGTAATGCACTGTTAATAAAAAAGATACCTTGAATTATTCTGGGACCAATGGAATAGTAGCAATTGTTTTAAAGTGTTTTCCAGATATGCAATAGTTCAGTAAATTGATGTTTTATGTAAGCAGTGTATGGGAGATTTTTTTCTAAAGAAAGTGGATTTAGGCATCTGTCCACTTTATACTAGCCCTCAATTGTATTTAGGTACTTAGTCTTTATCTACCATGGCAGTTAGCTGCCTGTGTCCCACTTCTGCAGGAATCTGGTAGAGAGGCAGTGTGCAGCTTCTGCCTACAAGTTTTTCCATGGTGTAATCTCAAGGAAGAAGAGAACAACCCAATTTTTACAAAACCCGCCTATTTGCAGTGAGTTGCTGAACTGGCTTTTTCCTTGTCCCTGCCAAATGAAGCTTTAATAATGGGTTAGAGTAGCAAATCTGATTCTGAAGTTCAGATCCTGTTCAAATATTGAGAATGGTATAAAAAAAGTTTAGTTCCTCTGAATATTCTTGTGTTGCCATACTTAAGTTGCTAGAAACTTATGTTGGAAGTTGTTACATGGGTATTGAAAAATGAGACTGTTATGTATAAAGAACTTCAGAACCAATTTACATATACAGTCCCACTGAGCAACATGTCATTACTGAATTCTCATAAAAATACATGCTGAGCTATTTACAGGATCAACCAAAGTAATTAGCTATATCTGTTGTAATTAGGAGTCAGTCAGTATGTCATCTGAGATAATTATATTGCAATGCAGATAATTTTCTTGAATACCAAATACAACATGGAATTTTGCCTACTAGCAGGAAAGTGCTTTTCCAGATTAAAATTTCACTGATGTCTAGAAAACTAACAACAGACATCGCAGTGATTGAAAAAATGATGTGAAATTTATTTAAATTCATGGGTTTTTTTTCTGTTAGTGATATGATTATAATAATTCCCCCCTTTTTTTGATGTATTTGATGCTTTTATTATAGAAAAGTTGCCTAGTTCTTCAAAGAATAATCAAATTCATCTCTTGGTAGCACTGTATTGAAGTCAACAAAGGTGGTGCCAGATTGACTATTTTAAAATCTTTTAGGTATGTAATTCTGTATATAGTATGTTTATTGAAGGACAGAGAAGAATAACAGAATTTCCCCTTGGAAATGAATTTTACATAGCAATAAGCATCTGAAACAACTCATAGGTTCTTACTGGAACACTTACTCAGTTTTTCTGTGTAATCTAACTTTGATTAGATCTCTCTTTCAGTAAAAGATTTTTTTTTAAGCACAAATTAGATAAAAAATTGTCAAAGTCACAAGTATTTAATTTCAAGATCTCTAGGCTTGCGCTGGGACCCAGCCCGGTACTAGGGCTGGGACTTGTAGAGAGACAAGAGCTCGAGCTGCAGTGGGAATGCAGCTGGAAATGGGCTGCACGAGGACAGTGTGGGCTGGAAAAGGAATCTTCCCCTAAGAAATTTCTCACCTGGAGAGTCCCTTGTGGTCTTTGACTCATGCTCAGCCAGCTAGAGGGTTCTATCCCAAAATAGTCCTACCTTAATTTATGTGAGCTGTCATGCCTCTGGCTAATGGATGCAGCTAAAATTTAAATATGGTTTATTTTCATGGAGTCTTTCCCAGGTATTATGAATTCAGAGTTCCTGGTTTTGGAACCAAAGGACTCTCTTTTCCTGCCAGCACTCGATGTCTTATATTAAGCAAGTCAGTTTTTGACTAGTGAAGACAGACATCTGTGGTCTGAATTCAACATCAAAAAGCAATTCAGCAGGGTGCTAGACACTGGTAGAATAAGATGGCCACAGTTGGTGGCAATAGTCAGGTACTTCTGCAGGGCAGTGCAGGGAGCTTATGGTGTACACTGGAAACTGCTACAGTCTACTCTTCACACACAGTGATTCCATGAATTCCTATTTCTCTCTGAAGAACCAAGGTAAAAATTATGTACTCTTGTGCATTCCTGGATGTTGGGTGATGAGCTCTGAGATCAGGTGCCTAACAAAGGAGGAGGCGGCAATTTGCACCTCTTGTTTGGATGTTCATGCGATGGCTGGCACGTAGTGGCATGTAATGGGAAACACTGGTTCTGAACTGGCCTCCAACTAAGAAAACGTGAATCTGAATCCTGGCTTCTGTATAACAAGCTGGTAGTACAACTATCTGGCTGTGGCAAGGCACAAACAAGAAAAAATATAAGAGCCAAAGGGATAGAAGGAGTCAGACAGTATATGTACATTTCTGCCTTTTTTGGCAGGGCTTTGAATAAGGAAGTAAATGAATAGGGAACAAAAGTTCATATGACTTTGCTTACTTTTATCCAGTTTCAATATTATTTCAGATGTCCTCCCTGGATAGCCTGGTAACTGTGATCTTCTGTATAATATAAGAATTTGGATCCAAAGCCATACAAGCTTTGGGTACCAAAAAGTTCTCCTTCAAGGCTACTGTGAAAAAGGTGAGAACTTTCTCTGTTTTGTTAGTCATGCTTTGATGAAAAAAAGAAAAAAAAGAAAAAAAAGAAAAAAAAAGTAAAAAAAAAAAGTTTACACTGTGTTTCTTATGAGGAATTAGTATTTGAGTGTGTTCCTGCACAAGATGGAATTGCAAAAGTAAGCTACTGCTGAGCACAAGTAAACCCTACAATTGCCAACTGAGTGTAACACTGCCAGTAATATGGGGTTGGTTTTCAGTAAGGAAGGACTTGTGAAATATTAAAGGTCAAACTGAGGTCAGAACTGAGAACTACACAAAGCGTGCAAGGATCAGCATGTGTCTCATAGTATGGAAATTTTGTAATGTTACTTTAACATACATATTAGGCATATATCTCATAGGCTTGCTTTTAGCTCTTAAAGCACATCACTGTGAGAGCATGGGGAAACTGAATTATGCTCAAAAAGTACAGCAGGTTATAAATCATGTAGTAGCCTGATGATATTGTTTAGTTAATTCACTTTATGAATAAGCTGCTAACAGTTTTGTCTAAAAAGACCTGATAATAATATTCAGGGAAAAATCCCAGCACATATGAAACTTCTTATATAAAACTTACCGCTGAGTCTGACAGATGGTTCACAACTACCAGGGCAGCTCTGAAAGTAATGCCTCCTATTTTATCATGCCAGCACATAACATCAGAGGTAGATGTCGGTGGTACAGCAGTAGAGGTTGAACCTTCCCACCACTATTCTGTTACGTGTTCTTGCTGTGTGACAGATGGCAGCAGAGGGGCAGTCTGACACAGCGGTGTCTGACGTGGAAGTGCATATGAAGCAAAGGTGTGGAATTGTATTCCTCCATGTGAAAATAACAGTGCCCACTGACATTCATCAATGCTTGCTGAACATTTAAGGAGACTGCATAGTGGATATGAGCACAGTGAGGTGGTGGGTGCTGCACTTCAGCAATGGTGACAGTGGGTCATCTCTGCTGGTGAAGATTTTGACAAGTGCGGCATGCAGGGTCTTGTTCATCACTGGTGAAAATGCACAGCTAATGGTGATGACTATGTTGAAAAACATTGTTCTGTAGCTGGTAATATTCTCTACCAAATATTGTTATTGTGCTTTTTGCATCTTTTGTGGCTCCCATGGAATTCAATAGGAAGCATTGTTTCTGGAGATACCAGTGTATTTTCTGTAATGCTGACAGGAATATTCCTTACATTAGCCTTGATTTTTGCCTCTGTAGCATCCCAGCAGACAGCCAGTTAAATCGCAGCCTACCAGAGAGTAGACTGACCTTTACCACATTATCTGTGCTTAAATGAGTTTTGTAGGAATTCACAAATGACCTTGTCTGGATTTCTTTGGGGTTCAATTTGTGAAAAAAATCTATTCATTCTTGTTTAGGATTCTTTATAAGAACTGCACCATATACCTGTCTTGTTTTCATTCCGTTACCTTTGAAGTGTGATGCTTGATACCAATTGTCTCCACTCTGTTTGCAGGTGCATTTGCTAGGTCTCGTCTCCGACACCTAATGCCACTATCTGTCTTCTTATATTTTTTATATTATTCAATTAATGTTTGTGCTTTAAAATGCTCATAGCCTATGTGCTGACTCAGAATTTTACTGAGCTTGTGCTGCACGTGTGACAGAGGGGCTGGGAATATGGCTACAAAGGCCCATTAAGGTCACTTGCTCTGTAGGCTACCATTCCTCATCCTGCAGCAGTGGGACTCATTTAATGAGATGTGGAAAAATTGTTGCACTCATGCAGGCAGTGTAATTGTCAATCTTATAAAATATGGTGATGGTGAAATAGTAGCTAAGCTGGCATAATTCCAGTTCTCATATATTCACACCACAAACATTTACAGTGCATGCCTGCTATTTTTGCTTCTGCCTGCACTACGCTCAGAGCTAGAAAGTGGGTCTGAAATTGATTCCTGTCAAATTTTAATGTTTTGTGAAAAAAGGAATCATATTAACCTGAAATATTTGCTATTTAGTTTGATTTACTGAATAATGCTTACTATTGAATCTACTGAATAGGAATAAAATCTTCAGATATATTATCAAAATTCCAAGATAACAGTTTTTATATTTTCCTTCTTTTCAGTACAAAAATATGAACATTATGGAGACACACTTTTGTTACAATAATGACAGAAAAGTTAAAAAACGGAGGTTACATATTACAATGGACAGAAAGGGAAGCAACTTGTACGGTTCCTGTCCAACATCTCGATGCAGTTTGTTTTCTCCTCTTTAAGTAAAAGTATTTGTTATGCCTTTCCCAATGTGTGGTTTGATTTACAATAGTATGGGAACCTATTTCTCTATTAATTTGACTCATAATCTGTTGACATTGATGATACTGATTCATGAGGGTGTTTTTTTTTTTCAGGTGTGTAATTTTGTGGAGCTGACTGGAGCTTTTTTTAATCTTAAAAATGAATATTCACATATGGGTTTGGAAACACTCTTTATCCTTTTAACATTTTCTGGGCAAATCTAACACATTTAGAGGGCTAGGTTTCAGATATTATTCATAAAGGCAATAGCTAGAAATTGGCCTGGAATATGAAAGTCATCATTCAGTTTTACAGCCTCAGGAACCAAAGCGATTTTGCCATAGGATGTTAAAATAGCATCTCAGTGCTTTGACTTGAACCTCTCTAAATTTCAGTAAGACCTGCATGTCTAATTCATTTAGCCTGTTTGCAGCCCACAATCTCTATTAGTTATGTTAATGGTTTAGGAATGAAACCGATATTTTCCAAGAAATGCATTTTCTGTTTATTGCTAACCTAAATGGTTTAAAATCTTCAGTCAAGTCAGCTGAATCATGATATCAAAACCATGAAAAGATGCTTTGGATGAATAAGAAGCTGGTTTTTATGTCTTGCCTTGTTTGTTTTGTTTTATATGATGTGCCAGTCACTGGAATTACTTTTTTAAAGTAATGCAAGAAGTGGTTCTGTGATACTGTCACTGAGCAGTAGACCAAGATAAACACATTTTTATCAAGTTTTAGAGGAACAAGATTGGGGAATGCTGCCTGACTCAGTTCCTCAATTCTGAAGTGTTATTATTTTGTTTCTTCTGGGAGAATGGAGGCAGCTTTTGACATCCCACCTATTAAAAAATGGTCTCTTATATAAGTATCCCATAATTTAAAAAACAAATAAACAAAAAACCCCCACAACAGATTGTGTTTTCTGGTTTTCTCATTCTCATATGAGATTGTACTGTTTAACTCAGAGTAACACAAGGGTAATTTTAAATCTTCCTTTCTACTTTTCAGATTTGGATTGAGTATTAATTACATTAATAATGTAATTAACCTCATCTGAGACAAGTAAAAGTTTTGGCATCATCTCATATTTATATCTGTTCAAGTATGTGTATGTTTGCTCTCTTATACTGCCATTTCAACCTTGGAAGATTTGTAATGCGGGTTCCTTCTACATACATATCTATTCACATAATAAGCTGAATATCTGAATTACATGGATAAAATTGTTGAAAGATTCTCAAAAGCTCAATACCAAAAACTGTTTTAGCTAAACCACCATAAAAACCAACCAACCAAACATTTGGAAACGTCACAAGGATGTAGTATTCAATATATAAGTAGATGCCTTGTGCTTTTTTCTCTTCTATAGGCTTCCATTTAATATGTATCATGATACACTGTAGTATGAGAGTCCCACATATATGTCAGGAGAGTTTGACTTTTGGTCTCTAAAGGGGGACTTAGGACATTTGTCAACTAAATGGGTGTTTCTGTGAGGCAAATTAAACTGATAATGTAAGTCAACTAAGTTTAGGACTGAACTTTAGAGGGCTGATTATTTCTTTTTTTCTTTTCTATTTTTTTTTTTTTTTCCCCTGAAAAGTTGACTTCCGGCAAGACCCAAAAGACTGTTTTCTACATCCTTTTTCATCAAAAGCAAAATACCTGGTGTTGCATGAGAAGTTAGGTGTCCCTAGAAGCTGTGTGAATGCGTTTTTTCATCTGCATATCCTCAAAAGATGGGGGACTTCTTCTAGTATAAAACTTACAGCTGCTTTCTAAAACAACTGTCTGGGCACCTGGGTACAAAAATGGCTTTTGTCTCAAACTTTGGTAGTTGCCAGCAATGTAATTTACGTAAGGTCTGACAAGGGTGAGAGTTGAATTAACTGAAATTGTGAATCTTCCTGATAATTTCTCCATTGCTGTTCACCACTGCTGCAAAGCTGCGATATACCCAGGGGAAAGCCACAATCCAGTGAACCTTAGATGGGAGAGAGAGTCCTGAATACACATAAGAATCTCTTCTCAGAATGAGAATTTTTTTAGGAACGGAAAAAAAAAAAATTAACCCAGTGGATTCTGGCAAAATAAAATAGAAGAATGTAATGCTTAACATGGTATTATTATTGAGGCTGAAGGAGCTGGGAATGTTCAGCCTGGAGAAGAGGAGGCTCAGGGGAGACCTTATTGCTCTCTATAACTTCCGGAAGGGAGGTCGTAGTGAGCTGGGGGTCGGCCTCTTCTCTCATGTCATTAGTGATAGGACTAGAGGCAATGGTTTCAAGCTGCGGCAGGGGAGATTCAGGCTGGACATTAGGAAATATTACTTCTCAGAAAGGGTGGTCAGGCACTGGAATGGGCTGCCCAGGGAGGTGGTGGAGTTAATGACCCTGGGGGCGTTCAAGGAACGATTGGATGTTGTGTTGAGGGACATGGTTTAGTGGGAGCTATTGGTGATGGGTGAACGGTTGGACTGGATGATCTTCTGGGTCTTTTCCAACCTTGGTGGTTCTATGATTCTATGATTCTATGATGATGATTATTATTATTATTATTATTAGGCAAAGGTGTGGAAAATACTTCCCTCTGACAGAATGAATTAAAATATGGCAAGAATAAAAAAGCTGAGGCTTCTTTGAAACAGAAGAAAATAATGAGACCAAAGAAAGTAAAAATATGCAGACATTGAGAGAGGGCAAAAAAAGAAAGAAAATCCACAGCAAATTTTGAAGGCCTTTCAGAACAAATGTTGTACAGCTATTCTGCATGCCTTGACTGAGGAACTTGGATCTTGGCTGCTGGTTGGTGAAATGGTGGATTTAGTTTTGCAAAAGTCAAGCAACATTCATACTAAGTGATTCAGGACTCAGGACCATATAAGACCTCCTAATATATTAATTATTATAAAGCCTCACACTGTGGAACTTTTACACTGAGTTAATTATTACCTTGTTAATGAGCTATGTAATGATAAACAGAGTGTATAAATTTGCTTACTGGGTGGATTTGAGGAGCTAGATATTCATTATAGTGATCAAATTATAAGTGAATAACCTCTGTTTTCCCACCGTTCTTATCCACACTGTTAACTTCAGTGATTGTTTTGAACTGTAAACGTGAATAATTGCAAGCTACTCTCTAACAGATATTGATTAGCTGTGGTTCTGTCCCATTTTGTGCTAAGGTGTTGAAGAGTAGTGCCGTTCTTGTCTCTCATTTCTGTACACAGAGAAAACATTTTTCTCTTTGCCTAAATTTTTGCCTCATACACGAGGAGCGGAGTCTTCACAGCTTTATGACCTCTTTTTATATTAATCACAGGAGAATGTTCAGACATTGGTAAAATAGCAGGCTGACTGTAGAAATGCCTTCTTTTCAATAGCTGTGGGCCTGTTGCTTTAATTAATCTTTTTAGTATCCAAGAGCTGGTTTGTAAACACAGCATGATAGATTACAAAGCGTAAAGCCTCAGTAATTAAAAGGTATAACAGCATCGAGTTTCTCAACAAACAAAAAATAAAACTGGCTTCATATTTGTAAACCAAGATTTGAACACAGTGATGGAGGAGCAGGACCACGTGGCATGAATGCAGACAGATGATAATGAGTCTACAGCTTTTTGAATAAAGGTTATAATGGCGATGACTGGGAGGAGACAAAGGTGAGAGAGAGAATCCCACCAGGAAAGGTAACCTGAGCTGTCAGAGGGAGGGATGTACTGCATAAAGGTCAGTCCCCTGAAAACATCTTAATTCAGAATGGCGGGAACTGAAATGGTGGGGATTGGATAATTGCACGTCATGGTTCAATGTGTCTTAGTGTAGCCCCAGACTGAAATTATAGGCACAGCAGAAAAATGGTAAGCAGCTAGAATCCAAGGATAGTACAAGGTGATGCCACTATCAATAAACCATTTGAGGAAAAATATAGTTTCTTTAAATATCACTCTATAAGCTGCCCCCCACTTTAAATATAAAGCAGATATATCTTGCGCAACACACTGGCCCACTGCCTAGACTACTAAAGCAGAAAGAAAGATGTCTTCGTTTCTTACATCATTAGTCTCGACAGTAAATCTGCAGGATGTTTTTTAATTAGAAGTAATACATTTTAAACAGATATTTGGAAAACATTTAAGTCTTTCATTATGCATGTGCAGGAAGTTGCCTTTTTTTTTGTCAACAACGATAAGTCATGCTGCTTGCACTGAAGCAGCATGGTGACAGCATAGAGCTATGCAACACATTTTGCTGCATGAAAAGGTAACACTTAAGCAAAAAATAATGGGCCTATTTGCAAGAAATAGAGTTACTTGGAGTGAAAAGTGGTATTCTCTGAAGGAATAGTGAGTGTGTGTATGTGTGTCTCTGTACACACCCATGTAGAAGTCCTACAGTTTTTTAAGTAGTCTATTTCTGTCCTGCAAAGTAACCTGAGTACACTTTAGTTCATTGTGAATTTCTGGGCTTAATGGGGAAACTCCATTCAGGATGTCCTTTCCCACTAAAAATAATAAAAAAATAAAATATCACTTCCTCCATGATGAATGGAAGTCTAACATGAATAAGTTCTTGGCATGTGTGTATTAGATTACATTATTAATGCTGCTATTTTGAAAAAAAAACACACCATAATTATTTCTGCTTGACTCTTTAATCACTGGGTTTACCTCTTTTATTTTGTCGGCAAGAACTTCAGGACAGGGACTTGAAATTCCTTACTAAGCTACCTGCTGCCAAATTCATCCAAACTCTATGCTCTTAAAAGGTTACAGCCAGGCAAAAAATAGTGTCGCTCCTAAAGTATTTCAGATAACTATCAGGCTTTCTCTTTCAGTACAAAATATACTGTCACAAGTATTACTTTATTTTCATCATCTCACATCAGCCATCAGCTGTTTTCACTTAGCTCTTCACGTACTTTCAAACAACTGATCTCCTCACCACCTAGCCTAAGCATGTTACATGGAATGAGTTCAGACACCTACTATGTTTGGTAAAAGGAATATTTGATCTTTTCATTAAATTAATTCCATTTTGATTGCCACCACAACATCTCTGACCAGAATTTAGCCTGACATACTTGGTTGTCAAGGGCACTGTGCATTTCAGAAGAGGCTATTACAATTCAAAAGCAACACAGCAAAAGCCTTTAAGTTTAGGTGGAATTTTATCAGTTGTTAGCACCAATTTTCATGCATTAGAGGCCAGTTGAAATTACTGATGTAAGAAGTGATAATTTTCTTGATGTGAAACTAGTAGGACACTTTAAATTTAATACTAAAGGAGAGAATAACTTACTTAGTCGCTATTGTAGTAGAACATGCTAAAATTAAAAAAAAAAAAAAAAAAAGCAGAATTAATTTTTCAGGGTGGCAAATGCCTATGAATTGTGGAAAGGGAATGTAAAAAATTACTTACTACAAATACTATCAGATTTCAAGATGAAGTTAAATAAATGGAGAAAATTACATCACTGCAAAGCCATGTGGCAAACTTCCATAATAGTCCCTTTCCTTTCTGGTGTCTTTGCCCAGGTTTTTTAATTTTAATTTTTTTTTAATTTTTTTTTTTTCAGTTTTCTTCTTGGTTTGATGGTACTTATCCTGAATTTCGACATGAAACAGCAATTCAAACACACCCACTGCCTGAGCTGTTTGTTGGTGTATCTTTGCCTATCCAGATCTGAAGGAATCAGGATCAAGTAAGTAATAACTTCTACAGGGTGATATTACACACCCGTAAATCTGATCTTATTTAACTAACACCTTGCCTCACCCTAGCACAAGAGCACTACTTTACATGTGTTTCGTTTCCCACTTTAAACTATTCCTGTCCAATCCTACATGTAGTATTCTCCTAATTTAATGCTGTTGCTAATGCAAAAATTTTATCCTTCCACAGTGGTACTGATGGTTCTGCTGAGCACCTTTCTTACATGTGACAACATTAGGTCACAGATAAGCAACGAGATCCCCACGGAACACGGCAGATGTAGATGCACTGCAGATCCTGTAAGCAGTTTCTGACTGCAGGAACTCTGCAGAACTCACTCATACTGTGGGACTTGAATTTTCACTGCCAAGAAACTTATCTTTTCGCAGTAACTATCTCAAGGATCAAAGCTTCTTCTCAATATTACATTTGCCTTCCCAAAATATTGCCATATGTTGTTTAAGCTATAGCACAAGATTATGGGTGTAGTAATTTTAATCTTTACTTTTTTTTTCAAATTCTCTATATAGTAAATCATTCATATTAACCCAAATCAAGTTTATACAGAAGCACACGCACAAACTGTGCATGGAAGATGAAAACAAGTACTTGCGTACAAATTATCCATAACTAAAAAAGCTTAAATTATTTTCTAGCTCTTTTGGGGCTAGAAAATTATTTTCTAGCTCTTTTGCCAATCAGTATTTCTGCTGATGTGACATTCATTTCTTCTGAGTTGCATTTCTGTTGGCTAAGCAGTAGATTAATACCTGAACCCTTCCAATCCTATTTTTTGAGCCATATCTTTTATTTTCAGGAAGGAGAAATGAATAACTTGAAGTTCAAATGCATATTTATTGAACTTATTTCCAAGCAGAAGGATCAGTGTAGAAGTCCAGGTCATGTGGCATGCGTTTGCAAGATCCAGCTACGATCGCCTACCTTGTAACTCTCCCAGCTGAAGATAAACCTGACTTAGGAATTTTAAGGGTATAAGCTGGGGTCTGCAGTCTGACATAAGCTGACCAATGTACAGTCTTCAGTATTTATCCCCAGCAGTTGCAGCTTCTCCTGTGGGCATGTGAAAAGACCCTGTAGTAGAGTTCTTTGTCTGAATTCTCACTGTTCAAAAAACTAATAAGAAAACATGACAGAATATATTGCTATGCAATGATTGGCATAGAATCTTCCGATCTACTATGCAAAACTGAATTCTCGAGCTACTATTGGCAGGACAGATTAACTCTTCATGCCTTAGTTTCCCTGTATAGAATAACAGCACGTACCTTTCTCACTGGGGAACTGTAATTAATCAACAACTATAGATTGCTATATAGAGCAGAGCAATCTGGCATGAGCAGTTCATTCAATGAACTGAGCCTGCTTGCAGATAATCCTCAAGCAGATGGTGTTGTTATCAGCCACAGAGGAAAAGAGTTAAAATCACCCCAGCCTGAACATTTCTGGTCTGTTTTATTTCACTTAGAGAATCTTCAGGCCCACAAAAGTATTTCTCAAAGATGAGGAACCTTTTATTTTCAGTTGTCTGAGAACCACCTTCAAAAGACAGCACCCATGGGACTGCTGGAGCTCTCTCGCATCCCCAGGGAGACAGGTGGAGGAGGCTTCCATACGCTGTTTGACTGATCGAGGCCCATTGGGATCTGTCCACACTTCAGAAAAGATTTTATCTTAACCAGAAAGCCTTTTTTAAGCATCTTGTCTCGGCTGAAGCCTTCAGATAATGGACAGACTTTCTTTGACATCAGGAAACAAAACATCATTTTAAAGGATAACAAAGAGTAAGTCTAGTCAAAATGAGTTTTACTTCAAAATAGTCAAGAATTCTATAAATCATTCAAGATAACAATTACATACCACATAAATTCACTGCTTACTATTCAAGAGAAAAACTGCTTGTTATTGAGTTTAACTTACGTATTTCCAAGCAACATTCCTCATTTTTACTTTGCTTTATTTTTCTTCATTTGCTTTCCCCTGGAGACTAACTTAAGGTTTATGTGACTTTTCAGAAAGAAATTTTATAAGCCATAATGTTACACTAGTCACTGCCTAGCAGCCACCGCATCTAAACAATGAGTACCAGGCTATATGGTATAGCCTAGTATATATTTCTATTTATATATTTATTTAGATATTTTGAAATGCAATTTTTAGCCTTGTAACATTTCTACATCTGAAATTTCATCATTGTTCTAATTTAAAGACAATGGTGCCAAACACAGTGGCCATAAAGGTGGAAGTTGGTTAAATAGGAAACTCAGTACAACTGGAATTTATTTGTTCTTAACTGTAAGAAGCAGAGAAAATTACCTTTGAGTAGGCCTTCCAGCTTGACTTCTAGTGGATGGAGTTCTATTTTGCTGAACAAAAAGGCAAGACATTGTCCTCAGGCTGACAAACGTCATCAATTAGATTCTTCACCAAGGTTCAGTTTACTTCTTTCTTTCTCCCTGAGCTTCCTTTTTATCCTTTTTCGTTGTCGAGACAAAACTTCAATCTTTATTCAGTTTTAAACATATTATTTGCATTTAAAAAAATACGAAGTGAAGGAAAGTTCTCGATTGCAATGGGGGAAAACGCTAAAAAAAAATAAATGTATCAGGAGCATTCCCTTGCTAAGGACATACCTGAAATTGCTAAATGTGAAACTGCAAATAGGCAAAGACCTTACAAGAGTCTTAATTAGCATAATTATTCCCTGAATTCCAGATGTTTAATAAAAGGCTTGAGGCAAACTTTCATTTTTCTGTAACATTTGAATAACATTAAAACATGGTTTAAATTGGAGATTTAGCCATATTTGCTCTTCTCTCATTCTTTGGTACATATGTCATGTTAGACAACTTGGATATAGGAATAGAATGCATGTTCCATGCTGAGGTAAGCCTTAAATCTATGATATTTCTTATAATTTCATCTGCTTAATTCTCTTTAAATTAAGCCTATATTTTAATAAGGGAAATAGTGTTAACTAAGTCATAATTCAAGATCTATAGAAAAAAAAAGTTGAAGAACTCCTTTTCAGTAGCAGCCACCAATGTTCAACACGACAGATTAATTTCCTTAACAAGTGTGTCTTCGGTTTGTTGTAAAGGGTACTGCAGGGCTGCGTTATAATCTGACAGTGGCCATAAACTCTGGACAGTTCTGAATTAAGACTACTTTCACAGGGTTGGTTTTTTTTTTTTTCTTTTCCCCAACACTGTGCAATGTCTTCTGTTTCGCACAGACCAAGTTTGGAAGCAGACCTTCCTGTATTACTACCTTGTCCCCCTTCTCTAGGCAGTTATTTGTTTGGGTCTGTTGACTTGTGTATTGTTCACATGGGAAAAATGAATAGTTTCAGAAAAGCCTTGATCTCGGACACCTGTGCAATACCCTGCAACTGAATTAAGTCCTGGAGTTCTTTGAAGTTGGTGCCATGGATGCAGTAAAGCTACTTCAAATTAATATTGATGGTTAATGAAGATGAATAAATGCACACCAAATGCGTAAAAAGAAAAAAAACAACAACAAAAAAACCCCACTTGCTCTGAATTTCACTTTTGTGCAGTTGATTTTTAGCAAAAAGGAACATACAAGATGTCTTAGCTCCTGTAACTCTATTTTGTCACTAGCTCACCTTTGCAGAAAATTATGAAATAAGTTAGAGTATGCCAAACAAACAAGCAACCAACCAACAACAAAAATAACATAGCAATCAAAACAAACAAACAAAAAAAAAACAACTGTCAGCATACAAAGGTCTTCTGTTTGGTGTCTTCCAATGCAGAGCTAAACTTAGGGGACCGAACAATGAGATTACTTCTTGTGTCAGAGTTTCTGACCTGAGGTCCGTGCTGTACACATTTGGTTCCTGGATCCACAATGATATGTCAAAGCAATCACACAGTAAGTAGTAATTAAAAATCTGATGTCCTCAAAACCTATACATTTAGAACAAACCAACAAATAAACATGTAATAAAAAGAGAAGTTGCTGCTGTGTTTCAGACACTTGTTGAGTGGCTGTATAGTTACACTGGTATAATTCATTGCAGTTTAGTTCACACAGTGTTCACGGGATACACTTTGTTTTCCTTTTCAGTATCTGTCGACTAGTTTACACTCCTGTTTGGAGCACCACCTGACTCACAAACTAAAGCAAGTTGAACTACTGTGAATGGGGCCGACTTGACTTATATGTCTTTCATGGTTTATACCACTCTGGAGATGGAAAGCAGCCTTTAGGTTGGCATTGTGCAGTCAGTCTGCTGTAGTGGTGTCCTGCAGAATAAATATAAGGTGAATCTAAAGGAAAGCTCACGCAGGTAAATGACTTCACCAGGTAAATCAGTGCTAAATGTCACAAAGCTTCATATGGAGCAAATATATAGGTATGTCAGAGTCCCTCGTTAACTTAATCAGATTAAAAATTGTATTCTTAATTAAGTTCAAGCTTTCAACCAACCTTTGGTGACTGTCAATGCATTATCTTCAATGAGTTACAATTATTTTAAGTGACTACACTAAAAAAATAATTGGAACACGAGACTGCAGAAATTCTACCATTTTCACTGGGACTCACTGAAAGCAACATCTAAATAATTTAAACCTCTTTGTTTCTGTGTGAGCTTTTATTATACATATTCTGGTTTTTAGGGATCTGTCTCTGGAATAGCTTCTAACTTCTTGTTCCAGAAACAACAGCACCGTATAGCTTGGTTGCCAGAATCTTCTCACTAGATTTCATTAAAATCAGTCAAGTAACATCCTCTAGGCATTCTCAGATGTGCTGCGCTGTATGTTGAAGGGACTGCAGGTATTTCTGTGTACTTAACAGCGTCTAAAAATTTTGTTCCTCACTCTGACTTCTGATACATCTGCTGAGGAATTTTGTAGCATCTCTGCCAAAGGAATTTTGTATATTACATTCCTTAAACAAACAAACAAACAAACAAACAAAAAAACAGAACTTGATATTAATATAGTCCTTGTGGCATTAATGGATGGGGATAAATGGGAATCTGTGAAGTCGAAACCACAGAAGGGCAAGCACAAATTACAAAATGATAGGCATAATCAGAAGCAGCACACAGAAAAAGCCTTGACAGAAATGAGAACTGGTTACAAGCCAGGAAAACTGGGCAGTAGGAACAATTTACAATGGTGGAGACCCCCAGAGAATGTGGTAAGATCACAGAATAGTAAATGCAGTGAAAAATAAAAAGTACTAGAAAAGTTAAAAAAAAAAAAAAAAAAAAAAGGCTGCAATATTTTCCTAGCTCTGACTCATAGACTTGGAAACAAACAAAAAAAATAGATACTCATTATTTATTACTTAGGTAAGCGATCAAACTGTCATTATTTCTGTGCCAAATTTTCCTTCTTTTTAAAGGTTACTTTACTTCTATTAGAAAGAATATGTGGATTTTTTTATTTTTTATTTTTCTTATTAAAAACCAACTATCACTGTTTTCTGGTTTATTTCTTTTTGCTGTGTATCATCATGTTCCTAACTTTGTCTTTCCCCTTTGGATTTACTAAGAATATCTACCTGTTATATTATTCCTTTAAAAAATGTTCAAAACAATTGAGTCCTCCCTCTGTATTCTGCTCCAATTGATAGGCAGTATCAATTCTTAGGTGGGCAGATACGCCAATGCCAGTTCTGCTGTACTTCTATGATAAGGGGGTGTAATAGAAGCATGATCTGCCTCTTAGTATCATCCGTCATTGTGAGGAAATCCTCTGTGCTTCCTTATGGAATTTAGCATGGGAATTCATCACAAGACCTATAAAAGAGGGAGAAAAATAAAAATGCCCTTCCAAGATCCGTTATATTCTGCCCCCAACTGCCACTGCACTGGCAAAGATAACAAAGAGCACCAATTGCATGCTAATATAGATGGATAACAGCTGTGTCCCTTGCCATGAATTACAGTGAACACTCATGGAGAAAGAATCTGAACAAGACTCTTCCCAAAACTTTCTTAGCAGGAGCTCATGCGTAATATCACACTTAATAAACCAGCTCATACAGGCCTGGTGTAAAACTGAGTTATATTGACTGTACTGACTGAAATGTGCTTGGCACTTGCCAGTCATAACACTAGAAGGCTTGCAGTCCTGGTTCTTCCATTTTGGTACCTTTCGAAAGCCTTACACTCACCAAAAAAACACAGGAAGAAACTGAAATATCCTGAGAGGTCTCTTTTGGATACCAAGAGACAGAGGCATTAGTCTTTTAGTAAACATCAGATGAAATGTATCTATCTGTTTATCTGATTACTAAACGCACACTGGGAAACTGAAAGGAGTGATCAGCGCAGAGGTGAGAGATGCAGACACTACAAGTTAAATTGGAGGAAGATTAAGCAGTTTGCGTGTCAGTGAGCACTGAGTATCTAAAAGTACGCACAACAATTAGGAGAGCAGAATGAGGAGGCGTATGGGATTCAGCAGTAGGGACAGAGAAGGAGACTTGGAGCTACATTTAGGCTTTTTGTTCAATTATATACATGCTAAATGGAATTTCTCTTTGTGACCAACCTGAGAGGAATACTATCCATGTGCAGATTGCTGAGTAACATTTATAGTTTGCTCATTGGATCACCCACATAAAGAACTCTGTCACTTATTCACATCAGCATTAACTTGAGCCCACAGGAATTAATGAGACAGATGGCTAAGGATGCCAACTAACTTTTGGACAGTCACCCCCACTTCCACAAAAGAAAAAGCCAAAATCCCCACTGATTTCAGTGGTGATGGGTGTTTCCCTTAGCAGACATCTCTGCACTGCAGCGGGATTGTGCCAGACTGTCTGTACTGAGGAAAATGTCTCCTTACGTCCTCCATTGCCTTCACATGAAAGCAAGCAAGCAACGTGGGAGAGTTTCATCCATTAACGCAATGAATAAAAGAAGGTATGCTGTCCAGACACAAAAAGTGAAGACAGATCATGAAAGACGTCTAAACAAGAAAAAGGACACAGTTCAGGAGGAACCATGTCCTGTACTCAAATGGTGCTTCCTGTTCCTTCCTCTCTGAGCAGAACGGCTTTTAGCCATGATACACCATCTCAAGTCTCTTGCTTCTTCCCTCAAACACTGTGTCAGTTTTGCTTGTAAAACCCCTCCACGAAATCATCATTTTCAACATAACTTATGATTACTGTCTCCATTTCTTTTTGTACATTAATATATGAAAGCTTCCATAAAGAAACAAGTTGCATGGCCCTGACAGCTCACTGCTGTGGAAATTACAGAGGAATGGACTGGAGAAAACAGAGGAAACGTGAATGGTTTCAGACTCAAAGGCCTTAAATAATAATGTTTGAAAGGGACATTAACTCAAATATTAACCTCACTTATATACAAATCTTTGGTGATTGCTATTAACTGGCAAAGAACGCATACGCTTTCAGAAAGGCTTGTGTTATCCTGTAAGGTAGTAGCAGAATCGTGGTCAAGAAAATGAACCTGAGAGAAGTATGATCCCTTCCTGAGATGCTGTGATTGCATTCTCACACACACACAAAAAATTGAATAACATGTTAAAAAAGACTCAGAAGACAGCAAATATTACAGTAGGTTTCCATAAGAGAAAGTACAACTTCAACATTTGTTCTTTCATTTCACCATTCTTTAAAACAACCTGAAAGACAACCTCAGAATTACAGAATATCCCAAGTTGGAAGAGACTCATAAGGCTCATCTAGGCTGACTCCGGGCTCCACACAGCACAAATAACAAATGCAAAAGAAAATAAAGAACAGAAATCAGAAAAACCATGTCAATACGAAAACTCATTAATAAGTTGTAAGATAACATTTGGAAATGAGAATAAGAAGTTCAATTACATCAACCAGAGAACCAAGAAGAAGGAGAAAGAAGAATTTTGTAGTTAAAAAAACACTGAAGACAAGCAAAGCGCCTTATCTTCTTCATCGTTTAGGATTTGGATTTCCTAAAATTTAATTCACATTCTATCTGATTTATATTCCGGAACAGTTGTTAATCAGACAAAGCTGTTCCTCTTTCTATGAGAGCTGAGAATAGGGCCTGGGTGTCCCCGGTGGATTTTCAAACTACAGAATCATTTTCATTTTCTGTCTGACACTCTAAATATTTGAACAACTTGAGCAAGAGTGGCAGAGAGATGCAGCCCAGAATACTAATTGCCTTTGAGCATTCGTTACAAATTGGTCAGTTGTTTGGAAATTCATTTAGAAAGTGTGGAAGGTGGGTGTTTAAATCATTCATTAATAAGGAAGGTGAGAAAGGAAGCTGGCTTCCACACCGAGGACGTTTACCTTTGCAAGTCTAAAAACCTAAAATTGTACCTAAATGTGGAACTTAGTGAATATAACCTAAAAAAGAATTTAGCAACATGCAAACTGCAAGAAAGGGCAGCCTGTATAAGTAAAAAAAAGAATTAAATTGTATGCAGATGCTGGTCTTTATGAAGAAACTTACATTTGCAATATATTCACGTACGCATACATGAACGTGCTGTAATTTAGATGCACTATTTAAGCATACTTTTATTCAGAAAACAAAGTCCATATAAAATAGAAGCAAAGGCTAGAATTAAATAAGAGGGAAAACAAAAACTTGATATTGACGAAAGGGGAAAATTTAAAGTTACTCAAATAATACAAATCTCAACTTGGCATTATTTTGTACAGTCTTGCAACTCTTCGGTTGCTACATTCATTTTTGAAGATGCTAACATTAGATTCTTAGTGTTAAGGTCTTGTTGCAGTGGTCAATGCAAAAGAGCTGCTCTGCACTCTGATCCAACCAAAAAATTGTTCTAAATTTTCATTTCATTATTATCAGGCTTCCCAAAACTCCAGCTGCTAGACACTGTAAGAAAGCATGGATTTCATAAAGCTGTAAAAGTTCAGCATTTGTGGTCTTGAAGAATTGAAAATCTGACCAAGGAGTACATAAAAAAAGAAAGCTGGAGGAAATTCTTTGTTTCAGCTGTTATTTATAGTTGCTCGAAATAAAGGCTTTTGAGTCATAGAATGGATTGACTTACTTAGAAGGGATGAATTCCACGAGACCAGGCTGCCTAAAGAAGTCCCGTCCAACCTTGCCTCCCACACTTCTGGGGATGGGGCATTCACAGCCACTCTGGGCAGCCTGCACCAGTGCCTCACCACCCTCAGAGTAAAAGATTTCTTCCTAATGTCTAGATTAATTTTTTTTTAACACTATTTAGTTAGTTTAACTATTTAGTTATATAGTTTAACACTATTACCCCTCTCTGTCACTACACTCCCTGAGAAAGAGTTCCTCTCCAGCTTTACTATAGGTCCCCTTTAGGTACTGGAGGGTCTCCCAGAGACCCTCCCCAGATCTCCCCAGAGCCTTCTCTTCTCCAGGCTGAACAAGCTCAAGTCTCTCAGCCTGTCTTCACAGGAGAGGTGCTCCAGCCTTGCGGTCATCTTTGTGGCCTTCTGGATCTGCTCTAGAAGGTCCATGTCTTTCTTATGCTGGAGGCCCAGTGCTGAATGTGGTATTACAGGAGGGGTCTCACGAGAGTGGAGAAAAGGGTGATGACCACCTCCCTCACCCTGCCGGCCAATCCCCTTTCAATGCGACCTGAGATATAATTTTCTGGGATGCAAGAACATACCGCTGGGTTCACTTTCATAGATGGAACATCAGAAAAGTTCTGAAGCAGATCATGCAGGCCAAGTTTGATACAACAAAATTCTCAGAAGCTTAAGCAATCCTAGAGATGCGCAGTGTTCTTCACCTGGCTATTTTTGATTACTTTTTTCCACCAATATCAGCACTTCTAATTTTGACCAGTTTAGCTATTACTACATTTTACTTCCCTCAGAAAAGAAAGAAGGAAATTGTTACAGGACTTATGACGATGGAGTTAATTCAGTCCTAATAGGATATAAAAACATGTATGGGTACTACTTCCAGCTACACAGCAATTCAGATATCTTCTCCGTACTCCTTGTGGATAGGCTTTCTATTGACACTGGTTTAGGCAGCTGGTCCAGGTACTTTATTTTCTGAGAACTATGAGTTCTGAACACCTGGTGAGTCCCAGCGTGCCCCTTTAAATTGCCTGCAGCAGCCTGCTTCTGTCAGAGGTTGGAAGCCCTGCCAGTGTGACCAGATTTCCTCTGTTTTCTTTCCATCAGCCACAGGCCTTCCCTGCCAGAGCCCAGAACACTTCCAAGTAATAAGAGAAGAGCAGTAGGAGATTGTTTCATCAGCTTCTGCACAGATTTCAAGACGATCCATTGTGTATTTTGCACTCCCAAGTGAAATACAGACTAAGAGTAAGAAAGTATTAACCACAAAAAACATTTAATGGGCATTGTCACCTTGTCGCTGAGAGTTAAGCATGTAGACCACTGAACTGTGTTTTTACATTTCATGTGTAGAATTATACTGTCCCTTAAAAATTAAATTCTGATGAGATTATTTATGCTTGAATCTTATTAATTGTGGGATAATAATTAAAAAGGATCACACGTAATGGTTTTTTTACTGAATATCATATATTGCTGTCCTAATATTTATGTTATGTACTGCAATCGAGTCAATGGTGCCCTACGGGAGTTAGAGATGAGGTTGCCTTGGATTGGGTAAAACAAACACTTGGTGGTTTTAGAACATGAGATATCTTGTCCTGATATAATTAAAATTTACCTACCAAAGTAGCTGAAAAATATAAACAGGAACATATTTTTATATCTCACTTCAAACGCGTGGACCAAAGCTACGCATTGGATGGGAAGGCTGGAATCAGAGTACTGATAAGGCTAAGTGAATTTTGTTGTTCGTTAAAACCCAATAGTCCAGATGCAAACAGAGCATTGTCTGCAAAACTGCTTCTGTTAACAGAAGGATCGGCATTAAAATCCATCACTTCATTTAGACTACTTTCATGAAAACAGATCCGCAAGATCACTTCACTGATTGTTCTTCCTATTCCTTTCTCACCTAGCTGTGAATAAAGTCTGGGCTACAATCACATTGATTGCAATGGCAGTTGACGTCGATTCATAAAAAAAATAAAAAAAAAAAAGATACATATACATAAAAAGTTATCATCCAGAATGTCAGAGACTGATGTAACCTTCCCCAACTTCTTTTCAAAAACTTTTGGAATTACATGCATTCTCCTGAAGACTTGCAACAAACAGTGAGTGTGAAATGCTTCTGTAAATCGTGCCATAATCCTGTCTGATGAATTCAAAGCACTTAAACGACTTAAAGTGCACAAAACCAAGGGAACTGTCAATGTGCCGTATCTGCGTGATTTCACATTTAGGAAAATATCATTGTCACGACAATCCCCCTTCTGGAATGTGATTTTTCTAGTACTTCTAATTGTTGTGTATGGGAGAAGATGGGAAGGAAGTCCAAGTATTTAGAAGACAATGAAAAATAAAATGAAAACATACTTAGCATCAGTACCTACAAACAAAAAAGGTTATTTTTACATCTCCAGAACTAAATGATCACTCCCACAATATAATGACATCCAGAAAATGTATTAAAAATGTGCAAAAGGAATTAGCTGTGAATGCAATGAAAGCTGAGGAAGATGCCTTGAACACCTTAGCAAATAGTTTCAAGTCAGGAGAAACTTACTTTACTTAATGGAGGAAACATGCAATTATTTTCACTTCTCTCCTTCTGTTGCATAAAACAATAACAACAAAATTGCTGTGGACTTATTAAGTTGTCAGTTGATCACAAACTTGACTTACCTTAGATTTACTGACTCATATTAACTCCCATATCCATCTCTTTCTCTGTAAAACTGGCAGGCCTACTTTGACGGTAGGCTACGCTGGGTGTATGCAGTATTAAACAGTTGCCTTTTTTCAGTTTTGTGTTCTTGCTGTCGGGAAAAATATTCATACAAAATCTTGCATCAAATATAAGCTTGATTTTCCCTGTGTTCAGGTTTGCTGTTCTACATGCAGCATCACAATCGGCTGCTGGTGTACATAATTTCAGCCATGTACAATAGATATGCCATGATACCAATACTGAGGCATACAACTTTGCTTGTTTCTTTACCATCTTAATACAGAATACATTAATTCACACTTGCTATTTTCAGTCAGAAATTCAGACTTTTCCCAACGTCTTTAGATTTTAGTGATAAGCACTACTGACAGATGTTGGAGACATCACACAATTTCAGACCACCTGGATTGTTAGTTACTGTTTGACAACTTCCAAGCCAAAATGTTCATCTGCTGATGGTACTCAGACATGCATGAACAGGTTCCTCTGTACACAATTGTTGTGGTTTTGTGACTTTTGTTGTCGGTATTCCACATCAGAACATCATGCAGAATAGTGGCAGTTGAAGAGTTCATGTTCTGGTTCTGTGTTACCGCCTTTGTGGGCATTTTGCGTTCCCAGAGGGGAGGGGAGCGGCAGGGTCCCCGGAGGACTTGGCGAGAAGAGGATGTGCAGTGGGACTCTGGATCAGACCCCAGCCACTCTCTGCCTCCAGCCATCTCAGCTCGCCGTGGAGCAAACCACGTGCATCCCTCGCACTGTCGTGGTTTGACTCGTACTTTGGGTACTGCCGTCTCTCTCACTTCGTTTGATTTGGTCACATTCAGTAAATTCCCGTTCCACCTCAGATCGTTGCCGTTGTGTTTCCTCTTTGTTAAAGCTATCATCTGCTTGCTCTCTGCCCTTCCCCCTCTCCCGGAGTGCATGGTTTGGGCCGGCCGGGTTGGGAGGCAAACGCCTTCATTTTTTTTCTTCGCTCCTTTGTCTCTTTTTCTTTTCCTGGGGCCTGTGCCCCCCTGTCACGGACTGATATCTAGGGATAGCCCCGTGACAACCACACACTAATTCAAATCCTTATTTTTGTTTTTCACAAAGATCTTTATGTTTTCTGGGAGTTTTCCTAACTTCTGCTGTCTATTTGCTACCAAGGGATGTCAAGATGGACAAATCCAAATGCTGTTTACCTGAGTTTCACGGTCGGTATATATTTCCTCCCCCCTCCCCACTCCCCTCTTTGTTTGTCATTTTTTACTGAGAAGAGTTGTAAACTTAGTGCTGTTTTGTCCTCATTCTGTAATCCTAACAGCACTTCTGAGCACTGAAAAGTGCAATTTTATTTCCTCTCTCCTCCCCTCCAGCACAAATATGCACAGATGTGCACACACACACAAAACTATTCTATTAAGGCTTACAACTGCCTGCATTGACACTTCTGGCAGAAGTGCACACTGGCAATCAGTCTGATAAGCAATGACTTGTGATTGCAGCAGTGGCAGTGGCACACGAAGGTAGTGACAGCTCTGAAGTGTTGATTGAAAATATGCATTTAAAAGATGCCAACTTCCAAAAGAAGTGACAGTTGCTGTGTTGAAAACAATTGATACAGCTTTCCGTTTACCATCAGAACTGGTTAAGTAGCAGGATTTCCAGTTCATTAGACTTTTTTTCTTATTTTTCTCCAAGCTCTCTAGCAAATAACCATTTCTTTCATTTGGCGACACGAAATATTTGCCCATTTGACTGCTAATAGAAAAAGCAAAAAGCACTTAAAATGTTTCCTAAACCTTGCCACATGCTGCCACAGTGGACTGACACATTCAACCGCCTTTGGACCCCAACCACCCAAGTAATCCTCTGCAGACAGAACTTATTGATAGCAACTAGCAGGCCGAAATCCACAAAAGAACCACATCTTGCTCCTCACCTTACCCTATTCAAGGACATACATCATGTCCCCACCTTCTTCTCCCTTCGCATTTCCCCAGTACAGCTTTGTCCAAAGTAGAAATTGCATGCTGTTGCTGAAGCTATGCATTACTGCAAGCATCTAGGAAAGCATCTAGGGACTATCCGGTGTTTATCTGAACCATCAGGCTTCAACTTTAGATCCTCTGGTTTCTCATAAACTACTCGCACTCACAATTCTGGCACCCCAACATAACAAAGTACCAAACATCAAGATTTTTCCTGACTTTTTTTTTTCTCCTCTGGGTCACCTTTCTCATCAGAGGGTCTGCCACGTGCAGGCCGTGGAGATGGATCTGCCACTCGCGTCACTCTTCTGATGTCAGAGACCTTCCCAGGTCGCACCCTGCATTGGCAGCAGAGCTTCTCACACTACACTTTAGGTCCAACAACAGGGCTTGCTCTTCCTAATTGAGGTATTTCTATTTCCACTGGGTTTCTATGTTTAAGCCCTAAAAACAAAAGGAGCTGAAAATCATGGGTGGACACTGCGTGAAGTGTGAAATCAACTGTGGTGCCGGAGATGGCTGGGAGGCCATCTTTTAAACCCAACTAGAAAGCAATCAAAGCACTCGGAAGGTTTGCTAGACCCTCCACCTAAGACATGCTTTCTTATATCCGGTTGTACGGTAAATGTTGATTTTGGAGTGGCAGCTGTTTCCATTTGTCTTTTCACTTATATGTCTTCATCTGACTTCCGGTAAAGCTGGTTTTTCTTATTCCCAATACAGCACCAAGCCACTCATTCGTTAGCAGCAGTTGTCGGCGCTGGCATTTGCACGCATGTAGCAACAGGAGAGAATGGAAGTTACAAGACCTATTTCTTTCCATCAAAAACCACAGTCAGTGTGTCACTTGCACACTGTGGCTGGTTTCTCATGGCCTGGTAAGGCTTTGTCACAGCTGTCGTTAGCATGTCGCAGAACAAGCAGAGCTCATGTAAGCATTCTCACAAGTGGCCTCTCCTGCAAACACCAATCAGTTGCCTTCCCCATTGTAATTCAGATTCCTCCAGCCTTTGCAGCAGATACATAATCCAGTAGATGGGGAATACAAATGGCTGCAGAAGATTTATTGTAATAAAAGTAAATAATAGTCAGTGTAAGAAGCATTCTCAGGTACTCTCTGCAGCCAGACCAAGGAAAAACTGTACAGATGGAAGGTGCCCTACTGTCTTTCACATGCGATAATGCAAATGAAATACCGAAGATGAATATGAGGTGCGTGTCAGTTTATCTTTAGAGAAAAACAAGGAAAGAGAGGTGTTAGTAATATTTCACCATACGCTGTCCAAAAATCAGGAAACTCCAAAGCTAAGATACATTCTCAATATCCAACAGACAACTACGTTCATGTATTTTAAGTGTTTCGTCTCAAGATTATTTCAATATTTGTACAAACTTGTTGTACTGTATATTTCGTTCAAAATACTAGCTAAGCTTTCGACATGAACAACATTAAATACAGGATCTGAAATCTTCCTGCATGCATTTCACGCTTCTGAGTTATTGTCTCACCTTGTCCGCCATCATTATCATAGTAAATATGCACAAAAAGTTGTCAGAAAATAATATATGGGGGCTAAGGAAACAAAACAGCACCTACAGAGATGTTCGGCACAATGGTTTAAATCAACCAGAACAAGGCTGGCGTATAGAATTTAACTCTGAAATAAGACTGTTCTATATGTTATTCCCTCTGTCAAAATACTGTATTTTTCAAAAGAATCACGGCTCAACCTTAATAGAGAAGAAAAAGAAGAGATGCTTCAATCCATTAAATTGCTGTTATTATGAAATTGAGGTGTTATTACAAAAATGTTTGTAGTAGCTAGAGCTAATATTCTGTCGTTTACATTTAAAGCCACATTGAAGAAATTCAAAAGTCTGTGATCTGTACTAATTTGAACCCTTCTTTTTGAAAATAATTTCATAGGGGTCTTGATATTTCCTGAACGAATGGTAATTTTGGAGGCACAGTGTGCAAAACAGTTTGTCACTGAAAGAAAATAACAGATGCCAGGATGCATACGGACAATGGACATGACCACCTCTGCTCTCAAAGTATTTGCACTGTTGCACAGTTTTGCTCAGGATAGGGAGTATTTTCCCAAATAAGCAGACATGGTTCAAGAGTCAACACAAGGCCAAGATTATCACCCATTGTCAAACTGAAGCAATCATCCTGCTCTGAAGGCTGCAAGTTTAAGAGCATAGACTCAGCCAGACAACGATCCCAAATAAATGTGTTAAAATAAACATAAATATACCTACATATACACACAGATAACAGAAGTATGTTACTTAGGAGATTTACTTTTCTATATCATATCCAACACTAGAAAATCATGTAAAACACTTAAACCAATAATATTATTCTCAAGCCTATTTTGTTAAGCACTGTCAAGTACCTACAGGTATCTTCATAATCATAACGTGACAATAGAAATGCCTTTTCCTTGTGCAATATACATCACGCTGTAGTATTATTCTACAGATTATTGAATATATTAAAAATCAAGGGGTTCTTTCAGCACAGTTCGAGCATCTCCCTCAGCATGTCCATGACACAACCACTCAATGTGGAATAGTAGACCTTCTTATTGATTATGGGAATTTATGAACAATTGAAACAAAAATTGCAAACCTGTTCCTTTACCAGTGCAAACACCACATGTGTGTGCCAGGGATTATTTTTGTTGCGTCCTGCCATTCTAATATTATCCAAGATGGGAAAAATGATGGCAAACAAGGGGAAATTTAAAGCACAAGGTAACAACGCTTTTGGTAGTTGCAGGCTGTGAGCAGATCATTCTCATTAAAATGAAATCCCAACTCCAGAATACGAAAGCTGTGTAAGAAGCTATTTTTTGTCATTTCTGAATGAATCAAATGTCACCAAAATGGACAGTGACAATCAGCAGGACTGTTTACATATTTGAATGTAAATTTGCTGAACAGAATAAGCCTATAAGAGGAAAAGATTAAATCACATATTCTGACATTATCCATTGTAAGAGTTGGATTGAAAACACATATGTACACATAGCATATGTATGTTATGCACAGCTCACACTGAAACAGGGCAGCCTCCTCCTTTTCCTTAGATTGTTAATAACAAATATTTGCATGTGAATTGAACGTATGCCAATAACTATTCAATACGGTTCAAAATATCACTACCACTTAGGTGCATTAGTATTAACATCTGTATGCTAACAGCATAAAATTTTAGTTGGTTCCTCAGGATCTGTAGCAATGCAAGCTGCTTCCTTTGTCAGTGAAAGGCACTTTCAATTTTGTCATTTGACGAAGCCCCACAGACTAAAACAACACACATTTGTTCTCTGCATTGAAGAGACTTTGGATTACTATATTCAGATCCCAAAAGCGTAGAGTTTGCTTTTAGCCACAGGAAGAGTCTCAGGCTACACTGCAGATGTCCTCAGAAAATTCTGGGTAACAATGCAGATTCTGTTTGTAACTTCTAAGCCAAACTCAGTTCTCATTTACATGCATATGTGCACTTGCAAAGAAGAAGACACCAGTGTTTTCACAACTGAGTTTGTACGTAACATTGTTTTCCAACAGATACATTTTTCATTGGTTAAAATAATATTGCTTGCGAGCTAAAGGCGGAATTCACCCTGTGAATCAAACGGTCATTTTTCTTCTTCTTTTTGATGGTTTACTAGGCAGTTCCAAGATGTAATCACAACTTTATGGCTGGGTGCCACACAAATAATTTCAGCTGAATAATTGTAACTTCCTCCTAATTTTGCAAATCCATTTAAACAACATGTATTGAACTATATATATATATATTTATATAGAAGGAATAGCCTTCTATGCCAGATTCAGTGCAACGCATCGATTAAAACAAAGCTGCTCTCAAATGCTCTTCTTCAGGATGAATGTGTATATAATTTCATACCTAGCTTACCAGAAACCACAAGTGACCTCATCCTTTCATGGAGACACGAAGAAATGGCGCTGATACAAGGAAATCACGTTCTATTCTGGAGATCTTATTTGCAGTTACATTTTCAAATATATTTGCCCCTCCAAACAGGTGTTGACAGAGGCTACTATTTACGTATTCACATACCTTCTAGGATGGATATGCATGCACAGGCATGTTGAAAATGCTACACAAATGTCCATGGGCATGTTGAAGTCATAAGTATTTACCATCTCAAATACGCATACAAACCTGCTGCTACAGGATATTTCAAATGGAATGTATATGTAAGACAAGTAGACACTTACAGGTTTCTTCAACTTGAACAAATCCACAGACTGATATATGAACTTAATTTCTGGTGCTATTTAGACATCATATCAGAAATTAGATCCACGGGGTTACTGAACAAGTTCTGATGAAATTGCCTATATTTTTTTTGTGTGTGTTTGGCACCATAAGCAATGGGCAACCGTGAAATGTAGGTAGTATATTTATGAAGTATAGAACTAGTGGAAAAGTATCTTGATAAAACAGTTTTCCTCTGAAAAATACAGATTTGACCAAATTATGTTTTGCAGAAACATACTGCTTCCAGAGCAATTCAATAAAATTACCAAAACTTGATTTCAATTGGATTGAAAATTTCTTTATTTTACCACAGATAGATAAAACATTTTCAAGCGAGTTAACATGGATTTCTACATCCACCTGTGTAGCCATAACGTCTCAAGGGAACATATTCTTCTTACAATTTCGGTTCAGGCTGCTCCCGGAGCGCACTGATGGCGACTTTCTAGTTCAGCACAGACCCACTGGAGGTGAAACATTGCTGGACCTGGTGCAGACCAACATGGAAGAGTTCATTAGTGAAGTTAAGATCAGAGGCAGCCTGGGCTGCAGCACCCTGGACGTGTTTGTGTTCTTAAGGAATGTGGGCCTGGAAAATATTGGAGTCGGGACCTTGAAATTTAGGAGAGCAACCTTACGCTGCATAAGGAATTGCTGGATCAGATCCCCTGGGAAACCAGTGTGGCTGAGCAAGGACCTGCTGGGCAAACTGAGGGAAATAATGAAAAAAGCAGAAGTATATACGGTTGGCCTGGAAAGAATATAGGGATGCTGTCCAGATGTGCAGTGATGGGATTGGGAAAGCCAAGGTAAGGGATGTGAAAAACAAGGGCTTCTTTAGATACATTAGGCAGAAGAACAGGCAAAGGAGAGTATATTTCTGCTGATAATGAAAAGAAAGCTGGCCTTTTCAGACCTGGAGAAGGCTCAGTTACTCAGTGAGTTGGTCCTGTTCAGCTAAAAGAAAAGAAGGTCATGGGGAGACCTCATTGTGGCCTACCAGTACTTGAAGGGAGCTTACAAGGAGGAGCGGGACTGACTTTTTACATAGTCTAACAATGATAGAACAAGCTGGAATAGCTTTAAACTAAAAGAGGAGAGATTTAGGTTAGATGTTAGAAGAAATTCATCATTAACGGGGCAGTGAGGCCCTGGCACTGCTGCCCAGAGCTGTTGTGCCCCATCCCTGGAGGCACCTAAGGCCAGGTTGGGTGGGCTCTGGGCAGCCTGAGCTGGTGGGGAGCAGCCCTGCCCATGGCTGGGGTTAGAACTGGATGATCTTTAGGGTCCCTTCCAATCTAAGCCATTTTGTGATTCTACAATTCTATGATGATCATCATTAAACTTAATGCTCTACTTCTAAGAATTATTGGTAATGGAGACCGTAATACGTGCATCAGTATTTAGGAAGTTTCTGCAGTGTAGACTTTTCATCTCGATGCATTTCATAAGTGGATTTATCTATAATAAATCTATGAAACAAATGCATGCAGAAACACATTTCTGAATTTATTACTTCATTAAGTTAAGCTTCAGTAAGGTTGCTGAGGTAAAGCTAATATCAGGGCATGCCATATTGTACAGGCTTTCTAGATTTTTCTAAGCAATAAAAATAAATCATAGAAATGTTTCTTGCTGTGTTGTGAAGGCTTATGGGTAATTACCAGTGCGGCCATTCTCACAAACTTCAGTGTTTTAGGATTACTTCTATATTTCATATTTCTGTACTAACAGGCAGCAGCAATAAAAATGTGGAATCCAAAGAAAAAAAAATGTAACAGTCCATAAAAAGAAATTGACATTATCAGTATTATTTGTGAAGCAGTCATACTCACTAGGAATTGTTCAAGCCTACACTTGCTTTGTTTTTGTTATTTACATTTCTATGCATTATAAAGACCCAGACTGCCAGATCTACAACCTCCAGAGATCTTCTCACAGGACTGTGAATTTGGATCCAAACTACACAAAGACAGACATAAATACTATGTAGAAACCTCATTCCTACCACAATCCTACAAAAAATTGAGACAGCTCTATCTCATTGTCTTGACCAGGGACTCATATAGGAGAAGACTTTTTCTTTCTACATACCCATACAGAGTCCTTTAATTTTTACCTTTTTACCCCCTTCTCAGAAAAAATAAGAGGAGTTTTCAAACTTCCGTATCATGTCAAATTATGAAATCTTACACCTTAATATGATAAACCAATCCAAGTTTTAAATATTGTCTGAAAACATTTGACAGCTGAAGACTTAAGCTTACTGTTAGAGGTTATCTTCATTTCCAATGCTATACTTATTTCAGTATCAATTGATAAGTTTTTCTCTTTGCATGCTGCTAAACACTCATCATAATATGTAGTTATACTTTTAAGATAAAGGAGATTAGCACTGTTTAAGGATACCCTATTTATCTTGCTGTCCTTGGAGACAAAGTTATCAGAAGTTATGGATGTTTGTGAATTATCAAAAGAAAAATGTCTGTAAGAATTATAGGAAAGACATGTAATGATCAAGGAAAAGCAATTTAAATTCAATAGAATAAAATTAGATTCCATAATGAAAGATGCTGTCATATTATATGACAAAACTTTATGATAAAATGACAATATATTTTCATTGCAGGAGTGATATGGACTGCGCAGAAATGGAAAATATTTAAGGAAAATACTGCATAAATGCGATGACTCTCCACGTTTCTTTTTGGATAAAGATAAAAGCCAAACCTTTATGTAAAACCTGGCAGTTTTCAGCTATTCTTTCAGAAGGGACTTTAGATTTTAAAATTGATAAATGTATAATTAACTTCTCTAGTCTCTTTTTAAAATCTGGGAGGATTATAAGGAATCACTTATTATGTTTGCTCATTGTTTTCAGCCTGCACTATTACTTGTCTACTTCTAAAGGCACAGATGTTTAGGAAAACAAGCCATATGTATTGTTTGTATGCTATCTATCTCAGCACAAAGTGCTGCTTTTGTGGAGTACTTATTTTTGAGCATAATATTTCTCTCTCTCTCTCCCCCTCATCACTGAACCCCCAAAAGTTGCGTTGAGAACGGGAAAACAGAAAATTGATAGCAAATTCTGTGGGCATGCATGTAACAGGTTGATGGTTGGACCAGATGATCTTACAGGTCTTTTCTAGCCTTAATGATTGTATGAATGAGTATAAAAGGCTTACTCCTACTAGGTGCAAAGGGCATGTAACGAGGCTTGTGTTACATACAGGGCTCAAATCCAAATGCAAACATCCTCTTGGAAACATGGGAATGTTATCACTCAATTTGAGCCACATTATGCTAGCATATAATGTATGAATGTGGCTCCTGGGCAGCCTGTGCAGCCTGGTCTAGTGGTTAGTGACCCTGCACATAGCAGGGGGGTTGAAACTAGATGATCACTGTGGTCCTTTTCAACCCATGCCATTCTATGATTCTATGATAAATTCACTGTCTACAGTAATGTAACGATATGGGCAAAATACATTTTTATTTTTATTTTTTTATACCTCCAGTTCTTTTTAAAGAAATTGCTCTTAAAAAGCTTAAATAAATGTTTAAATAAATATGTCTTAATAGGCAAGCAAGAATCAAAGAAGTTATTCGTTTTACCTCACAGGATCCATACTGTAGCTGTTATGGACAAGAAGAAAAGCCTGGCCCTTTGGAGAGAAGTTTGCATATTATGTTTTTAAGGGCGATGCTCGCTAAGGAAAGAAACTCCCAGAGGCAAGTCATTGCAATACCTTGAAGTCTTGGTAACTTCAGATTATATTATCAGGCTTCCCTTAGCTCAAGCTGATGAAAACCATGCAAATAATTATCTGTATGGGGAGAATATAATATTTTATGCTAATTAGATTAGAAAAGTTTGTGTGTGAGCAGGCTAAGGAGAAACCTAAGACCTTGCAGGCTTCTCAGCTCAGATGGCACTCCAGATGATGTTACAGAAGAGTTTGGAGTTGAAACGGGGGAAAATGAGAAACAGGTACAAACATATATATATATATATATATGCTTAAATATACACACACACACACTTCAGATCCCCAGGGACATGCTAATTAGTGTTTACATAGTTCCTTGTGATTCAGTGAGAAAACAGCTCCTTCAGAACATGGCTGTATTTACCTGTTCTTCTCTACCTTCCCTCAGGGCAATAGATAAAATAATTCCAAAGAAAAGACAATAATTCTAAAGAAAGACAACTATTGCAAAAGATTGACTTAATCTTATTTGTAACTCCATTTTAAATCTTGATCACATTGATATTCTGAATGTGTTCTATGAAGGATGCTCTGAAAGTAATGCCCCTTATTTTACTATGCTAGCCCACAATGTCAGAGGCAGATGTTTGTGGGATGGCAGTAGAGGCTGAATTGTCCTGCCAGTATTCCATTACACTTTGTTGCTGTGCAATGGATAGAAGTAGATGGGCAGTCTGACAGAACAGTGTCTGACATGGAAGCATGTATGGAACCAAGGTATGCCATTGAATTCCCACATACAGGAAAAAAATGGCCCCCAACAACACTTCCTGACCACTTAGGGAAAGCCGAGACCAAACAATGAACGTGAGCACAATGAGCAGTGGGGTGGTGCACATCACCAGGGGTGACAGTGACATGAAAGATAAGTCATATTCTGAATGGCCACACAGATTTCCATGAGCACGGCGTGCGGGCTCTTGTTCACCACAGGCAAAAACGCACAGCTAACAGTGGAGACTGTGCTGGAAAACAGTGTTTTGTAGCTGAGAATTTGTTGTTAGTGTTATTGTGGTCTATCTGCTGTAATTTCTGCTGAAATAAATACAAGGCATTACTTTTAAAGTGACTTACACAGGATGTTAATAATACTGACAAGAAACTTATCTACACGGTGCAGTCTTCCTAAGGCAACTGGGTTTGCTAATAACATTGCAATGTGAAATGTTATGTCCAGTGTCATGCAGGAGGTTGTCATGGGGTTGTCCCTAGATATAAGTCTGCGACTGGGGGGCACAGGACCTGGGAAAGGAATACAAAAGAGAGACAAAGGAGTGAAAGGAAAAAAAAAGTAAGAGGTTTGCTGCCCAACCCAGCTGGCCCCGGGCCACACGCTCCGGGAGAGGGGGAAGGGCAGAGAGCGAGCAGACTGTTTTAACAAAGAGGGTGACGATCTGAGGAGGAATGGGAATTTACTAAATGTAACCAAATCAAACAAAATGAGAGAGACAAGAGTACTCAAAGTATGAGTCAAACCACGACAGTGTGAGGGAAGCACGTGGTTTGCTCTGTGGCAAGCTGAGATGGCCAGAGGCAGAGAGAGGCTGGGGTTCTGTCCGGAGTCCCACCGCACTTCCTCTTCACGCCAAGTCCTCTGGGGACCCCACTGCTCCCCGCCCCTCTGGGAACCCAAAATGCCCACAAAGGTGGTAACATGGAACCAGAACATGAACTCTTTAACTGCCACTGTTCTGCATGATGTTCTGATGTGGAATACCGACAACAGAAATCAGAAAACCACAACATTCCACCCCTAATTCCACATCACCACATCATGCTTAACATAGATCTGTATAGGTACAAACAATAATTAACATGCCTTATATAGATACATACCTATGTACATATATATACATGGAATCACTGACTTCACTCCCCCAGCATCAAATTCCCTTGTGGTACACACTGGATGTCCCCATTTTTCACCATCACCCATCAAGTGCACCCAGGACCCTGGGCAAAAACAGTTCCAAGGAGACATCTGCCCTTTCCAGAAGCTGGAAAGACCCAAACCACTTTTCCCAACATGCTCTTTACATGTACTACAGGGACCTTATCTCCCTCTACAGTATGTAGGGAGTTGGATTATGTAGGACCATCTCAATTGACCGATCCTCTGTTGTTGACCAGCCAGGTGGCTTGTGCCTAATGCTTCTCCCAATGCTTAAATATTCCGCTAACCATTGCTTTCAACATGGTTTTTAATAACCCGTTGTAGCATTCAGTCTTACCAGAGGCTGGTGCACGGTAGGGCATATGATAAATCCACTCGATGCTATGTTCTCTGGCCCAAATATCCACAAGTGAATTTTTGAAATGAGTCCCATTGTTGGACTCAATTCTTTCTGGGGTGCTATGTTGCCACAGGATTTGCTTATCCAGATCCAATGTGGCATTTCAGGCAGTAGCATGGGGTACTGCACGTGTTTCAGGCCACCCCTCCACCATGGTAAGCACATAGCAATTACCATCATGAGATTGGGGCAAGGTGAGATAATCAACCTGCCATATTTATATTTTTGCCCATATTTATACTTTTGGCATTGCCCTTCCCCCCAGAGAGGTTTCATCCTCTTGGCTTGTTTAATTATGGCACATGTGTCATAGTCATGAATAACCTGTGCAATAGTGACCACAGTTAGGTCCACCCCTCGGTCTCTAGCCCACTTATATGTCACATCTCTTCCTTGATGGCCCAAGGTCTCATAGGCCCACTGAGCTAGAAATAACTCTCCCTTCTTCTGCCAGTCCAAGTCTATTTGAGCCACCTCAATTCTGGCAGCTCAATCTACATGATGGTTATTTTGTTGTTCTTCAGTAGCCCGACTCTTGGGCACATGAGCATCCACATGGCGCACCTTTATAACCATATTCTTTATTTGGGCAGCAATGTCTTTCCACAGCTCAGCAGCCCAAATAGGTTTACCCTTCCATTGCCAGTTGTTTTGTTCCCACTGCTGTAATCATCCATGAGTCAGTATAATAGTCAGTAGTCATAGTCAGTATAAAGATAAATCAATGGCCACCTCTCCCATTCAGCAACACCCAAGGCCAGCTGGACTGCCTTTACCTCTGCAAACTGACTTGATTTTCCTTTCCCTTCGTTGGCCTCTGCAACTTGTGTGGGGCTCCACATAG
Source organism: Alectoris magna (assembly GCA_030625065.1). NCBI lineage: Eukaryota > Metazoa > Chordata > Aves > Galliformes > Phasianidae > Alectoris > Alectoris magna. Next base: position 12,497,292 of record CM060562.1, read on the forward strand.
CAGCTTTCCATCTGCGATGCTTCCCCACAATACGACACGATCCATCCGTGAACAGGGCAAATTTCATTTTCTGGTAGTTCACTGTATGATGGGGCCTCTTTAGCATGCAGTACCTCTTCTGCCGGTGATGTGCTGAACTTTTTACCTTCAGGCCAGTCCATAATCACCTCTAGGATTCCTGGACGGCTGAGGTTCTCCATCCGAGCTCATTGTGGAATCAACACAATCCATTTGCTTCAGCTGGCATCAGTAGAGTGATGGTTGGAGGGGACCTTTCCTTTAAACATCCAGTTCAGCACTGGCAGTCAAGGTGCCAGAAGGAGCTGTGTTTCAGTGCCAATTACTTCAGGAGCAGCCTGAACCCCCCCCATAAGGTAAGATCTCCTTTTCAGTTGGAGCATAGCCCCCTTCCAACTCCCTGTATGCTCTACTCCAGAATTCCAGGGGTTGGCCTCGGGTCTCTCCAGAGGCCCTTTGCCACAGACTCCAAGTGGGACCTTTCTCTCCAGCAGCAGTGTAGAGGATGTTCTTTACATGCTGTCCCATCTGTCCTGGCCATTGGGCCACAGCACGGGCTGTCTCCTGTTTAATCTGTTCAAATGCCTGCTGCTGTTCAGGACCCCATGCAAAATTGTTCTTCTTTCGCGTCACCTCATAGAGGGGGCTCACTATGAGGCTGTAGTTTGGGATGTACATTCTCCAAAAGCCCACTACACCCAGAAAAGACTGTGTCTCTTTCTTGCTAGTGGGTGGAGACATAGTGGTGATTTTGTCGATCACATCTCCTGGGATGTGATGACACCCATCTTGCCATTTTACTCCTAGGAACTGAATCTCTTGGGCAGGTCCCTTCACTTTGTTTCACTTAATAGCGAAACTGGCATGCAGAAGAATTTGAATGATTTGCTCTCCTTTCTTAAAGACTTCCTCTGCTGTGTCACCCCACACAACAATGTCATCGATGTACTGCAGGTGCTCAGGAGCACCACCCTATTCCAGTGTGTTTTGGATCAGCCCATGGCTAATGGTCAACCTGTGTTTCCACCCCTGGGGCAAACGGTTCCATGTGTACTGAATACCCCTCCACGTCAAAGCAAACTGTGGCCTGCATTCTGTGGCCAACAGAATGGAGAAGAACGCATTGGCAATGTCAGTGGTGGCATACCATTTGACTGCTTTCAACTCCAGTTCATACTGGAGTTCTAACATATCTGCACAGCAGCGCTCAGTGGGGGTGTGACCTCACTCAGGCTGCGGTAATCTGCTCCCACTGTTCTGCATAATGTTCTGATGTGGAATAGCAACAACAAAAAACACAAAACCACAACAGAGGTGCTCTGATTTAGGAAATAAATAAATAAATAAATAAATAATCAGCATAAGCCTGCAGCTTTAAAAAACAAAGGTTTTATGAATACACTAACAACAAAGTCATCTGTCTCAGTGATCCGCAAATGAAAACTGCAGTTTGATCACAGATGTTGCAGACAATGTTGAGGTACCAAGCTGCTGAATTCACAGAAACAGTTTAACGTGTTTTCATTTGCTAAGAAAAGTAGTCAGCAAATAAACAACTGGAGTCCCACCTCAAAGTTTAAGCAGAAGAACTAAAATACATGGTCTCGGCTTTACTGTCTGCTATGCTTCCTATTCATTTAAGGAATAAGGAGTGCAATTTGCTTCAGTATTGGTCTTTTTCTGTAACTGCTTCTCTATTTCACTGAAGTGTAACCATGAAACTAAAATACGTGTTTAGTAATCTGATATGAAAATAATCTTTTATGTTGCGATTATTTGTACTCAGGTATAAAACAATATATAGCTAACAGTTGTAAAATAAGTAGTTAATTGTGATTAATTTCTTGTATAGTCTGAACACACGAAATTAGAGTAAATTCTAGAGTTTGTCTTGGGGTTTTATACTGGTAAACTACCTTGAAGTTCTGCAATTCAATCACATTTGCTGTTCAAGTAAACTACAGTATTTAACTCACAATTATAAACTACGTTGTACACAGTTGCACTGTTACCCTAGATTTCCCGTGTGACAAGAATTAATATAAATCATGTAAAGGCTATTCTTTGTATAAACTATCAGCATGGGACCCCAAAGGCAATAGCTTAATTTGAGTATTAAGTTGCATTCAATGCAGGAGACCCATAAGTATCTAAAATAACATAATTTTATCTCTCTCTCCAACGTGACATTTTTATATATTAATAGGAAAGCCTTGAAATGCATCTAAAATGAACACCTGGGTAACTTTTAGACTTTTTTTTTTTTTTTTTGCTAATGGTCTGTGGAGCCTCAGGAAGGCAGCGAGGAAAGATCTTACTTAATAAAGATGTTAAATAATCTTAATAAAGATGTTAAAGTTTTCCCCAGGGTAAAAGTCAAAGTCAACTTCCTGCAACAAAATACATTCACGGTATTAAAATATTTTGGCATTTCTTCATTAAAAAGAAGCTTAATGTGTTAATTTTTACAACAGTATATGTCATGAGATGACATCTTAGCTATTGATACTAATAAACTTTCCAGATATTGACTTGAGAAATCATGGCTATGGACATAGATAGCTTGTTGGTTTTCAAGGTAATCACATCAGCTGATCTAAAACCATATGCTGAACTCTAAAAAGCTCACCCGACTTCATACATTACTAATCAGTGTTGTGTAACTAAAGGTTTTGTTTTGTTTCTTGCAGTGAAAGGCCCCAGAACCACTGAATGTAATTTACTAAGACTAAGATGAAGCATCTTTTAAATTTCACCTCATGATCTAGAGCTGGTGATGAGAAAGAAATATGGAGGCTCCACAATTCTTGAGAACCTATAAAACACTGTTCCTGCTTTAACATTTATCAATTTTTAACTACTACTACAAGGCTTCAAGCAATCAATTATTTCCCAGCTCAGTGAGAGACACAGAGCTGTACCAGATAAACCAGAAATCAATTTTACTGTCTTGTGGCTGGTTTCTAAATACGTTGCTCCTTACCACACTTAAAAACAAATGAAGCTAGACTATTATTATTATTATAGTAATTACTCATTACAGACATGGCAGAATTTCCTTAATACTTCACAGGAAGTTAAAAACTCAAAAATCAGATAACTGTTCTGTTGTTGTTGAGATATAAATGCACTGTCCTTTTATTATTGTTTCCCAAAGAAATAGTGAAACAAATCTTTTATTTTTCTTTCCCCGAGTATGGTAGCAAATCTAGGAGATATTTCTCATAGCGAAGAGTCTCACAGCTGTTGTTATATCACCCTTTTGGACTTCTCTTGCCATACAGAAAACATTTTTCCAGTATAAGGCTGCAGTATTCTGCTTATGAACTATGGGAGTTACAGTTGTAATTATCAGCAATTTAATGGAATACAGAATGAAACCTTACCTGAAATTCAAAGCAAAAGCTGAGCTTTTTAAGAGACAGATCATTGTTCTTGCAGATTTTTCTACCTTCAGTACAGAATTTTGCACTTCTCCTTGCTCGTGTGTCCTGCACGTGGCTCCTGTCAGCATACCTCTCTAGTTTGTTAAGGTCCCTTTGTACAGTAGCATGACCCTCAGGCATACCAGTCATGGCTCTCATTTTTGGGTCATCTGCAAACTTGTGAGGGTACACAGCCCAACTAACTGTCTAAGTGAAGTTTTGGACAGTCTCATCCCTTCAGCTACACCAGTAATTGCTGGCCTCCAGCTAGATTTCCTGACACTGATTGCCACCTTCCTGGTCATTCAAACCACTTTAAATCCAGGTCACAGTCTGTTCATCCAGCCTGTAACTCCTTAGCTTCTTTGTAATTTTACAGGATATGATGTCGAAAGCTAGGTAGAAAATATAAGCCCACAGGTCTCCTCTCATCTAACAAGCCAGTCATTTCATTGTTAAGGGTTGCAAAGGAGTAGGTCCTATGTAAATTGCATATAGAAACATGAAATGCAGTTTACATACAATCCTTCACAGCATTTTCCACTGCTTTTATGAATGTTGAAATCCAAATGTCCAAGAATTAGATATCACCCCATACGATATTTCTCCTTTGCATAAAAATTTCAGTAATATTAATTTAAATAATATAAACACCAAATTTCTTGAAGTCTGGGAAAGTAATAGATCTCTTTCAAAGCCTATGAAATACCACCTCTTTTTGACAATTTTCCTTCCTAATCCTTTGTGTTTCCGAACAGCTGAGTCTGGATACTTTCTAAAGGGCAATGACGCTTCCAGGTGTAATGAAAGCAAAGGATACCAATGGCAAAGACCATTTACAACAGCTTGAAACATATTCTATGGGAATGAGTCGCAGGTTGAAAGCCATAGGGCTCTCAACCAGCTTCTTATATAAACTAGGACATGCTCTAATATTTAAGTCTGTCACATCAGGAGATTCACTGCTACTACAGGGTCATTATCTACTTCAGTAAACTCATAAAGCACATGTTGTTTACCTGCAAATATTCTTACAGTGCTTTCCAGTGAGGACAACGCTGCATTTACTTTTTTCGCAAGCTGAGCCATTTGCCTATCAGCAATAATTCATTTGCATGTTCTTTCTACTTAGCTTACACATTAAAAGAAAAAAAAAAAAAAATTAAAAAAAAAAAGCTCCTCTGGTCTGACTTGTACAGCTGTGCTTTGAAACTTAGCCACCATATTCCAAAATAAGTTTATTTTTCTTTATAAAAATTTGACTTATGGAAACTTTATTAAACAACTAAAATACAGAGACATAGTAAAAGCCTATTTATTTCTACTCTCCCACATGCACAGAGAAATGGCTTAAAGAGCTTTATATTCTCTGTTCTTTATTGGACTTCATTAAAGTTTAAATTAAATGCTAGGGATTTGTAATTCCGTATATAAAATTTCTTCTTCCTCCCAGAGAGGTGCATATACTCTATCAAATGTCATACTGCGTGAAAAATAAAATCTTCTAGCACACAGAAACCTCACAGTGCTGATGGCTATAGCTGCGTTGTAGTTAGACTACATTATTGCCTACTGCTACCTGAACAGAGCCGCTAAGGCTCAGTTTCAGTATAAATAAACCTGACAACACCTGTGACAGTACTTTCCAGCCTGGTTATTTTCATGAAGGGACTGCATCCATGAGTAGAGGACATAACGTGGAGATATACAAATATTTTTGAGCAAGATTGATAATTTTACACAAGCTTTAATTCTGTTCCAAAATCTCCATTTGTGGGGGAAGCTCATGTGAGAGTTTTATGTTTTTTCCTCTTTTGAGTGGTTTACGTGGTACACTTGTTGAATCTGGACTTTGTTAAAAGGCATAATACTGAGTTAAAAGGAAAACCTTATGCCATTAAAGTTGGAAGCGAAGCCTATAGAAGGTAAATACTACAGCAGTTTGCTAACTCAATTTTTAAATCCCTCTACTCACTACGCATCCATCACATGAGTGCAGATGTTCCATTTTAACAACATACACTCCTTTACAGACATAAACCAACACAGGTCAGAGTATGCTCACTTAAAGAGTAGATCCTCCACCTCTAGATTTTATCTGCCTTACATTAAGTATGTTATCCCACACCTTCATTTTACACAATTAAGGAAACTTCTATTATTGCCATGGTGACCAGTTGATAAGCACTGATTTATTTTGTAATACCTGCATGAAGACTCTGCGCTAACATTTTCTGTAAGCAATGAAACATCAGGACACTAAGTCTGGATAAGAAAGCTGTTTTGTCTCATTTCTTTAGTCTCCACAAAGCTGCATAAACCTTTATGGTTTACAAGCAACCTGGGACCTTAACAACCCCTTCAGACTTCAGCTTTTTTCTGACAGCATTAGTAACAACAATGTTGATTTCTGCTATTCAAACTTGTACTAGAATTACATTTAAAAAAGATGCCAAATACCAAGAGACAAAATGCTGTAATTACAGTGTACCTACAAGCTCCGCACATTTACATAGGGAGGCTGAGACCTTGATGCTTCCCAAAGCCTAGGACTGAAATTAAAGAAAAGCAGCTCTGTTGAAAGCAGTAGCGTGCTCCAATAATCTTAGGACACTGACAAAAAAAAAAAAAAAAAAAAATAGATATGCAGAAGGAAGTGTATTTTTCAAGGCGGACAGAAGCTTTGGCCTAAAGATAAAAGGTAACGGCGTTGTAATTTTGTGTTCTATTAAGAACCTCTGCGTTGAGCTACTTGCAGGATCAACAGCTTCAACAAGAAAGTAAAACTGGAAGCATCTTAATTTGATTGAGGGGGATGCTATGACCCTTCTACTTCAGGTTTTGAGACACTTTGACACTGTATGCAGGACACCTCCAGAATTGAGGCAGTTTCCACAGTTTCCCTGACAGCTTATTGGTCAGATGCAGCCTTTATAATGATCTTACATATCTTTGCAGTATTAAGTATCACACCATCAGTTGAACACCCTTCCCACACAAGACAGTGAGACCAACCTAACATGCTAAAGAGAAGAGCTAAGCAGAAGCAGAGGGATGCTCGACATACCAGATAATTTTGAACTGATATGCAGCAGAGTGCTTTAAGGTCAGCACAATGGAAAGTGTTTTGATTCACATTAAATATATACATCATTTTGGATGTATGTTATTAAAGTACATTTAAAAATAGAAAAAGCATATCTTAACTGCTTGGAACTACTGTGCAATTGTGCCAATAGACCTACACCATCTTAGACTTGTTATGTTAAACGAACTGGAAGATGGTAGTACATGTAGTCACCTGTCTCCTTTGCAAATTCTACCTACTTTCACACTTCGACCATTCTGCAGCCTGAACAGGAACATCTGCAGTGTGTACTCCCTAAAGCACAAGACTTTTTCAAGTGATAGCTGCACATCCCCTGTTACACTGGGGCTTTTCTGACGTGCAGCAGTGCACGCCCTTGATTTATGATAGTGAAATCACAGTGTTGACAGAAAAACGCACAAGAATATTGACAGACTACAGAGAAACCTGTAAAATTCAGATATATCTGTGGGGTTGATGGAAACTAAATTATTTACCTAGCTACTTCTGTGTGAGCCTTTCTATTCCATGTGTTCAAACACATCTCCTTACCAAGAAATATCAGTATTTTTGGTTGCTTTTAGTCTCCATTGTCAAAGAGCCTTTGAAAACAAGCTTTTCTTACCTGCTGTAGGGAACCTGCTTTGGCAGGGGGGTTGGACTCAATGATCTCTAGAGGTCCCTTCCAACCCCTACAATTCTGTGATTCTGTGATTCTTCAGCCTATGGTGTTTATAGGAGGCAGTGGATAAAATAGAAGTGAGGTTTTGTTACACTAACAAGTTAAACTGTTAGTAAATTAAAACACCTCAAAAGCAAAAAAATAAAAATAAATAAATAAAGTGAGAAAGAAGTCCATGCTGGGACAGTAAGATGATAAGATGTTTGTTTCTATGGTATCAACATCTCAGTAAGACTGAAAAATTCTGTACCTACAGCAGTCCATCCATTCAAGCTTACTAAAAGTTTGAGAATGGTTAATTCGTTGAACAAAAAGAACATCTAAGCATTTTTTTTGCATAAGCCTAGCAATAAAATGGATGACAAATAGAATGTCTTAAAAGATACACACTGAATTTAAGTTTCTTGGTTTTAAGCAGAATAGGAAAAAAAAAGAAATTGGTCTTCTTTCACCATAAAAAATCAGTACAGCAGCAACGTGTTGCATAGAAACACCGGTGCACTGACAGCACCAGGATGAGAAATCCAGGTGCTTTCTTTTCTGTGAACAGCCCCATACAACCACAGAAAGAATTAACCAGGTGGCTGAGGCATCTTGGTAGCTATAAGAGAATTCATCCTACCCTCCATAATGTAAAGAAAGGAATGAATTAAATAAGTGAATCCAAAACTTACATGTCTTACGCTCAGCAAATTTGGCTCATCTGTGCATAGAACTCACATCTCCAGAATAACCAACTCCTCTGGCCCCTTAAACACAGCTTAAAATACCTTGGTCCTTCCTTAAGGTATTCCTTGAAGACAAACTTTACAACAGTGCCACAGTGTAAAATTTTCCAAACACGTGACCTCAGAAGTGTTTTCACATAAAACATGAACAGCAATGTAAAGCTGATTTACACCAAAACTCAATGCCTGAACAACATATCCTGAATAAAAACCACACACGCAAAACTCCAAACATGCACTACCAGAATCAGTCTACGACACGCAGAAATAACACGCTAACAGAATAGTTCACTTAAACTCATTTCTTCTATCTCAAAGCTCTACTGTTTCGCTTTTTCTTTCCTGAACAGCTCTTCCAGAGACTCAATAAATATATCTTCAGTAGAATTGGTTGAGGAATGTATTTGCTAATAGATTAAAAACCTCAGATCATTTCATGGAGTTAACTTACCACACCACCACTTCCTGAGCCTCTAGTAACCTGCCACTTCCCAGTAGATACCCACAATTATGCCACTTTGGTTCTTTCTTTATCTTCTCTTTCTCATCAATAACTTCATCCAAGCACCTCCTCCTCTACATATTGCTGCATGCTGCTCTACTATGTAACTGTAAGAATCACAGAAGACAGAAACTGGAAATCAGTTTGCAGGGTGGTGCTCAGGTTGAGAGGAATAACATGAATCTGGCACAGTTCAAGAGAGAACAGCATGCTAGAGAGCTCCACAGCAGAGCACAAGAACAGCACTTGAACTTACTTTTAAAACACGTTTTCATGTTAAACATACTTTAGAGAGGCATTAAAGAAGCAACACTGGGGACCAAAAGACCTTTGGGCTGAGGAAAAAGGCTAGGTAAAGAGGGTCTTACTAGATTTAGTTATGTTCAGCTCAAAGGACAATTCAGAGATGATAGACCTTATCCTCTCCATGCTGAGAGGGTCTGCCAGTTACAGAAGAACCAGCATCTTGAATTCTCATACAATTTCAGAAGAGGCATTACAAACACACTGAAAACAAGGATGGTTAATCACTGGCAGCAAATAAAAGAACCTCTTCCACATTTAAACTCTTAATAAGAACAAGATACCTTGTCTGAAAGCCCAGACGCCACAAAAGTAGACTAACCCGTGTTCAATACAAAAATAACTGGATGAAAATCTATGTTATTCTACAAGGAGACAAGATTGCCTGACTTCATAGATTATATGCTTAGCTCCTATATCATGTTCTTAAATGACATGAGGCTAATGGCAATGGTGTAAGTGACTGTTTACATGCCTGCTACATTCAGCAAATTCAAAACATTTCACATAGGTTTTAGTGGAAGTTTGGTACTTGGAAGAAAAGCAACTGAGAAAAGGGCTAGACTCAGAAATCAGATGGAAAATAAAAACAGGATGGAGTCCAGGGCTTACAGAAGATCTAAGAGGGCATTTTCATCAGGTTCCTTTCACTTACCAATATGCTCAGAGACCTCTAGTGAGATGGAAAAACCTCAACTAGTCAAGCAGAGCATTTTAGTGCTTATTTTGTTATAAATGTCAATAGATCAATCTATTCTTTAAAGTGACCTAGCATTAAATAGTAAAGCAACTAAGCAAACAGTAGAATTATCACAGCCTCTGGACACAAAACAAATAGACAAAATAGACACGCTATTAATAGCATCAATCAATCAGCTTTCATTACACTTGTTTCTCCTGATTTGCTTTCAGTACATTTTATCCATTCTAATTTAGCTGCTCAGTTCTCCAAATGTCACTGTGGTCTCACTCCGAGGGAGCAGCTGCCTGAGGTGGAGGCTACCACCCAACTTGGTGTGTTGCAGAACAATTAGTAAGGCTTTCCCAGAACAGACTGCATGCTAGGGCAGCTGATGAACAGCAGGTTAGACCGAGTATTACTGACAACTCCAGTTAGAGTGGCTTTTTCTATGCCTGCCTCTGGGCACAGTGCCGATCTTCCTAACTGTACAAAAGACCTTATTTTATGGTGGTTTGTCATAGTAGTCGTAATTCATTTTAAAGACTTCTAGAACAAGGTAAACATTTTAGAGTCCTCACACCGTGTTTTTGAGCTGCTCCTAAATAACAAATACTGAAAATATACATGATTAAAACCAGTGTCACTGACAAAGTGGGGAGTGCTTTGGTGACATTCACCTTTACATAAATAGACACAGTACTACAGTTCTCATAAAGTAGTGAAATACCACTGTATGAGACACTTAAATAGCATCAGAATATGGCTTTTTTTTTTTTTTTTTTTTTTTAAGATAAAGTACAGGAAAAAGTTCTTCAACAGCTAAACTTACACTGTGGCTCTGAATCCATTCTTCAGAACAAGATGTATTTTGGGCCTAAATCTATAAAATTAAATAATCTGGGGAAAAGCTAAGAGGTATTTTCACAGTGCCTATTTGCTAGGTGAACAAATAAAAAAAACAAGTTAAAAATCAATGATGCTTCCTACTCTCCTGAAAGATAACATGCAGGCAGTATACTATTGTATAAAATGGTACTGTCAACTCAATGCAGGGCTCTAATGGCTTTCAGTCTTTGTCATATATCACACATCTTTGGAGTTAACAAAGCAGAACCAAGGTCCTGAAACGTAGTGTTAAAAATCCTTCTGTCCTCTGCAGATACCTGCCTTGGAGAGACATACAAGGAGAAATAAATTTGGAATTGACATTAAGCCATTTCTACTCAAGGCTGCATCTACTACACAACATACCTTTGTACACTGGAGATTGCTGATGGAGGCTGGGAAAATTAGAGGTGGTTTTATGGGAAACCTGAAGAAAAATACGTAAAGACAGAAAACAAGGAGTTCTCTGTTGCAGCTGTATAATATATATGCCAAATAACCATATGACATTAGTTAACCACCCTTAGGAACACACTAGTGGGAATCAGTACAACGCAACAGGAGTTGGGGTAGCATAAATTGAAAATATCTTCTCTGGAAAGAAAGAGACTGCACAATGTGCAGAAGCATTAGTCTCCCACATGTAAGAAGAAAAATCCTATTTTGATCTCTGTTTCTAGTGGCTTGAACAAAAAAAAAACTAAGCTTAATGGAAAAGGGTCATTGTTTTTAAATATAAGAACATTTCTCTAGTACTTCCAGTGGACAAACACATGTACATTGCCCAACATTTGACAACAAAAATGTAGATATTTTCCTCAGCTACCACATTTCTGGTGAAAAGATGGTATTTTTGTTTTTATTCTAGAGATCAGAAATATAGCAGAGGCCATATTTTCACTTCTATTTGCAACAGTGATACGTTCAGCACTTGACATCACAAGGTAATGGAATTTCCTTTGTTTCAGTTAGTACTCACCTGAACATCAGGAAACTCTTCTACTGCGAGGGTGACCAATCTGGCCAGAAATATCATGGAATCTCCACCCTTGGAGACACTCAGAAGCAATCTCATCGTGGTCCTCCTGAGCAATCAGCACTCGGTTGTACTGCCTGAGCAGCAGCATGGAGCAGATGACATTCAGCATTTCCCTTCCAACTGCTTTATGATTCTGTTACTTGATGACAAGAAAAACAAAAGCATGTTAAGATGAAATACTAAGTGGTGATTTCTATGCCTAGCAGATAAATCCAGGAAAAAAAAAAAAAGAAAGAAAAGTAGAAGGCAATAGAGTCTTGTACTGACATGGTAACTACTTTCAAGACCTGTTCTGACTTGGCACAGCCTGTCTTCAGCCGGCTGCTCACCAGTAGTTACTATCCTGGTAATTACAGGCCTGTCAATCTCACTCCAGCACCTGCTAAAATTACAGAGAAGATTTTTCTGCGAGCTTTTGAAAAACACCTGCAAGACAATGAAATCACTGGTCACAGCCAACACAAGTTCAGGAGGGGAATGTACTGTTTAACCAATTCAATCTCCTTTTATGACAAGGTTACCCACCTAGCTGGCTAAGAAAAGCTAGTTGATCTAATCTTTCTGGATTTCAGCAAAGCTTTCAATGCTGTTTCTCAGTATCCTACTGGATAAAACATCCAACTAGACAAAAATATAAAGGGTTATAATAAATGAGGTTGCATCAGTCTGGTGGCCTGGTCACTAGTGTGGTTCTGCAACAGGACCTGAAGGACCTGCACAGAGGTGCGTTGGGGAGGGTGAGGTCAGGTGTTACAAAAGTGGGCAGTGGGCATGGAACAGGTTCTCCAGGGGAGTGGGCACGAGCCTGAGCTGCCAGAGCTCACAGGGAGTTTGGACACCGCTCTCAGAAACACGGTTTGGATTTTTGGTGGTGCTGCGTGAAGTCCACAGTTGAACTTTATGATCACTGTGCATCCCTTCCAGCTTGGGATATTCTGTGGTTCTATTGTTGCTAGGTAAACTCTAACTCCTACAGCACTGGGAGAATACCACTGCTTTCTCACCACAGAAGAGTCCAGTAAGATACTTTCCCTTTTGCAACAGCATAATTTGCTGGTTTTAAACAGCGTAAAAATGCACCCGTTCCATACTTCTTCCAGATCCCAAACAAAGGTTTTTCCAGTTAGTCCGGTATTCCCTCTAACCAACAACTAAGTTTGGTGCATTACAGTCACTTGGCTTAAAGTGTTTCTTCAAGCACAGTTGAATTTTACTTCCTTTTCACATGTTCTTTAGAAAGAAACGGCAGTGCTAGAGAACTAACAAGATGCATATAACCTGAGACATGCAATGCTCTACATTTGGTTAGTGATGCAGGGGAAAAGAGCCAGAGAAAAGCCCAGTCAAAATGGATTGCAAAATAACCAGAATTCTGCTTTATTTGGAATGCTGTAAGTCTTCCACCCCCCAATTTCCAACAGCAGAGCAGACCTGAATGCAAGGTATATTCTGCTTTTTTGATCTGACCTGCCAAGTCAAGTTTCTATTTGTAAATAAAGTATTTTACACAAAGATGGTACTTCACCATGAACAGCAAGTACTTGTTTATGTTCTGAATTGAAAATGAGCGGTCAGATGGAAAATTCAAATAAAGAGTCACTTCAACTATACTAGATTCTATGGAATGAAGAAGCAAAAATATATGAAATAAAGAAGTTTCAAACAAGCATACTTACTCTGATGCAAAATCTTGGGCCGCAACAGCCACTTTGTACATCTTACAAAAACCCTGAACAGAAAAGCCAATGGAGAAGTTCAACATAGATTAATGTGTCTTCGCTTCTTTTTGAGCAATTGCATTTCAGATCATTATTGCAGCCTATTTATATAAAGGTCACATCACATTCAAACATATAGGGAACACTAGAAAGGAAGACAGACATTTCCTATCAAACTAGGCTTATTTCTTAGCATGCACCTATACTACATAGATTACTTAGAAATTTTTGTAGATTGTAGAGTCATTCCCTTCGTACTTGACACGTGTAATTATTTTGTGACTCCTCCCTGAAATTGCATCAAAGAAAACCCGATTATTATTTCAACATTAACCATCCCGACAACAGCAAATATTTGCTCCACAGAGAAAGTGCATGGATCTTGTCATATGTATACATATTTCATATAGCATGAAGCTATAGACTGTAAGCATTCTCTCTTGGTTTCTTGTTTACTCCTGTATGAGAATGTTACTAATTAAAAACAAAAGAATCGCAGATGTAAAGTACATTCAGCAGAAGCTAACTGGGAATATGGCTGCTGATTTCTCAGCTGCAAAAACACTGTAATAATATTTTAAAGACTTCACTATAAATTACATTCTTAGAAAGCTCATGAAAACAAATGTTTCACTTCACTAAGCAACAGTAATGTAACAACCACGCTATGTGAAGAATCTTAACCCTACCCAGGATAAGCTGGAAAAAACTGCCTAAGATAAGTTAAACTGAATAGCCAAATCAGAAGAAAAAATTTACTCTTCTAAGCTGAAATTACAGGAAAAAAAGTGCACTGCTGTAAAAAGTACTGCATTAATGTTACTTAAGGTCAAGGGGAAGAATACATTTAATGAGCGTTTCAAACATGCATTCCCACCAGGTTATGACCTATTTTCCCAGCTTTTTGTAATAATTGGCTTGAAAAAAATGGAAAGATTGCCACAACTTACTCAAACTTACTATAACAGCGCTGCACTATAGACATATCACTTGTGTTTCCTGTTTATATTAAAAACTTTAATTGCATGTGATATCTCTTTAAACTCATCTCTGAAAACTTCATTTTCTGGTTTTTGGAAGTTTTAATAGCAAAAAAAATCTCAATTACCTCTACTTGTACTGCTTATGAAAGAAAAAGCAGCCTATAACCCTCTTTACGAGTGTAAGATTGGACTGCCCTTCTCAGCCATGTTCCTCTCTAGCAACCATGCAGACACGGATTACTCAGATCTAATGCAGGGAGCAGATTCACAGCCAATTCACAGTATCTACAAAGAAGAGCTAAATTTTAAGAGCATTTCATATCTTCAGATGGTTAAAATACCTTTTAAAGTTCTCACTTAGCTCCGGTAGTCACACACACACACACACACACACACACACCATAACCTGTTCTAGAACTGCTGCAGTCTAGCTTCTTTCTGCAGTTTCCTCCTCAAGAGCCTTGCAGACTAGCATAGATGAACGAAGTTAGTCACATCATTTGGAATTCATTCTGATCTTCTATACTATCTCAACAGACTTTAGAAAAAGATGAGTTGAACTCACCCAACTGATGAAGAAAATCTCTAGCTATGCAGCACTCCTTCTCAAGAAGCACTCTAGGTTCAAAAGGTACTCTCCCTTTAGCAGCTGGCCCTTACATGAGCCCACACTGGCTCCATCCTTCGTACACCTGTTTGGTTCACATGTGGAGCACAGGTGCAAACATTGTGCCTGTGCTCCCTGGGCCAGCCACACGCCTTCACCAGGTGCTCAAGCACTAGTTCAAGCTGTGATCTAACAGTTCCTCTAAACATCCTAAAAGTGATTGAGTGCACCATCAGCGAGTTTGCAGACTACACCAAACTGTGTGGTGCAGCTGACACAAAGGGACACGATCCAAAGGGACCCTGACAAACTTGTAAAGTGGGTCCTTGTAAACCTAACAAAGTTCAACAAAGCTGAGTGTACGGTATTGCAACCGTATCTTGCGCTTGATCCAGTGGTCAGCAATCCTGCCCATGGCAAGGGGGTTGGAAGTAGATGATCTTTGAGGTCCCTTCCAACCCAAGCCAGTCTATGATTCTATGACTTCTAAAGGATGCAATATTTTACTTCAGACGTAATATTAAATAGCTTTGTATACTGTCTACAAAACAATTTCTATGATAGAATTTCTTTGAAAAGTTCCTTTTGAGATGATTGCAATGGAACATAGTTCTTGTTAGTGCTATCATGTGGAAATATTCCCCAAACACAAGCAAAACACAGCATCTAAAGGATGAAGAGGATATTTTCATATCTACTCAGCAGTTAAATATTTTAAAACTTAAAAAATGTCTATGTTGACCTGTTTGTCCAATCCTTCCTCCTTTTCCAAGAGAAACAAAGTAGGGAGAGATGAAGTCAAGATATTTAGTTATCTTCTCATCCAGCTTCTTCTTCCCTTTCTTAAACTCTCCAAGTAGAAAGCTGCCAATTACTCTAAATCTCCAGGAATTTGGACTGATATTTCAAATGTGCAGGCCAGTCATAAAAGCAAATAAACAAAAGCCCCTGAGATAGTGTCAGGGATCTCCTATGATAATGCAGTGGAATTGCTTTCACACTACAGCATGCGATGCAGACACATCATGAGCCCTACATCAGTTTCAGTCTTTACATTAATAGGAAGTTCTGTAATGTGAAGTCCATACTAATGTTGTCCTATACATCAATTCAAAATTTCTACCTCTTATTTTATACTAGGGCTTATTCAGATTTGAGTGAGGCATATGGGAAATTTTTGTTTAGTCGATTAGCCCAGAGCCAGAGTCTCACTAAGTTGGATGTAACTTATGCCAAACAAGAGGAAAAATATAATCAAAGCAGAATTGGAATACATCCACAGTTATATTCGGAGTCTAACTTCTCTCCATCCAGTTTATACCAAAGCTGAACTTTGCTGAAGTCTTTACTTCGCAGAATCATAAGGGTTAGAAGGGACCTCTGGAGATCATCCGATCCGTGCATTCAGGACCACACTCCAGGCTCCTTCACACTGGTCTGGGAACAATCTTACTTTCCTCCATCTCTGTATTTGCTAAAATGCAGATTACAGAAGTTTAGTAATGAAACTGAGAAGCCAACAAGTGGAATTATGAGATGGTTGCTGTCAGAATAAAGTTAGTGTAATGATGGGTGGTTTAGAGAAAACTGGAGTAGGCTAAAGTTCAAACTCAGAAATTCATCAGGGCTCTGTTATCTGCAGTTCAGACAGAGTATAAACATATAAACAGGGTATACAACATATCTTGTCAATGAGAATAAAACTGTTTGATGAGGAATTTAAAACTGGCCCATGCTATGCAAAGAGTGACATTCTAAAAGGCTTTAAGAATGAGGAAAAAATCCAGCAGAGCTAAGGAATAGGGATGTGGGGGATGGAGGAACTGTTCCAGGGACACAAAATGAGCTGTTATTCTAATTGTTCTGCTTATTATTCTGTAAACACTCTAGCAAATGTTCTCTGTGGTTATCAAGCATATGTTTTGAATGCATTATGTGAAACAATTAGAAGCACCTGCTTCCTTTTCTATTCATAGAAAAATGTCAATATTAATCTTATTCTCGATGTCTTGCCAGGGCTCTCCTTTGACTAGACAGTCCCCAGGCAGCTGTACCGGATCTCACTCTGACTGACCCATTGCCTATGCGTGTTATAGGACTGTCACTTCTTCTAGCCTTCCTTGCATATTTTCTCTGCACATCATCTCACCCATCACCCTATTACAGAGACCCTGACCCATATAACTCGAGTACACTGACTATGTCTTCTGAATTTCCAGAAATGTCTCGTCTTGAGGAATGTCTGGGTTTTACAGGTCCACGGCAACTCTAACATTATGTACAGTGAGGTTTATCCCACCAAAGCTTGACAGAGGATTACCCTGATAAAGTCTTGCCTAAGTTATTTCCATCTTGCCTTAAAGGAGGGAAGGCAGCAGCACCAGATGGGGCACTGCAGAACTTGAAGTGCACAGCAGAAGCAAAAGTACCTCCTGCCAGCATAGCCTCACTCTGGGAAGAAGATACTTGCCAGCTTCAAGGCACTAGACCAATCACTGTCTGAGGTTAACTCTTCTGCAGAGCGTGGCATGCGTCTGGCAAAGCAAGAAAACAGGAAGGCAAAGGGTAACCTTATGGGCAAAAGTAAAAAAAGACCTCGCAGTTTATCATGTATTCTATTTTCTTTTTCTGTGGGCGTGTATATGACCTGCTAACAACAGGCTTTCTTACAGAAAACCTCCCCAAGAAAGGAATACATGGGAAAATCCTAAAACCTGCTATCATAATGATGATTAATGTGATCCCATGCTCAACAAATGTCAATGTTCTTTTTGCTCCAATACATGCTAGTCAGAAAACCTCCAGGATGGAAAAGCAATCTGGAAAAAATTCAGTACTAACCCCAGGTAGAAATATGAAAAGATCTTACAGAGAAAACTAATGACCTTGAAGAGAATTTCAAACAGCTTCTCCAGCCACCATAATCATCTTATAACATTCACAGACATTCAAAAATCTATTAGGCTTTTTTTTTTTTTTTTTTTTAAGAGGTTTTGAAATTTGAAGATGCTGATGGTGAAAATGGGAAAACGTCTTCACGACTTTTACACAGGAAAACGAGTATAAAAAATAAACGACTTTGTGAAGAAAACAAAAACAAGAACAGAAACCTCAACAGCATTCAAAGTAGCTTTAAACTAATCTGCTTGCTTCTGAAATAACCAATGATTTGCCAGTTTGTCACACAGCTAAAGGAGTGTTTGTTTGACAGCCCATGGGCAGCAGAGCAAAAATGGGCCCTTCTGTAGAGAAGCTGTAAGGGGCAGCAATGGGGAAAGGACACTCTGGATACTTCTGCCATCACTCTTTGACAACGTTGTAGACAAAGCTATTAAGTCGATCTGTATAACTGATATTTTTACTTTGGCAATTTTAATTTATGATCAAAATCATAGAAATTCAGAAGAGAATATAAAAAATGTAGTATTGCTGCAAAATTAATGAAGGCTCGTTTTGGAACTGTCGTGGCTTGTAATTTATGCCTCTCAAAAGTAGAGTGAGTGACAGAAAATCAGTGAGTTCTGGATGCAGTTACTTCCTTAATGCCTTAATAGCTCTGAAATTCCTCCCCTATACCACCTTTCCTTTCCAGTGAAACTGTTGGGCTGTACCATTTAACATAAGAAAAACAACCCTGAAGCTCAGTAACTTGAGATCTTAGTGTAAAATTTTAAAAAAGTAAAAGAGCACACTGCCTGTAAACCATCAAGAAAAGACACTGTTTTCCCAGAAGAAAAAACAACAGTGGCAAAGGCACAGTCAAAATTCAAATCTGTATTAGCAGCACTGTGAAATGTGAGTTTGGGTTTCTCATGAATTATCTATTGTGCCCTGACTTGAAAAAAATTTATGCTGTGCGAATATGGTTATTATTTAAAGTAAAATGGTTTTAGTATCTTAATGTTAAAAAATATTGAAAAATATTTTTTAATTTTCCTCAAAATCACACTTTTAGTGAAGGGAGTGATGTTTCTATTTCCAAAATTGTTAGGGAGGGCTGAGTAATGTGGTCAATCTACTTTCACAATGGTATCAAACAAGGACTAATGAACCTCAAAGCGAAAGATTATCTTTAGAAGTATATATTTTATTGCTCTTTGGCCTTTAAAGACTATACAATAATCTGAGCAATCCTCTTTAGTATGTTTTGTCAAAGCCTTCAGTGTGGTCTGTTTGGTTTAGAATAGGTCTAGAAGAAATCTTTGGCAATTATGGGAGAGGAAACTTTTTGAATGATGGTTATTATATTAAAGTAAGACAACAGCATATGTCCCTGCTCTTGAGACAACAAGATGATGAGTTAAAAATTCATCTCATCTACACACGGTACTGTGACAGACTGGAAAAGGTTTGACACAAAGAGGACACAGAGAGTAATTCCTTCCATCACAATATGCACATCCATGTAATAATTTATTTTATGTTTCTTCTATCACTTGCCTCTTTTCTCTAGATGGGAAGATAAAACTTAGAGTGCAACAACTGGCACGCTATGTGGAAATCAAGCCAGGCATACATGTGGGAGTCTGGTGGATGCTTTTTTATAAGACTCTGGCGTCCAGCTCCCATTTGCTCACATCATTCATACCCAGAACTGCTTGGGTTTCTTACTCCAACTGGGTGACTTCACAATAACGCCTGAAAAAAAGATAATTAAAAAAAAAATCTATATCATGAATGGCTTGCAGTATTTATCTGCAGGGGAAAACAGTTGCAAGGGGAGCAAGAAAACGTTTCTGATGTTTTGCTAGCATTCTTTTATGTCAAATGTTCATTCCAACGTTGACACAGGAAATCGTTTTACTGACACTCCGGATGATTCGTGTAATTCACTAATAGCTCTCCTGTTTGTCAAATAAATAAAACAGTCATCCAACACAGACAAATAACTTTTCTTGGAGTAATCAAATCGTACTTTACTTGCAAGACAATGTCACTGTTACGTATAAGCTTAAATCTCAGGTGTAGAAGTTAGAAGTTAAGTATTCAAACCATACTTTACTTTCAAGACCATGTCACTGTTACGTATAAGCTTAAATCTCAGGTGTGGAAGTTGAAGGCATTCTGTACCTTGCAGAACACTACACGGTATTACAGCAAAACCCACCAGCTTACTGCAGTATTAAGAAAAATGCTTTCCGTGGATTTTCCGATTTTGTTGTTGCTGAGAGAATAAAGCCTGTTCCAGTGATGTGTGAATATTCTAGCCAAGCTGTAGAATATTGCATAAGGCAAGATGTCCAATATATGCAAAACACTGAAGATAGAGCTACCTCTGACCTTAAGCAGAAGAGTATCCAATATACGCAACTATTGATTTTGCAGCCGCAATGGCCTTATCCACCTTTATCTTCAATACAACCACCAAATGCAGGCTGATCAATGTCTGTGTACTGCAAACTGCTGCCGGAAAAAATAAAATAAAATAAAATAAAAAGGATAAAAAAGATAATTAAACCAATATTTACACATGTAGCATGTTGTTTCAAGTGTTTGTAGGTTGTGATCTTGACAAGCTCATAAACACATCAAAAGCTGACTGTAATTTATGTGTATTTAACAAATCAGACAGTACAAAATATTTAACATAGCAGCTTACCAAGATAACAGTCATTGTCTAGTTTCCACAGGGCTTTTTTGGGGTGCCAAAAAGCCATGGTAATTCTAAAGGTATTAGCAGACACAATTCTCAATGAAGAAAAAACTTTGAAATGTTGTATTGCATATTGATTTACATGCTGATGTCTGTCAGAACTGCATGTAGATCAAGGGGAAAAAAAAGGTTATTCAAACTTCACTAACTTTTGTATTATTAAGTTTTGTTTACAGTAATTTTCATTAATATTCCAAATGATTTTAAATATTAAAACATGTGAATTCAGGCAATAAAAACAATCCTGATCTTCGCCTTCTAAAATTTTCTGAAGCTCTACGTTTGTTCTTCTATGTTTCCTTCCTGACTTTTAAACTTGCAAGACACATTTTCCAAGGTTTCTTTTGCAGCCATTTCTAAATAAATAGCAAGAGACTCACATATTCCCAGTTCTGCAGAAACTAGCGCATTAATAAACACATCAAACAATCCGCTATTCATTATGACAAAGTAAGTTTGTTACATAGGTCATAAAATCCCCTAAGAAGTGTCCACGTAATGCCGAAGTCTTGTTTAGGTTAAGAAATTTAAGTAGATCTGGTAAAATTTTACTTCTTTCGTGTATATCTAGGTATAGACATTTTGAAATTAGCAAGAGCTTGGCGAATGCAGGGAATCTTCTAGTGTCTTTGTCTTCTCCAAAACAGTAATATTTAGCCTTGCAGGTCCATAAAAATATATCTGACAATAAGATGTAATTTGTTCCCCCTTGCTTAATGTGAAAATTTTAGAGAACACATTAAATGAAGTCATCTTCTGCTCTCGCTTACATCCCTTTAACCTCCATTTGAGAATGGTCATATAGCTGACAGGAAAAATGCCCTTTTTGTTAGCTTCTGTCTGTGGAAGGTTTTTCTTTTTCTTTTCTTTTCTTTTTTTTTTTTTTTCATTCTATATTTTGTCATTTTGAGCAATAATAGAAACTGAAATCTAGCCTCCTGGTGTACAGTGGCTTAAACATTTGAAATGCTTTTTGCTGGAGGGTGCTGTTAGTGCTTTTGTGAATTGTTTTTTTCGTGTTGTTTTTTTCTCCCTACCCAGTATCCATTTCTACATAACAAATATTTTTGATGAATACATAGTCAACCTGCAAATTCTCTGGGTTCAATAATGAAAGCAGCAAGGGATTCACAGCTGAACGTGAAATGTGGTTGTTTTAAGTGAGGGCCTTGACATGGTCCTAGTGTGGTGCAAGAGTAAACTGTGTGTGGAAGATGTGGGGATGTACCAGAATTACCCATATGTACTTTACAGCAGTAGAAGTTCTGTCTCAGAATGAAATCACCAGATTGAGGGGACAGATTACTTTCTCCAAAACAATCTCTTATTTCCTGCTGTAGGAAAAAAAATTTACTAACTCCAAATGATGTAAGTGCCAGAGCTATAGTAATTTGCCTCTGTAGCAGGAGTCCCTGGCCTTCCCGAGCATCTGTGTCAGAAAGCGAGCACAAACTTTTTGTCATCCTTGAGCTCCTCACAGAAGACCAAGTAGGCATCGCAAAGCAGACACAATATTACTCATTAAATTCCAAGACCAAAACCGAGAAGAACAACTTCCCCATACTTTCTCCATGCTTGTTGCACAGCTGCCAATGAGAAATTTAGGATGTTCCTTTCCATGAAGGGGACACTGCAAATACCCCGTGCTATACAGACTGCACATTCTTCTACCACATGAAAGCATCCAGCTGGTATCTCGGGGCATCACAAATGTTAATTTGTATATAAAACAGCTATGTGGGACATAGGAAGAAAGGAGAACACGAGTGTACCATTTAGATTAAGAAAATAAAATATTTATATATTAAACAAACACACAAACAAGCCACTTTTCATGTGGAAACAACAACAATGGACAAATCCCACGTTCTTTTTCAATACAAGATTTTCCTACCAACCTCCATCCCTCAAACCAAAACCAAAACAAGCGTTGTTACAGGCCGCGCTGTATAACAGAACTTGACAGTTTTCCGTTCTTTGCTGCCTGTGGCTATTGCTTTTTCTCATCCCTGAGTGAAAGTAGATGATCCACCAGAACAAGTCATTCAAGAAGTTCTGTTCCTTTCACTGCCAACAGGCCCTGGAACAAATCCCATAGAACAAGATTGGAAGTGATGACAGGAGACCATATATTTTCAAATCTCATTAGGCATCATGGCAACACCATGCCTCAGACTCAGACTGCAAACAAAAATAACTTTCTTTGCTATGGTGTTTCGTTTGTAACAAGGGCATAAAGACACTTCCTACCTCATACATATCTTTCAAAATTCAATGCGTTAAAGACATAAATTGTGGTTTAAGTCTACTAGCTTCATGAAGTGAGACTGAGATAAAGTTGACATCATCATTTAACTTGACATGTGGCAGCCTGGGCATGAGCACCAGCTCATCAGTAGATGGGCAGGAGCGGGCCTGGGCTTGAGTGGCTGGAGGAGGTAGCCACACTTTCTTATCGCTGTTTACCTCACTTAACAACATCTATGAACAAATCTTACAGAGACTGTAACAGAAAGAATAACATCGATAACACAAAAGCCCATACATTTTCTTCAAGAAGTGAAAAGCAATCTTTACAAATGTTACATGCTTTACTCTGTAGCGTCTGAAAACATCGCAAGTATCCAGAAAATGAATAAGATTAATAACTTTCCTTTTTTATTTCCCTTCATTCTTCCTTGATCAGCCACATGAAATAGCTTCTCTGGTTTGGATACTTTGGCTTGTTTGTGTGAAAACAGAACGTTGAGTCAGAACACGAGAGTTCTCAATGGTGTTCTCAGAGTGAAAAGGCACATGGCCCGTCCAATATCCCAGGGCACTGTTTCACAGCAGTGGGCTACCTCCCTGAGCTATTTACTGTTCACCAGTGTGAGCTTTCCTCACAGCTAACAGTTTCAATTTTAAAGCTGGAAATTCCTCTCAAGAAAAATCTCCACAGAGATTTCAAGAGTGAGGTTGAAAACCTTGAATCAGACACTATTTTCAATATGTATATGGATTAACGGTGAGTTTTTTTGGAGACCAGATGGATTTCTGTCCTTGAAATCATTCAGGCTGTTTTCAGAGTGAAGCTTCAATCCCAGATGTAAAAAAATCACCTAATCTAATAATTCGTTCTGAAGCTCTAGAAAGTATATGTCAGCATGTCCTACTCTGTGCTCACAAGAATAAAATCCAGGGTTGGCTTTTTTTTTTTCTTTTTTTTTTTTGCTTCAAATTGTTTACCCTGTTGTTGTTGGGGGGAGTGGAGGGCTGAGGGTAAGGTTTAATGATTCCTTGTTTTGCATTTGTTCTACTGTCACCTCCATGAAGGATTCAGCATCAGTCAGTGATGTAACTAAATGGTGGTAAGGTTGATTTATGGTGGAAAAGATCATGGAAGAAAGCCATTTCTTTCATGTTTTAGTCTGTCAATATCTGCCATCCCTGTGGGCTGATTTAACATGCAAAATGTGAGCCGCTACGAATTCATAAGTTTTACGTGCACCTCCCAAAATCTCATCACAAAAAACCTTGCTGCTGAGCTCAGCCTAAGATCAGTTTGGAATCAGTTGTTCATATATACGTCTGAACTATTACCAGTTAACAATAAGGGCACTGATCCTCCGAGTGTTTTGTTCGGCTATGGACAATAAATTGAGGTTGGAAACAGAACACCTTAGAGCTGTCATATTACACAAATTCCATCTTCTAATCTCAGAATGCTGACAGAAAAAACTTGTTTCTTTGACCAGCATACTAGGTACATACAGCCTTGGTTGCTTCATGGATATGTTTAATACTACCTGAAGAGAGGATTAAACCTATGAGACATTCTTGTTTGATATTTTGCTGTAACCAATTTTTCTATCAATCACTGTTTCTTGTTTTCCAAATGAAAAAAATTGACCTGCATGAATACAAAGTTTGATTTAAGAAAGAAATCAATCAAAACCAAAGAAAATATTGAGAATTAAATAGATTAAAAAACAACAACAACAACAACAACAAAAAGTCCAGAAATCAAAAATTCTCATTTCTGGAAATTTTTGTTAGTACAGCCACTTGTTCTTTATGGAAAAAATATATATATGTGTGTGTGTTTCTAAGCTGTAAATGTTGCACTTGAAAGATAGCTATGTTCTCTTTATCAACATAAGAACATATAATTTCATTCTGTCAAGCAGGTCAATAGTTTGCCAGTGACCACAGCTACTTACACTTAAGTTTTACATTTACGTAGTATCACTTTCAAGCTGGAATAATGAATTCTTGCAAATATGCTATTATAGTACCCAGTGTGAAACTACCAATTTTTAACTCACCCATCTCAGGAAATGGAATAGACTGAATTCACTCTATAAATGCAAATACTGGTAATAATGATCTTGAACTCATACAGTCCCAACAAGTTATTTATAGCTGGATACTGTTCTTAAAAATCTCCCTTTGAGTGCCAGTAGTTTGTAAGCAAACAAATCATTGTCATAATCCTATCTATGCTTTGACAGAGTTACAAGAGCTCTTGGGATCAAATTCAGCCTAAGTGAAAAGCCCCTTACTGCAGGAGATGTTCTGCCTCTGTTTATAAGATCAGTGGACAGTGGTCTCAGCTTTCAGTATGCAACACCACTTGTCTTAATAACTTTGATATATATTAAAGATCAAAGAGGTGTTCTGGATAAGTACTCTTGAAAAAGATACAGAAGCAAGGCCATTCAAACTTTGCCTTAGAGAAAAAGAATTCCAAAGCAAACGAACAAACAAGCAAGCAAGCAAACAAATGAAAAAACCTTCCCTATATAATATCCACCCTTGGGATTGTTACTGAGTGAATAGTTTCCTATGCTGAATCAGGAATCTTCTACATTAATTCATTTACATTATTTAAGATCAGTTGCTCCAAAAGTAATGCCCCCTGTTTATTTCCATGGAAGTAACGATACAAAGACTACCATAACACTATTTGATAGAGCAAATTCTCAGCTACAAAACACTTTTTCCACACAGTCACCACCATTAGCTGTGCTTTTCACCAGTGACGAACAAGAGCCTACACGCTACCCTTGTAAAAACCTGCATGGTTACTCGGAATGTAACTTGTCTTTCATGTCACTGTCACCACTGCTGAAAAGCACCACCCACCATCTCACTGTGCTCACATCCACTGTTTGGTCTCCAGAAGCATTCAGCAAGCATCTACGAATGTCAATGGGGGTATTTTTCCTGCACCGAGGAACTCAGTGACAAACTTCTTTGTCATAAACGCTTCTGCATCAGCCATCATCGTGTCAGACTGCCCCTCTGCTATTATCTGTCACATGGGAACAACTGTAATGAGATATAGGTGGGAAGGTTCAACTTCTACTGCCATACCACCAACATCTGCCTCTGATGTTGTGGGCCAACACAGTAAAATAGGAGGTATGACTGACAGGGAAGCCTTTGTATAAAGACTGTTAGCTCTAAAGAGAACCTGAACGAGAACACTGGCCTTGTCAAAGTAGGTAATTTAGACATCTAGTGGGAAGGCAATGCCGTGCATATACATAAAAGAGGACTGTTCTGTTCAATTCAAATGACTCCGTTTGTCAAATGTCTGAGGTCTAGATGGGAGTAAATGGATTTCAATCAATATGTATTGTATTCTTTTAGGTGTCTTCTTTTGTACACTGCTGATGGGAAATCTAAATTATAACTTATGCTACTCAATGCCAGAAGTATAGATGTCTGAGCTTGGTGACATTACTTAAAAATGTATCATCATTTATGTTTTACTTAGTTTATGCATTTAAATTGTTTACACTTTCTGTGGTCATTTTTAGCTTCTGAAGGGCTGACTGGCTTACACTGAGCTCTAAGAAATCTAAGGCCCCAAACACATTTTTCTACTTAAGAGTTTCCAATCTTTTTCTGTAACTTTATTGTTCACTGGGGAATGTGAGGCACAGCAAGTTGTTCAAATGTTCTGGCATTTGAAGTAATGGATTAGTAAATATTTAAACTGTCATGCAAGACTACTACTCTTCATAAATAAAGCATCTCAAAGTGTTTAGATGGACTGTTGTTCAGGACTCACAGGTTGTTCCCTGCCTTTGCCTTGTGAGTGCTTCTGTCATGAAGGATCAGTCCCTCAGCACTCAAATGCCTTCATCACTTTTGCAGTAAATCATATGCTCAATTTTGCCTCCCCCCAAGCAGGGGAGAGACAGCACAGCAGTCCACTGTGTGAACGAGAGTGCTCTGGTAAGGAGCTCTGAGTGGAAATGGGCCAAGCTATTTTTACTTTAGTGGATATTATGAATATTCATCCTAGGGTTTGGAGTAGCACTATGCTGTATCTTTGCTGTATGCTGTATGTTGTAATGTTCATGCTGTAAATTTACACCCCACCATTCTGCTCACCAATATCTGCATATACCCAAGACCTCTGACCAACTCTGACAACAAGAAAGATGCAGTTTTTCAACCACGGTTATACTGGCCTGTAGAAGGGTCTGTTTGTCTCATAAGCAAAATAAACAAACAACAAAAAATTTAAAAAAAAAAAAATCCTGGTGTGAAAAATCTTGATGAAGAAGAGATCTAAAATCAAGAGTAAAAGGCATGAACAAAGTCCCAGTTAGCATGTGTACAGAACAGTAATCTCTGCAACATCTGTTTGAAGAAATCATTCCTCACATGAACAATACTTAACAATACATGTGAACATAAACCTTACAACCTTGTCCAAAGGCACAAATAAGGAATTAAGACTTTTCTTTGTCTTACAATATTCAAAGACTTGTAAGGAGAAAGAATTACTGTCGTCACCAAGAAAATATCTTCTGGTTTTGACAGACATACTTGAAGACCGGTGACTGTGGGACTTTGTCGTCCATGCCCACATGTTTGTGTATAATGGGAGAACACTCATTATCACCTTTGAAGAGCCAAAACAATCAGATGTTTACTGTATGCAATGTAATTTCGGACCACATATAATGAATTCAAAGTTTGCAGTGTATTCCATCATTAAGATAACAACGACTGCATTGTTAACGCATACAGTGCTATCACAGTTGAGGCATTCAAACAATAAGGTATAACTCACAGATTTAACTTGTGTAGGAGCACTGAACTTAGATAGATAGAATACTTAAGCCTTGAATTACAAGAGGATTCAGCATTAGGCTTTCAAACAATGATTTATTAAAAACCTAGTTTCTAGCTTCTATTTTAAATTTGGAAGCAATGTCCTTAATTTTTCTTCAATAACTGTCTCTTACTTTCTATTTAATTCTGGCTGTTATTTTGAAAATAATTATTATCTATAAGTTGCATTTCTGTACTTCTTACGTAAATACTATTTTAGCTGCAGTACAAATATATAGTTTGCTGAAATTAATGCATACATTTTCCTGATTTATAAGCAATGCACATACATATCAAATAAATTGTAAAATCCCAACAGATCATTATAATCCAGCTTTAGGAGTCTGTATGGCACTTTGTTCTTAGGAAAGAAACAAATGCATACTTTCTTCTTCAGAGGTTCTCTATCTGGTCGATGAGGTCATACAAAACTATGAACAATGAGGAAGAAAAGTCTACTCGAAGTAAGGCCTAAGAAGCTGTATTTTTGAATTCACTCATTATTTTTTACTTCTCAGATGAGAGAGGGCATTGATTCCAGGACCCTTTTTCCACTCCCAATTATTTAAAAAATGTCTAGGTGAAAGTACACTTTATAGTGTTAACTGCAGTTTAGCTATTTTCAATGCACTCATTCTCACACAATAAATTGAAGAAAGAGAGACAGCTTCATTGTATGCAGTATGAAAACACTGCACTGGTGCTATCAAATAACTAGATAATATTTGTAATGCTTTTCTAGCATACATTCTTGAAACTGGCAATACCAGGCCTTATTACTTATGTTGTAACACCGAAACCCTTTCTATAACAGGTATGTTTTCCTTAATTTCTTTTGTAAGAAAAGCAATTTCAAGCAACCCTCAGGACACTAGAGCAGACACTCACCATTGAAGCAAGGCTCTCCACAGTTCTAAGGCAGCTCCTCAGCTACCACTGACCCATGCTCACAGGGTAAGTGGAAAGGCGGAAAAGTGTTATGACTGAAATATGGCTACATATTACTAGAACCTTAAACAACCTGCATGGTACAAAATGTCTTTCCGGTTCATTAAACTTATTCCGAGAATCAAATGATCACAGTATTGCTCAGGGCTATGTTTTAAATGGTACTGACATGCCACAAGATTCAAGTGCATGCTTAGTGAGGCTGGTAAATGTGACTAAGCATCTGAAGTCCATTAACCTCCCGCTTTTCATGTGTAAACCTACACAATTCTGTGAATTTATCCCAAAAGTTATTTGTGTGTCTGAGTGTAGTCCACGTGTGCATGTATCATCACTTTTGTACACACCCTTCTGAAGACACACTGTTTCCTGCCCAACTGCAGTTGAAATCCCAAGCCATTTCTGTCTTTCAAACAAGTAAAATGGTGAGCAGCTATGAAAGTTAACTGCTGCTTATTATGTTCAGCTGAAAAATTAACAACCTAAGAGACGACTATAGATAGAAAGCTGTGAAACTTATTTTTTAAAGCAGGTGTCACAGAGTTATCTAGATCAATCTATGTCCATGATGAGGGGGGCATTAGACCCGTGGGCCCCCCGGCCCCCAGAAATGGAAAGGGAAAAAGGGAAAGGGGTAGGGAGATGGGAGCTGGGCTCAAGGAAACAAACAGAGCAGCGGCAACAATCTAAGGAGGAAAACTTATTTTACTAACTATGATATTGGAATGCAAGATAACAAAATATAATACAATCTAATTGAGATTGAGGCTAATAAATCAAGTAAAATAAGAGAGAGTTTTCTGAAGACCGAGAATCCTACTTTGGAATTGAAGGTGCACGGCTTGGAAACACACCCACACCCACTGCCAGGCAGTGAGAGAGAGAGAGAGAGAGAGCATCACTTCTGTGACGTATTTTCCTCTTTGACCACGAGGTCCTCTGGGATGTGTAGTTCTTCTTTGTGCTCCACATGATGTCATGATGTGGAATACCAATAGCAAAAACTACAAAACTGTGACAGCAGGAAACTGTAATTGACATTTCTGAATCTAATGCTGAAAGCAACTTTCTTGCTCAAAGCTAAAGTCACATATGACGGATGAATGATGGCAAACAGCAATTTAAGACAGAGAAGTCAAATATTAATATTGAATATTTATAAAGCGTTTGCCTGCTTAACTATTTCTTCTTTAAGTATCACTGAAGTACTAAAACACAGTTTAAGGATGCTTTCAGTGTGTCAACATCAACAAAAAGAGAAAAGTGACAGATCTCATTAAGTCTTCAGATATCAAGACCTCTGTGAAGAGATTACACGTAAGGACAAGCAGAGAGAGAACACTGCACAATTTCATCTGAACTTCAGAACCATGCAGCTCTATTTTGTAATTTTAGAGAAGTAAAAGCAACGTTTTATTTACTTATCAATTGCTTTTCCATGTTGTTTAAATAAGACAACGAGCAGATCTACATTATTCCCATAAGTTCCAATCAAAGTCAACTTCACTTCTTTCTTATTTTGTTTTTACATGCCACATTTCTGCAAGCAATGCACAACGTATTCCTGGGTATTTGATTGTATTATGTTTCATTTGTCATATGCATTGCCAAGCCAGTCAGAAACGATTACACAAAATGGTGTACACAGAGGAAACAATGCATCTTTGATGCAACAGTCACACTGCAATAGCATAAATTATCTGTCCTATACACAACAGTCGATATTTGTCAAGACTTTGGTATTTAAGTGCTTCTATTAGTATTAATATGTTTCAAGAAGTTCAGAGAACTGTAGCAGCTAATCAAGTTTCCATTACTAAGGTAACCTTGATTTAAGCAAATTACCCTTAAATCTCTGAAGAGTCAATGATTTAGATAAAACTGCTACGTCAGTAAGTCACTGGTCTGTAACTGGATTCTTAGAGCTGATTTATGGAATAATTTCCATATGTGAGTCCTCCCCTTAACGCCTTTAAAATTCAAACCTACCTACCAGTCCAAACAACTGCTCATCAGGAGATGAACAATCAGGATAAAGTGAAAATCTACTAGATGGCCAAAAGAGCAAAAAATAGATGCCTCTTGAATTTAAGTCTCTTAGAAATATTTGGCTCTGCCACATTTGATGTCTAATGATGCATGTTGTACAGACAACGTCTATGTCTTTTATCAGATTTTAATATTTATGTCAGAGTACTTTGCAGGAACATCCAAATACAGCATGTCAAGCATTTCTGAAATAGGACTCAAAAGACAGACCTGAGGTCTTGGTTTGGAAGAAAGAGAAGGCAAGGAAACAGGTTTCGTTTCATGATTATAACATGCCGCCACTTTTCTGATTGGAGTTTCCCAGTCATTTCCAAAAGGCAGAGTAAGCTGCTTCCACGCATCTCATTTCACATAACAACAACAACAAAAAACAAAAAACAAACAAACAAAAACCAACAAAAAAACCCCAACCAAACAAAAAACCGAACACACACACACACACACACACACACACACAGAAAAAAACCAACCAACCAACCAACCAAAAAAAAGAGTAAGAAAACGAAACTATGACTAGATAATGGAAAAGAAGAAAATACCTTTTTTTAGCTGAAATTCACTGTAACTGGAGTATCAACAAAACAGAAAGATGAACAAGAACCATCTCAGATAAGATTGAAAGTTTTGTTATCAGAATAGTGAAAGAGCATATCGAAAAAGAGAGTATCGGTAAAAGGTAGGAGAACAAAGTAGGAAGGAAACAGTCAGGAACATAATCCACAAGGTAAAGCTCAACTACAGCATTGAGAGTTTAGAAGCGTACAATCACTTAGGTAGGCAAAGACCTATAAGGTCTTCAAATCCTTATGACTGAATTTACAACCAAACTGAAAAGTCTACTGAAGATAAGCACAAATAATAATGCTAAAATGAATAACTGCATTCTACAAGGAGGGAATCCTCTTCAGCATTCATAACCACGCAGCACAATGCATACTTGACAATTTAAAAGAAGATACTTCTTCCTGTGTGACAAAACTACCCAATGAATTTAAAATTTCACATCTTATAAGAAGACATTATCCCATGCAGGGATTTGGCAAACAGTTTAGCACGATTCTCTTTAGAATCAGATGTATTATTTTAATAAGCAAAAGACATGCATATCTGAGTAGTAATATGCTGTTTCTCTTTGTAAGCAGTTCACAACCTGACTTGATGAAAAGATAATATATCTATAAAAATAATAGACCACTGATATTTGAAAAAAAGATATGAAAAATATAATATTTTTCAAGTTTTAAGTAAATATGTAACTACACAGTTTCAAGATTAGAGGTAATTGGCAATGTATCGCATCATTAGATATGCTGTTCTAGATGTCAGTAACCCCCATTATGAAATATCTGCAGTTTATTTATAATCTGAATTTCTAATGTTTGCATCTTTTCCAGTTCTTTTCTGCTATGCTTATATGATCATGTGCTATGAGGTACATAAGAGCCTCATATGTTCTTAATATTTACCTGGAAAAAAATGTAGGTCACAGATCTCAGCCATCTTATGAAAAGACGCCATTTGGAACTTAGATCAGGTAGTTCTTTTCTGAACGTCTCCCACTTAAAGGCAAACACTGACACATTTGTCATACTTATTTCCTATATGGAGGTAATACTGGGATCACACTGAAAGCTTTATCCCTGCTACCATATCTAAGAATTTAATTCACAGTCTCAGTTATGTCACTGAAATAAAAACAAAGGCTCAATTGTTAATGTCGTTATTTCATAAAACTTTAGAGTGCTGAACTCCTCCTACAGTTTGTATCTACATTTCAGGTCAGGTCTAGAGAAGTAAGGGACCACTCTGGAGCAGTTGCTGTTCACCAGAACAATGATCATGGAAGTTGGCATTTTGGTTTCTTCCTGGAGAAAGCAAGAATGCTGTTTTCACTTAATTATGACTTATTGTAGTAATAGAGAGTTTTCCAAAAGGAATAAAATCTTAATCCTCTGCTTGTCACTTCTCCAGCATTAGGAAATGTCAGTGTGATGCAAACCAGAAGTCCTGTAAAAATGAGTTGATAGGTATGCAGCAGAAGAGTTTTTATGCCAGTCTGTCTAGACATTGGTCATCCTACAACCTCGAGTATTACTCCACACTTCATTAGTCCGGTCATACCTGGATCACTCTAAATGAATCTGAATTTCTTCATTCCTATCACTGTAGTGTTAAGCTTGGTAACATAACCTAAATTTAACACTGCTCCCTCCACTGGTACTAAATGGAATAGTTTAAGTAGTTTATACAAGAAGCTTCAGCATCCCTGTAAGAAAAGAACTTGGTTTTCATCTAAAGTTTTATTTTCACATGAAGTGCAGAGTTAATACTCACTACTTTAAGTTTTATGCTAAATTGATACCTGTCATCTGTTTTCGTCCTTTTTCTAAAGACGTATGAATTTCAGGCTTCATATGTTCTTTGATTTGTAAAAGGAAAAAAACAAACAAGCAACTCCCTCCTTTGAAACCTACTTCATTTTCACACCTTTGATTAAGAAAGGGAGGGAAGAACATAAACAACTTTCTACAAAGATTTTCAGAATTTTCTGTGCGCATTTCATGTAGAAGTAAAGCAAGAACTCTTTTCTGCATGAGATTCTTGCATTTCTTTCTTCAGTATTAGCGTCTGCTAAAGGGAATGGAGGTGATTAAAAATGAATAAAACATGGAAAATTATTCTAGGATGTTCTTTATCTCAGGACAAGTTACATGTGACTTATGGCCATCCATTCTTCAATCCCCAAATCAAACTCATTCTACCTTTTATTTCTATTTCTGGTTATGTCACGAAACTGATTTTTAAGTAATTTATTCAGAAAAAAAAAAAAGAATTATTAAAAATCCTGATTTATTTTTGCAAAATAAGCGTAGAGACATAGAATTCAACTAAAGATGAATAAGAGTTCAACATCTCCAGTGCCTACACATGACTAATAACCGGTCCACAAAGAAATTCCTATTTAATTCATCATTTGCAGAAATATACTCCCATAACTTAATTCAAAAATTATCATTAGTTAAAATTTCCCACGTGCACTGAAATTGGATTTGTTAAAAGGTGAAAGAAAACATTAGAACTCTCCAGTTTTTGTGTGAAAGCTTTGGTAAAAAGCTAGGAACTGTATTAAAGTGAAAATATATATTAATTAAAGGGAAATGCAAGAGATAGGGCAAAGTTCCAGCACACCAACAGGAGTGACAAATTATAACAGATTTTGTGTCACCACATAAGTGTCTGCTTATGCGTATATAGGTTAATGACTAAGTACAAAAAGCATTTGTACTTTGAACAATAAAGTTTCAGAGCAGAGAACTGAATGTTTTAAGTAGCTTTCTTCCCTTTTGAAAAGGCAATTATAATGACACCTTGTGTAATTCAGAAATCACACAGTGAAATTAAAAGACTAGACAGTAAACACATAATGTAAAACAAAATTATTAGAGGTGCAGCTTAATTTTCTTCACAGGCTGTAAAACCGAACAGATGGTGACCTATCACTAATGTGATCCTGCTAAGTAACTTAGTATGATGTACAGCTCAGTGAAGGTCAGCTTGTATGAGCAGAATTGTTGTTGTTATGACTTACGGCAACTGAAATACAAGCTCTGTAAGAGCACCAGTTTCACAAATGCAAGACAAACATGAGAGCCAACAGTTGACAAAAGTCAAGTCAAACACTCTCCACGCAGCACTCATCAATAGAAAAATTCAAACACCTAAAACAAGACATTAGATTCCTATCTTCTTAAAACTCTTTATTTGGACTGTTTGATGAAATTGGGCTAAGTGACAAGGAGTGACAGAACCTGGACTTTCAGCTGGGGTGTGGTCACAAAGGGACTTTCAAAGAACAACAGTCTGCCTCCAGCCTCTCTCCAAATGAAGCCCTAGATTTTGTGTCTTTCCTGGAACTAATTCTAAACCTAACAAGGGGCAAGGGGTGAGTCTAAAACCAAATACTGCAGGACTGCTCTGCAAGAAGAAGTCATAAGGGGACACCTTTTTCTCCAGCCTACCCCTTCATTAGGCAGCCCCTTAGTAAGCCAAGCCAAGCATGCCAAAAGTGGTCTCCCCTGAGAACTTCATTTTGCATACAGTTGAGGGGCCTAGGTTAAGACTCAGCAGAAGGCAAGCAATATGACTACGCTTAGGGGATGTAGACAGACAAAGGCTCCATAGTTTGGCAGCACAGAACATTCCAAGGGAAGTGGTAGGCTACAAAAGAGCTTGATTCTAAGGGCTTTTGCAGCTTGACAGGAATGGATAATACGGACAGAGGCTTTGCCCACTTCAAGGATTATAGCTGGGAGATGGTAAACAAAGCTTACAGCTGCAATTGGGTGTGACTCTGAAAAGGCTCTCAGCGAAAGGGGTAGGGTGCAGAATTATTCCTGAATTTTCTCAGAACAATCTAATTTTATTCTTTATGAAGACTAACTTCAGCAAAAGTAGAGGAACAGCAGCAAAGAAACGCTTCGATCCTAGCAGATAATTGCTATGACCTTTCATTACATTCTAATTCTTCCTGCAGCATATCTTGAAATTATCAGTTTATATTAGAACATTTGTTACAAGGTATACTATTAGCTTACCATGTAGTACTAAATCATCTGCTCATAATGTTAAATATTGAGATTGCTCTTTCTGCATTTTCCTGCAAGCCTTCATTTCCGTACACAGTTATATCAAGGGTTGTTTGGATTTCCTTTCTGGAAAAGGAAAACTTGACTGCCAACATTTCCAATTACATCTAGATCCAGACCTCACTATGCACTGCTTATTTTGATAGTGTTTAATAATCTAGGAGGCTTTAAGACATACGGTGAGATTGGTCAGAGGCAGAAACTCATAACGCCATATGAAAAAGAAGGTTGCAACAAGGAAATGCACAAAGATGAAGACGTTGAAGAGAGAACTTCAGTGTCCCAATAGTTTGTGCACAGCAACATTTTCTATTTTTTTCTTACCAGTAAAAATATGGAGAATGTTATTCCTGGCCATGACGCACTTGTACTTTACTTTTCACTATCAGCAGTGAATCAGCCCCCCTATTTAGTAAAGGCTACCAAACCATGGGGAGCAAAGGTAACAGAATGTCCTCAAGCTGAAACAGCAGGTTTTCTCACAATTGCAGATATCACCAAAATGCAGCAAAATTGGTGCTTGACATATATCCTGACATGAAAAAGTAATGCAAGAAGCACAGTTGTTCTGTTTTCTGGACAGGAAACGAATGTGAGTCACATCAGGCAACATGATAGATACTGCAGAGAGGAAACAACAGTGGTCAAAGAACTCTGTGGCTAGTTTTGATTCGACTGAGACAACTTGAAAACTGAACTCAATGTCAGGAAGCTGTCAGGAAGTTCTTACAGATGATCCAGTGTGAGATATAGAGTTTACTTATAAATTAGCAGATGATAAACAGGGAGAACTGTGAAAGAGGTAATGGCACTTGACTTTACAACATTAATTAAAAAGTAGAAGAAAATCAAGCTTCAAACAAGTCATTCATTCTTGCTATTGCTTGTCATGCAGCATCTATTAACTACAATAACAATATATATATGTTCTACTGTAAAAATAATTCAGAGGTAAGGGCTCCTCTAGAAATATAATGATAATTTGTCCTCTGATTTACCGTCTCATAAGCCCAGAAGTTTGAACCTTTATGAAGATGACCAAGGAGTTGAAGAAGCAAAGGGGTCCCAGTAAACTGATTCCAAGCTGACACAATATATTATCTATACACAGGTATTGAACAGATGCAACGATATTCGAACATCAGAAAAGTACAAGTGGTATGTGGTAGCTTCTTATTGACTCCTTCAAGAAGCTATACTGTACTGAACACCTATATCTGTTCAGGATTGTCCAGTCTCCAACAGTATCAACTTGGGAAACAAAGATTTCACAGAGCCCTAGAATAGCAGGCATTTGAAAAACTCTAATTACTGTATTGCATTGTACAATGAAAGCTTGTTTTCAGACCCAGGACCTATTCAAAGACCACAGTACCTATTGCTGAATAGTAAATAACTCTTTTTATTTTTTTTAATTTTCACTATCCTATCCATGAGGCCTTCTAACATCTCTGAAGTGTTCAAGTTTAGTCACAGAGAAAACTCTAACAAGTATTAGCACTTAAAGCAAACCCAGTTGTTTAATTTTTCCTTTCACTCATTATCATTCCCTCCTCCCACCCTAACACTTGCTTCAAAAATGGAGTAGACATCTCAACAGCTCCATGGTAAAGGCAAGAGTTTTAAATTCTGGAAAATTACATCCAATCAGTTTAAATTCCTACAATCATTGGAAATTCTTGAGCAGACTCAATCTTAAAAGCAATCTTTTAAGATTGCTTTCCTTAAATTTTACCAGTTGGAAAGATGTAATTGCAGGGAAAATTAGAAGTAGAATTAAAAACCCATCAAACTATGACACAGACACGGGAAGTGTAAGCAGAAAAAGAAATCAAATGTTTAGTGTTGGTTAAAAATGATCAAAGAGGTAGGATCTAAGGCATTTCAATAAATCTTACATAGTATCTAGGTGGACAGTAATTAGAATTTCCGTAACAGATGTACCTCATTATTTGAGTCAGTATTTTTTGAGAATACTAGAAAACAGGAGGTAAAGTTGAAAAATGTGCTTAAAAAGGATCCATTATGTTTTGTCCTTAAATCCCCCCATTTTTCCTGCTAGGCTCTTGATAGCCATAACTGATCATACTGTCCTTGACATATTCTCCTGTTAATTGAATCCTGGCTAACCTCCATTAATCCTGTGATCAGAGCAGGTATAAAATGCTGTACGCTTCAGACTGCATTAGATTCACTTTTGTGTTTGCTTATTGATTTTGGCACAGCATTACCAGTTTATCCATGCCAAGATGCAAAATATATGATACACAGAGTAAACAACTATATGTCAAAAGATGTCTCCAGCTTAGCCTGCATGGGATTTGCTGATCTGAGTGAATGCTGACAAAATCTAAAAAAGGCAAAGATGAAGCAAGCTCAGCAAACTCAGCAAACGTAGAAGAAACGACAGTGAAACAACAAAGTTAACTGGCCTTGTATTGGCTTGGTCCAATCCTTCTTGATTAGATGGAAAAAGGTAACATAACACAGCAAAGTGTTCTTGTTTATAGAGGAACAAAAAGTTGCATCACTAACAGCCTCAGTTGTAATGGTAATCATTTCTATGTATCTGTGATTTTTTATTTCATGGCCTTCTAACATATACTGATCAAGGCTGCTGACCTAGAAAACTGAGCAAGGAAAGTGAGCAATAAATATGAATGCATGGTTATGCTCAAAAATTATCGAATGGCTGAAGTTACAAAATGGCTTTAGTTCTGAATGAACGTAGGCTGAAAAGAATATGGGAATGGACAAAACCAGTAAGACAGGCCTAGTCCTTGGCTAAGATATTTTCATGATATATTCTTATTTGTTTTAATGCCTACAGTGTTACCTCTGAGAAGTTAGAGCAAGACCTGAGATTTCACTGCTCTGACTCTTTACATAAAGCAACAGAGGTTTGTTGTTAACAAACCGTAGTTGTACAAAACTATATTTAACAAAGAACACTGCAGCCCTTCCAAAAATATTCTTCCTTTATTTTATGTTACTGAATCCTAAGAAAAACTAGATTTTATATGTAAAACTGTTTTTTATATGTAAAACTCTGCTAAAAGTGGCATCATCAGCCTTAGTTGATCTCTAATGATCTGATGACTGATTTTGTTCTGTATTGTCTTTGACATAGGTGAAGCTGCACATTTTGAAATAATTAGTGACCAATCTCAAAGCACTGCAGCTTACTGAAAAACAATGAAAAGCATTATAAGGATAAACAGACTGTGACCAGTTTCTGAATATACTTGAATTACTATGATGAATATACACATAAGTCCATCTGAGATCTGAGAGTAAGTGTATTTCTTTTCATCATTTCTAATATTTCTATTTATTTCTTCTTTTTTTTTTTTCTATTTCCTCCCCCATCCCACACTAAAACTGAATGATATCTCCCACCACTCTTGATAACATGTGATTTTAAGGAACAAAGGTGGACTTTCATCCCCAACACTATTAATTTTATACATCAATCGATATTCTTCTGTTGCAGTTGGCATTGGAAAGTGACTAGACTGTTGCAGATAAAAGGGACCTCTATAGACCATATAGGTCAAGGCAACACAGAATGGAATAACCCACAGCAGGTCACTCAGGGCTGTATACATGTGGCCTCCAAAAATCTCCATAGATGGAGACTTTACAACCCCTGCAGACAAGCTACGTTTGACCTCTCTGACAGTAAATTTATTATTAGTATTTTGTTTAAATTTAATGTCATGCTTTTAAATTATTTCCATTACCACTTGCTAAGAGCTGTAGTACCTCCCTTTTCAACAGCATGTTGTAATTGTCATCCTAAATACATTTATAGCCATGTGTTTTTTTCATATTTTCTAGTACGTAAACACAATCCTGATCAGCTCTTCTTCCACCCTGGTATTTCCTTGGATGTACTTATAATGTAGAATCATATATTTCCCTCCATGTGTGCTTTTCAAATCAAACAAGCCAAGCTTGTTTACTCTCTGATATTCTTTCCTTTCAATCTGCTATTCTGTGCCTACTCCAGTGAGTACTGATTAAACTTGTACTGAAGTTACAGGAGAACTGAAATTACATATAATTTCAAATTAATTTGCAGTGTGAAGTAGTACTAACATATAAACTCTTCTAAAAGTCTCTTAACTCATTTATTCTTGGCTGTAAAATGTTAATGTCTAATCTTGACACTCTGGCTACTGACTTTCAACCAAGTAAGATGATCAGCAAGTGCTCACGTACAAAAGAAAACACAGAAATCAGGTTAATTAATTCTGCTTCTCTAAGAACGTGGAATTGTATTCCAATATACATCCACTTTTTAAATTATACCTGTCCAGCTGTAGATTGTAATGGAATAATTTGAGGAAGGTTTCATGTGCTCCTATCTAGTTTTCCTATTTTGCTTCAGTAAATTACTTTGACACAAGAATAAAGGTCATCTTTTATAAATTTGTTTAATAACATACTCAAGGTTCTAGAGTCAGTATAAATTCCAATGAAACGAAGCATAAGGTAGCTTTCCCTTACTCCTACAATACTTTGGACAACCCCACCAAGGCAACAGATGTTTGAAAAACACTGATAAATTCAAAAGAAGTTCCTGTGAACTTCCAGTCGCTCCTGCCCACAGCACTTCTTCGTCAACTTCTTTTCCACAGCAGGTGAATTTCAGTTGACTACTGCTGAGTGCCATGATTCATTCCCTGTTGTGGATGGTAGTTGTGAATCATCATTTTGAATCATGGTTAATCATCACTTGCTAGGCCACTGTAAGTGTGCTATGCAGCTAACAGAGTGAAGCTAGGGAAAGTACACCCAAGATTTCAAGTTCTCTTTATTTTCTTACTAATGTCATATGTTCTAGGGGGAAAAAATCTATTTGAACCCTATAATTTGTTCGCATTTTACTTCAGTGTCAAAGGTTCAACTCTTCTCAAACTGACTTCTGAAGACTATTCCAGAATACACAAGAGCTTCTGAAGAGTTAATTCTGTGTTTTCTCATCTGTGGTCAGGTGGGACGCTGTGGCCTTTTTACAGTGAGAAAATGCACCAGAATTGTGTCATCTTACTTATAGGTTATTGCGATACTCTGTACTTGAGGAAATATTTGAAAACAACTGAATTTTAGGTGCCCCTATTTAACAGACAAAGCAGTATTATAGAGTACCTCTGACTTACTGTGAAAGTCAGGATAAATATTTGCCACAGACTTCAAAATCTTGCTGAAGGCAACCAAGTACTTGCATGAGTTTCTCTAAATAATGCACACATGTCCAGACACGCTTGGAAAATTTAATGGATAAAATACAGAAGTAGGTGATTATTGCTTCTATATTTTTGCTGATCTCCGTCACTGAATGACCACTACTGTTCTTTAGATCAGGATACTTACTTTACAAGATTCTGAGATCTTTTAAGCAGCCTTCACATAACCATGCATTTCTAACTCTAAGTCCATCAGACAGAAAACTTTCAGGAACAATGTCAGCTTTATTGAGCCACAGGAATAAAAGAAGTTGTAAAAGA
Organism: Alectoris magna; assembly: GCA_030625065.1. Lineage (NCBI taxonomy): Eukaryota > Metazoa > Chordata > Aves > Galliformes > Phasianidae > Alectoris > Alectoris magna. The sequence continues at coordinate 12,537,877 of CM060562.1, forward strand.
AAAAATATTTAATACTAGAGTGCTCCTCTAAACATTGAATCTAAATTGGCCTATCAGTGGAAACCCTGTCTCACAAATAACAGCATTTTTAGAGTTAACCAGAGTAGATTTGTGAATTCCCATGCAATTAGAAGGACTACTAAGTTGTAATTAAACAAAAACAAAAACAAAAATCATAGGTTCCATCATTTTAAACAAAAATAACTTTTTTCCATATTCTTTTTTGGGCTGCAATGAGGAATCAGTTATATCAATTTGATTAGAGGAATATTTTCATTCCCTTGAGATTCCCTTCTTACACATCTCTTACAGAGTGAGTCATAGGACTTATCCATTTAGAATTGCAAATGTGGTAGGGGACCTCTTGTCAGTTGACAAATGGGTGTAGGTACATTTAAACAAAGAGAGAGAAGATAGATAGAATTTTTCTGTGGAATAGATGAAACTGCACTCATTTTAATGTCAGTGCTTCACTGTTTTGATTTCACTAATTAAGGAACTTTAATGGCTTGTTGGGTCTCTTAATTCATACACGTCCTCAGAAATGTATTTTGCTTATCCAAAGTAGAAGCAGCCATTTTGGATCATGAAATGCACTCAAGTAGCTGTCAGCATTGCTTAGATGTGAAATCTTCTTGCACAACACAGTGTTTGTATAGTCAACTTGGAAGAGCAATGTGGAAATGTCAGTCACCTGTTGTACAAACAAGTTAATTATGCAATAATTGCACATCCAATACACCAAAACTGAAAGGAAACAGCACTTATTTGTACTTACCATGAAAAAATAATGTATTATTCATTCACTTATTACTATACTGAAGCACTATAATAGGCATTCCCATTTTGCTTTGAAGTGCAGTTAGTTATTTATTAAGTACACATGCAGATAAAAACTGCCGTATTGAAGTTCTGAAACTAACTAATGCAATGAGCATGTGGGACCAACAGTCTAATTCATGGTCAGGTAAAATATGTAGTTATTAAGACTGGGGAGGACTCCAAGGATTCTCATGTCTCCTGTTTCTATTTCCCTCTCATGGTTTACTACAGAGTTTTCAGAGAGGCTGGTACTGATACATCTGTAGCACTTAAAAGTATGCTACTGCCTCTGCACTGATGCTTCATCTAAATCCTTCCAGCAGTTCATGTATAGAAATACAACATTGTAGTGACTATCTCATCACAGTCAAATTTTATCCTTAAGCCATTGAATAGACTGTTCTGCATTAAATGGGATTTAATGGAAGTCACAGAAGAGGCAAAAACTTACAGAAACAGGAAGAAAAAATACATAATTTTGGAAAAGATACACACAAATATTGAAAAAGTTATAGTAGTTGAATATTGTTTTATACTTGTGTCACAGGAAAAAAACACTTCCACATATATATTGTGGTGATATGGTAGCAGTTAGTGTGTTATAGGAAGTAGATGATCTTAGAGGTCCATTTCCAACCTTAATGATTTTATGATTCTATCCTATGATTCTATTAAACAACTCCCAAAACATTTGCTAATGTACTTTCAGCACAGAAGATTTAGTCAGCTTAATTGAGTGAAAGAGAAATGAGGAGTATACTGAGTGATACATAGTTGTTAAAATTAGAAACAACGGGCCCTACATTAATACACATACAACCTCTTCTTAAAGGATCCCGTGGCTCCTGGAAAAGCCATAGGATGAAGGGCTAGCCAGTGTGAGACAGCAATTCATCTTCACAGATTTTTTTCCAGAAAATGAAGAGAGGAAATAGCATCTTTGACTAAATATATGTAACTGAAGCTACATGGCAGATGTGTAGGGCATCACAGAGAACGCTATGAAATTATTATTGACAGCTTACCAGAAAATGTAAGTGGCACCCAAATATGAATTATTGCCACCATCTCTCCCAGTGTGGACTTTTATTTTCCTTCATTTCTGAAAAACTACTGAGTCATGCAAGGTTGTCTGTTCATTGGTTATAAATCTTATCTATATGCTTGCTGTCAAAAGACTTTTTTTAGTCCAGTTTGAGAGAACTTTCCTGCCAAACTCTAAAAAGATAGTCAGGCTAAAGTAGTGGTAAATTCCAGATCACAGATTAGGCAAATAGAAAAAACAGGGAGGAAAAGCCTCTCAATTCTTCATAAACTTACTGAAAAATCATTTCATTTTGAATAAAGGAGGAAAAATGAGCATTTTTATTAGTTTGTGTGCCTGAGTAAAATGCCTGATCAAACCATGACAATGGACATTGCTCAAACAGATTAAACACTTGATATATACTTAATGCAATTTAAGTATTAGAAGTAATTAAATGCTCCTCCATACCTCATCCACTTCTTTTTCAGATACATAAAAATCAATACACTTGACCATATAAAATAGATTTTTCTATTTATAAGAGAACATGAGTAGATATAAATTGCATCCATCTTCAGATAACTGGAATGCAGATTCAAACAGTTAATACACGCCTGAAATTGAGCTTTGTTGCATTTGACATGTCTCACAGTCGCACAGAAAGGCACTAAGCCACGGATTATTAATTCTTGTGAACAGCACCCTTAACATGCTACAAACTCCGAGACAGACAAATGGTGAGAAAAGATAAGACAGATATGAGACAAGAAAGACTACTGTGGAGATAAAAACCTGTTGTGCAGGTTTCTACTGTCACTTCACAGAAGGAGACTGCAGATATTTTATATATATATATAAATGCACACACGCACATATATATAATATATATGCACACATATATACATACACTGCATGAAGCAATGTTTTTTTAAATTCATTGCTTTAAATCAAATGAGAAGATGTAGTAGGAATGATTTATCAGTGTGATTCAGACCTCTTCAAAATCTTACTTAAGGCTTGATATTTGTGCCCATCTAGCAAAACTCATAGATTCTTCCTGTCACTGCTTTACTAGTTGATAAGGATTGCCAGAGTGATAAAGAAATACTGCGTAAGATCAGCCTCACAAGACCACATAACATATCTAACACTTAATCAAGACAGACTTTCACACTACTGTTTTTATCTGTTCTTAGGAGTATGAGAACTGGATCCTGAAGTACATGTGAAAATTTATGGTTTATTGCTGTTTATATTGTATTGATAATGCCTAGTTTTTTTCACTTACAGGGCTCCATGTGCTTTATATGGATAGTAACTTAACCAGAAGCAGTGACTGAGACCAAAAGAGATACACATAGCAAGATGACTCAATATGACAGTGGGATACAGAACTCGGTTCTTCGGATACTGGTGTACTGTAAATACCTTGGACAATGGCTCTTTCTCAGGTTACAGGTTGATTGCCCCTTCAAGAAAATCCATTTAGTATTTTCTTCGAGCAATGTCCTACCATCAGCAAAAAATACTTATTCAATAACATACATGATGTAAAAAGCCAAGGCTTTATCACCCGTGTTAGCAAATCTTGCTATAATGTTAACTTCCACTCTGAGTATTGGGACTGCTGCAAGCACTGGAAGTTGCTGAACACCCTTTTTCTTTAATGAGACCTACTCAAAGCATAATGTAAATTGCAGAGTTGTATACTTTTTCACCAAAGCGAGTGAAAAAGGAATAAAGACACACAAAATCAAGAGCAATTTTTAAACTTCACTACAACTCTTTTTTCCCCTTTTTTTAAAACACAGTTCTTCACTCCTTCTAGAAGAGACTGCATATACACTACTCACAGTACCTTCTTTAAGTCTGATTTATAATTTAGAAGATGAACTTAAACCATAGAGAAACTGCTTAAAGCACCTCCTATGCAGGATATTTAGAAGACCAGCATTTTTTTCCTATGCCAGATGCTCAGGAGACTACTTTGACTCAATGAGTTGCTGGCTGAGTCGCAAAAGACTCTTGTTCCTCAAGTCTCCACCTTTGGTTGAGCACCTTGATCCTCCTTGTTCAGTTAATAGCCCCGCCATGCAAAATTATCTTATATCTTCTCATTTTTTATTCTTCACATTTGACAACCCACCAAGAAAGCACGATCTCTCTATGAATTTGTTTTTTCTTACAGCAATTCAGCATTCCTTTGTTTCTTTAGTTTACAATATTTTATAATCACTGTAGCAAAAATCCCACAGAGGGTCATGGCAACAGGCTGATACTGTGTGGAGTGTGATTAGTCATCCACAGCAGGAAGGAACAGTGAATCCCAATTTCATTTCAAATGTAATGAAGCTGGCCTCTTAAATCCATCTGATGTATCTACTAATACTAGATAAAGACAGAAATATGAGTCTTCTTCCTCAAGACCTATCATAATCATTTGAATTAGGGTTGCTTAGGGTTTGATAGAGAAAAAGAGGCCGAAAAGGGGAACATGATAACACTTTCAATGACACAACAATCTGCTGGAATGAGGAAGAAAATAACCTTCTTGTCCATGCCCACAGTGGATAGGATAAGAAATGAACACTGATTAGACAAAAGACACAGGATACAGTCAGGAGGGGGTTGATTAAAAAATAAGTCAGGGTGTTCAATGATAGAGATAATGGACTAACGTCCAGAATTACCCAGATAATTGTCAGAGTCACTGACTTCTGCAGCTTCTAAGAAAAGGCTAGCCATTCACAGCATTAAGAATGGAAAACCTATCAGGAATGATGAAGTATTCTCACCCCACACTGGGTGACCTCCTGAAGTCCCTTGCAATCCTGTGACTCTATGACTGAGAACATTCAATTATACAGCATATATTACATTATCAATCTAGTCCAGCATGTACCACAAATTTCCTACGGAAAGATGTAGTCATAGACAGCTCTAAGTTTGAAGCAAAGAAAACCAGTAGGCTTTGCCTTATACCGACTTCTAAAAGAAAGCTCTGATACATTTAATGCCATTCTCAAGAAAGCATGAGAGCATTTAGGATGCTTTTCTTTAATAAACTAAAGTCAGGTTAGAGCATGTTTATTTTCCTTTACTGCTGTTATTACTTATCATTAATTTTACTCAACTTTCACAGCAGTAAGGCACCTCTGCACTTTGTGCTGTGTTGTCAAGTTAGTATTCAGACATCTTACTGACTCCAGTGCCTATCTTAACAAGCATCAAACAGACTCATTACATATTCTCCATTCAGTTTTACAATCTAGCATCCCAGGATCTTCATGAAGCTCCAGTGCCATTACAGCTGTTGAAGAACTACTCCAGATCCCACATCACATGACACATAAATAAGTTGGAGTAAAAGAGGGTACTAGTCACAAATCTTTGCTAATATCTTTTTCCAGTTTCTCTTCTGACTATTCTTTTGCTTGTTTCTGATGTCAGAACTGAGAAAGGAGACAGCACAATGCCACTCTGACAACCTGGTGCTTGCTGGAAGTGCAAGCATGTTCTCTGGAGGGCATTTATCCACCTTACTGTGTGTATGAGTGCATCTAAACATTTAAGGTGGTTTAAAGAGAACTATTTTAATGAAATGGTTACTGCTGATGACTCTGTTAGCTGTTCAGTTGTTATGGCTTGAGAAAGCATTGCATCATTGAGCAAATACAGCAACTAAATGAAAGGCAGCTAGTTACGTTAAAGAAACAAACCACCTCAAAAAGCAATAATAATTTAGCTTACAGTATTAATTTATAGCTGGAAAAATTATTTGAAAGTAATGATTGTTAATAAGCCTTCCATTTCAAGCAGAATATTCAATTGTCTGCTAAAGCTAATTATTAGCACATTTCAAGATAAATCTTTCCCACTGTTATGGTTATATGGCACCCCAGTACGCACTCTGAGTACATCAGATGTCTGATTTAAGTTACCTCAAGCACTTACATAATGCTTTGTACATTCTGAAATCTGTATGATTCTTGTCTGAATATACGGAGGTATTTTCATTAGCACTAGAGAGAGCACAGCAAGTCAGCTGGAACTTCAGTCCTAGAAAAATTATAGCTAGTCCTTGCACTGACTGTAGATGCAGGTGCCAAAGCTCCTTGCCCCCCAGTTCCTCTGTGTGAGCCCGACTCCAGCAGGAGCCTAACATTTGATATTTTACCTTTTGGTTTTGAACACTCTATTCATGAGTCCATCTAGTGGATAGTATAAGAAATATTTCTTCATACAAACAGATATATATTGTGTGTATATGTATGTATAGATAGATGGATGGATGTGTATATGTATATGTACATCCCTAAATTCTTTTTTTTCCTCTAGCATAGTCATAGCATGTTATAGAAGGATGAAAAATACGACAGTGTTCAGCATTTATTTGAGTAATTTTTAAAGCCAACTGAAAATACTGAAACAATCATATTTGTATCTTGTTAAGGAGACACAATCTTTAGCACACGGCTACAGAATCAAAATAAAAACTCCTTTCTCCCACAAGCAGGCAAGTTTTGAAGACTACGTAAAATGCAGAAAGCAGTGGCTTCCAGCAGAGGTTTGGAACATTGCAAAGCCTTGCACAGTCTTCCACATAGTAGCCTTGAAGTTCAGGACTTGTCATATTCAAAGGCACAACGGATCACTAGAGTCCAGCATTCAGATGGACAAAAGAAGGCACATACTAAGGAAACTGCTATAGGTTTTAGCAGGTAGTGCACATTTGTTGGACTATCCCTGACTTATGCAAGCCCTCTGCCTCTGCTTCCATCCTTGGACTTAGTTTCTTCAAACACAGGGCCACAGGAGAGTCTATTACTTTTGCATTATATAATGCTGAAGAGCTAGCATGATGGGGAATAACTACATGGAGAGAACAATTTGGGGTGGTGCAGGATCATTTTTTCATACAGATTTCACAACATGTGGACCTCCCTTAAATTTGCTGATGCACATGCAGAGGGTGGTTCTGAATATTCCATATTTCAAAATCTAAGATCAGCATGGGCCTTAAGAACATTCCACGCAATTTAACAAGGGAATGCAACCAGTCCTTATCTTATTTATTTATTGGGGTATGACAAATTATTATAGCAAGCAACTAATCTTACATAGCATAGCAGTTTCTTGCAAATACTTTTGATAACTCCAACTGAACTTCATAATTTTGCAGCTAATACAATATAATGCAGCCACTCGAGGGAAAGAATTATGCTGAAACATTGGCACCCTGTATTAATTAAAAAAAAAATAACTTTAAGTATTAAAAAAAAAAAAGCAATGAACAAACAAAACAAAAACAAAACGAAGAAGTTGATGAAGTAGCTGACATCTGCACAGAACTTCAATTTTTATGCATTTCTTCGAGAAGCAGAAATCCATTTTTAAAATTCAGTAATTTCTCTGTGTATCAGGCTTGATTTCTGTTGCTTTTGTTTTGGTTTGGTTTTGGTTTGTTTTGGTTTGGGCTTTTTTTTTTTTTAGCTATTCTTTTCTACTGTTCCTCCTGTCCCGAGATCCTCTTATTGGAAACAGAAGTCTACTTACACTAGACACAAAGTAACTATTAGTCATTCCCAGCACAGGAGGGTGGGTTAAAAACACTATCAGATGAATAAGGCACCTTCCATCCATTATCTACTCCGTTGATCCTGGGGTGAGTGCTCCAAGGAAACAAGTATCTTGTCTCCAGAAGAGTTTCCCCTCTCAGAAACGAAAGCACTCATGCTACCAAGATCTTTTGAGAGAAACTGCCTTAACATTTCTGTTCTGCGAAAAGCTGAAAAGGAACGAAGCCATTCCTTCTCCACTTTCCTTCTGTCTCAGTCTCCAAACCGCAAACACTTCCCACAGCACCACCCACAGTGTTACCTAGCTGGAGGCTGCAATTGTATATCAGAGACTACGCCCTGAATTCTGTATGTTACTGATGGATGGCAGTAGTGCTATCACTACAGACAGCGGCACTCAATGCATGTAGTACTTCAGTTATCAATTTTCATCCAGCCATACAGACACTCGTGTCATAAGATGTAAGACTTAATACTATTACAGATGATTGGTTAGGGGTACCTCTGGAAATGTAATGATTTTTCTATGATTATATCAAATGTCTCTAGCATAGGAAACACAAATATTTCTTACTTATACTCTCCCTTATACAATGGATCTCCCATCTGTCTTCCCACAAAAGTATGTCCAACATCCTCTGCCTGATGAGGCAGATAAACTCCTCAAGTACTCAAGGACACATGAGGTTGCACTCGATGGCTATGTTTAACAATCTGGATGGCTTCCCAGATTACCTGCTGGGTTTACTGAAGATAAAAGTATGACTGCTAGTATCCAAGATCATAACTATTCTTTACCACTGGTAGAAGCCACTTGAAAACACATATTCTGGCTGAAAAACAATTTCAACTTTATAACTTCAGATCAACTCCCACAGATTACAACACGTGATCCCACATAACTGTAAAATAACACTTTTCCATTTCTGCTTTCTCAAGTTTTCATTTGCACATAAGCACTGAGTTCACCTCACTTCAAATCCTACCAAAATACACTGAATATTAACATATTATTCTCATAATTCCTCACTGCTGGGCTTAAGCATAAGGCCATTGCTGATTTTCCATATGAATTATTTTAATTTAGCGTAGATGAGAGTTGCATGACAATTTTCAGTAACTGGTGAAAGAATCTTGTTCTAAACACAGATTTTTTTCTTAATAGTTCTTTGTTTCTGTCATTTAAGAAAGGTCAAAAGAAAGTTGTGTGTCAAAGTCTGTTTATTATTCTCTAACTTGAACTAAAATCTTTAATTTTTGACATCACGATGAACTGGTGAAACTGTATTCAGTATCTCCTTCTTGTGTGATTTCTGCTTCCATTTCTAACTACAGATTCTGAAAAAGAAAACTGATCATCTTTCTTTCATTTTCCTTATATGCACTTAGTTTTCACTGAGGTTTGAAAGCATTGTGTGAAGAATTTCAGGATTCCTTCACTATTTCCTCAACGATACAGGTAGGAGCAAGGCTATACAATGACAGAAGAACTGAATGGAAAGGGGAACAAAGACAGGTGGAGGAAAGGTGGTTGTGTTTCTGATCCTTGAAGTGGTTCCTTTATTCCTTCATTCCTCTCATCTTTGGAGCACCCTATATACAACACTTGCTGACAGCCATTGTCCCATGGATGACTTCATTTCTTTTAATGTATATACTTCTTTCAGCAGTAATGTTCAAGATCTATAAATCACTCTACAATATCAGGCTTAGATCTTTCTTTGTGTACGAAAAAAGGTATTGCTACCAATTCTCTGGTCTTGTATGTTTGACCATACCGAGGAAAAAAAGTTTTACAGCATTAGAAATGCAATCAATGCCCTTCAGTGGCAATAAAAAGATGGAATTCCTTGCAAAAAATAAAAAATGATATGGACTTGTAAATGAAAAAAAAAACAACAACAAAAAAACAATAAAAGACTAAGATTAATATAAGCTAAAAGGAATTGAGAATTTATTAACAATAACATAAATATATTATAGAAATGTTCCAGTATTTTCACAATCAAAAAAATAAAATCAAATCAAACATAGTAAATAATGAAGGATGACGAGATTTAGACCATTCAAGGTCTGCATCACAACCTTCTGTGTTTAAAAATTTTATCTTTTGTTTGCATGTACTGCCCATCCGTTAGTCCAGCACAGGCTCTCAAATACAGCTCCCATTTTTATTTTGTGCTTTAAATACTTAAAAAGTGATTGATACAACAAATCTGCATTTGACATATGCACAACATTTGTAAAAGCTCCTATTTTCCATTGGACATCTAAGGGCTACTTCTGAAAAACCTGATGTGAGTTGGTTCAGAGGTATTAGAAAGGAACAGAAAGGGTACAGCGGTACTGCTTGGCCAACAGCGCGTTTTTCATTACCTATATTCAAATAGTTTATCAACTATTAACTAAGAAAACTGCAACACTGGTTAAGCCAAGCAACGCTAATTTCCCATACAGGGAAAACAAACATCCTGTATTACTTGAAGCAAACGAAATAAGGAAAACAGGAACAGATATTAGAACTGTAATTCCAATAAAGTTTTTCTATCTGTTTAAAGTAAAACAACAAAAACAAATGAGAAAACATTGCACAAAATAGAATTATCCGACACATAATTGGGTACTGATAGTCTACTATTTCATTGTCTGTATACTTCATTAAAATTTGCTTGGTTCATGAAAATGTACCTTGCTTTGTAGGGGAAAACTAGCACCGCATACAGATACACATGGAAGAGATGAGCAAAGTCAACCTGCATTGGGTGCTGAAAGCCTTTTAAAGTGATCTAGCAATCAATACAAAACACATTACCACTTCACAGTTCACACAATGAACACTAAGATAGTTATCACCTCTATTTTACTCTTACACAGACACAATGTATTTCACATCTTTGACTCTAACTAACTCTTTATGCTTGATCTAAGACTATATCAAACTAGCAGATACAAGATTCATGAGATTTTCCATTTTTACAAACGACCAGTAAAGCATCTACCTGTGGGTAGGATGCTAAGGGGGAACAGGGAATAAATAAAATGACATCTATACATTCACGTATATGCTACAGATTCAGCCCATGTATCTCAGTTTTACTTATTGCGAAAAACTCTGCAAATAATTGCCATGCTACTACAGCTTTATCAGTGCTGGCAGCCCTAGTGTAGATGGCACCCCAGCAGCTGTCAGTAGCATCGTGTCTATTAAAACAGCTCAGTGCCAATCTAATTAACACAGTGCTGGAACAGCTGCTAGCGGTGGAGAGCTGTGAATACTGCAGCTCCTCATATACTAATGTCAGTGGAGCTGCAATAGTGGGAATGTTCAGTAAACGATCCCCAGCGCAGAACAAACCTATGCTGGCAGTGATCTGCATTTCTGTCCTTGTTGGACATAATACTTAAAGCAAGGTGTCAAACCCAACTCTGTACAACTAATCTAATTAAAGGCATCCCATCCTACCTGTTTCCCTACAAGATTTCAAATCCCGTGATCCAGATTACAAATTTCTTCCTATGACTGGCTTTAGAACTGCATATGATTCCTTGTTACAAAGAGACCTGTAAGACAATGGAACACGTGGAATTGTTCAACACTGAATAAAGCTTTGTGAAAAGGCCAAAACTACTCCAGTAATAGGTCCCAAAGGGGTAATACTTGTTTTTACTGTTTCTTAATGAAAGAAGAGAATTCAACACTTCTAGACTATTACAATGAGGTATGATTGTATATACATGAATCGATAGAGTATGCAATCTTAAATGTTTGATGCCTCTCCCTTCCAGTCAATTGAATTAATAAATGCACTACTGTATCACAAGATAGGCTTTCATGACTTGTCTGAGGGAATCACTATAATCACTTCTGTCTTAAACATGGCAATTATGGAACAAGGCATCAGAACGAGAAAAACAGATTAAATACCAACTAAGTACAATGAACCAGAAAACACCTTGTAAAAAAATATGAAAGAAATCAGTTGCTGTGTGTTTCCTCTCTAGGGGAATGACCTCCACCTGACTGCAACTCATTCATTATGTAGAGGGTTTAAGGAAAAGACAGGTGCATGCGTTAAATGGAGAAGTAGGAGAACCTTTTAATTAAAGTTAAGTCATTTCCTGCTTTAGCAGGAAGGATTTGGGAAGATTTCCTCTCTATTTGTGGGGCGATACCCTAATTACATTTCTCAAAGGTAAGCTCATAATAAAGACACAAACAATCCTTAAGTAGAGAAAAAGAATAACATGACAAGAGTCCAGAAAGCACTAAGGAGAATTCAAATTTGTACATTTGAATTAAAGAGAGGAAAGTTATGCTGGTTGCCACAAATGAATCAAAACCTTTTTTCTTCGTGTACTACAGAAATATAGCTCTGGTTTGAGTATGATCTACTAAAATGAAAACACATTAAAGACACTGTGTCTTTTCCACTCCTGTAAAGTATAACAGGACCTTAAGTTATATTTAGATCCTCCCGAGTACTGTCACTATATAAACATCCGATGACCCTTCAATGTGGATGAAATCTTCACATTATCTCCCATGCACTGCATAGCTTAAGTGACCCACTTAAAATATTACTATGAAAATTTTCCACACAGCAACTCATTCATTTGACAGTGGTTATATGAAACGAGAGTAGAACTCATTTATTTTTTTGCAGATAGATTCAGAATGTGCTCTATCTATGTCCATAATGAAGGACTAAATGACCATTTGTCACTCAGGAGCAGTGACAAATACTCATCTCTGGGAGATCTATACCCCCTCTTCATCCCCCAGATATGATGGCAAGAATTGCTGGGCACAGCCAAATCTCCAATGTAGTGCATTAGAGAACAAGAAAGTCTGTCACCAAACACAGCAGCAGCAAACGCAGATGACCTGCTGGCACAGAGCAGAAGGAGAATGTTCAAAGAGAAATAGGTTTGTGGAGAAACAAAGAGTCCAGGGATGAAAGTTACATCCAGCTTTGTTCCATGTGCAAAAAGTAAGTTTATTATGTGCCCAACTTATTTCCTCAGGAAGCAAGAAATATTAAAGGATTGAAATTTAAAGACAGGTGCTATAAGAAGGCAAACATTATTTTTCTTTTCCTGTTCCTGTGGAAATCAAGAGCTGCCGTTCCACTGAGATTCCTTCTGAAGAGACTTGTTTAATTTGATGTTCTGATTGTTAAGCTACCTCCTGCATAGCAGTAACTATAAAGTCTGAATTCCTGCTTCAATTTCCATCTCTTAGCAGATGCACTGCTTCTACGAAAAAAAAAAAAAAAAACCAACAAAAAACAGGTTCTTAAAGCTCTTCTTCATGTGGATATTTGTCTGCTCTTTTCCACTATGTCTAAGTTTTAATCACCGATGTGTCTGTATATAAACTCATGGATCTATACACATGAAAATATTCTTCTTGGTTATGTTCACACTCACTGAATCTCTTTCTACTGTATTGCAGAAACAAGGGAACACAGGATGCACTTTGCCTGTGTGGCCTGCAACATTGTCACCAAACCTCACAGAAGATGCAGCCTTCCCATTCAGTATTTACAATGAGTGGGGGGCTGAATGCAGCTGGAATCTTGGTACTACAACAACAGAAATATACATATTTCAACCAAGCAGCCTTTTAAAACTATTATTATTTTGATGCTAGAATCAGAATTGAAGTTAAGGAATCCTTTTCCCCTGGACTTTCAAGACCATACTCCTAAGCCTACTCTTTACTTCTGCTGTGCCAAGATGATGACAAAATCAATGACAACACACATCATAATGAAAATGCATCTTTCTATTCCCCTCAGATAAGAAGGCAAACCCATTTTTAAATGAAAGCTAATTGGTTTTGCTTTGTCGCACTCACAGATTTAAAAAGTAGCAATAGCTTCATGTCCTAGATAGAAACAATCAGTTGAAACAATATTCAAAACGTTTTTAAAAAATTAATCTGTGTCATTTTTTTGCTGTTGTTCAGCGCTGCCTTAGGGAAAACCACAACAGCTTTGAATAGCCTACCACAATAATAAATAAGGCAGGAAATGAAGCAGAATACATATTATGCTGCATCTGCATCCAACACAGCACACCATTGCTAAGCAAAGAGTTAGAATTATGTATCTATAATTGAGCTTTCATAAATAAAGCATATCCTCATGGTTGCTCTGACCAAAGAAAGTTATCCTTTACTAACTCAAAAAGTATAGGAAATTTCTAACCGAACCCAACACTAAGCTGTGAAATCTTACACATCAAGAAAAAGGCCAAGAAAGTTCCTTGTTTCTGTAACACTCTAATGATTCAGTCATCAATTTCAGTTTCATATTGACATTAGTTAACCAGTTAACAATTTTTGCTGTTATTGTTTGGAGTTGAATCCAGCTGTATTTATAAATACCCATTAAAAGCATGTATAATTTCCATTTTTAATTTAATACGTTAAAAGATAAAAGTGCATTTGTTGCTTGTGTGACACTGGGCTAACTATATGTCGAACAGACTTCCATATAATACAATGAATAAAACATAAGAAGAACTATTTTTGTATCTGAGGTGCAGTTGGCTTTTAGACAGCACAAAATTGTCAAAGAAATGAGCAGCCTAAAACCAGTTCTTGGCTTTTCTTTTGGCATACATAAATAGAAACATTCTCTGGAAGTGCCAGGAGTTGACTTAATATTCAATCGTCTGGCTAATCTTTATAGTAAGTCAAAACAAGGTAAAGCAAGCCTACCTACAAAAATTTGTTCTCGCCTTGTTTGTACCTTGAATAAGTATCCCAAATATAAATGTCACAATTCAAAATTAAAGTACAAATGGAGGAATACATATAGAAAGCCTTTTATTTCTTTGCCACAGGAAGGCAACTAACTAGTGCCTCAGTCAGCTGCGTTATTAACATGGACGAAGGTAACACATAAGTTTGTTTATTCTCACTTTCTGAAAATTAGAGTAGATTACTTGGAACAACAACAACAACAAAAACAAGTTAGAAGTACATTAATATTAACAAACAGAGCATTCTTACAGCTTTTCTCTTACTAGGCTATGCAGGGATATTCCTTGAACAGGAGGGGTTTTTTTATTTACTTGCCCTGCCTTTCCCAGAGACCTCTTTCTACCTGGAATGAAAGTTTATTACTAAATTAAACGAGAGAGAAGATGAAAATGAATACACAGTAAAAGAAACAAACAAAATCAAGCACCTCTTGACTCTGCTTGCTATAGGCATTGAATTCAACGTTGAAAGTCATTCTAAAGTAAGCAGCAAGTAACGCTGCTGCAACTGGAGTAATGCAGCCAAACTACTGAAGAACAAATGAGCCAGTGACAATGGATGTGCATTCTGAGATACAATAAACACAATCTACAGATCTAATACAAGGAATCAGTATATGTCATCTTATCTTTCCATTTGCTCATTTACTCCGAAGCCTGTGTTGAGCTCCTAGCAAAACGTCAAGCCCACTTACAGCTCCTGTAACTTAAACCCAGGGGACACAACTGCAAAATGAGAATCACTTAAATAGGAACCACTTCCCTGCGGCCCAAGTCTTACATACATGGAAACATACATACGCAGAGACAAAATATGGTTCTTTGAAGATCCAGGGGGATCACACACCTTCATTAAAGGAGCATTTGGATAATGCAAATTGTTGCTCGATATGCTGCCATGAGCCCCAAAATTTTAACAGGAAGTTCTGCCAATTCCCTGCTCAGCATTTAAGCAAGAGAACATGACAAATAGGTGGACAGGAGCAAATCAGAGTGTCTGAGAGGTGGTGGCATGGAAGCAGCAGGAACTTGGGCACTAGCTGTTCTGGAAATTTGAGGAAGAGATTTTGACAGAATAGGCCAGAGATTCAGAGTTTTGATGTACAACACTGGAATAGTAGGGAGTACAAAGGCTGCATTAATACCCTAAGTCACCCATACACCATCTTATTTTTCAAACCAGTAGATCTATGGGACACACAATAGCTCCTCTCCCTAGGTGAAACTAAGAATGTAGAGAGGACAGTATGTACCAAATTCTCCTTTTACTGTGCAGTCTGAATATGGCAAGGGACCACATACAGCAAAAAGAACAGTGCAGCACAGCGTTACAAGAAGTCAGAAACTAAGATGAATGCAAAAACAAAAAACAAACAAACAAAAAAAAGCAACTAAAACCCACCAACACTTAACCATCTCACCAATCTGTTCTCAGAAGGCCTAGTCAACACTATCTGTAGTCTTACTCACTGCTTATTAGTGGGATGCTTGTTTATGTACTCACATTGCCTCCTCATTGCACAGCATTTTGCTCACAAAAGCTCATTCCTACACTTTTCACTCAGAAAAATGCATTATTTTTCTTTAATATAATTTTCTACCTCCTCCCTTTTTTTTTTTTTTTTTCTTTCTTTAAATGCATTACAAAAGTTATTCTATAAATAAGAATAGTGTATTCCACTGAGTCATTCTATGAATGGAACAGTCAGCCTCCGGGGAGTGTGAAGGGTTCCCTTTAAGAGACTTCCAAAAAATAGACTTATCTTGCTGTAAATTCTTTATATTTTCCCATTTACAAGGACAAATAAAAAAAAAAAAAAATCCCCTCTTGTTTAATTCCTTTATTCATGCATCAAAAATCTAACAATATTATAATATTGTTAGGAAAGAATATATTTTGGCTAAATTGGATGAATGTTGATCTTGGGTTAATCTAATTCTGGGAATGTGTTATGCACCTGGCACTAACGGAATATGTTTGACAGTGTCTTGCATCCATTAATACATATTTATTTGTCTGTAAGAACATTGTTCTAACAGAACAATAAAGGGACTCTCAGAAAGGTTTTTTGTGGAAGTTCTTAAGCAGTCACCTGCAGACTGACACATGACTTCTCTGTCTCTGCTTACCCAAGAAAAATACAGGAACTTGGTGGGTTTACTGAAATACAAGGTGTCTGGACACAGGCTGTCAAAGACCTGAAAGTTATTCGTGCTGTTGTTGGGGCTTAGTGCATCTTGAGAAGTCTTTTTATATGCTTCCTAGGGACTTATACTTGCCTGTACAGACAGGACACTTTGTTTTAGTCAGCAAAGAAAGCCTTTTCCATGCTGTAAACAACCCAAGAAGCAGTAACAGAGAAAGTTGTAGATAAATTAGATGGCTGGGATTGAAGACATGGAGCCAAGACCAGTTGGTGTGCACATTTAGCATTCAGACCTCTTGATTTTTTCATGCTACACATAAGAGAAACTTAAGTTTCTTTTGAATTAAAGTCTGAAATAAAATAAAATAAAATTGAATGGGCTTTTCTGCACGCATTCTACCTTGGTGAAGGAACAATGATTCAATCTACTAATTGTTCATAGAAATAAATATTGCTAGAATCATAGAATATCCCAAGTTGAAAGGGATCCATAACAACCAAGTCCAACCCCTGGCTCCACACAGCACAACCCAAAATCTAAAACCTGTATCTGAGAGCACTGTCCAAAGCACCTCAAAATCCAGCAGATGCTGCCATCTTTGTAGCCCTCCTTTGCACACCAATAGTTTTACCTCCCCCGTCTCCAAAACTGCAGAGAGTACACAGAGCAGGACAATCACTTTACAAAAAATTAAGTTTTTTGACAATAATCTGAACACATTCCACAGTTACTAAAGGTGAAATGAAATGACATACTAATTAAAAGGTGGCCTTCAACATAGGGAAACTGTTGTACAACCTCAAATTTTCAAATATCGAGACGATAAATTACTAATAAACTGGTGGAAGAGTGTTACTCATCCTACACAGGAGAAGACAACACTACACCTGATAAAATGATCAGGAAAATTACTTCACCTTGGGAAAATGAAGTGCCAGTCGATGATTTACAACTGGCGCAGCATAACTGCACGTTCTGGAGAGATGTGCAGACACAATCTAGCTCTAACTAAGTAAAGCGAAAAGGAAAAGAGACAGAGAATTCCAGTTTCTTTTAATATTAGCCTTTATCTTAAATGCTTGCTGTCTTCTAGCTCATTAAGTGCTATTGTTTTGTCATAAAGTTCATTAATGCCACTGAACATTGCCTCCAAAGGTTTAAAAGGTTGCAGTAACAAGCAGGGGTTTCTATTCTTTGGTTGATAATTACAATAACCTGTCAGTCTGTAAGTACAGAGGCCATAAACTTTCTTTTCTATGTTTTCACATTTCATTAGAACTGAGATCTTTTTTACAGTGCTGTGGCAGTGAGTTTGGAAAATAAGACTTCAGCAAAATACTGAACATTCAAAAATGCATGACAGAAATTGCAGTGGAATACTTATTTGATGCTTTTGTGAAATGCATTGATGTGAAATGCATCCTAAAAGCCCACAAAAGATGATTATACATTACACGCTCCTATCCAGCACTGCATCTGTAGAAGAAGTCAAAAAACAAACTATGCTCAGAAACCAATAGAACTTGGGGGGAAAAAAAATCTAAACAATTGGCTTTTTATCTGCTTTACTGATGAGTTCTCTACTATTTTCACTCTTTACAGAAAACTAGAATTTATAAGAGGTAACTCCTTTTGCCTTTTTTTTTTTTTCCCCCAAGACATTGATGTATCTAAACATTCTTTTTCCCCTTTTTGTAGAATCAGCATGAGTAATTTGTCTCTAAACACAGAAGTCCTTGACAGATACGGCAAGAAAACAACAAAATGGCTGACTGCTGTAAGCTATCACCTACAAACAAACTTTCTGTGTTGCTGATGCAAACACTCTGAAAGTAAAATGTTCATCACCTCGTCCACATTAAAATAGGCAAGGATAGGTTAATTCAACCACCCAGTAACAACAGACATGCAAAATAGTGAATCAGTTATAGACAAGATAAAGCACTGAAGAATTTTCAGTCTGCTGATTATTTATTAGGATGTGAAGGCACATGCACATACACTTGTTGACAAAGCTTCATCGGCTTGTGCTTCAGCTAAACGGGATCATTTTATTTACAAACACACACACTCAACTCCAAGCTAAAGGCTCTACTGAAATCAGAAAGAGTTATCACTGGACATAAAAGCACCACATATAATTTGGCAAGAATATAGGACTGGAACAGTAATTTTAAAAACACAGAAAGCACGAAGAAGTACTAAGACAGTTTATATGACACTTGAAGTTGTCAACACAAGCAGACAAAAAACTACAACGCTGTTTAAGTGGTTTCTGTCATCCTTAATCTGCACTCTTTGGTCAGAGAGAGTTCATTCCAACCCATGAATATTGCCAGACCTGCATTTCTTCCCTAGAAATTTTCAAAACTCAGATGTTAGGAGTTCTCTGTTTTGTTTCCAAATGACCCCCACTTGGAAATACACTGTACATCACTAGCTGTGATGTACTGCATATTCCTAGTCCTAGCATATCCCAAATGAATATTAGTTGTTTGGTTAGACTATTGGCCTGAAACACAAAGGTTCTCTGTCTGCACATCTGTCCTTGCTTTAGTCACTTCATGAGTCTTATTGAGACACAGTGTGCATTGATAAAAAAGAAAAGCGCGCTTACAAAGAAGTTTTATTGCCATACCTTTCACATTACATTGCTGAAAATTTTATCCAAAAATAACTTGACCCAGAGACAAATTTTATCTTCCCAATCACACCTTTCACAACAGATTAACTATTTTGAAACAGTGAAGCAGTGCAAAGATTCCTGTCCTGGACTTCCCTATCTACCTACATTCTGTCCTTCTTATACATATAGAACCATCAGGACAGTTGGTTTCCATTCTGTACTGAGCATAAAAGACTGTATAAGATATTTCCTGTCACTAGAGCTCCAAATATTCATGAAGTGCAAACTGGGCTCATACCCTCCAATACCACATACAACGATGTAAAAGATTTTACATTAAACCATGTATTTTCAATCTGTACCCCAAGATAAGATGATGGCTTTTTCCACAGACCTCGGCCAATACAAAAACCAGTACTAACACATCCTACCAAACACCAAACGATCCGAGCTAAAAACTGCATTTTTTAATGGATATCATTAACATTCCAAAGCTTTGTTTCCTGAAAGACATTTGTTTTTCTACCAAGAACATCATTTTCCCATGGAACAAAAGTGTTTTAGGTGCTTACTTTTAGTGAATAACTCCAATTTTGAAGATAACAACAAAATGATGTTTTTCTTCTTTCTTACTGACATTCCCAACTTTTGTAAGCCTTGGGATTTCATCTCCAGTGCAGGAGAACAATAAATAACTCCTTGCTTATGAATTTTTTAAACGTGAAATGCAAGTGCAAAATGAATACAATTTTGAACACACACTATTACACTATGAACAATTACCTACAAGATGTGAGGAGCACATACACATACTCAAGCACTTCAGATGACTGCTAGCCCTGTCTCACAAAGTTGTTTCTTTCCTGCTGCTTCCGTCTGCTTTAATCTGCATTCCCTTGGTCATAAGCCTGTTCAATGCGACTTTCTTTCTACTGTAGTTTTTGTGTTACTTCAGAAAGGAGGAAAAAGTCCTACATATCTTTTTCTGCTTATTGCCAATCATGTTTCTGGAATTTATCTGTTATTTACATTTATTTTTACAGGTGTTTTTCTTTCCCCCTTGAATCCACATACAGTACTTATTCCATACAAATTACAATTTCCCTTTACAAAGTAATCATTATATCAAATATTGTTGTTCTGATATTTTGATTTATGAAGAAAAGCAGACATCGGAAAACTCCACAATGCAAATTTCATGTTTAATTGTCTGTGTTATTTAATTATTGCCTCAGTTCATTTGCTTCAGAAACTATATGCAAGGATCTATACACTAATTAAAATGACAGTTAAGATAGATTATCATCTCCTATCTGTGTGAACCTTAAAGCCTTCAATGTTCTTCATCTACTAGAAATAATGTTTTATTTACATGCAACATAACTGAAAATCATTTTTATCATGGAAAGCGTTTCCCTCATACGTAATAAAAAGTACCGAATGAGGCACGTTAAAGAAATGTATAGCCTAATTTTAAGGTCTTTATAGTTTTAGAGATTGTCTACGAAAAAAGCATACACAAGCTTTTCGCCTGCGAATACCATAAATAAATAAATAAATAAATAAATAAATAAATAAATTTTCCCTCAAAAGAAAGCAACACACCTGCCTACCTTGTTACTTGCAGTTGGTTTTTGAGGAAGTTTTCTCCTTCTGTAAATAGAAAAGCACGTCCAACTTCAAATCCGCAAGTACAATTAAAGTAAGGGAGTATGTTTAGCTACAAATTCTTGCAACTCCATTGAAAGATTTCAGATGGCATCTTTTTGTACAGTAACTTTTTTAATGATAAAGAACTCAATTTATTAAAATATTAGGTGTAGAGATTCTGACTTTATTGCTTAAACTGAATAATGCCCAACTGTTCAAACTATGATTTGAACTACAACCTGTCCAAGAAAACCCACCCCCAAAAAAATAGATCACACTTCTGGAAAAAGGTTGTATTAAAAATGACAACCAGAACGTGTTCAGTTCAGTTCAGACAGCCTTCAGTCTTCCATTTAAAGTTACATATATATAAATACTCTCTTGATTATTTACAGATTTAAGCGCAGGCTTAAGCCCCACTACTTACTATCAGGTTTGCATACACGATTAAAATACATCTGAACTTTCAGAGCAGAAGTGTTACTCGAATCTAGGCTGTTTGTCCTATTTCAGGTACAGACATTGTAGTATTATTTAAGGGGAATCTGAGTCAAAACTAAGACTGTATGAGGTCTAACTGATAAAGTATAAAGGGTATTGTACTTGTGTTTTCTTATGAGAGTGTGTAATCATTACACTCTTCTGTGTAATTCTATGATACAGAGAACTCCAAATGCAGCTTCAAGTTAAAAAGCTCAGCTATTTGCACACATCCTTATTTTTAACATATCCCAAAACTATAGAGTTGTGAGCAAGAGACATACGGCAGTGTATTCTATAAAGAGCAAGCAATCACCTGCCAACAGACTTGTTAAGTTTTACTGCCAGTTCTACAGAAGATAGGAAGTTTTAAGGCAAAGGCAAGTTAAAAAAGAAGTCAGGGAAAATGTAAAAGGGTCAAGCAATTTAACTGGCTTGAAAATTATTTGATCACCAAGACCAGAGAGAACAAAATGAAGGTGAGTTAATTCTGTAGAAGTCCTCGGGGCACAAACCTGCAACTGCAGTCAGTGGAAGACATACTGTGGTCAAACATGCATCCTCCTGCTCACTTGCATCCCTGAGCACTGGAGGCAGGCCTCCCTGCAGCGGTGAGCATCTACATCTCTGTAGCCCTACAGTGTCACACAACCCTGCTTCCAGTGTCCATACACTTTCCTTCTCCACCTAAGATCTATAGGAAGATCCTTGCTCAGAAAAGACAGCCTTCTTCCCTACCTGCTTGACTTCCAGTGTTTTGGAACTGCCTATTCCTGTGCTATTTAGAGGGGATACCAAAAGCAGTCAGTACTAATCGGCCCAAACACCTTCAAAAGCAGATTCCCAGGGGACAACGCTGTTTCCCTGAGCAGCCTGAAGTTTGCTCTTCCCATTCCAGGAAGAGCATTCCTGATCTTTCCAGGATCAAAATTTTGGTGACAGATTCCTTCCTATTCCTAAGACTTTAAATTGAAATACTTTGTGGCCAGTGTAGCCATGAAGGTAGCCTCCAACTGCCACCTCATACATGAGACTCTCTCTGTTCACAAGCAACAGATCTAGGAGGACACTTTTCCTAGTCAGCTCCCTTAGTACCGTTACCAAGATGGGCACAGCTCCTGTGTCCTCCTGGTCCTCTGCTGTGTTAACTGCTGCATCCCTACCTGCCACCTGTGCTCTGGGATGCAAGTGAACAGGGGAAATACACATATGATCATGATTTATGTCTTCCACCAACACCAGTTTCAGGGTTGTGTTCTCAGCACTTCTGCAAAAATTAGGTGTTCTGGGCACAAAGGGCTGGTGCAAAGGGTGACATGGCCTGATTACAGTAAATGTCAATGCACAGGTTATCTATTGCCTGCTCACAGAAACAGTATTTTTCACTACATATGAATTAAGTGTGGTGTTTAAAATTCACACTGCAAATTTAATTTTAACTTACTGTAAGCCAATAGTCTTTTGATATTAAACAGTATAACAATATACATGCCTTTCCCATGCAGTCAGCAAAGCTTTTCTTGTAAGATGGGACAAAATTCTATTACAGAAAGACAAACATTAAATAGTCTGATTACCTTGGATATCCACAGAGCATCTGTGAACAGTAAGGAACTGTGATTAACTGATTAGTGGCCAATGTGAAGGTATCAGACTTTTATAAAATAGTGTGTTGTAGAAATTCAAATACCTGAGGAACAGCCCAGGTAAAGACAAAACAATTTATTCATGTTGATATGAACCCCTGCAGAAAGCTGCAAACAGAATTGTCACAAGACATAAGTAATGGCTTGCTTATGTTAAATAGCAAACTATCTATCTGATTTAATGCTACCTCTCTTGCACCCTTATCCTTGATCTGTTACTGCCATGATGTGCTTACACTTACTTAACTTCAACTCTGTAATGACTGTGCTTCTTCAGAGGGTTTCAGTACATTCAACTCCCAATGCTACCAGCTCCTCAAATGATAGGATTTTAACCCCATTAGGATTCACAGGCCATTCAATAGCCATGCTTATAAATGGCACAGTTTCCATGGATAATCCACATCTGCATATTATATAAGATATTTATCAAAATATAGTGTGAAATCTTGACCATGTCGAGCCTCACTTGGACAACATTTTGCCAGTAAACTTCATGTATGAGATCCACCTTCAGTAGGCGGTAGAAATTCTACCATAGCTAAAGCATGCTAGAGTTCAACCTGTCTTTCAGTTTTTCATTTCTCTAAATCCAAAGGTAAAATCTGAAAAAAGAATATGTCATTCATTGACAAATTAGCCATTATGAAGGATGAAACTGACTATCTTGTCATTTAACTGTGACGTTCCCACAATTTACACATTTCTTGCATAGGAAAAGCACATTTATGAATTGAGAATGAAACTAAACATTCTTTTCAATTCACTGGTGACATTTTCAATTTCTAAAGGTCTTCTTCCATGTTCAAAAATAGTAATACTGAGTCTAAAGGAATATAACAAGGTAAGGCAAACCAGCTGAGGTGGAGCATGAAATTGTATTTCTCAAATATCATTAAGACTGGGTTAACTTCATACCATTGGTCATTCTTGACTTTAGCCACAGGAGTGGATTCATTTGCAGCTTCTTGATCAGTAGGTTGAATTTGTTCATGATAGCTTTCATCATTACTCTACTTAACTATGAAAGGTTAGTTAGGTAAAGGTGATGGGAGCAGCAAGAATGAATAGCTCATTACTAATTTGTGTCAGTTATACATGAACTCTGCGCTCTCCTTCTTTTGACCCGTGTGAACATAAATTCCATCTGGCAGTCATGCTCCTATTTACCATTCAATATAGCAATTATATTTTGCCTGCCTTTCTCACAACTATGCCTTACCTTGCAGCCAGCATCACAGATGCCTCTATTTTACAAACAAGAAGGAAAGTCTTTTCTACAAGGTCCTATCCTAGTCTCCTGGTAGTACATACCTTTTATTTCAAACTTCTCTGAAAGTTTTTTATGTTTCCCACACTTATATCTAGACAAGTATATTTATATATGTGCATGTAAGTATATATTCATATTTATCCATACAAAACTTTTCCAACTACGCATATGATGCATTTTACAAACAAAAGTTTGCAGATACTTTATGTTGTCTACAGTATTTGAATGAAAGGACAGCTAGATTTTATGCAGTGTGCTGATCCTGACTAACTTCCAAAGAAATGTTTCTGCTGGTAAAGACTCGTATTAATCACTGGGGAGATTTCCAAGGTAAGTGGAGGATTTTGCAAAACATGGAAAATTTAAATCAACGTGCTCTTGTTCAACCACTAGTTACAGGAATGACCAGTTTACATCACAAAGCCTGCAATTTAAAGAAGGTTAAGCAAACCGTTTAAGTCACTCTTCCTGGACTGAAAACATGCATGTCTAAATGAATAAGAGGAATAGACATAAATAATACAAAGTAAGGAATCAGGTGTTTTTACCACGATTATATGTAAGTTAGATTTATAAATGGTGAGAAGATCTGCTAGAGTTCCTTTCACTTTTGCTGGCAAGATAAGAAATGACAGCTGAAATTCTTTTACAGAATCAGAATCACCAAATCACAGAATTGCCCCGGTTGGAAGGGACCTCAAGGATCATGAATTTCCAACCCGCCTCCCAAGAGAATAAGAATTTTGGAAAAAGAAAAAAAGGCATTTTCTCACATTTTAATTTCTAGCTAAACAAATCATCAGCAAGTAAAGAATGATGGATATTATTTTCTTAGCATGTAGCAGTATATATCTTTGAACTCCAGACTCTTGTAACAGAGAGCTAAGACAGAGTCATGCACTGCTCTATTTTAATTTGTTCTGGATCAGTGTAGATGAGCACTGAGTATTTCCAGTCATTTCATCTTAATTAGGAACGAAAGAAGGACCAAGACACTTTGCTCATAAATTAAATAAGAATAAATTCAAAACTATTTTCAGATCTGACAAATTTTGGCAAATTTTCCTCTACAGCTAATTTGGAATGGGATTAAGTCCAGAAACACGGGCATAATACAAGACAATCAACTTTCCTACTCAACTTATCCCTCTGAAACTATAGAATTCTGTAATTTTTAAATGGGACTCTAAGAACATATCATCATTCCATTTGTCTCTGTTCTTTTTAAAGAGCTTTGTGAAAAGCATAGTTAACTTCTGTTTCATATGTTAATATCATATTAAATTGTCTTATTGCTTTGTGATGTACAGAAACTTTGACATCAGCTTCTCTATTTTATTCCAAATATTCTCATTGCTTGTAAGCTTGAAAAAAGGATCTTCCAGTTAAAGAAGTTGATTGCAAGCAGTTTCAGTAATTGAATCCCTAGATATTTGTCTTTATGCTCTGAGGTTTCGTTTAACTTTTAATGGATTTTGAAAGCTAAAACTGTTACATTTAAAGCTGTTGCCATAAAACACATTAGATTTTTCTATTTTTGTTGTGGGATTTTTTTCTCTAAAACCTTTTAAATTGCTGAAGTTTAAGATGATATTATTACAATAAGAAATATCATAAAACAAATTGAGAAATGAAAAAAAAATCTAAAAAATTGAACTGTTAAGATTATGTTTTACAGTATTCACAAGTACTATTTTTTTTTTAATTTACATTTAAATAATACTACTAATAATTGGAGGATGTTTTCAGTTCGATGAAAACCCCTTGTGACCAAAATTTATAGGTCCAAACACTGATCTACCTGAAGCTATGAAATCAACATCTTTACACCTACACAGGAGTCCTGCCACCAAAGTAGATTATCTGACCCTACCACCTGTTAAAGAACATCTACATGTTTCTGTGCCTTGCTTTTTTGATGGCACATTCATGAAAAGCTGAAAAATGACAAACTCATGACCCTACATGTGTGTATTGACAGGGACTTCTTTTTTAATAAGCCTGAGTGGAATTTAAGCTACTCCTACAGTCATTTCCTCTGAAGATAATGTAAATGAATATTTGGTGCTAAGACAGTCAACTTCACAAAGATTACATCCTTAAATCCCTGCATTCTCTTCATCTTATGTTCTGCTTTTGAGACATAGGAGAAATGGTTGGACAGATGGACAGCTTGTTTTTACTCCCGCTTCTTCCCTCAGCTAAGTATAGGCAGTTTTGTTTGGTTTGTTGTGTTTTGCTGTTTGTGTTTTCTTTTGTTTTTCCCCTGGGAATGTACTATAATCTTTCAAATATTTTTAACAAAAATAATGGGGAAAAAATAACAGGATAGAAGGAACACTATTTCTTTCAATGAAGCAAGTTCTCTGTACACGTTTGCACTTGAAAATCTTTATGTCATACACTGAGATCCCTACAATGTCATATTTTTAATGAGTTTGTGAGATTCTGAAGCAGTCTCATGCCTGCATTCTTTCCTTTCTCTACAAAAGATGAGCTGACAAATACACGTGAGTGAAGAATCTCTGAAAGTACCAGAAAATACATCTATTCTGATTAGAAATATTAGTGAAGGAAACAGAATGCTATGGCTTATTAGGAAAACTGCAACTGTTTGCTTCTTTAGTTTTAATAGCTCAAGTGTCTTGAGTTCTGCTTGGGAAACAGCACCTCTGATGTCTCACACTTCCAGTCATTCGCTCACAGTCATTTCTGTGAACAGCACACACCCTCTCACAGGAAGTAAATCTCAGAACTATAGCCCTCCCACTTAAAAGCAAACAGATAAATATAACCAACTGATGAGGGTCAGTCAGTGACCATGGCAAACATATCAATGGACACATCTGCTAACCTTAACAACGAAGCACAAGTGTTTGAGCACTCACACCACTTCAATGCATGTATAAGTCCTGAAGCTCAGTACAAATACAGAGTTAGATTTATATTAATCTCAGTAACATACAGTTCATTGCCAAACTAGCACTCAATTCCTGCTTCGGAGTGTACTGCTTGGGCAAGACTGTGAGCTCAATGAGCTGGTAGAATCTGTTCTGAAATACGACCTTGATTTTGTGAGCGACTACCCATCATCATCACTTCACAGAATCAAATTTAGTCTATATTTGTCTTCCTGTCTGTAATAAAGAGATAATAATGTACTTCACAGGAGGGATATAAGGATGGGACTGATCCTGTCAGTTCCTATATCCGTATCTTGCTCTATCATTGGAAGAGTTCAATACCTGGAGGAACGCATGGCTAAGCTCGATGTTAGCAAAAGGCTTTAGAACTGAAAGCGTACAGAGCTATTTTTAAAAGATATATTATTCAGCCTTCAACTGTGAAATCCCTGCTGCTATGTAAAGAAAACATTAATTTTCCTTTAAAAGAACAGTGTGTGGGTTAAACATTTCTGATGGCAGGACCATGCACAGCCTGTGGGTTTTTAGTACAGATATAAAAACTATCCTAGAATATTGTTTTATACTTAATGAGAAAGCTGGTGTTACTTGGCTTAACTAACACTTATGATGAACTTTGAAGTTCAAGTCTACAAACGTACCGTGACACCTGACTTCCTACTGCTACCGGCATCCAACTCCGGAGGTGTCTGAAGTCCCTGATGAGATCAACAAAATCCAGTTGAGCTCCAACAAAACCTTTGGGCATGTGCAGAAGTTTCTTCTCAGCACTAGCACATATCTCTAGTATTTTTGTCACACAAGTTCCAGCCAAGTCCACGTTTACAGTTCTTTTTTTTTTCCATCCTAATCTGGCAGGCAAGCAACAGCAAACTAAGAAGCTCATGCTCTTTAAAATGTAGTCTCTAAGACAAAGCCAAGGGTAAAGAAATGGTGCTGTCCCAAGTTTAAAATTGCAGTTCTGATTTTAAAGTGTTCATCCAGGGAGACCAGAGTTCAGTTCTTTCTATCTCACAGGGTCAAGTCCAGCACCTCTGATCTCACTGATTACCTGGAATACTACATGTAGCAAAGAACACAGTCTAAACATTTCTACAGAAGCTGTTCTCATTAGCACAGAATACACAGTTAATTGGGACAGTATGTGCATGGTTCTCGAGCCTAATATTAAAGAGTTACATGTGGAGGAGGAAGCCCCGGGTGCCTGCTTCATTTCCAAAGGCACAATCTGTATTCTGCTTGTATGTGGTAAAATGCACTAATAATTCTCTGAACCAAAGGTTTATTTTCCCAGAAAAACAACAACCAAAAAGAAAAGAAAAACACACAAAACAAAAACAAAACAAAACAAAAAAACCCTGCGCAACTAGTTTCCATTCTTTTGATAGTGAAGGGTATAAAATTGCAGTCACCTACCTATAGGAGAATCCTGTGTGCAGAGCTATTTCTTGATAGCATTCAGTAAAATATTTAGACTCCTATTTCAGATAAGATTTCATTATCGACTTTCTGTTCTCTGCTTTGTTATTAGCAAAGCAAACAGTATGAGAATTTTGATTGTTTTCTAGTTTTCAGGTACTTCCTCCAGAGCTACATAGGAAACCCCAGCACTTAATGTAGTCCTGCAGATTTTGCTTCAGCAGAGGGGCCAGGGATGTCACACATATACAAAGCAAATACTGAGACATTTAACTTTCTCTTGATGCTACTCCACTTTTTTTTTTTTTTTTAATCTATTTAACTTTCACATTGGAGATCCCTGAATTTCCAAGAGACACTCATGTCTTATTATCAGGAAATCCTTTTTCATTCAATAGTGGTCTTCCTACTGGGCAGGCTGTTTTTTTCTCCTCCCCTGCTTAATTCAATGAACATCTACTTACCTCAGCCTTCGCCCTTTATTTATTCTTGACATACAAGAGCATCCCCCTGTATCAATTCATTGTTATTCCCTTGCTGACATGAGATATAGTGAACCATGAGTCACCGGAGAGTCAGCATTGTGGCTAAAGGACAGGAATAGCAACTGTTGCTAATTTGCATCTGTTATCAGGCTGATTAACTTCTTTGTAGTCACAATGATATCACTGACCTCAGAGGAGAGGAAAAAAAAAGCCCAGTAAAAGCACATTTACAATTGATGAATATAGTTGTGCAAAACCTTTGGGTATGAACGCATTGCAGAGTACCAAAGGCCTTTTCCAGGAGAAAAACAACAAACAAACAATAAAAACAAGCATTGTGCTACCATGGCTACACTGATATCTCCACCAAGGATGGCCAAAGCAAATTGCTTCCCCAGGCCATCCTGCCCATGGCCATCTCATGACTTTTTTTAGCCTATAAGTGGTTGGCATTATTCTATTTTTTTAATAAAGAAAAGGTTTTTCAAGTATTCAGACATATAAAAGAAAAATACAATCAAATTCCAGTCGGTTTCATTTTGTTCTCCCAGTGTTTTGTTCTGCATGTTCACATTACATTTGAACTAGATATGACCTGTCACTTTTTATGCTAGAAAGGTTTGAAAAATGGATGACAGAGAGACAGTCATTCTTCTCTCTGCTGCCGTCTTGCTCCCATTTAGGTACAAAATGACTGCTGGTACTAAGTACCAAAAATCCTTTCTATTGTTTTATTAATGACTATGTGATCTCTCCTTTTCTGGTCAAATAGAGTGTTTCTCTGTCTCAGGCTTTGATTATTGTGCTATAATTTCCCCTTAGGTGTCACTCATCTGACAGCATGCATTCAAATTCACTTTCTTTCACATAGAAAAGTCTTGATTCACTTAAAATATTCATATCACAATCTCTGGAAAAGTAATTGTGTTCCTGAAGTTCAGACATCATCTCATTTCTTGGGGTTGTATGTACCAATTGAGATGGTGTACATTGTTTTCAGCCATTACTGTGGATTAAACGCAAACAATGCACCAACTGCTAGTTTGATTTTTAAGCATTGTCACACTGCATCACACGTATGAATATAAATCAGCAATATAAATTGTCTGAAAGGATGGTATAGCTAATCCCATTACATAAAGGAGCTTTTTTATTATGGAACTGAAGAAAATTTAATGTCTAGAAAGGTTTCTTGAGAGCTGCCTAGAAATGATTGTACTCACAGGGAACCTGGTGCACAGTCTTTCTGCTGCTAAAATCACTCCTTTCAAATCTATCTTATCTGTGTAGCCCAGCATGAAAACACACATAGCCATCTGAAACTGGGACCACATGAGCAACCTGATCCAACTCCATCAAATTCAATAGCAGTGATCTCCAGACTTCACCGGGATTTTGCTCAGGTGTGCCTACGGTTCAGACTGTATCAGTCTATTTATAAGAGTATACATGAGAGGCTGAGCAATGGGATCTTCTCCATTGACAGCAAGTGCAGAGGTAAATTTCACTACTGAGGACCACTGCATTACTCAAGCACTTGGTTGCAGTAGTCATTAACCAGAAGAGAACAACATGGGATTCTCGGTGTCACAGTGTGTTGTGGTTTAACCCAGCACATCGTTAAGAACCACACAGTCATTTGCTCACCCATTCCCAGAGGGATGGGGGAGACAATAAAAACAAACAAACAAACAAAAAACAACCCACAAAGTAGAACTCGTGGGCTGAGATAAAACTAAGATTTAGAAAAGGATAATAGTTACGACAAATATATATATATGAATGCATATAACAAACAATGCACAAGCAATTGCTCACCACCCACCAAACGATGCCCTGCTAGCCACCAGGCAGCAGAAATGGTGCCTGATGAACTCCCACCCCTTTCCAAATTCTCCTTCTACATGATGTCACATGGTATGCACTATCCCACTGGCCAGTTCATTGGCTATTCTGATTCTGCCCCCTTCCAGCTCCTTATACCCCCACTCACTGGATAGACAATAGAAGAAACTAAGAAACTGAGATGTCTGTGGCTCTGTACAGCACTGCTCAGCAGCAATTGTAAACAGCAGTATATTATCAACATCATTTTTCTCTTAAAAATGAAACATTGCATCATGCCAGACACTATGAAGAAAACAACTTTGTGAAACTAAGATGTAGTGATAAGATGGTTTCCGTTTTTCAGCCTACTATCAGTGCAGCAGCTCTCAAAAATCCCTTTCCTGTGGCTGGCAGATCTGCCCAAATGTGAAAATATTGATACCACTTTAGTTTGTAAAATCTGGGGCATTTTACTGTTTGTCCTTTAACAATAATCTCTACCAACATGCTTCAGTGGTCGGCGATGCACTGGTTGGTTAGTTTTTAAATCCTGGCTATGCAGCTGCTCGCATCGCTGATTCATATAATCTTGTATGGGCTGACCCACTGCCTCAGAAACTAGTGGCTCAACTGCCCATATATGCAGCAGATGGCTCAGTCTGAGCTATGCTTCTCTTTCAAACAACACCCACAAATATATCAAGTAAACATGCTATGGCTCTGCTGAAAACATTAAAATGAATATTAAAAAGTACTGGCATAATCAGAGCCCAGCAGGGTTTCACTCTTTACCAATTGCTATGAACAGCAGATATGTTTAATCCATGTCTCTGGTTTCTAACCAATTCCTTATCCATCTTAATAATGTATTACCTCACCCATATTTAGAGAACTTTTACAATAATCTGTCAAGGGAAGCTTTGTCAAATAGCTTTCTACAAATCCAGTCATATTAGATCTATTAATTTAATAGCTCCTCCACACAGTAAAAGCAACTACTTCCTTTCTCTGTAGCAGTGAGAAAAAAAAAAACAAAACTGCTTCATGTTATTAGATTAGCCTCACTCTGCTCAGATTATATGATGCGACTGCTTCAAAGAACATCTTTCTAATAAATACTGTCAATTTTCACTTGCATGAAAACTATGCTTTGCTGGTCAGTGTCCTTACCGCCTACATGGAGCACACATTCCTACTGAAGATACAAGTCCATCATCTTAAACAGATCCTTAACACCAGAAAGAGAAAATAGGGAAGAAAAATAGAAAAACACCACTATCTCCACCTTCTTCTGTGCCGAAGAGATCACACTGAGGGAGGTCATTGCTCTCATCTTCTTTCCTCAAAGAACAGACACAGCGTAAGTCTGGATGGGGCTTTGAGCAACACGGTTTAGTGGAGGGTATCCCTATCTATAGCAGGGGGTTGGAGCTAGATGATCTTAAAGATCCCGTCCAACCCAAACCACCAAACCATTCTATGACTCTAAGTCTTCCTTTTTTTTTTTTTTTATTTTCCCCCTTTAAACACATATATCCCAAATCCCTGAAGCTGCAGAGGGAAATTTTAACACATTACCCTTATGCTTTCAATACTCAGAATACAAATAACTGTAACTCTAAGTACATTACTTTTTTTTTTTTTTTTTTTAACAACTCAAGACTTTGGAAATAGGGCTTTTATTTAATGTCAGATGAACTATTGTAGCAAATAACAACAACAAAAAAGCTGAGATAGATAGTTTGTTTCAAGAGGACAACCAATCTACCCTTGAGGAATTTGTGTTAGCTGAATATTTGGTTAGTCTTAACTAAAAGTAGAGCATCTTGAAGGTAAACTGCAAGTTATTTTGTGAATCTGGAATTAGCACGCAATAGTATCAGCTGCTGAGAACTGAAATTAATATTAGGCCTTGTAATACTGTTAAGAAGGCTTGATATATATCACACGTTGAAAAATACCAAGATTCTTGTTCCCTATTTAAAGTGAAAAGACTCAAGGACAGAGCATTTCATTTCATCTTGAAAAGCCTGCCACTCATTTTTTGCATCACATACAATAACCATTGACTACCGCTAATTCAGATTTTAAGGGGAAATTTTTGCCCTTAAGAAGTTGGTACAGTGATTCAAATTTCAAAGAGACCCAGCACAAACACTGTTTTCTTCTTTGGTTAGCTTTGCATAAAACGTTAAGATGTATCAGTTTAATTTCTGATAAACGAAAGCAGCTGATGTTTGAAATAGTACTGTGGAAATGGCAGGCTGACTACTCACATGCAGAGTGATAATCAACTATCAAGCTTGAAGGCATTTTAATAACACTAATACTTTAATGTTGACTGTTAAATGTAAATGAAGCTCTCTTTTCTACTGTGGAATACAGAACTTTACTTAATGGTTTGGCTAGGACTTTCTCTTCTATCTCATACACTCATGCAATCAGATTAAACTATGGAAAATGAGCTATTGGAAAATATTAGTCTTTGATGTAGTAAATCCACCTCAAGTCCCTGGAGTAGAAGAAGACATAACATTGACCCAGCAGCTATATTTCATACAGTTAATTTTAGTTATAGAGGCATGTCTTTCTTGATCACTGTTCTTTTAATTCTGCCAAAGAGCTTCAAATTTCTCAGAAATTACTACTATAATAAGTTAATGGCTGAAGTTTTTCTATTTTTTTATATTGAATGAATTCCCCAATACTTTTTGTAGTTGTTTACAATAGTGCATAATTATTTAAATTAAAACTGATTGTTATTATTAGGATCCCTTACCCTATAGAAGGTTTTACCCGCTATTTAAAAGAACAATTCATAGGATTTAAAGGAACAATGTAGACAGACCTTTATTTTCCTTTAACAACAAACAGACAAACAAATAAAGAACTTTAGACCACAACAGTTCATGTAAACAGCTTTTTATGGGCATGTATCCTCATTCCTTTCCTTCCCAAATGTTTTGTGTATATTTACTGCTATTAACTACTAAAACAGTACAAAGAGTTCAATAAAATCACATGTGAGCAAACTTCCTCCTTCAGTCTATGCTACTTCACCTTGAGTCAAGAAAGGAAGTCAGAAAACTCAGATTACAAAAAGATTTAATGTCTGAAAGAGAAATTGTAGTGCACGAACGGTCCATAACTGCAGAAAGTCGGATGCTTTTCCCACTAACTACTAGTTTTACTCTGGGCAAATCACGTAAGTCTTCATGACACAGCTTTCTCCTGTGTAAAACCAGAGCAAAATGCTGCCTTTGGCTACCAACTCTCACACTCCGGCTAGGGTGATAACGCTTAACGCTAGGGAGAACCTCTGATCATACAGCCCCAGGAATATAAAAACCTTGATCTTAACCTGGACTTCTAGCTAGGACCAGAAATATAAATAATAAATGCTAATTCAAACAGAGTTCTTGTGTGTTATTATTATTATTTTCTTTTTAAGTGTTCAGATCAATTTCAATATCATTCTTATTCCACTTGAATAAAACTTTTCTTGGTTTTTAGTTCCATTTATGTTCAATAAGTATCTGGCATTGTAGTCTTTAATGTTGCTTACCAGGGTATTTTAGGATCATTATGAGTCTGAATATATCCTAAGTTCAAGAAAATAAAAGACAGCATTTACAATCTTATAATGCTCTTCATCTTTTACAGGCATCTGTGTTAGAAAAAAAGAGTACTTCTCAGTTGTCTGTCTCTCATTTGATTCTTCTATCTGTAAGCTTAGCAGGCAGTCTTTCTGCTTTCTAAAAGACCAATCTCAGTGTTTTGTAATTAAAACAAAGTTAATCTTATTTAAACATGAATCATAGAATGCTTTGGGTTGGAAGGGACCTTTGAGATCATCTACTTCAAACCCCCTTGCTATATCCAGGGACACCTCCCTCAAGACCAAGTTGCTCACAGACCCATCCAGCCTGGCCTGGAATGCTTCCAGGAAGAGGGTGTTTACAACTTCACTGGGCAACCTGTTCCAGTGTCTCACCACCCTTACAGGAAAGTATTTCTTCCTAATATCTAATCTAAATCTATGTTCTTCCAGTTCAAAGCAATTCCCTTTGTCCTGACACTTCCTGTCCTTATAAAAAGTCCCTCCCCAGCTTTCCTGGAGGCTCCCTTCAGGTACTGGCATACTTTATATACACATTACTGCTATAAGGTCTCCTTGGAGCCTTCTCTCCCCAAGGCAGAAGAGCTCCAGCTCTCTCAGCCTGTCCTTGTAGGGGAGGTGCACCAGCCCTCTGATCATCTTTGTGGCCCAAGTATACAGATGTATACAAAGTATACATCTGAACTGTATACCATACTACAACTATATCATATATAATTTACATGTGGCTAGAAACCTGCAACCTTGTGACATAATAAGCATTTTTATTTTCTTTTTTACTCATTAATTGGAAGAGGACAGCAATCAGGAAGTATCTGATCCAACACAGAGAAAGCTCATGGGTTTATGCACCAGAAAAAAAAAAAACATTGACCTTTTTTCTACTTATCATTTGTGGACACATCTTAAAAGTGAATACAAGCCTCCTTGTGATTTAACATAATCATCATAAATGCCAATTGTGTAAGAACAGATCTCCCAGGCCACAAGTGCATGTAGATCCATAACACTTCAAGGAAAGGAGAGGCTTGTTTGCAACAACTAATCTTCAAGACCCATATTAGAATGTTGGTCTTTATGTATAAAGGAGTCAAGGACTGACAAGATCAACTCAATTCATCCAGGCTTCATTCTCCTTGGAATCACTTCCTGAAGACTTTAACCACAAAATAAACAGAAAATGCATGCAGAACAGGTTGGTAAATTACATATCAAAGTTAGGTGCTCAAAGTAAAGCAACCAACTACCCTTTTCTGAGCATAAACTGGCCTTGCCTGAAATTGAATTCTCTAAGGAAATGCTGAGTACTCTCAGGCATCAATGCAGCATCACAATATAAACTACCCTTGGAAAGTGTAGTTGCTTGGCTCAAAAATAAATATGAGAAATACCTTCTTAGAGAAAACGGGAAACAAATTAGGAACAGACAGACCACAACAGATCTCATTTGTTACGTTTTGACCCACAGTAGAAAAAGAACTGAAAATGAACACAAAAAAACCTCTTTCTGAAAGACCAAAAAATTAGCCTAAAAAGATCCAAAGATTCCAAGGGTTTATCTTGTTGCACAGTTCTGCATGTCAGCTATTGTGCTTGTCATATCTTTCATAGTAGACAATACATGATGCTTCAGAGGAAGCTTGAGGCAAATTACTTGCCCAGGGGAAGTTTTTTCCTGGCAGACACAATTAGTTTACTAGATTATGTTCGAAACCTTTACATTTAAAGTGTATAGAAATAGTTTCTCTTTTGCATCATTCTGCTATAGCTCTATACATTTTGCACGTCTGGAATAAATATAAATAACTAAGTATGACTGCACCTAATTTGGTCAAAGTTTAAGAAAAAAACTCATCTGATTCCCAGACTAATTAATTCACAAGACAGCACTGAAGAAGCACAAGGTGAATGATATTTGATTTCCAAACCAAAGCTCACATTCATATCCTGCTCTACTCCACTAACATATGAAAGAGAAAGCAGCATTTTCCACCTAAGTCTTCCATCAACATCCATTTTCTATCTTTCTGCAGCAATGGAATCACAGTTTTCTAAAGTACTTTTGAAGTTACATTCTTAGCGGTCACTTTTTCCTTTCAGAGCAATTCTATTAGGAATGTATCAAGAGTGCTATGCTAGCAAAGCCTGGCTGCTTTACAAAATGTCAGAAACAAACCAACAGCAGCAGTGGATAGCGAAAACTAAGGTGAGTCCTGAGAAAGAAAGATAAAAAGTTAAGGAAAAGACTGAAGCTGTTTTCATTTCATGGAATTAATGAAAACATTTTGTTCCTTTTTTTTTTTTTTTAAATAAATATATTTTCTAATAAATAATGAATAATTGAAGACAAAGAAAATCTCTGGTTTTGGGAGCAGATTTCCAGAGGGCTGAAGTTGCAACTAAATTATATTGAGCTTTAAACATTTGGATTTGACTTAACAAACTTTTGCTGCATTATCCACATACAGGAGAAGTCACTTTCAGTTGCATCAGCCATCTCACACAGGCAAGCATGAATGCATACATATATACACAAACAAGGTAGAATAGAAGTACACAAAAAATGCCACTTAGTCTTGGCTTCACATGAAGATTCATAAAGAGATTGTCCTCCATATATGTTGCTATCAATTTGTGATAGCTAAGTCTTATCATCCCTCCATCCACGCTTATGGGTGCAATAATTCAAGTGTCCCCTAGATGAGTTTGTAGCTCCTGTACAAATACACCTACAGAATGCAATCCTACATCACCACATAGAGCTGCTGTCAACAGAAAAATCTAAATGATCTAAATGTTCATCAATACATCAGCTTCTGAGGAAGGAAATAGGAAAGAGAGAAAAACAAACAAAACATTGTAGTACTAATCTGTAGTTTGTGGTGGAGAAAACAAAAGAGAGAGAGAGACTGAATTACCCCCTGGAGCACACAGATTTCTATAAATTTACAAATATTTTTCACCGTTTTCTAAACAAAACAAACAAAAAAAATCATCAAGAACCAGAACTATTGCTGAGAAAGCAGAATATTGACATAAAAACAAAGAGATTTCTACTTCAACAAGAGTTTAAACTATGGAAAGCATTTCTGGCCGAAAAGTGTGAACCAAACAAATGCTCTGACCTTGCATGACGCGTGTGAGAAGAAAAAGTCAATTTTAAGATCTTCGACCAAAGCCAATCAATTTGCTACCCTGCTCTTTGTATGCTTCTGGAGGAACACATCCTTGTG
This sequence comes from Alectoris magna, assembly GCA_030625065.1. Lineage (NCBI taxonomy): Eukaryota > Metazoa > Chordata > Aves > Galliformes > Phasianidae > Alectoris > Alectoris magna. The sequence goes on from CM060562.1 coordinate 12,575,406, forward strand.
AAAAAGTAAGACCAGACTAAAAAGTGGAAAAAAAATTATTCAAGATCTAGGAATCCTTTAGTGCCAAGTATGTATTTTTCTAATGCAGACAGAGAAATCCACTTGACAGCCTACCAAGAATGGAAGAAAGATAACTTACTTGTAACTGACCTATCCACTTCTAGAACTGGACTATGGGAGATTCAACATTTAAATTTGGCACAAAGAACAATTCATGTTTTGCAATTATTCAAGACTTCCTCTGATTAGCAACACATTTGTTGTTAATAGTTAATCTTTAAAGCTCTGTTGGAGTTAAGATTTCACAGTATGAATTTAAGATGAATTTGTTTGGTTTTTTTTCTTCTTTCAGCAGCTGGGTCCCAAAGAAGCCAGTGACTGAGTAGCAGCTAGCTTAGAAGTTTGCACTTACGTAAAGATAACAAGCAAGCCGAGATTCAATCTACACTGATTCAGATGCCAGAGATATTTGCACTGATGCAGCAGGAAAGCTTGCTGTTGGTTTCAGGCTGGTGATAATTTATTATCTGGATTACAGCTACAGAAGAGAACTCATCTCTAACTAGAGTCCACTGTAATATAGTAGAGAGCTCCTGTTCGGAAAACAACCAACAAAAGCATACGGAGATATTAAGTGAACAACTGCAAATTACATGCAGGCTCTTGTTCTCTATAGTCACAGTTCAGTGTCACATCCAAAGAGTTACTCAGGGTTGCACAAAGGTTTGGGAATGTTGCATTGTTTTATCTCCTTGTGTCTCTTAGGATTTTTCCAAAGGCAGCTCTTGTCCTTACTGAATGTTTAGAAGGTGTTCCGAAGTTTAAAAGAGCTGAACAATGAACTGGTTGGTCAGTATACCGATGCAAGATTCATTTCTGTGTGAGAATAAGTAACCCATACAGATCCAATATAGAAAGTCATGGTTATTAAACTGCTTCTGAGTTTGGATGAACAACCATGTGATACTGAATGTAATACTCCGTCATTTCTTTTTTGTGCAATTCAAAAACTCTATGCTGTTACTGCTGCTTATAAGCATTGAGTGCATGGTACTAGTTAGATAGAAATTTGTTGCCAGACCAATCCTAGCCCAAATAAAACTTGTTAAGACCAATGTGGTATTAAGAAGCAGGCAGTCTTTAATACAGCGCTGGATGCATGGGGGATCCTTCCACCTATCACACACAGCAAGGGAACAAAGTTACATACCTTACATACGTTTGGGTAAATTATGTCAACAGTTTTCAGAGAGATCTCCTGAGCTGTGAGTTCTTGATCCCACCCCTCCCATTTACATATGTTTGGATTGTTAACGATAGGGCTAATCTCCCTTTTAGCAGGATAGATATATATGATGATGATTTTAAAAGACAAGATTAGCCATTTCTAAGAAAAGTTTGCTGTTGCAATTTCTAGGTATTTAAAAAAAAAAGAATTCTGCATCAATAGGGAAACTAATTTTTCATGCTACATATGTCACATTAGAAAACGTAATTAACCGATGTGATAAGAAGAGACAAAATTTAAGTTCATGGGATTAGATCAAATGTTATGAATCAACATAACATAAAATTTATTTCAATTAATATTTCAGTGTATACTCACACTGTCATTTTAATCAACTCCTCTGGTCCCTTGCCCACATTTCTCACTTGCATGTTCTGTTACTGCTCCCATCGGGAGTAAATCAGCTTGTTTTCACTGAAGAGAAGCATGGATGCCGAGCTACCCAAGTCATCACGATCTGCTTACTGCTCCAAAGGTATGTCCGCAGAGTTGCTTCTGGGAGTGCTCAATAGGAACAGTGCAAATAAAAGCCAGTCCCTGTTAACTGGCTTCAGTGGCAATGTTTTGCTTTGATGTAACTAACTAATATGATATGAGTAGCATGAGTATCCATAAACTAGAAGTGTGGATGTCTCTTTAGATAATGATTTCAGAATAATAAATGACCTAAAGCATTAAGGAAAAAAGGGAGGGAGGGAGGGAGGGAAGGAAGGAAGGAAGGAAGAAAGGAAGGAAGGAAGGAAGGAAGGAAGGAAGGAAGGAAGGAAGGAAGGAAGGAAGGAAGGAAGGAAGGAAGGAAGGAAGGAAGGAAGGAAGGAAGGAAGGAAGGAAGGAAGGAAGGAAGGAAGGAAGGAAGGAAGGAAGGGGTGCTTTCTAATGAAGAATAACTTATGAGAAAGCTCTCTGTGAAAAAGAAAATTCTGGTAAAAAAAGAATGTGGAAATAGCTCAAGAGCTGATGCATGATTCCTAAGTGTGCTGATCCATAGGGCTACATCCTTAGCTGAAAGGAACAGGTAGATGCTTAAAGCAGACTCCAGAACTCTGTTTCAAGAAATATCTCCACTACTGTAATACCAAGCATTAATTCTTAGAGGCACTGCTACCTAGTTTAATTTCATCCCCACAGTAGCCCCCTCAAGGATACTTTTTTGTTGCAAGAATATTCATATGGGATAACCAAGATTTCATAGCATGGTGGGACAAGAGGGGCATGAACTACAGCTGATGCCACACTGGCGTACAGATCAATGGTTTGTCTAGAATGCACTGACTTTCAGCGTGACAGCCAGATACCAAAAAGGGCTTGAGGGTCTGCATTAGGAAAAGTGTAAATGTTTAAGAATAAATGAGATACTGATGAAAGGGGGCAACTCTTTAATTGTTCAAGTATCTGAATAGCCACATGCATCTGAATTTTCCTCCAATAAAGTTACATAGCAGCAGAAGTTTTTATAAAAACTGATAAAACACAGATGTTTGATTAGCACACATCAGCTTTGTTCAAGCTGTGGTCAGCAGTTGTTGTCCATGTGCCAACAATTAACACATCTGAAAGCTGGTAGTAATAACCTATTAAGTAAGAAAAGACATAAAATGGGAAAGGTTTCAACTTACTTACCATGGCTTTGAATGGTGCCAGAAGGAGAGTATTTTGTGTACTCTTTGTTCAGTGTGCCTGTCCTACAAGAATGGTAGTAGTCCTACAGAGCTCTGAAGAGGAGATAAGCCTTCAAAATGCCACTAAATTTGTAGAAACAGATTTTGTTATTCTTTGCCTGGGCACCCATTCACACTAATTCTGCAGTTAATCTGACAATTTGAAACTACCAAAAGAGTTTATACACACTCTGCTGTTAACATTTGTGTGTTTACCTGGTCTTTCTCCATTTGTCTCCAGTAACTGTCCTTTTGAGCAGTCACAAGGCAGCTATTAAGGTTACAATAGGGAATATTGCACCCTTGCACATCAGACAAACACAATGCAAGTTCAACATTCTTTACAGAGAAAAATCAATATGTCTTATAACAAAGCTAAACCTTCAGCAGTTTCTTATCCAACTCACAAACCCCTTCTGTTCCGCAAATACAAGATGAATGACAGATAGCACCAAGCTAATTTCAAGAAAGCAAGGCCAAAGCAAAACCCTCAGATGGTCTATTATTCCTGAAATCACTGACTGAATAGTTTATTTCTATCACTTCAAAACCAGATGTATCAACAATCTACTGCATCATTATGCAAGCTTATCCTTGCAAGTATGTTAAAATATTTGTGTTAGAATTACTGATGGTGGATTATGAATTCACTTATTTCCCAGGTAAGCCATATTTCCTTCTTTTTTTTTCTTTTTTTTTCTTTTCTTTTTTTTTTTTTTAAGCTTTTCCTTTGATTTTCCTTTATTACACCCACAGAAAAAGGGCATGCTGACTTCTAAGACCACAATGAATCACTGCTTTGCCTACTTATTGTTTTTACTCATGTAAGACAAAACTAATTAAAAACTTTTTAAGATTCAACTGCTTTCTGCTTGCATGTGTACAAAACCTAATGCTGGCAAAAAAAAGTACAATGAAGTGATTACAGTACGGAACTTAAGAGTGTACACAGTGTATTAGCCTCACTAACATTATTTTACAGCAGTTATAGAATCTCAGACAATACAGTTTTCTCATGAAGAACTGAAGCCAACCAACATCATCACTGTCAGCATCTTCTAATAAATTTCTTCTCCATTTACTTTCACTCTGCTACAAGACTGCAGAAACTAGTTATTGTGAACACCAATAGAGAGGAAGGATTCCTTATCATTTCTGAATCTTATTCCCAGGAAATAATTTTTGGAATCCATGAAGTAAACATAAGAAGCTTCCCTGCAGTACATGTAACTTGATTTATTTAAAACAGGCTTGTGTCAAAGGATGACTACTCACAACTAGATGTTACATATTAATCTATCCAGTCAGACTCAGATTGAATTCAGAAAGAAGTGCAATACCATGAAAACAGCATGCCAAGGAAAGTTCTCACTTTTCACTGCATAGTGGAGAACTATGGTTAATATAGCAAGAATTCGTGAAGTAAAACAGATGGCAGAAACATTCTGAGCGTTAGGGAGGAAGCCAGAGCAGTAAACACTAAAGGGAAATGATTTGTTTTGCATGAGCAGTCATCGTGCTAGTGAGATTTACAGGTCAGATTTTATAAATATCCACTATTATATTTTTTATTCTATTATTTGTATCTTTATGAGAATACAACAATAGGAATATAATCAAATCATAGAATCTTTTGACTTGAAGGGACCTTTTAAAGGCCATCTAATCCAACTCCCCTGCAGTGAACAGGGACACCTACAGCTGGATCAGGTTGCTCACAGCCCTGTTCAGCCAGACCTCAAATGTCTCTAGGGATGGAGTATCCACCGCCTCTCTGGGCAACCTGTTCCAGTGCCTAACCACCGTTACTGTAAAAAAGTTCTCCCTTATATCCAGTCTAGATCTCCTTTCTTTTAGTTTGAAATAATTTCCCCTTGTTTGATCACAACAGACCATGCCACAGAGCCTGTCTCCTTCCTCCTTAAAGCTCTCCTTTAGATAATGAAAGGATGCTATCATGTCTGCCTGGAGCATTCTCTTCTCCAGGCTGAACAGCCCCAGTTCTCTCAGCCTGTCTTTGCCGTGGGAGTGTTCCATCCCTTGGGTCATTTTTGTGGCTCTCCTCTGGACATGCTCTAACAGGTCCACATCTATTCTGAACTGAGGACTCCATATCTGGATGCAGTACTACAGATGAGGTCTTACCAATGCAGAGCAGAGGGGCAGGATCACCTCCCTCGATCTGCTGACAGCGTTTCTTTGGATGCAGCCCAGGATACAGTTGGCTTTCTGGGCTGTGAGGGCACATTGCTGGCTCACGTCCAGCTTGCCATCCACCAGTACCCCTAAGTTCTTTTCAGAAGGGCTGTGCTCTATCCTTATGTGTTCCAGCTTATACTTACTTACAGTAGGAGCTGCTTTGACCCAGGTGCAAAATCTTGCACTTGGCTTTGTTGAACCTCATGAGGTTTTCCTGGGCCTACCTCATTCTATTTATGTATATATAGACAAGTGTCTCCTCATAATATAGACAAGCATACTGTGCAGAACACTATCAAATGCTTTGCAAAAATCCAGGTAGATGATTTCATCTCTGTTTATCTCCCTTTACATTATCATTTGTACCTTTTGTGGCTACTTATCTGAATTACAGCCAAGGAAATTAAATGAATTAGGGAAGGATGATAAATTATTTAAAACATCAAATTATTTCAGATTTAATTTGAAATGACTTACCTGTAACCATTTCAAAATGCCTCTCAGATACTATATATCTATAAATGATAGCATCAAGAATGAAGAAAGAGAGAAATAGAGGTTTCAACTGAGATCCAATCTGCTGCTAGGACCTGATTTAGAAAAACCTTTTAGAGAAGTGCTTCATTTGTATGGAGGGATTTTCTTGTATGTTATTTGCCTGAAGTGATCACACATTTAAACCTGTGAGTAACCCCACGAATTGGGCTTTCAGGCGTCTCTCTACTCTTTTACAGTTCAGTTCAAGCACTTTAGGATTTCCCATCTCCACAAAATAACTGAGAATTTCTCTACTGATTCTGATCATCATGTGAACAGAGTCATAAGAAGCAGAGACCTTCACTGCAAGGAGTGTCTTACTGAGGAGAGATTCAGTCTGCCCTGCCTTTCCAAGATATTTACTAGCTTCTGCTATGCTGTTTGCACTGACTCCTGTACCATACCAGTGGCCAAGTATCACAGCAGCAGAAATAATAGAGTAAAATGATAGTCTCAGTGCTGCACAAGCCGAGTGATTTGGCAGAGCTGGAAGGCCTGGGAAGTCTTCAGGCACCAGGTCTACAACATCTAGGGATTTTAGAGAGAAGCGTGCTGAAACATGCATCTGGGCAGGATGGGCAATTGCCTCTGAGCTCCCTCACTTTACTGTAGCACTGCTAGGTAGTCTCCTCAGGTCCTCCTAGTGAGACTGCTGATGCTTTAGCAGGTAGCAGCCACAAAATCCAAGCACCAATTCCCATGTGCAACTGAGGAGAACATGCTCCCAACCTAAAGGTTCCTTTATATCCACTGCAACGAACTTGCAAAGAATCAGTCTACTTTCGCAGGGTGGGGGCTGGAAAAAGAGCCTTCATCTGATTTTCCAAAACAGGAGAAACCATAAATCATGCTATCTTGTTTCAAAGTCTATTAGAAGGCAGCAGTGATGTATAGTTCAACCTAACACCTTTCACAGTGACTAATATGCAGCTTTCCTGGTGTTCACTAGCATGACTGGTGATAATGATAATGATGAATATCCATGCAAAATATCTGAGGTTTTTGGAAAACAGTTCCCTTTGACTCATTAAACACACAGGCTTCACCAGCAAGATAACGTGTCAAAAGCTATTTCTGAAGAACACAAGCTATTACTTCATTTAAACAAGCCAGGATAATTTTAAATGACTGAATGTGCCTGGGGATTGCAATTGTAAAGCAAAAGTAATTTTTTTTCTCTTTTAAGACTTGTCTTTATATTAGGCGAGAAAACATGAAGATTACACTCTCTGCAGTCATATCTCAATTTTATACTCAAAGAATTTTGTGACAGTAATAAATTCTTTGAAAAATTAGTAACCCCAGTAGAAAGAACTGCCACTGATACGCTCACTGCATACAGAGAACAATGGGACTTGTAACTTTTAACCTGGAAATGTAAGAAATAAAGTGACTTATTTAGTAATCCCAACATAGACCAAAATAGACAACATAACAATACACAATCAAATCCAATGCATGGCTACACGAAACAGCAAGCAGATGTGACTGGCTCTAAACTGAGTTAATGCGTAGGCTGCTTCCTTCACTGAATGGAATCAAATGGCAGATAGTTAACTTCAGGCATGATGTGTCTCCAATATACTCAAGCTTGAAATATCATGAAACAAGTAACTGGCATTTACCCAAGAAGTGCTGGTACTAAATAGATGCACAGATGTAGGAAGAAGTATAAAGCAAGCATGGCAGCTAGCAATGCCAGGTGACGGTCTTTACTCCTGGAGAACTGGGAGAAGTTTGGACAACAAATTAGCATAAATTAGAATGAAAGCACAGAAGTAGTATAGCCAATGTAAAGAATCATACTGCAGGGAGGGGAAAAGGAAGGAAAAAAAGCAAACAAAAAAACTATATCAATAATCATGTAAAATAATAGTTTTCCCTAAAAGGAATAAGCTTCTAGCACTATCATATCACTCTTTCTGCTTCTGCCTTAGAATAGCTTCTTTAATATTTAGGAAGTGCCACTGTCATTTTTCCCCCTCTGTCTTTATGCTTGCATTCCATTATGATTGGCTGCTTGTTGCTAATGTCAGTGTCTGCAGGGGAGAGGAATCATTCTCCCTTCAGTTCCATTCTGAGGCTGATGAGAGTGAAGAGAGATGGCAGTCTGAGGTACTCTGCAGCATAAAAACATGTCCAGCAAGATGAGAGAAGCTGGACTGCTCAGTAATCAGATGGTTTTTTCTGCCATTCTGCTAGGAGACGAGTGCCGGTGCTTGCATTTCCTCATAAATGGGAAAATAGAGCTATCACTGCTCATATTGTTTCAAACAGAAAATTAGTATTCTTAACATTAAAACATAGCAATTTTTAAAAATAATTTAAGCATATCTTTATTTGCACAATTGCAGATGAACAGAATATTTATCCAAGCTCCACCTACCTTTCACAGCCTCTTACATATGTATTAATAAAAGCAGGCTCATCAAATAATCTGACAAGACCTAAAGATATCAACAAAACATAATCTACCTTTACATTTACAAGGATATTTGGCTGCACAGCCATCCTTGCTACCCATTACCTTGTAAAAATGGCTTCTGGCTTGCAGTCTACCAGCTGAACTACAGTGTCTAAGAAACCCATTTCTTAATAGGGAAATATGAATTTCATGCATACATTCCTAATACTAAATAGAAGGCCTTTCTCTGCACGCAGTGCCAGTGCCCTCTTCCACCATCCTGCTTGCAAGCCATATCCAAATGCATTTACTGGGTGACCAAAAGTAACTGACTTTTCCTGCATAACAGCTTTATTCTGTAACACTTGAGGCTGCATTAATGACACTAAATAATATAGACATCACGGCTATGTGCTAGGCTGACAGAGGGGCCCCCTCACTACTTTTTGGCTCAAACTTAACATGATACATGATGTCAAAGATAGAAAATTATTTTGTTTCTTAAAGCAGACAGGAGATGTGATTTAAACTGCCTGGGTTGGAGTTGTATAATCAGTCACCCAAAATAGATTTTATTATTTAAGACTTATTCAGAAGCATACAAGCTGAAAATCTATTTTTATACAACAAAAAGTTTATAATCTTTCATAAACATTTAAATTACTTCTCCGTATACGTTCTGTATATTGTCTTCTTCTATTTCACATGAAAGTATTTCTGTCACGCTTTGTGACTTTGCTCAGCAGTTTCTATTTTCAAGCATTCCACACTTGGGTTTTCTTTGCCATGAACAGCATCAATCAAAAACTATGATACACATGCCCTCCAATTATAATATCACTTTGTTTAAATTAACAGAATATTCCATGTAAACTCCCCAACAGCACCTGATTTTGTACAGATACATTTGATCTTGCAAATATGTTCGCTAGATTTTTATATTGCTTTGCTGCAGACTCATGCAAGCAGGTACCAACTGTTTAGCCTATATTTGGAGTGGAGTAGAGAGATTCATTGATTTGCAGAAGTATTAATACAGGAATACAACCTCCACATTGAAGTAGGAGCACAGGAGATGTGTTCCTCCTTACATGGTCAGACCAATGGATAGTTCCAAAATCAAGGCAGCATTAATTGCATGAACTACCAGCTACTATACGCTTACAGCACAGGCCCGTAATAAAATCTGTTGCTGTTAACACAAACTTACCAGAAAATACAGACCCTTGATAGTATCCCTGATAATTTATCCCACACAAACTACAGAATGGCCACAGTATGTTGTTCACTTCTCTAACAGTTAAACTTGTTTATGCATCCTAGCCTGTATCAAAAGAAGCACTGCCAGCAGGTCAAAAGAGGTGATCCTGCCCTACCACTCTGTTCTCATTAGACTGCACCCACAGCAGTCTATCACACAGTGTTCAGCTCTGGGGCCTCCAGCATAAGAAAGACATTGAAGCTGCTAGAGCAAGTCCAGAGGAGGCCACGAAGATGATCAGATCCTGGAGGATGGAGCAGCTGTCCTATGAAAAAAGGCTGAGAGTGCTGTAGTTTTCCAGCCTGGAGAAGAAGGCTCAGGGAAGACTTCATTGCAGCCTTCCAGTAACTAAAGGGGACCTCCAGGAAAGGTGGAGAGAAACTCTTCATCATAGAGTGCAATGACAGGACAGGGTGGAATGGCTTTAAACTAAAACAGGGGAGATTCAGGTTAGATGCTAAGAGGAAATTCTATAATCAGAGAGCGGTGAGGCCCTGGCACTGCTGCCCAGAGCTGTGGGTGCCCCATCCCTGAAGGTGCTCAAGGCCAGTTTGGATGGGCCCTGGGCAACCTGAGCTGGTGCAGGGAGAAGCCCTGCCCATGGATGAGGGTTGGGGCTGCATGGGCTTTAGGTTCTCTTCCAATACAAACCATTCTATGTTTCTATGATTCTATGAGTGGGAGAAGTCTCAAGAGTCTCCTCACAATATTTCAGGAAACAACACTGGGACGAGAATAAATACATGAGCCTTTATTCTTTTACTGGAACTTACTAAGAAGTTCAGCTATAAAAGTCTTTACCCTGGATGTAGCACCCTCAGTCAGTGGAAAACAGCACTCAGAAATATAAAACTTCCAATAAACCTTTCATTGGCCTTGAGTGCATTATGATGTTTTCCCACTTTTATGGAAGAGAAAGATTTTTTTGAAAATTCAGGAGAAAAATAAGAACAGCTACAAACTACTAGATATGTCTTATTGGTCAAGGGCATTTTCAGACAAACAGGCAATGCCAGGTATGTTTTAATTCATTTAACACCCTCAAAGGTTAGGAAAAGGAACCAAGTCTTTTAGAATTTTATATTGCACTTAAATGGCTTTTCCCTCATAATGCAAATCTTCCCTGGAAACACAGACAGAATGTAAAACTTGACAATTGAATGAGGAGGAGGAAGTAAAACATGACAAATGATGTTGCAAAGATGGGAAATAAAATACACAGCCTAGGAGGAGATAAATATATAAAGATTACTGCCACATACATTTACTTCTGTGCAATCTGGAAATGACTAGAATAGTTACAGTATTATATAGCTGTTTACATAGTTAAATATTGCTTTCTTGTTATTTTAAATGATTATAGCAAAATGCAAACAAATGCTTTTTCATGCCATCCTACTAAAATGAATGGAAGTCTTTAAATGCCACTTTATATTTTTTTGCATGTAGTAATCAGACTTTACCTTTGGAACTGTTCCTATTTCTAAAGTTACAGTTGTCCTTATGCCCCTTCTTTGATACTTCTCTGGTATCATTTCAAATCTTGCTCTTCTGTTGCAGGTGGAGTCATCTGTCCTAAAACAAGCCAAGTTCTACTAAAAGGTTTCTCTCAGTCAAATTTCATCGGATGTGAGATGTTTGTGATGCTGCTTTCACTGATTTCTGATAACAGAAATAAGAAAAGGAATTTTTATGTACTCAGAGAATACACACAGCTCTAAAGACCTTCATTGCTGGATTTCAGAGGTCCTTTATACTTTTTTTTTTTTTTTTAAGCAAATTTTTACCCTCTTAAATTTCAAGTTGATTTTCTTTCTTCTAAGAGAAATTCTATCATAATTACTAAAGACTCATGCCAAGCAAGAATCATTTTTCCCTATGCTTATGAAAAACAGTTGTCCCCTAAACATACCATATAGTTACTCTTCTTTCTTCTTTTTTCTTTTTCTTTTTTTTTTTTTCCCCTTTAAGATTGATTTAAATACTTTTAAGTTTGACATCGGCCTTGGAGCTTTTCATCGAAATAAAGACACATAGGTCAGGAGTGTGTCAAAATGACATTTAAATGTCAAGCCAGCACTTACTTTATTGAGATATGAAGTAATGTCTGCCTGTTCACTGAAAAAAGTATTTAAGCCTATTTCAAGTGATCAAAAATAGTTCTTCAATAATGATGCCTTTGAGTGGCTCCAGAAAGTAGTAGAATAGAAAATGAAGTATATTTGATAGGGAGAAATAGCGGGGAATAAAACTGAGGGTTGTCTACTCATCTGACATGAAGTCAACATGACTTCATCTGTAGTTACACACCATCTTATTAAAGCAAAGAAAAATCAAATAAAGAAACTGCTTTTATGAAGCACTGTAGCCCCCCCCCCCCCCCCCCCCAAAAAAAAAAAAGCCACGAAGCTGGGGATAGATATGACTGATAAGACTTCTTTAACATAGCTGAGCCAACATTGCTCTTGCCTATTTGTAAGGAAAAACAGAAGTGGGGGCAGTGACTTCTGTGCCAATAACGTTGTCAGAGACGACTGAGAATCAGGAATGCAGGGATGGGAAACTCTGCTATCAAAACAGAGATAGATAAGTGAGTATAAAGACTATTAAGTGAAGGGTCTTGTATGGAGAATATGATGGAACTATGGAGTGATTTTATAATCTCTCAAATGAAGACAGTTTCCGTCATAAATATTTGTTTATGATGAGAACCATTTTTTCATTTATGATCTTCTCAGCAGGAAAGGTAAAATGAAGTACAGCTCCCTAAATTAGTCTGCAGGACTGGTCAAAGTGTCAGAGAATGACATCAAAGCCCTTACTCTTGGGCAACAGCTTTTTTCATCTGTGGCATCCACCATCCCTACCTCCTCCCGTTACATTTTCAAAGTAGGTTTCACACCCAGACAAAGGCCTCCTTCCATGGAAGAGGTGCATAGTTTCTCCTCAGCTCTTCTAACAAGTTTACTTGTGTGTGTGTGCTGGACACACAGGGGTGAGGTGAATTTCCATGACTAGGATGCTGTCATGGTTTTGTAATTTTTGCTATTGGTATTTCACATCATAGCATCACGTGGAGCACAGAGAAGAAGAACTACATGTCCCAGAGGACCTCACGGTCAGAGAAGGAAAATGCATCACGAAAGTGACACTCGCTCTCTCTCTCTCACTGCCTGGCAGCGGGTGGGGGTGTGCTTCCAAGCCGTGCACCTTCAATTTCAAAGTAGACTTCTTGGTCTTCGGAAACCTCTCTCTCTCTCATTTTACTTGATTTATTAGCCTCAATTTCAATTACATTGTATTATAGTGTGTTATCTTGCATTCTGATATCATAGTGAGTAATATATGTTTTCCTCCTTAGACTGTTGCTGCTGCTCTGTTTGTTTCCTTGAGCCCAGCTCCCATCTCCCTACCCCTTTTTTCTTTTCCCTTCCCATTTTTGGGGACCGGGGGGCTCACAGGCCTACTGCGCCCCCCCCCCCCATCACAGACATAGATTGATCTAGATAACTCCGTGACACACGTACTTCACTTGGCTGCTACAAGGCCATTTGAGATGGCACTGACTTGTTCTGGACAAGAAGTGGATACCTGTTCGGTACAAAGAAAATGGGCTGCACTCATTAGCTTATTTCTCCCGCATAGGTCACAGAACAGCTGTCAGCTAATTACTTTCCCTGCTTGGTAGTCTCAATTGCATTTGAACTAGGAGGCTGTAGGTGAAAAGTTTGTAGTCTATTCCAAACCTCACGTCTTTTTCCCCACTTTGTAGGGGTCAGGGAAGGGAGAGGATGGAAAGTTTACATGCCTTCCTCCTCACGGATTATTACCTTCCACCCCAGAAGTTTGTATTTTAACATTGCTGATTTCTTTAAGGACAATTATCTACATATTTTTTATGATACACTTAAGAGATCAGAAATTGTAAGCTTGCTATGCTGTACAATAATTTTAAATTACGGTACAATCTGCATTCATGGCAGGTTGTTAGCTGGCAATATATGGGTACATTAACTGACAGGAGGACACTGTCCTTGCAGTCTAGTACACTTATTTTATGCTGGATCTGGCAAATAAAGCAAGCAGACATTAAGCGCTGGAGACATTCAAAATCCCCAAAGTGCATTTTTCATCCAGTATTATTTTTCGCAAATATGCTTAGCTGACAGCTTGTTTAATATACACTGAATAATATGGGTCATGACATTTGCCAGCAAGTGAGAGAGTTCCACCAGCAAACATTTTATGAGGTGCTTTATTGCTTAGCATTCACATCATCATAATATTTACACTTCCTTTTTGTGTGGTGAATCACCACGAATTACACTGTGGCATAGCTTAGCCTTGCATTAGGCACTGTGCAAAGGAGAAGCAGCAGGAGGTGGAATGTATCCCCAGATGGTAAACAACACAAAGGAGAGCATAAAACAGTTTCTCTTCAAAAGGTGCAGGTTCTCCCTTACACTTTTGGTGAATCAGAAGGCTGGCATGAACACAGAGCCTCTTAGTTTCCCCACCAACCCCAGCTTCCTCTGACTAGGGGAATCGCACTAACTCTGAACTCAGGAGGCAATGTGCTAAGATTTAAAAATGATCAGCCTCAAGTTTACCTGGACTGATGTTTCTTACATGTAGGTCACTGGGCTAAGCCACAGTTGTTCTCATGTGTGATATATGAGACAGGGGCTGCTTATACTGTCTGTCTCCTCTCCAGCAGCAGGACTATCTAAGAAAGCATGATGGTATAGCCAAGGATAACTTAAGGAACATGCACGCACACAAAAAACTAATGCTTAGTCAAGTATTTCAACATCAGCATTCCAGAGTTCTGCCTTCTCACATTGATATACATATCCTAACATACCCATCTTCCAGTGCCACTCTTGTGGACTTCTGGGTGACATGTCAGTTGGAGGCTTTCTCAGGCACTGTGATCATGAGACGACACAATTCTCAATCCTGAGGGAAGCAAGGAAGGCAGTCAGCAGAACTGCTACTTTGGATGGAAATCTGCCCTTAGTAGGGCAGATTTCAGCCTACTGAGTTCAGGGGGTGTTAGCTGACAGCTGGCTGAACACGAGCCAGCAGTGTGCCCAGGTGGCCACCTGCAAAACTAGGGAAGCAATCATCTCCCTGCACTTGGCACTGGCAAGACCACACTTTGATTACTGTGTTCTGCTTCAAGGCACCTCGCTACAAGAAAGATTCAGTTGCTGGAACACATTCAGAGAAGAGCAATGAAGCTAGTGAAGGAACTAGAAAACAAGACATATGAGGCTGAGTGGCTGAAGGAACTGGGGTTGTTTAGCGGGGAAAAGAAGTAGAGACCTCATTGATCTCTACAACTGCCTGAAAAGAGGTTGCAGTGAGGAGGGTGTCAGTCTATTTTGTCAGGTGACAAGTGAAAGAGCGCAAGGAAATGGCCTCAAGTTGTGCCAGGACAGGTTTAAACTGGATATCAGTAATAATTTCTTCATTAAGAGGGTGGTCAACAATTGGAATGTGCTACCCAGGGCAGTGATGCAGTTTCCATTCCCGGAAGTATTCAAGAGATGCGCACACGTGGAATTAAGGGACACAGTTTAGTGATTTGACTTAGGTCAGGCTGATGGTTTGACTTGATGATCTTGAAGTTCTTTTCCAGATTGTAAATGATTCTATGATACTATGACTCTATCTGTTAAGTTAATCACCCTCTTATTTAATTGAAAATAGCTCCATGATAATTTGTTCATTTTAAAGACTATAGAAAGAAAAAAAACAAACCACTCCCTTCATAACTTCACAGTCTATGTTTACCCCACATGCAGACACTCTTATGCCAGCACCCATATAACAAGTTGCACCCACACTGCCAAGAGCAATACTATGAGGAGATGCTCTCACAGACAAAAAGTAATGTAAATTTCTCAATGCTGTGCCCTCTACATGTCAGTACACTAGCAGGACCTGTCACTTCCCAGCACTAACTAAAGCAGACTCTGCTTTGGACTCACAAAGCTATATTACTGTTGAGGACACTCAAATCAGACTGGAGGTCCCAACAAGAGCTCTATTGCTAAATTCAGAAATGATCACAGACATAGAGTATCAGGCTCACCAAAGTGCTACAGTCAGGAGGTACCCAAAATATCAGAGATAGGGAAAGGAAAACAAAAGGTTATGCTGTTTTGTTTGCTTGGTTCTAGCTGGCATCATGCCCGCAGTTTTACCATTCTTCTGACAAATAATTCGGAGCACCTGCTTCTTTTTTGCAATGTTCTTCATTTCTACTCTTTTGTTTTCCATTAACTTTTGCTACTGTAATAGTTTGTTTCATATTCCTCTGTGCTGTCACTGGCTTTGAGTGTACGTCCAATGATCAACCATAAAAAGCTACTCTTAATTTTCCAATTCAGTCCTCTGGAATTGACCCAGCAGTGGATTTTGAATTTGGGTTGAAGGTAGTTTTTTAAATCCAATTTGCTTCTAACACAACCCCCTTGAGATTGTCCAAAGATAGGAATGAATTGTTTTGCAATGTAAATTAAAACCTGAATTAGTCAGCTTCACACAGCCTGAGATACAACACCACTACAGTTGCTGATCAGGATGCTGCTGAACAATTGTTCTGGAATCCAGCATCCCACCAATTGGCAATGTTGAAAATAACAAGGGCAAAGCTCACATTTTATGACAAAGAAGTTTCCTATCCACTGGTGCTCAGCTGAGTCCTATTGCTTGAACCTTGTAAAGTTTAACCCATTTAGGAGAAGACAACATTTCACACAGTACTTGTTCCACAAAACGAACCTCCAAATGAAAACAACAGGTATGCCAATTTTAGCAGACTACATTTCAAAGATACATACAAACTTTGTGGTATCTATTACTTCACCCTGCCATATTATTGCATTTTAAAAAGGAGAATATTAATCCTCTGGTGGTTATTTGCTCTTAAAAATACTGAAAATAGAGATCTAAAAATAAAAAGGATTCTCCTCCATACACTGTGGTAACTTCTGTGATTGCATTATATGTTGACTATTACCACAATCAGCATCCTACCTAGTTTACCAGGGTTGTTGAAGAATATGATAGTATATCATTTTCTATTTGCTTAAAGCCTTTTCTCCCTTTTAATTTCCAACCTCCCCTCACCCCCTACACACTTACTTTCTAATGCTGTTTTATAGGTATGTGCACTGAAGCACAGAGAGTAAAACAGGTTGTTGCCTATCCAGCAGCAGAAGCAACAGAGATGAGAAGAAAATTAAGTCTTCCGGGTACTTCAAGTCCACAAGGCAACATCAGCACCCTGTCCCAGATTTACATAAGGCCTACTTGCAGCCATAAAGCCACTTGTATTCCTTCTAACCGCTTTGAGGTAAAGATTTCTGTCCAAATCAACATTTTGATTTTGAAGTTCTGAAATATCTGTCCTGACATGTGGATGACAAGGAACTGAAATAACTTCATATACAGTCGGAGGGCAAACTGAAACCAAAAACTGTGACAATCCATGGGTGGTTAAAACATCTTTGTTGCTTTATTTGGTGGGCCTATTGGTGCTTAGGGAGACTGAAGTTGCCTGAATGCTTCCCTTCTATTTGTGAAGCCAGTTTGACAGAAATTGACCTTAGGCAATTTTGATGGGAAGCGTAGGACTTCCTTATATCTTGTTTTTTTTTTATGTGCATACACATGCACACCCTCTGGCTTGTACACAAGATTCCTCCAACCTTGCCAGTCTCCTTTTTACATTTACATTTTTTCATCCAAATGCCATGGATTCTTCTTTCTAAAGATAATCACTGCTAACATTGCAAGTCACCTTGCCTGATCAGGTCACACAGCTCATCCTGCATCTCTAATCCAAATCAATCTCTGAACTTATATTTTTACTTTTACAGTAGATGTGCAGTGTTAAATTTATCAACCATGAATGCACTTTGGATATTTTTTATTATGTGAAGCAAGAGCTCAGCTTTCTTGTAACTTTTTTCTTTTTTTTCTATAAGAATCATGAAAGGAATGAAGCTTTGTGGGTATTGTTCGGAAATTGATTCTTATGCCGTATTTCTAACATTACCTTTGAATGCCCTCCTGGCTGATATTAGTTACATGGCACAAGATTTTTTTTTCTTCTTCATCTAGAGGAAACAAATCTCTTTTATTGGACCTAAGGAATTTCCATGATGGCATTTAACGCTATACAAGAATTCTGAAGGTCTTGCTCTATTCGGATATGAAAAAATAATAGCAAGGACAAAGAAGGGGAAATTAAAGCCAAATCTATTAAAACAAGAAGCACACCATTCAGCAATTAAATTACTTATTATTATTTTAACATATTACTGAAGAAAACAGTAGGTTTTCTATCTTTGGGTTTCTTCAAGATTATTGTTTTCCTGGAAGATTTCCTGCTGCAATGAGTGTGTTCCTTGGTCTCAATAGGAAGACTTGGAAAAAAATGAATTAAGTGGAAGTCAAGCTAGACCCCCACATTCCCATTAGTAAAGTATGTCTTTCTTGACCACAGCTTAAAGTGTTGTGGCAAGAAAAGACCTTCTCCTGCGTTCTCTGGGCACAAGCACCATGCTGCAGAAGAGCAGGAGACAGGGGGAAAAGCTGCATGTCCAAGAATCACTGAATGGCTTGCATTAGAGGGGACCTTAAAGATTATCCTGTTCCAACGCCCTGCTGTGGGCTGGGACACCTTCCACAAGATCAGGTCACTCAAAGCCCCATCCAGCCAAGCCTTGAACACTTCCAGGGATGGAGCATCCACAACTTCTCTCCCTCTGAGTAAAGAACTTCTCCCTAACACCTAATCTAAAACTGCCCTTTTAGTATAAAACAATTTCATCTTGTCCTGTCACTATCAAACCTTGTAAAGTCAGTTAAATACTGCACCATGGGCAGCCATACCTTAAGACTCTCAGAAGTGAAGCTTCAGAGAAGCAGGAAAGAGTTGGAAAGGCTGTGTAAGTGAATAAACTGTGCTTCTTTCTCCGCTACAACCCTACACCCATGACACCAGATATCTGAAAGAGAATAGAGATGCAAAACTGATGAACAGGGTCTGGATAGAGATATCAACCACGTGACAGACACCATAAGAGCTGAGGGGACAGTGGTCTGGGACGATATATATATAAGGAAAAGAAGGCCAGTTTGAAAACTCAGCATTGTGGAAGAGAGGAAGGACAGAGATTATGAGTCCTGAGTCTAGGAACTCTTCTGCTGATTGAGGACCTTCAGACAGATCCTCATCAGCATCTAACTTCATCATGTAAAGACATGAGGACTATCACAGGCTGCCTGGGACTGTATTTTCAGCGTGCTGGATTAGCCTCAGCCAACAGCCTGATGCCTACCCAGCTGCCTTCTCACTCCCCCTCCTCAACAGGACAGGGAGAGAAAATAAGATGAAAAAGCACAAGAGTTGACCATCATGCTTTAACAGTCTGTTTGATCTTGTCCTGTTTTACACTTCCTTACCTCTCTAGACCCTTAGATATCAGAAGCTGTCAACCAGAAGTTAAGAGTCCAATCATTTCCCTTCCTTCTTCAGGTTATGAGGAAACTGGAAAGTGCTAAGACCACCAAACTGCAGACTGACAGACACAAGATCCAGTCTCTGTACTTTAAGCTCACTGGACATGAGCTCTAAAATAACTTTAGCAAGGTGTCCTCTGATGCCGTATCATAACCAGTGTCCTTGGATTTAGTTCCAAACAGGCCTGGGCTATTTGTATGGTATCTGAACTGACTTCTGTCTGCATCAGAATAGGCAGTTAATCTTGAATAAAATCGAGAAATTTACATTACTGCCAACAAGATCTGAATCAAGTAATATTGGCAGAACCATGCCCACAGGAAAGTGCAGAGGAATTGAGGGGCTCTCTGTGCAAATGGTAAAATTATATTAAAAATTCTGTTCCTTTAACTGATTTCTCACACTGAAAATATTATTGACATAGATTTGTGTTTTTTTTTTCTTTTTATAGAAACCCAGATATCCAATTACTCATTGTAACTTTCCAAACATTAGATTATATTGAACTTGTAGGTTCCTGGAAGCTGATGACTGACACCAGTGATGAAAAACAGTAAATTCTGTAATTATAGTCAATTCATAAATAAAATGCTGAAACTAGGAGATGCTTAAAAATTAATGTAGATCTTAATTAACTTTCAGTAGGAAATAATGATTCAAAAAAGGCTTTAAGAAAAACAAATGTGGGTAGGGTTAGCTTTTTTTCTTTTTTTTTTTTTCCTTAGGTAAAAGATGGTGAAGATATTTGGAGAAAAACGTAAGATGCATGTTCTTATCAGTCTACTGATTGAAGATCTGATTACACCAAAAAAGCAACTAAAATAAGACGGCAGACATAGAAGAGTGGTTTTGATTTGTTTTGCTATAATATAGATAGAATGGACAGCAGCACTGCAGAAGAACTCAGTGTTTAACCAGCCCGTTACTGTGTCAAAGAGGACAGGAGGACAGCTTCTAATCCAACTAAAGGGTAGAAGAACTTCTATGATTATTCCTACTTTTTTCCTCAGAACTAGATAAAATATCTCCCTACAGCACCCTACCTGAAAAAAGGTAGACTTTATGAAAAACAATTATAAAGATTTTTGTAGATTAAATTCAAAAAAGTTTATTAACAGAACAGTTAGTGTTATAACTAAATTATTCATGTAGTTTCCATTGCCAACATTATGAATGAGATTGCAAATGACTCTACACAACCCAGGCTGAGCTCTTTTCGGGTATAGTTCAGACCTTAACTGTTGGTAAACTAAGTGCCAATTGAGCCTTTGCACATACTTACCCACCTCCACCCTGTCCTACACAACCAACACTCTTTGTAAGGGAACAGAAATGGAGACAGCAAGGAGTAAGGAAACAGAGCACTATTAATTTTTTTAATTAATTTTTAAAAACCTACGTTCTTTTTGTAAATCACCTTGGAGGATATGTACAAGATAGCCTTCCTGAGAGAAAACCAAAATAACACATCACCAAAGCTGAAATTTTCCAAATCCCCACAACTGGCAAACTTCAACTAAAAATTTCTGACTCATGGAAGCAGATGATTAAGACAATATTTGCAGAAAGACTCTTGTTTCCCCTTTAGGAAAATAAATACACACACACAGTGTTTCGTTTCAGTTCACATATTTCCCTATCTCCTTGTCTTGCTTGTCTTATTTTCAAGGGTTGGCATCCAAGGGTTGTCATGCTGCTTCTTAATAATTTTGACATCTGGTCAGGTCATTTTTCAGAATTAAATGACGTGCAGCTTTCATGTTTTCTTTTTCTTTTTTTCCTTTTTCTTTTTTCTTCTTTTTCTTTTTTTCTTTCTTTGTCCTAGATAAACTAGTGCTGAAGTTTCTATGTCACACAGGGAATTTTCATACTAAGCTCACCTCTATTCCTGTTAGAGTGAACCACAGTACAACCAGGAACCATCATAGTGTGCAGTATCACCCATGTAAAAAAAAAAAAAAAAAGAAGTTTCTCAAGAAGTTTAGAAACTGACTAAAAGAAAAATCAGACAGTTCTGCATGACTTTTGATTCATGTCTTTTTCTAATATACCTATGCAGACATTTATAGGTCATTTGGTGAATTGATGCATCAGGACGAAAACCATCTCCTGACTGTCTAGTAGGCACAGATGCAAACACAAGCATCCCTTTCAAACTCTGTTTCTTCTTAGCACTCGAGCCATCTTGAACCTTACAATAAAACTCAGTTCATGAGAAGTAGCATCATATTCATTCAGTTCTAGATGATATAGTCATGCTTCCCTACTAACACAATATTTTCAAGGGAATGACAGATTTATTTATAATCCTAAGAGGTTCCAAAAGGAAAGTTAAGGACATACTTTAATTTGATTTACATTAGTATTTCTGTATAGGGAACAATTCAGGACCCTCCAAAGCACTGCCATAAAACCAATTAGTATCCTTGCAGTGTGAGCTTCCATTTACAAGGAGAAAACATCTGTGATCTATTCTCGTATAATTACTATTTATTTGTAATGCTGCAGATACTCTTCTTTCTGTGCCATTTTTATGCTAATGCTGAAGGCAGTGAGAACAAACTCTGCGCTGCTCAGTTTCTCCCCACTGAAGATTGTCCTCCATTTCAGTTGAGAACAGGGCAGCAGCAAGGGAGGGAAGGC
This sequence comes from Alectoris magna, assembly GCA_030625065.1. NCBI lineage: Eukaryota > Metazoa > Chordata > Aves > Galliformes > Phasianidae > Alectoris > Alectoris magna. The sequence continues at coordinate 12,596,937 of CM060562.1, forward strand.
GGCTGTCTTCTTCAGCGTGCGATAATATGCCCCAGGGCACTGCCGGGCCCTGGCCTTCTAACACAGGGCCACATCGCTGCTTGAACCCCAGGGCAGTTCAGAGACACTGGGCATCTTGACAACACATTTATGAATAGATCAGCTTGTTGCACTCGAAAAACAAAACCTTTTAAAAGGAGAGGAGAACCTTTCTGTTTCTAAAAGGGAAACTTAGTGTATTAGAAGAATATGCAAATCCCAGTTTTCTTTTTTAAATGTTAATTACAGTCAGTGTAATTCACACCATTTATTTGCACTAGGTGACATTATGTTAAAATCCTTCTCAGTTAATTTATTGTTTTTTACTGATCTCTAGTGCCCTTCAGAGACTCTTGAAAATAATTATTTGGGGCTCTATTAAAATATTTTAATGAATAAAACCCCTGAAGTACTAGCTGATGACCACCAGTAATATTTTAAACAGGAACAGGCTTGGGGCTTTGGGTTTTGTTATTTTTAACATTACTGGAAGAATCTGGAACAAAGCTATTAGTGAACAAGTTTTTTAAAGCTCTCTTAATCTCGGAAGTCAAAAGAAAACTCCATACATTACTTTGTACATAGGCACTGTTTTGAAAGGCTCTTGCCTGATTGCTAGGTTGAATTACAGAAAGCTAGATTAGTAGAACCACACACAAGATTTCATCTTTCTACCAGTGCAGTGTGTTTTTGAAATCCTTAACACTTGAGATCTCACTGCTCTTGTAGTAAAACAAAGTGAGATTGCTTATATTTTACAGTGTAAAATATACTGCTCTTAGCCTGACTTTCTTTTGACCATGGAAACTTTGATTCCACCAAATTCCTCAATAGAGCTGCATTAATTTGGATTAAGCTGGAGCTTGAGATGAGAGCAGACTGACTATTCCTGTTGGGAAACCCATCTAGCAGAGGTGGGGGGTGGGAAAGAACAAAAAAAAGGAGAAAAGAGAAAGACTGCCTTATTTTGGATTCAATTAATGCATTCTCAAAACGAAAAGAATCAATTTGAAAGGAGGCGCTTTTAAACTGGAATTAGAACATCCACACCCCTAATTATGAGGCATTTCTCAAAAACCGTTAATGACAAATAGCTTCTCATAGTGGCAAACCTTAGCAAAGGTCTGTGGGAAAAATCAGTCACACAAATCAAAAGTCAGAAATTCCGAATGATCAATAATGCAGCAGCCAGTTTTAGCCTGCTATTTCTTCTTCATCTCTAAATCTGTTCATCTACTGCTGCAAACCATTCTTACCACATGCTCTGAATAGCAGAAGATCACAGAGTTAATATTACCAGTATAAACTACATTACAAAACTTCCACTTCACAGTATGTTAGCCGCACTCATTCAGCCACCTCCACCTTCTCCGCTTTCCCTCCCTCCCATTAGTTTGTGCCTGTAACAACATACAGCTTGAAAATAATATTAAATAGCAGATATGGAGACAGTCAAATTTCAAAACTAGAAGTTTTCTGTGAACCTGAATGTTTCTGAACTGCATTCTAGATCAGTGTTTTAAAAATGGACACAAACATATTTCATTATGGCTGGAACAAATGAACTTATTCAAGAGAACATGATTTATTTGCTCTTATTTTCTAGAAAGGAAATAAAAGTATACATTATGTAACTAAAATGTCCGCAAACTGTGATGTTTACTCATAATGTCAATACCTTTTTTGTTAATCTACTGTTTACATAAAACTTACGTACACATGTACTTAGCAAGGATGAACTTAGTCAAATTCTTTTTCTGTGTTGGAAGAAACTAGCATATTCTTAAGACAGCGTATCAGTAGTGGAGTGCCAAACATCTTTGTATTGTGACTAATTCTCCTTTTTACATCTTAAATATTTTTATCTTGTATTTGTTTTGTACAATCTCAAGTTAGGTTTGTGAGTGGGTGCTTCTGATCAAATATAAGCCTGTATGCTTCACTGCAGTGCGAGAGCACTCTTCTCAATACAAATCCCCTCCTACTGCCTCCTTTCTATCAACTTCTCGGTGCATTAGCCTCTCATGAACTAGACTCCATCAGTAAGTCATTTCACACCCTTCTTCAGGAAGGCTCAGGCTCTGTCACCTTACATATGTGAAACAGCAACAAGATGCCTCCTCCAGATGCTCTCTAAGCTGTCTCATGAGCTAGTCTCCCCGTCTCTGGGAATCTCATAATATGACTTACATCCTTTCTTACTCCTCCTTTTTACTTCTTTGTCCCCTTTTCCCCTCTTTTCTCTTCCTGCTCTTTTTCACTCGATAATGAGTTTGATGGGGTAATGCTCATGAGTCCAGTTGTGTACAAGGCCATAAAATACACTACCCAGGATTGACGGGCCCTTCAGCTAAGAAGGTCTTCTCAGTGAAAGTGGCAGAAGACCATACATCACAGCAACTCCATTGCAGTGGCAAGCAATCAATGAAAGCACAATAATATCAATAAAATGTGTAGGAAGGTTACGATGTTCATTATTCCTGGGCTGCATCATTGATAAGATGTCAGTGATAAACCACCAAGAGTTTCCGCAAAGCTGTGACACACAATCTAAAACTGAGATGCCCAGCTGTTTATCAATTAAAGCCAAAACAAAACCAGGCACACCTCCTGGGCGCTTGGGAGGGGCTGGCTAAGGAATCAAGTAATTTAGGATTACCGCTAATCAATGTTAACATGGCAACGTGTTCACAACTCCTGTAAAAGATGGGCTCATTAGGGGCAGAATTGACAGTGAAGGAATTTCCCACAGCCAAGCTTCTGAGACAAAGTGCTTGCATCTAAAAAGATGGAGGGAAGGGCTGCAGAGTGTGTGCTAAAAATATCTGACCGTGTTTTCTATATTGAAGAGGGGCTGCTGAATTGAAAATCCTGCAGCATAAGATTTAATCCATCTCTGATGTGCAGCATCACCTAGCATTTTATGGTGTAGGATTTCAAAATGCAACCTTGCTTCCTTTCTGAAAGACTTCCAGGTTCACTGTAAACAAACCAATTTGCCGATGTACTAAAAAATACTAGAAGAATCAAAATTTCTATGTACAACCAGAGCCAACTTCTGAATTTTCCAGTTGTGAATGGAGGAAGTGTAATTATCGTGTGACAATTAAAAAAGGAATGTAACAGCATGTGAATCTGACATCTCTGTCTGTGCTCCATGATGATGTCTCTTCTGCTTTGGCACAGTTGACTTTTGATTCAATTTCAGCAAAATTCAGTCTGAAAATACTCTTTTTTAACAATCTCCCTTTCTGTGCCATGACGATCACTCAGCTTCTAAGAAGCACAGAGACACTTCAACTGTCTCTGTTATGTAGCCATTTTTGGGCTATGCCACATGCACAGAATAAAAAAAGATTTAGCAATTTGGCCTGCCTCACTATTTCAACATTATTTTTCAACATTATTTTATCTTCCTCATATACATATGAATTATGTAGCATATATACATATGCTTATGTAGCCTTTAGAAGGTAGCAGAGATCAAAAAACAAATTAGAAAGCAGCGGGGAGCAACAGACAGGCCAGTGGACTTGAGAAAAATAAGAGGGGTGCCAACCACCACCCTTACACTTGGTTCTGTGCAAGAACCAAGATGGATGGGAATAAATGATATGATGTTGTAACAAGTACTAAGGAGCTTTCTTCTATATAGTCATCCAAATTCCATTCCAAGTCCTGTGCTGTAGCGTATCCTCGATTCAGTATTACCCACACTCTATTAACAACACTTTCCAGGCTCAAAACAATATTCCAAGATCACACTTGTGATGCCAGTGTTGTCTTTACCTCCTGAATACAAATATATCCTTGACAGTCATTTGATGGAAGCACAGCTACCGGCAGGTTATGAAATAAGCTCTGGAAGGATCCAGTATTTCAAGAATGAACATTCCCAAATAGCAGCATAAGATCTAGGCAGACGAATAGCCATTTATGGGGAAAGAAAAAAAAAAAAGAAGTCTATGCACTGAAGTGGACCTTGTTTTTCAGCACATTTTTTAATGGTAAGTTCTCTATGCCATATTAGAAAGATGCACTGGTTGACTGAAAGCAAAGGAAACCTGAGAAACACCAACTGACAGCAGTATGCTCAAAAAGCTTTCTTTCAAAGGAAGCTCATAAAATATGTAGCCCAGCTGTTCTTTGCTTTCTAATCAGGCTTTCTGATATAATGAAAGTTTATCCAGCATGACACTTTTACATTCACGTCATGCTTCTGGTAAGAAAATAGAAAAAGGGAAATAATGGGAAAAGAAGATCAACTTAATCCATTTCAGCTTTACCGTGCAGGTGAACTTCTGACAAAATGATGCTGAACTAAAATCTGCCAAATTTTAGCCTCTTCAAAAAATATCTTTAAAATAGCAAATAGTTATTGAAGATTGCCCCGTATTATTGATGCTGCTAATTAGCTAACGAATCACTCTGGTTGTGCTGCTACTTCTAAAACTTCTATTCCCTTACAGTATAAATAGTCACCCAACTGTCCCCATTCATGTGATTATATATCACGTGTCCTATATTACACATTATGCAGGACTTTCTCCTACAAGAATCAGAAAATGCCTGTCAGTCTACCAGTCAGCTGGTTGTCCTGGTGGCAACAGGTTTGCACAGCATGCCAATATTTGTCATATATGTATGAACATCACCTCACTGACAGCTACCGTGAGATATTCAGAGCAATTAGAATGGTGTTATTAGTGGTAATCAAGGATTGACATCACCTCCTGTTCATCCCATATTATTTAATATAAAAAGAATCTGAGTTAGATGTGTATTCAGAGTTTGGATTCACATTAAGCTGTAGAAGAAACTATTAATTGAAGATTTTTCATTTGCGTACATTAAAAAAAAGAAAAAAGAAGAGGCATTTGGGTAGTTGTTCTCAGTTTTAATGAGAACATATTTTACTCCTAAGGTCAGAAGTGCAACGCGTTCTCTCTTATGTTACAAAAGTAATGATGTATCAAGTCATCTGAGATATATAGAGATGAGGGGAAAAAAAAACGAAGAGCAAGGCAGAGAGACATCTATAGGCTTTCTGCTGATTTACGACAGTCTATTATTGCACAGCCATCACTAAAACGCCAGGCTGCTAAATAATGTGAAAAATAAGACCACATACTAGAAAGAATTATTTATTGTTTTGGATTGGGAAACAAAAGTTCTTTTGTAGATCAGGCATTTAAAATAACTGTTTTGATATTCAGGGAGTCTCAAGCAATGAGACAGCTTGTCAGTGCTTCCCTTATAGAACACTCATTCCTTAAAAAAACATCACATTTATTGTCAGTTAAAGGGAGAAACGTTTAAATCAACTCTTCTATTTTCAAAATGAAAATCAGCAAAAATCAAAACAAAACAAAACATAACGTTTTAACAGTATCCGACTTCTATTTATGCTTCTTTCTTCACATTTCTTTCTAGCAAAGAAGCACCGTGCTTTCAAAAAATAAAATAAATAAATAAAAATAAAATCATAATAAAAAAATCTAGGGAAGTCCATATTAAGCACCGCATTACTTTAAGCCTAGTTCAGCTAATTAGACAATTGTGTTGACTCACAGGCTAGGCAATGTAGATGTGCTAATTTTAAGTTAGAAAGCCATCAGCAGTGTCATTTCCCACTGCTTTCTGGGTAGCACACCAAAGAGCTAAAAAAGCCTCATGTCTTTTTAGCACTCATACAGAGCACTAAGACTGCGGTTGTACTTGCATGCTCAGAGGCAAAGGAATATGCAGAAATGTGTCTCTTTGCACCCCAAAGCACGCAGGTAAACAAAGTAGCATGCTAATTTAGAGTTACAGCAAATCAGACTCCAAAAGAAATTCTTTACACCTTACTCCATGAAATCGATGAGGCTATTTGCAGAGTAAGGGTATGGGCAGATGAGCAAGTTTCTGTTGGGTGAATTGCTCTGTCAGCTAAAACGCATGGAGAAAGGATCAGCAGGGGATTGCTGATGCACTCCTACCTAGTTTACTCTGAACAAATTGGCCGAGTGCCCATCCTATATCAAAATGTTTTCTGCAGTGACTCACACATTTATTTAGAAATAGAGTATCTGCTGTTTAATTCATTGACACCGGTGTTCAGACCAGCACTGTCAAAGTCAGTAGGGTTACACGAGTACGAGAAGGGGATCGGGCCAGCAGTGTTTCTGAACTAAAGTGATGGCAACGACTAAACGAATACAGAATCCTGCATAAAAGCTCGCTCAAGAAAATATTTAAAGAAGCTCTCTGATCTGCTGCTTATCAAGTGGCTTCCTCTGCAGAGGCACCAGTTGAACCGCTTGTTTTACCATAGGTCAAATCTGTCTCTAAAGGCCAAGTTTGACAGGCTGGCTGCTAGTGCCAAGCCAAGAAATGGAAGGCTGCAGGGCTTTCTCTGCTTCTTGTAGACTGATGACCTTTCTGAAACTTAATACCAAATACAACGTATTGATGTTTGGGGATTGCTCACTATAATTGCACGCCGCAAATTTGTACAAACTTTATACAGTAACTATTCTACTTGCCAAGTATGCTATATGATATTTTGTTAAGATCTACATAGTATGAGATAAAGCGCAGCATTATGATGACTAACAAGCGAAGTCCTAACATCTGGCGATCACATGATTTCTTTTTCCCTGGAAAAATCTGCAATCTGCTCCTTATCTGAGTCCCAGGAAAGAAGAAGCAGTAGTGGCTCCAGGAGCATCCCTGTGGAGCTACAGTTCCTGTGGAAGCCCCAAGACAGCTGGCAACACTGAGTTTCCTGCTGTTTAATCCCCATCTTGCCGGTGCCTCCCCTTCAGCTTCATCCAGCATACTGAGTCTAAACGTTGGTTGTTTATTTTTTTTAAAGACGTATAAACAAAAAAGGATCTGAAGAAATTACTTAAAAACATGGATACAAAAGCAGTACAAAGAAGGTCCCTTAAATAGTAGGCGAAGATGAGGCTCTGAAATCCTTATTTATTGTCATCTAAGCTTTACTGAAACCTTCTGTTAATAAAACATTTCACAGATGACATTTAAGTGAATATGGTATTATTATAATTACGCATAACCTGCACTTATGAAATACCAGAATTTCTAGTTTGAGCTACTCTGAATATTTAAGACATTGTGAGAAGGGGAAGAAAATGTGTGATTATTTCTAGTTATCCACATCCTTTTATTTTGTCACACAAGAAAAAATTTCTTTGTACTATACAGTTATTTGTCAGTTCACTGTGGAGTCCAAATGTCTTCTTTGCATATAATCTAACCTAACCGGATAGGCAAAATAGCCACCCTGGAAAATTAGTGTCAGTTAAACTAGTAATATCAGCTACATAAAGACATGAATTAATGTGCATCTGTATGAAGCAACAAAGTACTACATACAGCACATTCAGCTGTCTTTGAGCCAATAAATTCACACGATAGTAAGGTGCTGTGAAAGAGTTTGAAAATAGTATAGCCATCTTTAAGTAGAGGTGCACTTGAGGCTATAAATCTTCTGATCAACCCAAAACCAATTAGATCAATTGGACTTAAGCAGGGCTGGTTTATCGAGACACACTGTACAAACCTGCAGAGAGCTCCCTGCTACTACTGGTTCTGAGCTATTTTCTGTGTCCTACATTGTGGTGCCCAAAACCTCATTTCTTGTTGATCATGAATTCTGAAAAGAAAAGCAGTATCAAGAACACCTGATATAACTGTTACCATATTTCTTCCAATATGGGTACAAGCGCATGGCACCGTGCTACACTCATATAGTACAAAACTCAACCAAGAAGAAGCTTGTTCCACCCGAGGATTAACATCTAGTGTTAATCAGATCTCTGCTGGGTCTCATACAGCTGTAATTGTGATCTTTTCATCCTCCTACATGAGATTATCTATGCTTCTGTCAAATTAATCGCTCCTAAGACAGAGTGACCTCTCATCCCCAGTGAGGTGTCAGTGCTAGCAAGGGTGGCTGGCAGACAGAAAGGGGGCACTGCTATTTGCACAAAGGTACTTACAAGTATTTTCTACATTAGGCTTTTTATCACAGTCATGTTCCAGTCTGGGAGCATAAATGCAACTCAAATTTTGGGAATAGTCATTAGAAGAGAAATAGTGCTTTTTGCTCTGCAGTGTCTTAGTAAGCTTAACGTACAGAGAGGAAATAATTTTGCATCTGCAGCAAGTAGTCTCTACAGCTATGGAATTCAGAAATTTTCCCTGCTGAATTTACACAAAGGATCTTACTCAGTTTAGCTTTTAATAGGAACAGTTTTTCTGAGTTGGCATTTCCTGATATGAATTTCCAAATGCTGCTTTCTAACATCATCATGAAAAGAACCCATCCCAAAACCTCTCAAGCAATATAATTCTATCACCTATGCACATGTTTATCCAGTAGTCATTTATAAATACAACGTCATGGGTCCTAGGCCTACTCTGGCACAGAAAATCCTGTCTGTGATTTTTTTCAATTTCATTTTTCTTGTTTGTTCCTAATAAATAAGGAAGTCGAGGAATAATTAAAGCGCAGACCAGTACAAAAATAACTTCACGATAAACAAGTGAGCTTGAGCAATATAAATGATAATCCATCTTACAAGCAGAGACTAAAAGAGTTTGGTTCGTTCAGCTTCTCAAAACAATGTCTGAGAAGGGATATGAACTGTTCCTTATAAATACATCAGGGCATGTAAACATGAAGGGAAAGAAAAATTACATAAGCAACCAGTAAAATACTGGCACAAGGACAAATGAGTGTGAGTCATGAATTAATTATACCTAGAAATTAGGATAAGTGGAAGTACTTCTCCTTTCAGGTTGATTTATAAAAGTTAAAATTAAAAAAAAAAGAAAAAAGAAAAAAAATTCTCCAGTTGTTCTGTGTTCAAACTGAAAAGAAGAAGGCCTGTTGCCAAAGTGAATGTGAATGAAAGCACAAATATGAGTACATCTTGGTGTGATCCCATATCGCTTACCACAGAGCTATAAAGGTTTGCTTCATCCTCCTTATGAAAAGAAAATAAATGAATATTCTTCTACCTTCCAATTTATTTAGAATTTAGATTCTTTGGGTCAGGCTCTTACTAACCTTCCCATAAGGGAAAAGGGTGAGTATAAAGCCTACCCCTGGACTCTCGCACCATAAAATTCCACTCTGAGCACAGACTTCTCCAAAGCTGAGAGCATTCCTCTCCTTTGGGAGGAAAATACTGAATTCATAGAATATCCCTCGTCGGAAGCAACCCACAAGGATCATTGCAGCCAACTCCAGGCTCCAACCCCAAGCTCCACACAGCACCACCTAAACCCAAACCCAATGTCTGAGAACATTGTCCAAATACTCCTTGAGTTCTGGCATTCCCACTGCCCTGGGCAGCCTGTTCCATGCCCACTGCCCTCTGGTGCAGAATCTTTCCCTTCCCTCACCATAGCTCAGCCTCCTTTGCTCTGGGCTGAGCAAGCCCAGGGGGCTCAGCTGCTCCTCATGCACCTTGCCCTCTGGGCCCTTCATCATCTTCATAGCCCTGCTTCGAACACTCTCTAACAGTTTTTCATCCTTATGTTGTGGCACCCAGACTGTACCCAATGCAGCTGAGGCCGCATGGCACAAAGCTCCTCCCCTCACCCAGTGGCAGCACTGGGCCTGCTGCCCTCAAGGGTGCTGTTGGCCCTTTGGGCTGCCAGGGCACACTGCTGGCTCATGTTCTACTTGCTGCCACTTAGAGCCCCAAGATCCCTTTCCATGAGGCTGCTCTCCAGCCCCTCATCCCCCAGTATGTACATTGAGCCAGGGCTGTTCCAACCCAGGTGAAGAACCCAGCACTTGCTCTTCTTCAAGCAGATGCTGACCACCCACAAATTTGTCAAGATCCTGGTGCCAGGCCTCTCTACCCTCAGGGGAGTCATCATTCCTCCCAAGTTAGAATCACCCACAAATGTACTTAATATTACTTCTAGATATTAATTGGAGTTACTGATGAAAACATTAAAGAGAACTGATTCAAAAGCTGAGTCCTGCAGAATCCTATTAGCAGCAACTAGAGCAACTCTCAGGTCATAGCCTCCCCTTGCCCAGCACAACCATGTTTTTGTCATCATAGGACATTCTTAGGGTCATGCTGCCATGACCTACTGATGCCATGAACCACCCCCCTGATGACCACTACAAATAAAGGGACCCTGCCAACAGAATACCAATTGCTAACTGACTTGCATCTTGGTGGCAGACTTCTGGCACAAGAAGCAATTGAGAAAGAGCCTCCCTTCCCGAGGTAGAAGTTTTTGTGGAGGAGGATGGATCCTCCTTCACCAAAGAAGCTTAGGCTTCTGAGGAGCAGCACTGAACCCGAGCCAATGGATGCTGATCCACCTGAAGGCAATATCGAACCCATGCAGGTGGATCTACCTCAACAGGAAGAATCAATAGAGGTGGATCACCTTCATTGGGGCTGGGCAAGCGCTATAACATCATGCTTGCCTGAAGACATCGCCACATCCATTGGCAACGCACTAGGGGCCCTCCATTTCCATCTCAGTGTTGAAATGTCATCATGTGCCAAAGAGCCACTCCATCAGTTGCTGCTCCCTGTCACTCTTCCTTCCCATTCTCATCCATCCCAAGACCCCTCAACCTCTTCTTTCCCGAGTTCTGACGAAAAGGGAAGGACTTGCATAAAGATGGAGTCATCTGAGCTGCTGTGCTGTAACAACTGGAGGAGTTCAGCGAATGACCCTGAGCTTACGGTAGCCTCCAGGAGAGCTCTGAGAAAGAAAGCAGGACTGGGACTGGTGTCCTCTGAGCTGCTGGGATGGGACAACAAGAGAAGCCCAGCAGATGGCCTCAAGCTACCCACAGTCTCCAGGTGAGCCCTGAGAAAGAAGGCAGGATGGGGACTGGCATTCTCTGAGCTGCTGTGCTGGGACAATGGTAGGAGTTCAGTGAAACGCCTGAGCTCCCTGGAGCCTCCAGGTGAGCTCTGAGAAAGAGGGCAACACCAGGACTGGTGTCCAGGCAAGTCCTGAGGAAGAGATCAGGACTGGGACTGATGTCCTCTGTGCTGCTGTGTGGACAGCCTGTCCCCGCCAGCCTCCAGGAGGCATCAGAGAAGCTACAGAGGCTGCTGTTCCTTTGGAGAAGCAGAAGGAACAGGACAGGAAAAAGGGCTGAAGTTCAGCATGAAAGTCCATTCCAGTTGCTCCATAAGGACTTTTTTTTTCAAGACAGGACAATAAACATTTCAAAGGGGCAGTACAAAATAATAACAATAATAATAATAATAATAATAATAATAATAATAATAATAATAATAATGATGATGATGATGAAAAAACAGTAAGTGCCTCTCCATTTTTTGTATTTCACAAAATTTTCTTTGTATTATGAGACTTCTGCGTTCCCTCCTGCTTTCTCCAGTGCAGAACACCTTTGCCCTTTGGGGTGAAAGCCCAGCCCAGGTCTTAGGTTTAGGGACAGGCCCAGGCACAGCAGCCCAGGACAGGCTGCAGGCACAGTCTTTGCTCGGCACTGGGCACTGGAGGCCAAGGGGGCACGGAGGCAGCAGAGGTGCCCCCTCCTCTGGCTGCAGGGCAGCACTGAGGGATGGAAAAAGGCCTCAGCAGCCTCTGCGCCAACCGCCAGGCGCCCACTGAAAAATTAAAATAGCAAAAATTTCACCTTGACATACGAAAGAGGTTTTAGAGACATTGTGCTCCGCCAAGGCAGACCAAGCTCTCATTTCCCCTACTATGAAGCATGTTTCCTTAACAGCTAGAGTAATCACCTTTCTTGACAAATTTTTCTTAAGATTGTCTATTACCCACCCATTTGTAAACTGTCATAAATAGATTTTAACAATGACTGAGTTCATCCTATACTTCAAATTATTCACAGACTTGTCCAAGAAATAACTCTTGTTCTGCAGACTGTTTGCAAAATGCATATTTATCTGGAATTGGGCATTCATGCTATGCAGCTAATTGGCCTTCACAGAGGGCTTAAGCAGGCCTGAAGGGTGCCTAGGGCTTGTGCTAGCTCTCAGCACAGGGATGCATTTCCCCAAACTGAATTTACATTTCTAAATTCCGTGGACTATTTCATCTGGAAATCAAATCTCCCCCCCTACAATGCTCTCTCCCCTCCAACTTCCTACCAGCATCTCAGCACAATATTTGTTTGTTTTGATCACATATCTCCAAGAATAATGAAATACACTCTCACTCCCTCGCTGAGTTAAAGCGTACTTAAAAATGTATCTTTAATTCAGTTCAGAATGCAGATAGCCAGCAAAAAGAGTGTGAAGAAAATCTGCCTTCTACTTAGATTTCTTGTCAGATATTCATTTTCAGTTTTAGTCCAGTAAGCTCAATTTTCTTCATAAAACTTTTAGCTTGAAATTTTTATTTCTGCATGCGCTGAACACTGTTTAAATGTACAATATTTAGACCTCTCAAATGCAAAGAGATTTAGCCAGTATCAAGTATGACTATCATTCTTCCAATATCAATTCCATTTATGGATAGTACCACTTTAGGTTACAAAAAAATATGTAAGGCAGATAATTTATTAAAAAAATGAAGGAAACCTGTTTTAATCACTTAAATCACTTATCACGCGCTGCTTTCAGATAAAAACTGTAACTTCTATATGCTAAGAGACAATATATGCCATCTAATAATGATTTTTGACATCTCTCTGTTCCCACTCTCATCAATACTTAGAAAATTAATTTGTCAACATCATTTCAGGAAAATGTAAAAACTTTCAATTGATAAAGCCTTGCTAAGACTATTTTGGTCAGAATATTTTTGAAGAGTCCTGAATGGTCTTTGACTGGAAGATCTGTCAAATCCTCTGAATGTCACAGAATCATAGAATGGCCTAGGTTGAGAAGGACCACAATGCTCATCTAGTTTCAAACCCCTGCTACGTGCAGGGTCACCAACCACCAGACCAGGCTGCCCAGAGCCACATCCAGCCTGGCTTTGAATGCCTCCAGGGATGGGGCATCCACAACCTCCTTGGGCAACCTGTTCCAGTGCGTCACCACCCTCTGTGTGAAAAACTTCCTCCTAATATCTAATATCTGCCTCAGTTTAAAACCTTTCCCCCTTGTCCTATATCACTATCCGCCCTCATAAACAGCCATTCCCCCTCCTGTTTATATGCTCCCAATGAGGTCTCCCTGGAGCCTTCTCTTCTCCAAGCTAAAGAAGCCCAGTTCCCTCAACCTTTCCTCATAGGAGAGGTCCTATATCTTCAGAGCACTACCAGTGTTATTAAAATTTAAGTGACAATACTGGAAGACATTTTCACTCAGCTGGACATTAGACAAACTTCAGACTGACATTTAGAAGTATCCACTCTCAGCTATGAGAACAAACATTATTAAGAGCAATCAGAGGTTCTGTTGGCCACAAATGCATTGAACTACTGTAGCAAAAGCTATTAAGGATTTCATTTAAAAAACAAAACAAACAACTAACACATCGCTAATCAAGTGAACCTGGAGCAAAACACGTTGCTATCATATCTGAATTCTGCATAATTATGTAGACTGGGGCCAGGCAAATTTAGAGAACTGTAGGTAATATCAACTTTTCATCAGTGTATCAATATTGCAAGAAGTAGTGGGCTGCTTGTGGATACCTTACTTTTCGAGACAAACTTGATGAATAGCAAATCTTGCAAGTTCTGCCTAGCACTAAATACCTGCTCTTAATAGTGGCACTTTAAGGGATGAGTCACAACTAGAAATTTAGATCACCTGAGCAAAGCAATTACTGAGAAAGGGCATGCCAGGTAGAGAGCATCTGGACTCTACCTCATTTTATTTCTGGAGCTGACGAGAGCTGCAATCTGTTACTTAGTTAAACCCAGCAGATTAATGACTTAACAAATTAGAGATGCTGTATACTGCATCAAAGTCACAACCAAGTTATTTGGATCCCTTACCTATTAAATCAAATCTATAACTTAGCAAACCATATCACTTGCGAAAAGCATTCCCTGATCAACCATGCTGGGATGCTAATCAATATCATTAGTCTAGCCAAGGACTTCACTGTACTAAGGTCACACAGAGTAGCTAAGACACTGCAAACACTTATGAGTGGACAAATTGCTTTGGTGTAAATATACCCTCTGTATAAACATCCTTGTACTCCATTTGTTATAAATATGTACTATTCCTAGGGAATGTGAGGAAATAACATGAAACTTCCACCAATGACAACTTAGAACATTACAACCCAATTTCACTGGACAGCATTACGAGTTATCAGAGACAGGTATCAGAACTTACCATGAGGTATCAGAATTAATCTTGAGGTATCAGAACACAGAATCATGAGTAGTCAGAGAAGGTTGTAAAACACTTCTACAGATTAAGGTCTTTTCCATTTAGCACAATGCGTCTGCTAAGATGAACCCTTGCATGCCCTACACCAACTCATATAAGGGACATGGAATTCACTAGAATACGATCAGGATATTTCCACAAATTTCACCTGAAAAAAATAAAATCTGTCAAAGAGAAGGCAATAAGAATGCAAAAGTAATCATTTATAAAATAAAAACCCAGATAGAAGCCAGCCCTCCAAGGCTGTTTATGCTGTGAACATACGCTCCTTCCCCACAGAAGCTGAGGTGATATTCTCAAAGCCACTGCTCTCTCTGTGGTCACTTTGTTGCACCACAGCTGCTGTGGTGTGGCTCTGTGCAATCACTGTGCTGCCCCAGAGCAGTACAAGTACTAATAAGCCTGTCTGTGTGAACAAACAGGATCGCTACCCATTTTAAGATGTCCAAAGAGAACTGAGGAACAGAAACACGAGACCCAGTTTCATTGGCTTTGGTTGTAACAGCTTACAGTTAATAAACCCAGCTGCCTTACAGAACCCTATGAACTCCCACACAACTTCACCCGAGGCACGCAGGTCAGGACCATATCTATTATTTAGGAAAACAGTGCTAAGAGAGACACATACATACAAAACATGAGTTGTAGTGGCACACACTGGACTAGAAGCTCCTCATAGCCATCCCATGAAATGCTACACACAGGGCATATGTTGCCTATTACTCTTACTGGAGCTTAGGCCCTTGATTAAGTACTGCAAGGCAAGAAACCTCTGGGCAGTCAGGAGTCAATTTGTAAGTTTCTGTCTAGGATGAATTGCTAGGTGGGTGCATCTTTACATTTACAGTGCATCCCACATATACAAGCAAATAAACAAGAAGAGTACTTATCATCAC
Source organism: Alectoris magna (assembly GCA_030625065.1). Taxonomy (NCBI): domain Eukaryota; kingdom Metazoa; phylum Chordata; class Aves; order Galliformes; family Phasianidae; genus Alectoris; species Alectoris magna. Next base: position 12,612,202 of record CM060562.1, read on the forward strand.
ATTTTGGATGTATCTCAGTTGTGGCTAGGTTACAAGGTAGGCACAGAACTGACGTTACCCCTAAGACTTTGTCTTCTGGAATTGAGCAGAGACTTTTCTGTTTCTTAGATCACCTACTTTTGTATTTGAAGATGTCTGTGTTGTAATTCCAGACAATTTGGGCACTGACTCAAGTGGCAGACATGCACTTTTACAACACAGAGAGAAAAGAGGCCAAAGGAAAGGGATTCAAGCCCTCATGCTGTCACGTCTGAACTTCAGAAGTACTTTAAGGCCACTTATCTTACCATCAAGGAAGAAGCATGACAAACAGAAATTCACAGTAACCAAGCATTTGCACCAACAGAACCCCTTCATTAGGAAGGCTGATCCAGGTAAAGCAGAATTAAACTCTCTTCATGAATGTTTTTCAGTCCCACAAATACAAGTATACCAAAAACCAATTTGGGATTTACTAACACTTCTTGTAAAGTACCGTTTCAGTTGTTTAGGAAGGCAACAAAGATATCACAGCAAATTGTTATCAATTTGGAATACTAAATTCCACCTGTTATCTTCTATGCTATTTTGGTCTCTAGTAGACAAGACTTTGACTGTGCCACTTAAGCTGACTAAGATTTATCACGTTCTCTTAGCAATTTCTTTCGTGTACCTTCAGAATGTTAATTAAAAACAGAACAGGCAGAAAAGTCTGCTCCAGATCCGTATGCAAGTGGATACCTTGTGGTATCTCTCCAAGCCCTTGACCTCTGATGGAAATACTTTAGCTCCAAACTCAGAAGAGCTTTCGTGGACCAATAATTCCAGTACTGACAATATCAACCCCCTAACTGGATTCAGCCCCGCCACATGAATGCTAGATTAGGGAAACAAACTTTCATTATTAAAATCTATCACTTCTTTCAGAGGGAGAGATATCTCCACCCAAGATTTCTGAGAAGCTTTTAATTATATGCTGTTGCATAAAATGGTTAATACCCACTTCATTGCTATTGGCCTGGTTGTTTCAAATGACCTTACGCAACAAACCTGAGGGAATTTGGCTATGCCCAATGAGAACTCCTAGAATTACTGACTCACACATGGCACCAAGCACCTTCATCTAGCTGCATCTGAATGGACTCAAATGATCACCCTTACAGAGTTCGGCCATGACTAATGGGAACTCTTAGAACTGGCTTACAGAATAGAAATCTTCACTGGAGAAACAGATTACAGACTCCAAGACAAAAATGTTCTACAAAGCACTCATCCGAAGGATTCATTTCTCATGATTTTTAACCTAAAGCAGCTTTGTCTAAATAATGACAAATTCACTGATCCGGACGTAAATGGTAGGCAAGAAAGCTTTGATACATAAGATGTGTACAAACACATTTTTTTGGCAGTTATTAGGTATCATAATATCATAGGAGAGAAGGTATGCTTATATGACAGTTCGTGCAGGAAAATTAAATGTTTAAAAACTGTCTTTCAGGGAAGTTCTGAAATTACATATCAAATAAACAGGAAAGGTTTAATTAATTATGTCATTTGTTCTTAAGAGAAAGTTGCTATTGAGTAGATTATGATACTTTATTCCTTAAATATTTGTTCTTCCGTGCTTTTCAAATTGGCCTAGGGAAATTAAATATATATATATCTGCATCTGTTGAACTCCAAGTTCTTCAGGTCAAGGAGGACAGTTGAGCACTCAGCTCAGGATAAAAAGCCAGATAAATAGTACATACAGTGTATTTCACAAAGGTTCTTGAGATATTGAACACATACAGAAAGGAATATAAAAGAATTACTTCACAACTTGTTGCTCATTTCAATAACCCATGTAATGTTGGAAATAGTTTTTTCACTCTGTATTAACATAAGCATTGGTCTTTGTACTTTTCTCTTTCCTTCTGTTTTCCCTACACAACTTTAAGATGAAAATGCAGCTGAGGAAAAAGATGCACGTGAATTTATTGTCAGGTTCAACAAATGGCAGCCTGTATAGCTCACATTAGGACCAGATCCAATACAAACGTGATGATCTCTCTGCTAGAACTAGTCAACAATGGCAGAGTCCAGTAAGACAATAATGTATAATGTAATAGAGCCAGGGCTTTTCACATCTAATTCAGTATTTCTACCACAGTTCTTTATGAGAAGCGTGGCTTTTCCCCTATGGTTATCTCACAAGATAAGCATTCTTTTCAAATTTAATCAGTTATATATATATATATATACATATATATAAAAGAAAATCTCACAGAATGCAACCTTAGAAGAGATTCTGCATACTTTTTAAAGCTGCCCTCTACAGCTAGGTGAAATCTTGATCTGAAGATTAAACCTCAATTATGTTCACCGTGGGACCAAATAAAAAGACATGAAGAGTCCTCCTAATAGAATGGTACTATACAAATATGTGTTCTGTTATATGGTTAAAACTGAGCAAGTAAATAGCTTGACTTTTGTTTTGACACAGTTATTCAAAATATAATATTGCTTTCTAAGTTACTAAGTGCTTATAGAGGTGTATTAGACAGTCTTAGATCCTAGCTAAGCTGCTTTATGCTATTTCTAATGGAAAAAAAATATAAACTTTAATATTTTAATATATACACATTCGTAAACAAGTAGCCATATTTATATTTGGGTATTTAGAACTCTGCATTTGAACAAAAAAGAAACTTAAAAGCAGACAATTCACTAGTTCTGAATATATGCAATTTCATACTGATTTGATTTTCTAGGCAATGTACTTGAGTCACTGGTTTTTGCATTTGATTTAGCAGATGGTAATTTTGATTCCGTATATTGAAGTACATGGCATGGTAGGTGAAATGCCTGATAAGTAGGGAATTCAGCTGAATAAGAAGCGCATTTCATTTCACAGTTGACTTTCTATTTAAAACATTCTTGCACAAAGGGGGAAAAAAAAAAAGTGCTCTAACAGGTGTTGATTTCACTAACTGTCCTTTCCAAGTACTATAATATACTGTTTAACTGTTTCCTCAGATTTTTTTAATATATTTCAATGTTTTATGTTCTCAGTATAACTTTGAATTTCTGAACCAAACATCATATCCTCCCTGACTTTTAGTCCTGACCATCCTTAAGAGTGGAATCTCTCTTCATAGCTTGCTCTGTCTACTCCAGACATGTAGAGTCAGACTGGAGACAGCTCCCTCATTTCTACGTACAAGCAGCTAATTTTCAATTCCCATCCAGGTTACACCTCTGATTTTCTTCCCGTGTTCACACTTCCTTCCATTTAAGAAAAGCTATTTCCGTTAACTAACTTGACCTTAGTGACCTTTTCTTATTGAGAGATTTTGACAGGTCTCACCATTTCCCCCCTCTTCTGAATGCTCTATGCATATACATTTTTTCCTTCACTATCTTTTTCACTCATATATATGTATGTATAAAGTTTCTTAACATTTCTCCTTTTATCATAGTTTCTTATCATTGGCATCTCTTGCCAGTACTAGTCCCAGTCTTGCATCTGCTACCCTGCTTTTGCCTCTACGGATCCACTGACATTCTTAGAAACCTTGTACCCATCCTGGATCACAAACAAATGGCTCAAATAGAAGTAGAGCATGAACTGAGAATTTCTCACCAGTTACATCCAACTACAGCTCTTTTCTCTTTGTTTGCTCAATAGTCTTGTGTTCATTTCTGGCTCCATCAGAATAAGAGATTAAATCTGGAGTTAGATGTAGCTGGATCCAATCTCCCTGAAGTAAACTGAGTATATAAATAGTAAAAAAGTAAACTGGGTATATGAATATAAAGAGTATTTAGAAAACAGTAGCCTATCCTGGGGCTTGTGACAGAATGCCAAAGAGACTGCAATGCCTAGGACTTCAGAGAAAGAGAGAGTCAAAGAGAAGAAAAAAAAATTATAATAAGAAAAAGAAAGCAGTAGGCCATGAAACTTCACTTAAAGGAGATCTCTGAAGAGAAATTGAGTCGAAGGCCAAGAACACTCCAGCTGCATCAAGAAGAGATAGACTGGAAGGAGATCTCTCCAAAGGAACAAGAAAAGATTATTTATAAGCCCAGAAGCAGTGGAAAACATAACAAAATGCTTTCAAGTAAACAGGAGAGAAATATTAAATATTTCCTTTAACTTTCTCAAAATGTATTAACATTGCTGCTTGCAGAAATTATACTGCCCAGCATAGACAGGCTCACTTCAAGCTATTTCATGAGCCAAATACAAGGTTTTCTCAGTCTTTTATAATAATTACATATAGGAAAACAGAAGTGCTTGTACTCTGGTTGCTCAATGCTTCAGTGTATCTAGAACCCCCTTCAAGGGCTCTCATCCCTTCAGAGAGTCAACTGCATCTCTCAGTTTAATATCATCAGCAAACTTGCTAAAGACGCATTCAGCTCCTGCATCCTGACTTGATAAAATTGTTGAATAGAACTGGCCCTAGACTGAGCCTTAGGCTCACCTGGAGCCTTAGAATGGCCACCAATCAGATGTAACCCCATCCACTACAACCCTATGAGCTATGCCATCCTCTGCCAGTCTATCGCACAACATAGGGTGAGCCTGTTTATCCCACAGCTGGATGATTCATCCAGGAGGATACCATAAGGGATGATATCAAAAGCCTTACTAAAACCCAGCAAGATTTCGTTCACTGCTTTCCCTTCATCCACTAAGCAGGTGACTTTACCATTGGTGACTTTCCCTTCATGAACCCATGCTGACTATCCCTCACAACAGCTTTGTTCTGTGAATGCCTTTAAGTAGCACCCAGGATAATCTTCACCCCAACTCTTCCAGATGCTAAGGTTAGACTAACAGACCTGCAGTTTTCTGGATCTTTTCTCAACAGCAGACTTCCACAACAGGATCTGCTATCAGTCCCCATAATCCTCATCCAGAGGCTCTCTACCATGTCATCCCAAATGGCAAGGACTGTACAGTCTAATTTCTCACTTATATACAGTGCAAAATCTCCACCTGCTCTGCCTGTCCTACCTCAACAGCTGACAGCTCTCCTTTCCAGCAATCCAGTGCGGGTCTCATCCCACCAAGTCTCACTAATATCAATGATATCATAACTCTAGGAAAGGATCGAAGCTTCTAATTCATCCTGTTTTTTCCTCATAGTGCATGCACTGGTGTACAAGTATTTCAGATGTGCTCCTAAAGCTCTGGTGCTCCTTGGAGCAGCACAGATGTTCCTATTTGTGTTGCTGCCCTCAGACAGTACCATACTATCTCTTGGTTTAACCTTGGTGCTACTAATGGTAACCCCCTTCCCTTCCTTCATCAATCCTTGTTTAAATCATTAGGGGTCTTGACCCTGGAAAGTAAATTTTTTATGAAGCTCCCAGTGCAAATAATTATAAGTTGGAAGCCAAACAAAACCTATGACAATTAAAATAGAAAATGAGCTTAAAACAAATGGAGATTTTGTTCTGTTGGGTTAAATGCTATGCCTGTAATACCTGCAATCCCATCTACACTATCATTTCACAGAGGGGTAAAAAATAAAACATTTCATTAGATTACAGGAGTAAAAATCTGAAAAATGCTTCAGATCTTGGTTTACAGAGGCACAAAATGACTGAGTATGTACACAGGAAAAACAGGAACAAGTGCCTTCCTATGTCCCTTTGAAATTCTGAAGTGGCATGCATTGACTTTTGAAGTCTCACTACAAGCCTAGCTGCAGTTTTTAGTATTGAAGTCCACTGGAGAACACAGGCAAACATGTTTAAGTCTGTTTTCAAAATGAAATGCAAACACTCTTATTTGTGGGTTTGTAGTTTTTAGATTGTCTGTCCCAAAGCAAAGATTGCTCAGGTTCAAATCAGAGTTTAAAATAACAGTACATTCGAGTTGGAGAAATCTGTGTAAATAAACAGAATCATGAAGCAATAGAAGTTTTTCTGAAATTTCCACCAGGAAATAAAGAAAAACAACCCTAATTAATATAGAAAAAAAATTAGGCACATTTTATCCAGTCATATTTTATTGGATAAAATTATGCAAGATGACAGTGAAATTATATAAATGCATATCTGGAGTCTAATTCCACACTTCCATGTTCATTCCATCACTATACTCTGTATGCATGGTCTATATGAGGTACAGCACTCTGATTTCATCATTTTGTGATATATTTTTCATAATGATTACTTTTAACAGCAGTTATTGACATCTTCCAAGGTTAATATGGTTAAAGGAAAATATATCATGCTTCGATCTAATAGTCTCAGGCCGAAGCAGAAACAAGGCTGGATCTGTGTTCCCAGCAGGCGCATGCACACAGATCACACATATACACCACATGTAAACAAATAAGAGCAGCCACACAGATGACAGACGACACTCAGAGCACTCACATGAACACGGACTAACCAGCCCACTATTTATAGTCAGCCCTTTTTATCCATTTACCCCTCTACTTTTCCACACTTGTTTCTCCCCATATTCTCTAAACAACTCCCTTTTCTAGCCTTTGCTTCCTCCTCTGAACATTCCATACTAAGTACAGTGCAACCACAAACTCTTTTTCTCCTGTCACGGTGCATCCCATACTCCACTGATGTGCTGGAGAGCATCCAAGCAGGGTATTTGGACTCTCTCTCCTGCCCTTGTCTCTCCAAGCTGTGACAGAGACGGTGTGCCACCTACACTGCAGATGTGACAAAGAGCTTTTATCACATAACTTATCAAATATTTTAACTAAATCTATATGTAACGTGAATTACAATTATATAACTGGTTTGACAACACAGCTACAAAGATCCTGCAGAGAACTCTGTATAAATAGAAGTCAGATCTACTTTGACAGCAAAATTATTAAATTTTGTTTCTTTACTGTATTAATATTCTAAAAGGTGGATTAGATGGAGAAGTATTTAAACTGTCAAAAATATAAATAGAAGTTATGCACAACAAGACATGCACATTACTCTTCTACCACTGGAAGGCTTTACTACTGTGCTACCTTGACATTCACAGCAATGACAACACAGTGCAGCATACCTAGGTTTTCAGAATTTCACATTTTGAATTGCCTCTCTCAACACACTCAGTGAGGTCAGCATGTTTTCAGCTTAAATACTGCTCTTCCATATTTGTGATTAATGAATTTCACTTTAGTGTTCATTCCATCATCTACCTAAAGTTTTAACCTGCCACCAAATCAATAAAGCCCTTCCAGTGTTCATTATTCAACTTTCAAATGCTTTTCCTTCCTTATCATTTCTTCTCCTGTTCTCCTCAGGTACAGTAAGCACTTTGGAGAAGAGATGTAAAGCCCCTAGTATAAGATGATAGAATTGTTTTTCAAAGTTTATGTTTAAACTACCTCTCTTTACAATACAAAGTTACATTTCCTGGAGTTGCAAATGGCATTAATTCAAAAGACTTATGTGTTCAAGTTAGATGAACCAGATCCACTACAGGCATATCAGACATAATCACAGATATTCTTTCATAATTAAGCAGTTATTACGACATAGTTCTGTGCTGGGTCACCACTTCAGTTTACAGTCTGTTACTAGCCTTCATCCGTCCTACCTACCTGGTTTAAAGAAGACACCAGAATTTCATCCTTGAATAAAACATTGAATCTCAAATAGATTATACTGCACTGATATTGAATTTGTATACATAGAAGTATATTTATACAATATACAATATATATATATATGAAATCCTAAACCCACCATCAAGAGGGTATACCACATCTTTGTAATGATTAATGGCTCTGCTAAATTTGGTGTTGGGAGTTAGTGCAGTAACACTGCATGAATATCTTCAGCCAGTGAGGCACACTATGTTTAGCCTCATTCATCATAATTAGCTTAAGCAATTTCAACATTATAATAAAGGCTATGGAATTGATTTTGGTTGTTTATTTAGTTTAGAGAAAATATTTTCCATTTGTCATCATCATTTCTGCTTTGCACTTGACCTTTTTACCAAAATGTGCATAATCAGTCCTTTTCATCCTATACTTATTCAATAATTACTTTTGCTCGTGGTTTATGTTTTGCCCAACTGCTGAGTAACAAACAGACAGCAGGGTGACTCATCGGAATGATGCACAGCTGTTATGTCGTTCAAGAAGATGTCTGAAAGAAAAGATGCAGGACTGCCTGCCTGCCTGTCTTCTATCACCTTCTCTAGTCTGTAGACCTGCATATCATAATCAGAGGGATAAGACAGAAACTGCAGTTTCTACTGCCAAAGGAAGTGATGAGGCAGTGGTTGAGCCCATGTCACGAATGACTGATACAGCAGTTGTGCTTTAAAAGCTGTTTCCTTCTTTGCTAGCTGCAGCAATCGAGTAAAGAAAATTAGTCATCTGTCTATACATGCTATAACTTCCTTAAGAAATTAAACAAGCCAAACAAAATCAAACAACAAACAATCAAAAAACAAGAGAAATGTCCCAGAAAAATCCGTGGTAGCAACGACAGGAAATGTTGTGCAGGTAACAGTTATCACTAAGAAGTGCTACCCAGGATAGATAAGTAAAAATATATATAGGAAGGAATAAATTTTGCATAGATTGTACTTCAAATACAAGGTTGTAAAAAAAATTGCCAATAAGCATTTTGCAAAGAGAAGAAACTACCCTCCTAGATATAAACACTATTGACCTGACATCCCTCCTTACTAACTCAAAACTGAAAATTAGACTTCTTGTCAAAGTAACAATTCTTACCAACTGAGTAAGACAATAAGCAGGAAAAAAAAATAAATCTGTAAAGTGGTTTAAATATGTGCCCAGAAGAACCTTTCAGAGATTGGATTGTAAGGAAACATAGAGCACTATAAGCAGATAAAGTTACAGAAGCACTGCAAGCAATGCAGTCTTGCTCTTATTCAATATACATGGAGAATACTGATAGTGGAACTGAATTATGAACGACAGAGAAAAGTACTGAAAATTAATTTGAATAAAATGAAGGCCATTGATCACTGTCAACAACCCTGAAAAGCCAACAAAAAAAAATGAAAAAGGAAAAAAAAAAAACCCAACCAGCCAGCTCAGCACATTTGGGAAGATAATAGAAGAGTCGAATAATAAATCTGCTTTTATAGCTATTTGTGTCAAATAGAAACCAGACAATATAAGCCAGGTAGCAAAGAACCAGCCTAACCACAAATGGATTGACAAATAAGGAAGTTAATAAAAGAGTATTCTTTCCCAAATCTGACAAATAATGAGAACTGCAACCAGTGCATCCATGAGGCAACATACGGTTCAGAAAAGGGAACTATGCTACACTGTGTAATAAAGAGTTTGAAAATGAGCAGACTCAAAGGAGTGCGATGGTATCAAAATTAAAACAAAACAAAACAAAACAAAAAAAGTGTACAATTTTCTAGAAAGAAACGCATTATCAATGTTTTTCAGCTTCTCAGCAGAAGTATTGCTTGAAGCTTCTACGTGGCAAATTAATCTACCAGCCACTGACATGGATGCTGAACAGAGCTGTTCAGATACAACTTTTATTGATATCAAATTGAGGGACAGAGGACAGAGAATTTGCAGAGCACGGAGAATTTTACCAGAAACTGTTGATAAAGGAATTTTCTCTGCACCTCTGTTTCACCAGAACAGGAAAGTTAACTTGTATTTTATGCCCTCAGAATGAATTTCAAAAAATGAAGGATCCATTATCTGGCTCAAATAAAGGGAAATCTCGCAACTAGCCCTCACCATTATTCCTGCTGATTTCTTATTCTTCTCATTTGCACAAAACTGCTTTCATCGGGATGACTTTTATTATTCCGAACTATTCGTAAGTAAAATGCAGAATCATAAAGCTCCAGTAGCAGATCCTTAGGTTAATGTGAAGCAGATTAATGATATACAATTTTAGAGCATTGTTTTTTAAATTCAGCCCAGGTTAGATAACAGAAAAACCTCTCTCATATGATCTAGAACGTCACATTTTAACACCCCACCAAGAAGTACGTGGCTTACCAGAGGTGTCCCACCTGCAGTGGAAAGAGCACAGCACCTCCATAGTGCACCTACCACAAATACGTGCTGCGTGACAGCCTGCACACTGAGAGTATTTATACTTCCATACTTGTTCCACTTAAATCTGTCAGCCTCCGTCAGGGTAGCAGTGTCTCCTAGCCAACTCTGGGTGACAAAATGCCACAAGTGTATGTTAGCCCTCAGGGTCAGCACAGCACCATGCCCCACTGGGGTGCAATGACAGATGACCACACAAACATTTAAAACATCTTGCTCATTATTACATTCTCTCAGCCTTAGCCGATTATATTCTCATCGATTCTTTTACTTATTTATCAATGCTACAGGAGAAAATATGGCTCTACTTGATCTTAAAAACATAGGCTGAGAAGACCTTAGATTCCAGAATGAAGTAGAAATGAACAATGTTGCACACGTTTAGAAAAATCCTCTGCTTTGTTCTTCTTATGCCTTCAGTCTGACTTTCCTTTGTCCTAAAACTTTAACCCGCAAGGCTGAAAGACACATGGTGCCCAGTAATCACTAAACAAAATGGTTTTTAATTTTTTAAAATTACATTCTGATGAATATTACTTGTCAAAGCTTTCACTATCAAAGGACAGAATTTCTCTACGTTTTTGAGCCACTAATATACCTAGAACTCAGTGGTCAACAGAGCCCAAGGAGGCAAGAATACAACTAGTAACTTCACACAAACAATTCTAAAAATATTGCTTTGGATTCTTAGGCAGTATTTAACTCTCCTTCTCCACATTCTAAAGGGAATTATAGATTTAAACTGTGCAGATTTAAGACGAGATTAGTTTCGCATTGATTTGATTGTGGTGATTGGAATTTATCTTTTATTTACCACTCCTCTGTGAGACATAGGTTTGACTTTACAAAACAAGAGATACTTCTGATAATACAAATACTTGCTAAAAGGCATCAGACGCCAGGCCTTTTCATTTCTGTGCAAACTGTGTTGAACAGGCCTTTTAAACGTAGTCCCAAGAAAACTGCTTTAGCTCTGTTTTGCGTTGTTTGTTTGGGTTGTTGGGGTGTTTTTTTTGTTTTTTTTTGTTTGTTTGTTTTTTGTATTTGGTTAATTTCACACTTTAGCAAAAGATTCAGGAAGGATTATTATAATACATGTACTTTCCCCTTTGGAAAAAAAAAAAAAATCATATTCTCAAATGAACATAAAGAAAAGAGAAGAATTTTGCTGAAATTACCTTTATCTATGAAAAAGTGCAGATCTAAATGCAGATGAAACCATGAATCCTTTTTCATATCCATGAGAAATTTGGCCCCAAATTCAAGATAGCTCCAAGTAATTCCAAAACAAGAGCAAAAAAGTCCCCACAAATCTCTGTGAAGGAAAAGCCATCCTATAAATACTGTTTTCAGAGAGGTCAGTATTAAGGAAAGTTTGAGTAAAAAATATGCATTATGAAATATATTGGAAGCTATAGTACAGCAATCTGTAAGTGATAAAACCATAAGTAGTCCTATAAAATTCTCTCAGAAGTACCAATGAATAAAAACTTAATACCCCTCCAAATTCCCACGCATTCTACTGCAGAACAACGTATATTTCATCCCCAGCTCTCCAACCTGCCTTTCACAAATGATATCAGACCACTGCAGCAGCACTGTATATCAAAGAAGAGAAAGGAAAATGAAAATGAGTCGCAAAAGATGATTCAAATCATTAATAGTAGAGAAAAAGAAACACGACCTACATTTGACATGTTTCAGTTCACTCACTCTATGACACCATCTGCTCCCAAACCATTACAAGAATATTTTTCTGAAACCCTTTACTGAAACCAGTATTCATGTGCTTCCAGCAGTTCAAAAATGAAAGGAACCAGAGAAGAAAATCTCGTATTTTTTGTTACTTTTGAAAATAACCGTAAAAAACTTTTAACATAATTTATATGTAACACCTGTAGAAGATGAATCACCTCAAAGAAGGCTAAAGGAGGGTTGTAGAAGGCAACCAACTGGCCCCAATCAATCCTTTCACCTGACATGAAGAATGCACATTATCCATGAGACTTCATCAGCTTTTATTTTAAGGATTTTCAAATATTGAATACACTCCTTCTCTATTCCACATTAAAGAGAAATACACACACTATATGTGTGTTTATTTTTGGTAGATGCAGCCTTCAGAAACTGCTGAGAGGAACAAAACTTTCAAAGGAGACCCTTCCATAAACTTAGCATCTTACAGATAAAATGAACAAATGGAGACATTACTTTTTTCATGGCTTTTATATGAGATTTCTACAGACAAAGCTGATGAGCAGCAACTCCACAACATTTTTTATCATTCATTCTGAGAGGCTACTCATGGCCAATACGCACTCAGTCCAGAGAAGTACAAAAGTAGAATCCTTAGCCTTCCTGAAGCATCCCTATTTGCTGACACCACTATGACAAAGAACTCAATCACCTTCTGTCATATTTATCCATCTACCGCACTCCTACATTTCTTAAACCCGCTGATAGGGTTGCAGGATAAGATAGCAGAATGAATGTGCATTTTAACACTGGAAAGTGTTTGACTTTTCCATTACCCTCTAAATCCTCTCTTCTTAGCTTTCATGCTGCAAGTTGCCTTAGTTTTGTTTTATGGAATAGAAGCTCAATTATTTCTAACTCTATCACTACTGAGCAAGGCCTGGTGTAAGAAGGCTGAGCTTTATTATTTGCTCATTTTGTAAAAACATCAACTGAAGAGGTAGGCACTTGATTCCAGCCTCACTTCTATTTGTTTTCCAGCATGACAATGAAATCGCCTCCATTACTTCTGAGCACTGCCAAAGAGATCAAAAAGTTCAAAACATAATCAGTCTAACCTCTAGATTACTGGAAAACTTATTCTGTCAGAAACGTGTACCTATATGAACGGTGCATTGGATATTTAATTTTTACTGAACTGGAACTCTACCTAGCTGTACTAGACGTCTTTCTTTACTTGCAGATTCATGTCTTACATATTTAGAGTTTAAGGCAACAAAAATATCCTCATTTGACCAAATGTTCGATAATCTCCTTGTTAGTCCACACAAACTCTACAGTCACACTGTTTTCATTGGGATGGCTAATGTCTCATCAGCACTTTTATTATAAATCCTGATCTAGAAATTCATTCCAAAATGAAACATGACTGGCATATCAGCTCAATACCTCAAAGTTTTCTGTAAAAAAAGTTGAAACATAGTTTGACTATTTTTCAAATACAAGAAGAAGAAAAGCAAATAAAAACCAAAACTAAGTAAGTTCTCATTGTTGTTTTCACATACAGCAAAAAATATTTTTGTCTTTGATGATGAGACAATCATTTCAGATTGCCTCTGTTCACTACATTCAGTGTAAGTAAGTTGTGACATAGGTGGAATGCGAGTTGCTAGGGAAAGAAAATTTCCAAGTTAGGAAACAGACACATATCATTGCAAAATAAGGGAAAAGCTGAGCTCTTTACAGGAGTCTGAAGCCATACTGTATTGAGATGAAATCTGCAGACAGATTCCTCAGTCACAATTTTGACTTGCCTAGGTGGTAAATCTCATGTGTGACATGAATCTGATATCTGTAGTTCATTCTGAGTGATACAGAATATTTCTGCATTTCAGATTGGGTTGATTAGCATGCAACCCAGACAAATGACCTGGTAGACTACAGCCATCACAGCAGGACTTCTTATTTCAGGAAGAAGATGACTTTAAACTGTTCAGTCAGAAGTCTTGGAACACTCTCAGTTTCATTCAGCCAGGCTTACTGAAGAACATACATTCTAGATCAATACAATCAAAGAGAATGCACACAGAGGGCTCTCTTCTAATTCCAGTCTGCAAGAAAACCACAGGAAGAGCTACTGACATTTGCTTTAAAGCATGTTTGGAGACAAGTTTCTCTGTTGTTGACAAAAGATCAAACTGTCCCACTTAAAAACCAGTTTAAGAAATCAACCTATTTATTCTTTTGATAGTAACTTTTGCCCAAGCCATGTAGCTTGACTGTCTTTCTCTAGCAGATGAAGCCCTACTGAGGAAACTGACTGACAGATGCTATATTCCCAGAGTCAGTACTCCTGACATGGCTGGCTGGCTCTTCTTTGGCAATTACCATTAAAAGTAAAATAAAATATAAAATTAAATACAAAATAAAAGAAAACAACAAATGACTGTACTGTTTGTCACAAATGTTTAGAAATTCTTTCTAGTCAGAAGAAGGCCGCCTAGCCCTCCCAATCAGCATGTTCTTGTTACTTTTGAGGCTTGTTACTTTTTGAGCTTGTTACTTTTGAGACTGTAGATGTAATCCAGTTTCAAACACGCACAAAATCACAAGGTCTGGAAAGTCACTGAGGCAGCAGCTTTTTGGCTGACAAACAACCTGTTGGTATGTGACAGAGAACTCAGTCATGGAGCCTACTGGGATCTCTTCTTTATTGACTCCTGCCTGATCCGTGGAGCATTTGCTGCTACAGCATGTGCTCTGCTGTAGAATCTCAGCTCTTCTCTTTCTGCTACCAGATATGAGTCCAAGAATCACTCATGGTTTTTTTGTTTTTAAAGTCATTTTCTATTCTCTCTGCATTATTGCCAACAGCGGGGTTTTACAATGGCCCTGATAAATTTTGCAGGTTCAGTTTAAAAAGAGCCACCTCCTTTAGCTACTTCACTTCATTCTTGATTCAAGTTGCGTCAATTAACTCACAGACAGGCGAACATATTACTAGAAAACCTGTTCTAGCAACTTCTTGTAAGACAAATTAGTAGAGAATGATGTAACAAAGACAATGGATTGTTTTTGCCAGGTTTTAAAAGAAAAATAAATAGATTATGCATGAAGAAACCATTCATTAACAGGAAAAAGTGAAGTGTCAGTGAAATAGACAACATGCAGTCAGGGAAGATTTGAAATTTATCTGAGACCTCTTACTGAGGGGTCCCACAGTGCCTTAAATAGAGCACAGGAGAGTGCCCTTGGCACTGCTCTGTATGCACAAAGGAGTCCTCTAACTGCAACTATAGAAAGCAGGCAGACAGCAATTTCAGAATGCCAGGCAATTTTAAAAGAATATAAAAATTTACTCTGAACTTTATCAATACACGTACTTCACTCTATCATTTGATATGGTGATAAAATGTATTTTTTTCAGAGTGCATTTATTATATGAAGAGTTGAGATTTATGAAAATATGCCATCGCTGCTCTCAAAGATGTTGGCTGTTTTGAGCACTGCCTGTGGAGCAGCTTTACATGCACTGACTTCAGAGAGGGTTTTCCAGAGGATGAGTTATTTTCTTGCAAACTGAAAGTGGCCCTTATAAACACTCAAAACAAAATTGTCCTCCCCATGTTTATAATACTGGTTCCCAGCTAGAACAGAACAGAATGGTTGAAAAGTTTACCATGCTCAAGTGAGAAGGCATGGAAGAACAAACAAGAAAAGCAGAAAAGGCAGAATAACAAAGAGGCACCGGTGGAGGCTGCCAACAAGTGGGGCAGAAGGGAGCAGTTGGAACAGAAACCTCTGCCAAAAGCAAGAGTCAAAATGTGGTCAGAAAACAGCTTGGCAATTTAGCAGCAGAAACATATTCTTCATCCAACCCTATTGCTAGATCTGCCGACAGGATGACTTCATGCCCCAGGTTTCTCTGTTAACTCAAGTGGCTTACATCTGTGCTAGTGACCTGAGAATGCTGACAGTTAGGTGTTGCATGAAAACACTGAGCAGTGCAGAAATGCCTGCTCATGCTTGTATAATCCAATACCAACCAACTGCAAAATTCCCATTGATCTCCAACCCTAATTACTTTTTGCTTCTATGATCATAATTAATTCAACATTTTGATACAGGCTACTGGAAGAAGTATTGTTTGATCTGAATTTCCCACCTGTAATTTTCCTTTACTTGAGAGCATGCTCATTATGGTTGGCTACACTTAGCTTAAAGCATCCCAGAGAGGTATAAGAGACACACTGGTCTTAATCCGGCTTCATAGGTGTAAGGGTCTAACAGAGGCAGTCTGGTGCCTCAACTTAGGCAACAGAAGTAAGTCCAGAGACTACTAGGATCCAAGACCACATTAAAACTTCTAGTAAGCATTTTGCAAGCAGTGCACACTAAATAGTCACCAAAGTGAAGAAGTACCATGACTGAAATCACAAAAACAAAAAGCTGAAGTAATTTTTTGACTATTTTTGCTACAGTGCCAATGTGTAACCAAGGTAATCTCCTGAGACACCATCCAGATCCTTGAGCGAATGACACACATTTCACACTTAACTTCTGTATTTTGTGCATAACAGTATTTAATACACTGTGATTTTATTCTACAACCTTAAAGAATTTCACAGACATTAACTAATTACTCCTGACAATACTCCTCTGAGATAGATATGAATGTTTAATTTGCATGTAATAGGTGGGGAATCTGAGGCAGAAAAGCATAGTCCTGACTCGCACCATTGTAAGCCCACTGAAAAATAAATTACTATTGACCAAGGGAGTCCAAGGTTCTGGCAAAGTTTAGAGCTGGACATTTCCAGTGATATTTGTTCTCAGCCTACAATATCACAGTAACATCTCTAGTTCCTACGTGAAAGCTTTCAGCAAGGGATCATTCCTTTGCTGAGCAGTTATCCGAAACCTAACACAATATAAGCCCTTGTGCTAATCAAGGCATAAGGGTTAATGTAGCAAAAACACAGCAAATGTTTTTCAGCTGGGTCTGTTCAGAAGATTTCTGATTGCTGTGCCTCCCATGGCAAAGACGCTGCTGAGGGTCATGACATCTCCAGCAGAAGCGCTGGCTGGGAGCAGCCGAGAAGGCCTGGCAGCATCCCTGAGATGCAGGCAGCAGCCAGGACACGCACTATTCTGGCCAGCAAGGCAGGGCTTTCCCTGGCTCTCAGCTTCTCCTTGCCAGCTTCTCACATCTTTTGTCTCCTTCACTCCCCAAGCAGTCAGAGCCCACTGGAGTAGACTATCTGACAGACGTAGCAGCAAGGAATACAGAGCAATTGCAATTGCTTACGGAGACAAATGAGGCATTCCACTTTGGAGCACACATAACTTATTTCCCAGTATAAAAATTTAAAACGTTAAAAATACATTGCTTCAGCCTGATTCAGGACTTCATTTTTTTTTTTTTAATTTTTTTTGAACAGCATAGAGGGAAATGATCATTTTAGTCAACAATCAATTCAGAAAAATCCCATTATTTTTAATTTGAAGGGATCTGAAATAGATGTTATGAAGAGATTCCCACATCTCCTGCTGTACTTTCAGATCCCACATCTCCCTGGGAGGGGGGCTGTTCTCATTCTGGGCAGGCAGCTGGGTAACAGGAGCGGTCCAAACACCAGCTGTGATATACCTCAGGGGCCAGTTAATAGTGTGATTTTTTTATTTACTCCCAGCTAAGTAAATGACATCTACGTGGTAACCACTTTCTGCAAGAACAAGGTATGTGGAAAGTGGCTGCTAAGCTAATTGCCAGATTTTGGATCAGGTCAACTACTAATGCTGTAAAATGAAAGGGTTAAAGACGACTTAGGGGAGAAAAAAAAAATACAAGGAAAGAAAATAATAATCCCAATTTTATAAGGGAAAGTCAGTTTTATTGTCCTAATAAAAGTCAACAGTCAACAAAATGTATTCAGCTATGTGGATAATTGCTCACGGACAGCTACGGTAGAACTCTATGAGGCCTGTTAGGGCAGAATTTTCCCAGTTTGTTCTTATAACTGGAGTGACATTTAACCTATCCACTGAGGCCACTGCACTTCCTGTGTTTCAAAATTGGTATTAAAGAATTAAAAATATCCAGCAACGATTCTAAGATACACCTGCCTGGAAAATAATAATGAACATGAACTTGAGGTGAAGCTGGGAGGAGCAGGCAGGGAAGATGGATCAAGCAAATGGAATTCCACCCACTATATAACAGCAACTGAAAAGTAGGAGTAAATTTTAAACTTAATTTATGTGCATCAGCACAACTTAAAATAGACACCTTTCCTCATATCCTCATCTCTCTGTGACGGGGGTCGTTCTCATTCCAAGCATGCAGCTGGGTAACAGAAATGGCTGAAACACCATGCTGCGATGTATCTCCAGGGCCTGTAAACAGTGTGAGGTTTTTTTTCCTTCTAGCTTTCTTGAAAGGTGGCATGACTTTAGGTAAATAATATCCCCCTGGTAAATACTTTCTGTGAAGAAAAAGAAAAGGAAAGAAAAGGAGAAAAAAAAAAAAAAAAAAAGGCATGTGGAAAATGGTCACTGTGTACGTTCACTTTTCTTGTTTGTATTTTGGAAAGCAGGGAATGACAGGCTTATTTACTCATGATTCATCCCTGTGGAGCAAAATGCAAGCAAACGGCTGCCTGATTTCTGTTCAGAAAGGTAAAGATACTACGAGGTATAGAAATATTTAATGTAAATATTGAAGGGAACAAACCCTCATGTCATCATGATTATAGCTGATCTGATGTGGCAATTCTGGAATTCAATACAATGCATCAAGACACAATACACAATAGAGCCCATGACATAAATATCCAATTTTAGCTGATGTTCTCTTTGCATTCGCACTTCTTACTGTGCCCTGTGAAATATATGGAAGATTCACTTCCACTGGAACCCTGGGTAAGAGGTGATGCATAGCACCAGGATATGCAGCACCATAAAACCACCTCTACAAGCTGACTAGATTCTGTGAAAAAGACCCACTGGAATAAGCACTGTATATGGAAAAAAGGTGATAGATGACAGTGAAAACTGCAAGAAAACTACTGTTTGCATACATCATTCCCTGTGGTTAAATCTATCACTTCCATTGCACATAAAGTGGCTATACACTGGGGAAAAAAAAGCAAAGCAATAGACAGATCAGAAAGATGAAACACAGCTTCAAAGTTCTTGGGAAAGATGAGAGCAAAGCAAGCTTCTTATGGTTGACTGAGAATGGATGGAGTAACAGATGTGTTGTCAAAGAATTCACAGCCTGTATTGAAAAGCAGCACATTGCTCTTAGAGACCTGTGTACAGAACCTATGAGGAATAAAGTTTACACATCTATGTCTGGATGACTATTTTTGTTTGAAAACAATAAAGAGACAAATGTTTCTTTTATAGCAGGGTGACAAAAGATTTGATATGAATGCAAATTAAATGGTTTGTTAGAAAATAAAAATGGAAGGGTGAAGAATGACCACATGTAAGCTTAATTAATAATGCAATGCTAAAATTTAAAGAACAGAAACAACTGAAATTTTAACTTGCTCTGAATTAATAATCACTAACATAATTTGCAGCTGTGAAATTGTTTAGATTTTGATGTTGCTTTAATAAACTGTATTGACTGCCCAGATGAGTAGGGGCTAGGCCTGTGGAATGTCATCAGGAAAGACCCATCTAAGATGTTCTGTGGCTCAAATTCTCCTGCTACCTCCAACGTTTTCAGGATTGTTTCATTTGGTCCAGTTTTCAACTATTACAGACTATTACAGGGAGTGAGAAATGTTGTTGGGTTAGAAAGGATAAACATATAATGAATTAGATGGGCCTTCCAGACTTTAAATTAATACCTTCTGAAATCTCTTTACTGATCTGTGGAAAATTAGTGGTGGTCATATACCAGCTCGTAGCAATGGTCAAAATATCATCTTCGTGTTGGTAACTTTATAAGAAATGGATAAAGAAAAAAGCTGTGGAACGGTTTTCGACTAACTTCTTCAATGAGGACTTTTTCTCAAGATTAATCAAGCAAATAATTTGTTGTAATATACCCATCGGGCTTTTGTATATATTTCTTACTCCTTTTGAAATTTGCACAAACAAGTTATTTTGCAATCTGACAACAAAAGGGAATTTCTTTGATAACCCTCCGAATTTCTGAGCTATGACATTATGACATTTTAAGAATTCATCATTGAAGTCAATGACACTTGGAAACTGAGCATTATTTATTCATTTTTTGTGCATATTTTGAGAGGAAGAGAAAGAAAATGCTGGTTTGGTGGAACAGAAAACATAAAGAAGTAAAAACACACAAACAAAAAACCTTACCATGCCATTGTACTGTCATTAACCTCTTCTACAGGTTTGCAAAAAAAGTCACGACTAAGAGATCTTCCAGCAAATGTAAAGCCCTGAATTCAATGTTATATTGAATTAGACTGTTATACTGAATGGAGACTAAAGGAACAAAATGGAATGAAATTTACTAAGTTCACACACTTCGGAACTAACTGGAAATATCAGTCAAGAGTTAGCGACAGGGGATGATGGAGTTCAATACACAAGATTCAGATGAAAGATGCTTGTGAATTTCCATGGTGAAGCAGCAACAGACACTGTAGTGTCTACAGCCACAACTACGACCATAAGCTCAACAGGAAGAGTGACTGAGTTGATGCGGTGTCCATACCACTTAACATCACACATCCAGTGGCTCAATTTTGGCCTGAAACAGCTAGCATTAATTCTCAAGGAAAGCTCCAAACAAATGTGCAGGTCAAGGTCTATTCCTATTGGCAACATTGAGAAATCCATGCCATGCCACAGTAGAAGCATTTATGGACAGAAACGGTATCCTGCTACTTGCATTGAAGGAAGGAGACTGGGTCTGGACTATATTATTTCTCAGTTTAGTCTTGGTCACTGTTTCAATCAGTGACAGGGAAGCTCATCTCATTGTGCAAGGCACTGGTATTAAGTCCTAAACAATATAGATTTCTGGTTCCTCAGGTCTAGGAAAAATGAACGCATACTGGGGCAAGTGCCAAGATGGTTACAAAGATGCCCATTATATGAAGGAAAATGGAAAGAATCCATCTCATTCAGCTTACCCTCTCAGTGACCAACTGTAACTTTTGTCTATGAATACACATGGGTATTCAAAATGAAGGGAACAAACTGTAGAAGACCAGATTTCACAGTCGGCTGGCCTTGTGGATTCCTCTTCCCTTGGATTCAGACTCAAAACCTAGGACTATTATAATATCAAAGCAAAGCTGTATGCTGCTTTCCAAGTTGTGGTTTACCACTGACATCTTGGTATAGGCAAAAAGGTGATGATTACTAAATCTCCAGGATGAGGAACTATGCTTCACAACTTTGTTTCTTGGTCATAGTGCAGCTATTTACTGCAAAAATATTGATCATTCAAGCAAGAGATTAATCTTCTCTGGGGCATCTCCAAACCTGTGCAATGAACTCCCACTGCAATTACAAAACACCCCCAGCCTTCGCTGCCTTCTGCTTCAGTGCTGCAAATGTGAAGCATAATTTAACAGACAGAGAATATAATGTATTAATTTATTTGGCATTAAAAAATGTAAATAAGAATTTACAATGTACATAAATCTTATACGAAATAATGAATCAAGCAAGAAAGAGGACTATTGCTTGTAATGGAACTATGACATTGTAGCTGTATCTGACCTAGACTTTCTACTTCAAATGAGAAAAGGAGTAGGGTATTTTACTGGATGGTCAAATATGAGGGATTCAGAGAAATAAACAAATAATATACATTTTTGTTGTACTATTCCTGTAAAAATTTAGGCAGGCACACTGTATAATTAGTATAGTCAGTAAGGAGAGATTTCTTCTGTTTTATCTTTGCATGGTTCCCTTAAATAAAAACAAAGTATCTCACAGATAACAATGAGTCCTGTGAGCTCTTTTCGTCAAGTGTATCTTTCTGCAGAACATCTTTATTAGTGAATGAATGAATAAACAAATCCTTAACAAGCAAGAAGGAAAACAGATTACATTTGGCTACCTCATTTTGATTTACTTCATTCTTACTGGCTGACTATGGAAAAAAAAAACATACAAAAAAATAAAATAAAATAAAATAAAATAAAAAAGCCCAGAAGGAAAAAAGAAAGAGACACACCTGAGTTCACTGGGAAAATGGAGGAGCAAGTATAACACCTTGCTCACCAATGACAGGTGATAAAGAAAACAATAAAAATACTATCATTAGAATAAAGGCAAGGAAATACCTTCAGTGATGAATTTTTCTATGGTTTTATATAAATCAGTATTGTTTTAAAAGTTTAAACCAACTGAGAACCCTACTAATGGTACCATAGTACTGACTAAACAACTCATTTTTGGTTGGTTGGTTGGTTGGTTGTTTTTTTGCAGGTAGGTAATAAGGAAGAAATTCACACTGGAAAACATTCTACTTGGGAAGGAGTAACTGAAATAGCAAGGGTTTCTTTCCAGACAGCAATAGCTTGCCTTGATATAGATTTATTGGCATAACTGTTAAAAATGTTTGGAAAATAATTTAAAACATAATTTTAAAGGGAAAAAAGTGAAGGATGAAATTCTGATCATTCATTATATTCTTCCTGTGGGGTACCACAGTATACTAACAAGGAAATAAAAAGAAAACCAGAATTATGCACTCTCTCTTGTTTTAATCATATTGTGTACTTGCTTTGCATGACAAGGAATCACTGTGAATGGAACAGAGCTGCAGTTAAAATAAAAATAAATAAATCCCTGGTAATCTTTTCATTTTTTCTGAAAACAAAGTCTAATGTTTTAGTATGACCTGTAGACTTCCTAGCTAGATTGAGATGAAAAGCTTTCAATATGTAATATGCTTTACTCCATTATCTCATGCCTGGGATTCTGCAAACACCTGCAGAGGCTGAAATGGCTCCATTCTTTGTCTGCCCACTGAAAAATGCAGATGCACTTGATCATGTGTACATATTTACTCATAAACACAGCCTACACATACATTCCCTAACCTAGACACTGAAAACTGCACAGCCTTATTTTTTTTCCAGGTTCAAAACCTCACTAAAGGTTTTTTGATACAAAACCTGTGCATTTCATGGCCATTACCTGAGAGCTGATTACGTATTTGAAAAGGACAAAGTCAAATTAAACCAGTTTTTGTTAAAAAAAAAGTTTTGATGGAAAGTATGTTAAAAATATATCGATACCTTATAAGTAACTTGAAGAGGGTTTAACTGGCCACAGAGATCTTTCTAAACCTAATAAAACTGGAAGAGTATGAAAAACCTTGAGGGAAATAATGGGACTAGATTAAACCTTGAAGGAAGACTGACCCTGAATTTCACAAACTGCAATGTACAGATGTGTGCACCTCAGGCTTTTCTGGTCTTGCAGTATAGTCTAGATGAGAAATGCTGCAAGCTTGAACTTGTACAAGTATTATATAAAAAAGAAGGGTTACAATGCAGATTTCAAATGGTATGAGTGTAATATTTGGCAGAGAGAAATGCTATGCAGACTTAAAATTCAGCAGACCATAGAGAATTCTTGATTCTATAAATTTTAACAGGCATGTAATTGTGTCATCTGTATAGGTATTTGAAGTCTTGCTTTCACTTTAAACAATGTAAATCCCCAAAATACTATTATAACCTTATTATCTACTCTGCCTGTTTGTTTTCCATCACTTTCAGCACTGCAAGCCTCCCATTAATTCAAGCATAGCAGTTACAGCCTTTGAATAGTGATAAATACCCTTATGTTACTCTTTGTGAAAATGGTATACCCAATTGCACTTTGCCTGCAAATAATGAACTTCTTAATGATAATAACCTAACACAGAACTCTCCACTTGAATGAAACTTTATGAATATTAAGTGAGACAAACTCCATACCTGGAAGGCTTGACTATTTGAAATAAGAAAGACAATATTCCTTTCTTACAAGCCATAAAAGCAAAAGAATCAGCTCAAAGAACTGCAGTTCAAGCCAATTAAGGACGGTCATGCTTTTGCCAGTATCTGCGGCTCTGAACACCAAAAGGGAAAAACATTCTGAAATCCCACCGTGGCAATCTCTTATACGAAAATTCTGAATAAGAAGTAGTCAAGAATGTAGGGAATTTAGATTTTAACCTTATTTCAATACCCTTTGTTTACTGAAGGCATTTGACAGTTCTCATTGGAACAATCTGGAACTATTGTACTATTGTAGTAAGAATATCAGCATCTGCAATGCAATTATTTTTAATTCAAAAGTATTTGCAAACAATAACAGGTAATCTAGAAAGGATTTTAAGTACTGATTTAATAGACCTCAGAAATAGATTTTCACTTTCAGGAGCGAAAACTAATTGTCCTTTGGACTACTTGCTTCTGCAGACTTGTATGTGACCAGTCAACAACACATCATCAGGATATTACATTATCACAAAAGATAGGAGCAGATAGAAAGCAGAGGAGGTGTCAGTGATTATCTTTGTGAATAACAGCAGTGAAATCAAGAAGAATAAGCTAAAGGCATGCATCTTACACTGATCAAGGAGCAGCTCATTAGGAGCGTTGCTTCATACCGCTTCTGAGGTAGGAAAGGGCACAAGGCAGATAAAGACTCAAGGAAAAAGATGCAGGGAACATCTATGCAGCACAGGGGTTTTGAAGATAAAGGAAACAAAATAGGAACAAAATCACCTGTGCATCAGGTGGGAGCTAAACTAGTTCTGTGAATATAAGGTACCATAAGAGCATGATTTAGGCAGCGTACAGTTAAGAGCCTCCAACATCAGCAAGGAGCAGAAGAAACCGAGGGAGAGATTATTATGGCAAGGTTCCAATGGATCATCCATGGCAAAGAAAGAAAGGTTTGAAGATGATGTTAGGCGCTTGAAAATAGAAAGGGATGTCTGAAACATTCTTATTAATTCCCTAGAGAAATACCTGTTTTGTGACCTTATATTCTACTTTTCGGTGGTGGTAATTTTTTTTGGTTGTTAGTTTTATTTTAGCACATAATTGTGCTGCCTCAGAAGGAGGATGACAATCTGGAAAAAGATTTGGACAGTTTTCTCGAAATGCATTGCCTCAGAGAGTCTTTTTCTCAACCTCACTAAGGAAATAATCAAGCAAAGCTATTCAGCACTATTTGCGGCCTTTAAATTCTGCAATAGTGCAAACCAAGAAACCATAATTCCCGAGAAATATAGAAGTCTATGAATATTAAAATCAACAAAAGAGCACATAAATATGGAACTTAAAACACAACTGGCTGAGTATTTTGGCTGTTTCTAATAAGAACTCCATTTGTTGGTTCCCTTGATTCAGGAAATGAGTCCTATGAGGTAATGGTACCCTTCAAAATGCCCTCCATGTGACAGGAAACCTGAAGTGGCCACCTTCCATCACAAATCAGAAGAAACACAACTGTTTTCAAGTCTACAGCTGGGTTACATCCAAACAATAAGGATTTGCGACACACATCTTGAAGCACCTGGCAGTCAGTAGACGAAATTCTGAACATTTCCCAAAGCCCAGATCTGGTCCATGTCTTGGCATTACAATGTCAGAAATCAGTTTACTTTTCTCTCTCTCAGAACAGTCTGCAAAAATATTGCGTATCCCTCCCTATAAAGAGTTTTCTCACTCATATTTAGAAATTTTCTCCAGGATGAAGGAAATGCAGAGAAAAAGAAGGGACACCTTAATGACCACAGTAATAAAACCAATCCATAAATAAATAATATCATTCAAATAATATCTGAATTAGGTATAAAAAGATTCAAATACAGTTCACCTAGTGGCACCTATATTGCAAGCAAAATTTTGGAGAAAGAGTTAAAATAGATGAGCATATAGCCTTGCGAGGCACCTATGATGCTTGGAACCTCTACTACTGTCAAAGCTTCAAAGACAAGCTTTGCATTTAAGTTTTGTATAAGGGCGGACACTTCACTAAAAGCGTATGTGAAGAGAAGGACTGTTATCTAGTGATAACTAGCTATGACATCACACATAATGGAAATCACTGGAGAATTTTATTGGAGCCAGGCATAATTTCACCTCTTTGACAATTTTCCTGAGTTGCTTCCATTTTGTAACAGAAACACCTATGGACAATTTAAAAATAAACATTCCCATTTGACTGAGCAAGTAGTACCAGCTCCTCCTAAGGACTTCTGATGCTGGATAAGGCCAAGGCACTGTACAGCATGGCATGGATCCCTGGATTGCACAAAAGTCATTGTTGCCAAAGGTATAGTTGGATTGTGCTTCCAGGGAAGTTCAAGTTGCATTAGAGAAGAAAGCGAAAGGCTTTGGGCTATGTAAATCTGTGCACGAGGATACCACAGAGAGCAGAACCCATGGTCCCCTCATGTGCTCAGTGTTCCAACAACTTAAGGAAAATTGAAAATAAATAAGCTGGTAAAATAAAAAATTGTTTAGTTTATAGATTGTCATTACCATTTCATGCCAGATGAGAAACACAATGACTTCACAGGTGAGATGCTGCCACTGTCAAAAACAGTCATATTAAAACCATTATTTTACTGTTTTTCCCTTGGAAGCATTACCAGAGAGAGCCTGGGACACTGGACTTAATGAAGCATCCCTTTAACTTGGTTCTGATGGACTTTTTCCTTTCGATTCATAAAACACCCATGGAGGTCAGTTGAATATGGGCAATATGAAACACAGAAAGGGACAAGGAAGCACAGAAACAACATTCCTTACAAAATAATAGCACTTTTTCTCAGCACTTCACTAACGAGATCACCAAACAGACATAATGCACTTTGTTTGCCAGATTAGCAGCAGCAGCAACAGTGAAAATCAGCAGCTGAAACGACTTATAGGAAATCTGAAAATAAAATAGCACATATAAAATGTCATCCCACAAACGTCTAGCATTTATGGTACCTCAAACTCAATACTTCCTTCCAGTTTAGCTGGAAGGTGGACTGAGTGCAAAAGATGATAAGTAACAGTGACATGAAGGCTAACACCATGTCACAACAGAAGTACCTCAGCATAATGTGTCAAAATGAGGCATTTGTCCTTGGGAGATACAGAGTGATCTAGTTTTATATAAATATATTTATATTTTTCTAGATATCTTTACATACATTTATACCAACTGGAATGCACACAAACTGACTTTAAATACATACACAGTACTGAATAAACATACCACATCTGTAAGCACACCATATGATCTCAATCAAGCATATCAAACAGCCCAGAGGGATGTGAACATCACTGGAAACCCGAGAAAGTCAAATGCTTTTCTTTCATAATCCTTTAGAAAACATAAAGCATGGGTGCATTATGTAACAAATGTGAACCCACGTGAAATCTAAAAAGTCTGTTTTTGCCATCTCTCATAGAGTTTTTCAGCAGAAGCTGTGGGAGAGTCCCTTGGCATGTAACCCCTTATGCAAGCTGGTGGACAGAGGCTGTCCTCTCCGGGGCTTGGCCAGCCTTCATGCCAGTGGGCTCCTCACCTCCAGGTCATGCCTATCTGCATCAGGTCTCTGTCACAGCTAGTTTGTTTCTACATCCCCTCTGGCTGCAGAACACTCTTCTCTCTGAATTTGTGATTCTACAAAGCGCCAGGATTAAATTTAAAGGGTAGTTAACAGGCTTTTTGTTAAAAGTGCTGCTATCAGTTGCATTTATAGTTTAATCCATCAACAGACTCTTGTTTCTACCTTCTCATTTTATATCTTGACAGAGAAAAGAGATCACAGCTAAAGCAATGAGTTTTGTAACAACAATCAAAAACAGTACTAGAGGAAAACAATCAAACCATCTATGTGCTTCATTATGGATGTTTTACTAGGACTAGATCATTGAGGCTCACAGACTTGCGGACATGAAAATACAGTATTTCTTCTTACCGAAACAGTTGCCAAAAGTTCTTCTAAAATCTGGGAAATATTTGAGGAAACAACATTTAATTAACAGAATTACTGGCAGAAAGTATTTCACTTTGTTATTCAGAAGAAATTATAAGCAAAGGATAAATGAATATGTGGTATCTAATAAGGAGACAAGTGCCTAAAAATGTTGGAAGTCAGGTGAAATAAGGTACCTAACAGACTTCAATTAGATATTTGAAGTGAGCTTTACAGGCCAGTGATGTGTTTCACCATGGCAACTCTTGAGAAAACCAGAAGCAACACACATTCTTATTCATCTTTAGAAAGTATTATCATGCTCTGAGCTCTGTTACTCAGTGAAATGCCTGCTACAAGCTATCAGCTAAATATAAATCCATCATCACCTTACATGTCCATACTATAGACTTTCCCCACAACCTTTGAGAAACATACTTTCTTCCCTAACTCCAAAACAAATAAAACAGATTTATATCAGCCAGCTGTAAAATGTTTATGCTTGGTTAAAATTACGTTGTCCTTGAGCACACTGAAAACACAGGAATTGCCATATCTGATCAGCTCAATGATCCATCTCACCCGCTGTCTTGCCTCAAGCTCTTCCCAGTACCTGAAGGGAGCATAATGAAGTTGTTTTTAAAAGGGTGCTTGTTATCATTGTGCCCAGTGTGCCCCATATGCCATCACCTAGAAGCAAATAGGCTCTTCATCTTATTCAAATTACAGACTGGAGAAGATACAGTCATTATTTAGAACCTGCAGAATTTAATGAGTTAAACAGGCTGGTGAAAAATTTGTTTGAATAAAGCAGGCAGATCCTTGACTGTATTGAGATCAATTGAATTACAGTCAGCCTTGGATCTGCTCCAAAACATCAAACTTGGAAACTTCAAAAGCAATTCTTCTTTTCCTTAATTAGGTTTTAAATATAGACAGCCACCTAAAAAACTGATAATATTTTAGGGTAAGTTCTTAAGTATATTTTCAACTTAGATTTTACTGTTGGTTTCCGGAAGACAAAAATATATGAAAATATTTTTGAAGCAGACAGAACTTGTAGTGATGAGTCCACATCGGGAGGTTGCAGCTATATGTTGACCTCTTTTTTAATAGAAGAAATATCTTCGGAAGATTTCTTTGCTATTTACTAACACCCATTTTGCAATACAAGCAGGACATCAGGTAGGGACACATTCAGATTTCATGCATGACTTGACTGTGATGATTAAATTGTTGCTTTGACAATATTAAGAAACTCAAACCAAGCATGTATTTAAAAGCTTTTTATACTTGGATGTGTTGCAAGGATTTCAGCTTTCAGAATGGCAGAATCTACCCAGAGCATGCATTTCTTGGAAATGCTTTATTATCTCTCTATAAGAAAGCATGAAATTGTCCAAAGACTGTTTAAATAATTTCAAGAGGCACAAAATCTTGCTAACTCTCTCCTGAGTCAACTTAGAGGCTCCAACTTGCATGTATTAGACTAGGATAAAGCAGCTCTCAAAATTCAGAAATCTGTCACTTCCCCCTTCTCTCTTCCCAGTCCCAAGAAAAAGCAAATGCAGGATGTTTGAAGAGGAGACCTGGAGCTTCCTCCTGCCCATCTCTAGCTCTAAGAAGGCTTTCTAGACCCTCGACTGTAGATGAAATACAGACAGAAAACCTGAACTGTACCTAATGCCTCCTGTACGTGGATGAAATATGTAAATAGGTCCCAAAAGCTATGCACTCCATAGACATTTTTAAACTTAAAATCCTAAAATGGCAAAAGTAGTTATTCAAGCTTAAGAAAGCTGGTAAATTTCAGAAGAGAAGCTGTGCTGAAGAGTACTGGTTTACATGAGTTACCTGCTACTGGTGGTTTACAGACACTCTCCCACACCTCCATCAATATAAGGCAGAGGCACACCTTGCCCCACCACAACCCAGACCAGGTCCCACAGCAGTACCAAGGCCACTGCAATCCTCACTGCTTCTCAAACCAGAGTACCCGTTACTGAGAGCCTGCTGTAAATTTTGTGTGCGTATTCTGCATAGTGAATGGGCATCTACCAGAATCACAATTAATTAGCTACAAAAAGACTACAAACTTATCCAGCTTGCAACACAAAGATTTCTGCTATCCAAGCTGCATCCTGAGCTACTGAACTATCTCAGTAGGATGTCTGGGTTTTTATTATTGTAATTTGTTAGCTCTGATAGAATAAAAAGCTACAATACTTTCTGTACTAAATCATGTAAGTGAAACTGATTCTATACTGACGAAATAAATTATGATCTGCATACATGGGTCCTTATTCCTGCAAGAGGGAGATGCAAGAATAACCTGTAATTTTCTTAATTGCTAACTGAAGGGAGTTATAGAGAAATAGATGATTTCTGTATTAGATCAAGTGGTATGAATCTTACAAATAAATGAATATGTTCTGCCAAGATTAGGAAATAATAAAAAAAAAAAAGCAGTTTCAGACATCTTAAAGTAGAAGAACATGTTGTTGGTTTTTGTTGGTTTTTTTTGTTTGTTTGCTTGTTTATTTGCTCTGTAACTCAGATATTATTTAAACACCTCAGACTCAGCATAAAAACATATAATCACGGAATGGCTTAGGTTGGAAAGGGCCTCAAAGATCATCTAGTTCCAACCCTCTACCACAGGCACACTTGCCAACCACTAGATCAAGCACTAGATCAGGTTGCCCAGGCCCCATCCAAACCAACCTTGAATGCCTCCAGGGACAGGGCATCCACCACCTCCCTAGGCAGTCTGTTCCAGTGCCTCACCACCCTCTCTGTGGAAAACTTCCCCCCATAGAGTCTAAATCTCCCTTCCTTTAGTTTAAAACCATTCTCCCTTGTCCTATCACTATCTACCCATGTAAAAAGTTCATTACCCTTTTGTTTATAATCTCTCTTTAAATAATAGAAGGTTTCCCTGCAGCCTTCTCTTCTCCAGACTGAACAAGCCCAGCTCCATCAGTCTGTCTCCACAAGAGATTCACTCCAGCCCTCTGGGCAGCCTTGTAGCCTCTTTTGGACCGCCTTCAACAGCTCCACAAGAATAAATGCATTTAAGACCTGTAGAAATTTTCAGGAAAGGTCTAAATTAACAACATGTACAATTCACCTTCCTTCAGTACCAAGTCTGCTTCCAGTACATGGAGTTTTGACTTGAGTTTATTTTTTTTAGGAAAGTGTTGAAATAAATATTTAATCAAGACAGTGAAAGAGATGATCTGTCAAGAATACACTTCTGGAAGACAGAAAGAGATTGACAGTGCATCAGTACTGACAGCAGAATTCAGATTTTTCTCTTCTAAAAGAGTTTAGTACATATATCACCTTCTTCCATAAACTACAGACACTTGTTTTCACAGAGTGGCAACCATCATGCAGAAGGAAAGGCAGTAGGAGAATCTTGTCCCCAGACTTACTCTGACCTAACAATTTAAAGATTAGACTCAGACCTAACAACTTAAAGATTAAAAATGCACAGCATCTTGAACAGAAGCAAGCAGCAGATGGGAAACCATTATGAATCATAAGTGCAGTAAACCATTGCAACTGCCAGAAGGAGGTAAGCAACCATAACAACAATCTAATTTGTTTTCCATATATCGAGCTTTAACGGTAAGCTGAGTCAAGAAAAACAGACAAATCCAAAAGAATGGAAATATTCAAGACAGCTTACATCTTGAAGGAAGAAGCTCAGATTTTGAAAGGAGTCAATAATATACTTATTCTTTACAAATGGGCTTTCACACACACAGGGGAGTAGTAAATAAACAGCAGAAATAACAGAAAACCCCAAATGATGACATAATAATAGAAACAATACGAATAAAAAATAGAAAATCTCAAACCCATAGGCATATCAATGGTAAAACTCAATGCAATGAGCAGCTGACCAAAAGGAACTTCTCTTCTAGTGTGGAGTTAACAGTTACTGAAAATCAGAAAAACAAACTTATCTCTTACAAATGGCCTAGCACTGTTTAAAAAACAAACAAATATTCTACAGTGTATGTGCTGTTTGGTGACTCAGTTTTAGCTGGAAGAGCCTGAAGTCATGTTTAACTAGTTTGGCTAAACTCTATTTGAAAGTGAGGAAGAATCCCAAAAGTACCACAAATGTATTTATTTATTTATTATTTTCAGTTTCTTTTATTTCATACCATAAAAAAGAGCTTTCTTCTCTAATTTAGCAACTGGGTGTCCTGGCCATAACCATGATCAATAGTTTATGTTTGATATTTGTTGTGATTTCTAGAAAGGGCTTGAACTATTTTGAAGACTACTGATTCATCATCATTTACTTTATTAACACCCATTAAAAGTAATTTTACCCTAATTTACATTTCCTCATTGGGTCAATCAAAATGCATAGTGTTGAAATTGGGAGCCTGTCTGATTTTATGATATCTATTATTTGAAATATAATGTAAAGGACAAGAAATACATTGTCATATATTTGCTCACAGAGACAACAGAAATCAGTTGTTCATACAAGCCTCCTCTGTACTCTGTAGTACAAAAGACATACTTACCTTCAGGGAGTTTTATCCAACTTGCATTTCATGGTCCAAATTATTTGTTGTGATTTAATACGATGTATTCTGTACCTAATAAACCACTTAATTCAAATAATCATTAGATTATTCAACTAAAATCGGAGTGGATAATAGTGTGTGGATTCCTCCACTGAACACATCCCCTCTGTAACAGTTTTCCAGAGCAATGTCATTTGAAGTAATCACTTTTCAGTGTAATAGCTAAGTAACCATAAATTATTAAAAACTACATTAAGTGGATAAACATGACACAAACTGCACTGAAAGGGCAGGTATTATTTTCAGGGATGAAAAGGCAAGAATACTGTCTCCGTCAGCAAGTTGGTCAGGTAGAACAATCACCAGTGGGCTGTACAGCACCCATCTCTGAAAAAAAAAAAAAAACAAACTAAAATTAAATACAATGTATCAAAAATGATTCCAAAACTAGCTTGTAAACTATACAAATGGATATGCCTGTGCAAAGAGTAAAGAAGACCAAAGACAGACCTGAGCTGGTAACTTTTCTCTCCCATATACATATTCTAGCAGCAGGTTACAATAGGTTCCAAAAATGAGTAGAGATCACACAGTCTAATAGCAACTACTAAACCAAAAAAAGATGAGGGTGCTTTTCACACTCCATGGTTTACTTCTGAAAGTGCTTTGTTCTCTAAAACGTTAAAAACCAACACCATCATCAGGTGTTACTTCTGACAATTTTTGTTAGGAACAGGACTTTAACTCCAGAAATAAATCACTATGAATACGCAAGCAGAAGGAACCTACCGAAGTTCTCCTTAGGAACTGCTGCTTGCAAACTATTTTTCCCTCTATTTTAAAGTTCCTCAGACTTTTTTATGGTTGATATCTCTCCTTCAATGCTCAATTTTGACCCTCTTGTTGGCCGCAGCTCTGAATTTAATTCCCTGTGGCTGCCAAATCCCAGCTGCGATAACAGTTAGGAGAAAGCTGCAGCAAGGATAATGCAGAACCACAGCACTGTAACTTCTTGGAGATGTCTATGATAAAAATGAATGCCAAGTATGCCAAGGAATCACTGTACTCCTAAATACTCAGAAAACTTTTAGTTAGCATTACAGAACTAAACAAAAAGTTCATTTGAAAATAACTGCTTTATGGTCATACATGTCCAGAGACTAAAAAGAAAAAAACACATTGTGATATTTTCTTATTTAAGCAGACTGTGACATATCCAAGAGAGGACTGATTAGAGCTCACGTATATGCGGCGTCTAGAGCAGAGAACAGAAGGTTTGGAAGTAGACAACTAATTGCTCATCTGGTAAACTAGTGTTTGAATGAAATAAATCCAGAATTGTGATCCGCATCTAAGACAACTTCCTATTCCCTAAGAGGAGAATATGGCTAGAGAAAGAATGCCCCCAGGCAAACACACTATCACCTGAACTAACAGATATAGCTCTGGACTAAAATCAGGCTTTCAAAATAAAAGCTGTAAGGTTGAGTTACTGAGCAAAGTCACACATTTTTAGGCCAGAAGAGACCATCAGTCTGGTCTGACATTTGATATCATAGAGTTACAGTATTTTACCCACTACTGAAAGGTTTCCCTTTTCCCTTCCCTTGATTCGGCAAGACAAGAAATAACCTTTCTGGCATGCCTGTGGATGTTTGGCTATTAAAGACAAAAATTGGCTTTCTCTAGCTCATGGCAGCTACTGCCAACTTATAGCTGTTGCAGGAATAGAGATTTGTGCATTTACTTGACAGTAGTCAAACATTTGTGCACTTACTTGACACATCAAAATTTAGAAACACTGTTATGGGCTTTAGAAAGAAAGAGAACTTAGAAATATTTTCAAGACATTCTTTAGCGACTCGCTCCCATAAACAACACAGTCCAGAGTTAGTCCAGAAAACTTTCCCCTCTATGAACCCATCTGTGCTTTCCCCAGCTGTCTTCTTTCTATTTGGCACCAGAATTGTTTAATAAGTCTGAAAACTCCAAGTACAAATGCTCCAGAAGAGATAAATGAAAAAGAAATGGCATCAAAAATGACTCTAACAAAATATAAATTATCAGAATATTGATAAAAGAGAAGAGAAATGCAGTTATTTTGGGTGCTGACCAACAAAGGTCAATATCATTGTACCAAAGACTAATTTGGCTTACTAGAAACTTGGTTACAGGTTACCCTTATA